>CM024754.1:79155226-79844066 GCA_014218235.1 Colocasia esculenta | reverse complement strand
ATTAAATTCTACTGTTAAAATCGGGGGCGTGACACCCATCCCAATTGGAGTAGGAAAACCTTTAGGAAACATCATATTATGGTTAGGCACGAATTTGGGTTAATATGAAAGTCTAATTGCTTAGATTAAATGCCCTTCCTAATTTATGCCCAATTTGAGCTGCGAATTTTCATGATATTTTCTTACTTGAATTTATTTGTGGCCCAAAAGACATCTTTTGGTCCATTTCTTTCATTGGGTTGTCTATACCCATTGTTTGAAGTCCATCATGATTTTATTTTATTTTTGGGACTCCCTTAAGTACATGTGATAATGATTTTCTGACTTATTCCCTAAGTACGATAATAAGTCACGAAATGTCTTAAATTTGGCCAATTGACTTTTTCTTTGCACAAATTTCTTCGTGGGTCAATGGGAGTATTATTTAGAGGTGAACTATGATTTTTATAGATTTTCTGATGTGTTTTCGTACATATGATAATGACATGTACATTTTACTATTTCAATATTATTGAATTTATCATTTCTATTTTTTTCTAAATTTTCAATTACTAAATTTCTGGGGTGCTACAAGATAGTGGATGGAGTGTCCCTTGGGGATGAGTCCTTTGTTGGCCATCACACACAAGATCACTCTTATAGATAAAGAGCCCTACTCTGATATCAATTGATGTAAACAAGTGTGTGATGATCAACGAAGAGGGGAGGGTGAATTGGTTGTCACCTAAATACTTTTTTTTCATAAAATATATTAAACTTAATTAAGCAAATCTATTATGTAAGATGCACAACGAAATATAACACTTTAAATGGTGAAAACAACTATCCTAATGTGCGTAGAACAGAGATAGAAAATATGGAAGCAAACCACAACGTGCACGTAGGATTTAGAGTGGTTCGGCCAAACACTACGTGTGCGCCTACGTCCACTGCCCCACACCCCTGTGAGGATTTCTCCACTAACTTGCTTCACCAGGTACAAGTTATAAATCCCTCACACGGTTGTTTCCTAGGGACAGCACCAACCCCTACACAATTTTTGTTTCACGAGTACAAAGAAACTAAAAACCCAATCCGTGCTCACAAACCGAGCACACACATAAACACTGATGTTCAATATGAAACTGAAACCACCTAATAAGCTCGTGCCAGTGGGAAAAGAGATAAAACATAAAGCACAAGAATTCCCTCTGTCTGAAATATGAAGAGCCAAAGTCACTTTCCACGATGAAGAACTTGCAGTTGTGCTCCACAAACGATGTTCCTAGAGGTATGCCTGATGGAGACAAGTTCCTCACCCTCCTGGTGATGGATCTTCATACCTGGAACAATCCTAGGGCGCCCAAGAACACTGTTGTAGCAGAAAACCTTCACTACATAGTTGGGATATCACCTCTCTTCAAACCCTAGCTCTAAGAGGATAAACCTTCTAGCATGGTGGGATCTCTTATGGGGATGGAATATATATAGATATATATATACCCTAACCCAAAAGATACAATTTAGATGAATCTTTGGGCATAGGCCTAATGGAGGAAAGAGTCCATCCAATTTTAGGAAAGTGTGTTTCCATAATCAGTCAAGCAATTCTAAGAAATCGGTGGTCTGATTTATGACTTGGACTTGAGGTCGACATGTTTCTCTTCTGTGTTGACATGCTCTCCTGATCGATCATCCGATTTCTGCACTGTCCCTAAAGCAAAGCTACTGAGACGATCGGTCGACCGAGAATCATCAATCGATCATCTGATTTTGCACTGTCCCCAAACCAAAGGTATTGGGAGGGTCAGTCGATCGATAATCATCAATCGGTTGTCCAATGTCCTACAAAGTGCAGAAAACTCTATTAGTCTAAATTCTGTCAAGTCCAAGCCTTAGCCTCTATAATTGTCACTTCCCAATGCAACTTTGGCCTATATTGTTGCACACTTAAGACACAAGTTAGACCCTCAAATTAAATATAATTTAAATCAAATACTTAGGTCATTAAATGAACATAACTATGTGTTTTGTGAAAATATCAACATGAATTATAATTAGTGTTTTTGAGATCATCAAAATCACAAGGTACAACACCAAACAGAGACTCTGATGAATCGATCAGATCTGAACTCCTATTACAGGTGTGTGAATGATTAAGTGTATGATCGAACCCCTATGCATACATCTAAATGCTCAAGCAAGATCGAACCATAGAGCACATGGAATTTTTAAGGTGGTTCGTGTTGAGTTGTGTGTTTTGATGATGACATTTTGTACACAATCTGATGTCATATTGTATATATGTGGAAGATTATTGAGTTGTGTATTCATTTGGATGATGACTAAAAACCTTCATGTTTGATGTGTCTACACACTCATACTTTGATTTTAATGATGACTACAACATTTGGTGTGAATGATGTCCAAACACTCATACTTTGATTTTGTTGATGACATTTGTACATATTGTACATATTATAATGATGACTAAATAACATGTTTTTTAACACTTATATTTCATTTTGATGATAATGGCATGTTTTGATGGTTCACACTTCATATATACAGGTTCACATAATTTTATCAAAGTTGTGTCGACAAAGTCCATTGTGTGTCAACACAATCCATTGCTCTCCAGAAAATAGTCAGAGAGAAGAAGCCAGTTGTGTCGACAAAGGTCCATTGTGTGTCGACACATCCATTGCACTCAGAGAGAAAGCAGTAAAGAGAAAAGAAGTCAGTTGTGTCGACACAGGTCCATTGTGTGTCGACACATCCCTTGTTCTCTAGGAAACAATCAGAAGAGAAGAAGTCAGTTGTGTCGACACAAGTCAAGTATGTCTCGACACAGGTTAACCACCAAGCAGCAAACCGGGATCTTGTGTCGACACACAACTTGATTGTGTGTGTGTTGACACACTTCGAATGACAATTTAGAATTTGATTTTTCTAAACACGTGTCAGCTTGGGAATCAAAGGATTTGACCTAGATCTTTGTGCCCATGCACCCCAAGGCACCTCATGGATACGTGGGACTATAAATACCCATGATCCTCATACTCTAAAAGTAAGCCAGCCCATGCAATTCCCAGAAAAGGTTTTTGGCGGCAAAAAGGGGTCTCTCCAGTGCTCTGTTCATCTCTGGAAGGTTGCAGACCAAGGAACTCATCTGAGGAGATCAATTGGCCATCAATCTCTTCATCAAATCAGCAGAAGAAGAAGAAGAGCTACTACAGGAGAATCCTAGAAGATCTTCATCTGATCAGCAACTCTAAGAAGACCTTGATCCAAAGCAGAGCATCGCCATCGTGAAGAAGAAGAAGAGAAATCTGAGCAGCAGTAGTCTCAAGGAAGAAACAATATGAATCTGTGATCGTGGAGATCAGATCAAGAGTTGAAGAGATCTTTCTTCCATCATTCATATCTTGAGATCAGATCAAGAGTTGAAGAGATCTTTCTTCCTTCATTCATATCTTTCTCAATTCAATTCATATATTCATGTGTGTGTGTACTGATTGGAGATCAATACGTGGAGTTTGTGATCGTGTGTGCTTTGTGATCTATGCTAGCTTGTGTATAGATCAAATCTGTGTTTATGGGTGTTATCAGATCATGCTAGAAGATCTGATCTTTTGTGGACTTGATCTAGCATGTGTCTGTGTGTGGTTGAGCCGTCGTGCTCAAGTGTTGTGTGTTGTACTCAACCTTGAGTAGTGTGTCCTCACTGTGTGAGGGGTGGATGTAGGAGCCACTGGATGTGATCTCCGAACCACCTAAAAATCTCTTGTGCACTGTGGTTTGATATTGTCTCATCGTTAGATGCATGCATAGGGGTTTGGTTAAACTCTTAACATTCACACACTAGTTTACATAATCTGACTGTTCAATTGTCTCACACACTTTGTCCACTTAATCACATCAGACCAGTGGGGTTTTTAATTGAGTAGATTCCTTATTTTGAAATAATTTTTAAATTGCTTAAGTTTTCGCTGCAAATCTATTCAACCCCCCCCCCCTCTAGATTTGTCATTACGAATATCTGATCCTAACAATTGGTATCAGAGCAAGTTTATATCTGATTCTGATCTGATTTGATTTCTTTTTATTGATCTTTTGGAACATCACTTGATCTGTTTTAATTGATTGACTGCTTTTTGATCTGACTCAATATTCTGTTGATTGGTCTAATCATCTGAAACATACTATGAAATATGGCTAAGTTCTCAAGTATCATAAATAGACCAATGATTATTGGGTTTTATGACAATGATGATAAAATGAAGGATTCCTCTATGAAGGCAAGCAAGATTGGAAATAAAACCAAGGACAAATGCTTTATGGCTCATGCCAGCTCAAAAGGTTCTCCCAGCTCAGACAAATCTGAAGGATCACATTTGTCAGAAAAGTTGAGAAAGTCTCAAAATTCAGGTAAATTTGGTTCAGACCCATTTGATAGATCAATGTCGGATACTGACTCAGAGAATGATATATCTTTTAACGAACTGATAGAATGCTATGAGCACATGTGCAAACAGGTTAAAAAAGTTAAATATCAAAACAATAAATTGAAGGATCAACTGGAGATAAATGACATGAAAATTGATAACCATCAAGCATTCTATGAAGAAAATGAAGAACTGAAAATTGAGAATGAAGACTTGAAAAATGAAATTGAAAAGTTAAATTTTGTGAAAGAGAATTTGAAAGATGAAGTCAACATTTGTGAAAATAAACTGAGTGGATTAATGAAAAATCATGAGCTATTAGAATCTAAAGTTGTTGATATAAAAGAAGAAAATAAAATTTTGATTGATCTCAATGAAAATCTCAAATTTGACAATGATCAATTAAACAAACAAATTTCTAACATGGCTCGTGATCATCAGATAAAAGAAAAATGAAAACAATTGGTTAAGGAAAATAGTCATCTGAAAAAGAAGATTGAATATTTGTATCATGACAGATCATTAAATGATGAATGCAGCAATTCTCAGAAGAAAATTGCTGACTTGGAAAATCAAATTGTTCAAATTGAAATTGAAAAAGAACAAAATGAAAATGGTTTGGATATCATGCAAAACAAACTTCAAACTTCAGAAAAGGAAACTGCTGCATTGAATGCTGAAAAAGAAAAACTAACAAATGAACTTGAAGAGGTTGTTAAACAAAATCAAAATTTTGAAAAGAAGATTTTTGAATTGAACATAACTGTTGATAGTTTAAAATCTACTTTATCTAAGTTTGTTCAAGGAACTCAGAATTTGGATAATCCTCTTAGAATGAAGGTTACTTTTCAAAAGGAAGGTTTAAGATTTAACCCCTTGAACAAAAAGAATTTTTAAAACAAAACAAATACCTCATTTGTCAATATTTCTATGAACAAGAATTCTGTTGCACCTAAAGAAAAAATTGTTAAGATTCATGTTCGAAAAAATGTTCAAAAACAAAATGATAAATTGAAAAAAAATGCTGCAAATAGGAAGAATCGTGTTTCAATTGAAAATCAGAAAAAGAAAAAGAAATAGGATTCTACAAGGCTTCCACACCTCCTCCACCAGCCCAGAATGATCCAAGGCAATCTCCAACTCCACATCATGTCAAGAGCTACCAAAGGGTACCACCTCCTTGTAGACACCCGATTATGACTAATGGGTTGAACCACATTTCTTGCTATCTTAGTGGGCCCCTAATTGGTCACTCACCTTGAGCCCATCATTTGCCTTGATTTGAGCCCATTAATCCATTAAAAATGCCTTGAAATCCCGAAATCAATCACTTGAAAGAGTCCTTAGAGGATTTGACTCCTATTTTAGCATGTGGTTAAAGAGAATAATCCAAAATAATTCGGATTCCTTGTCGCGACGCATCGTGGCGCCGCGACTCTAGTCGCGACGGGTTAGGCCGCCGCGACAGCCCATGCATTATCCATGCACGTGGGCAATACTGTCGCGACCCCCCGCACCGTCGCGTCTCTAGTCGCGACCCCGCGATCTGACGCGACAAGGACCGAGATCTCTGGCCTCCATAACCACATCCTATTTATCCTCCCATGCACTTTGACTTGGTCCAAGAGGTTTATCCCGACCCCTTGAGCACTTTTTGGCCCTAGGGACTCTCCCAAGCTCCCCTAAGGACTCTACATCCGATTTTGATAGAGCTTTATCCCCCATTTTTAATTTCCACATCTTTTGAGGAGATAATACCCAATTTTCTCACTCCAAGCTCTATATAAGCAAGGCCCCTCCTCATGGACGAGGGAGCCTCATAATCACCCCGAAGGGCTGCCAAAATTTCCTCTGAACAAGACTTAGCCACGCAGCCACTCATTCCACTCATTTCCCTTCACATTCCACTCCTCACAACTCACTCATTTCACCATCAATGGAGCAAGGAACGTGAAGAGGGCGACTTCAGCAATCTCCTGGACCTCTTGGCACACCATTGAAGCTGCATCCACGCCAGGAAGTCGCCCTAATGGGGCTCATCGTCTCCTCTCTCCCTCTTGTCTATTTCACATGCATTTTTATGTTCTTTTTAAATAGAGCACATCTATCATCCACCCACGTTTTCCCACACCCACAGGGGTTTAAAACCACCCCAGGTGCGTTCCCACCATGATCCTCCGTCTCATTTCATCTTTTAGAATAGATATTACACTTTACATGTTCTAATAGGGTCTTTTCTTTGTGTTTTCTTTTGATTGGCAGGCAAGCAAACAAGGTCTACGAGAAGCTTTGGTACTCTGGCTGGCTGGAGGACTAGAAGAAGGTCACAACAACAAATCTCCCGCATTCAGAGAACACGACGGCCTCGGGTGACGCGACATAAACGCGTCGGTTTCCCCTGACGCGATACAAGAGACGCGGCGGCCATGACGACCGCGACACCAGGTCATTCTCCTGTTCTCTTCCTTTTTCCTAGTTTAAGTTAGCCATTGTCTTTCTGCATCATTAGGCAACTTATCTAGGTGGCGATCACTTTTCCTATTTTCCATGCCATCATATTTGATATTCATGTTCGTGTCGAGGGGAAGCACAATCCCTGTGATTACACCTTTTGGCGATCACGGTGGGACCTTCATTGTCACCCTCGTAGATTTTGATTGTTTGCTTGCCATGTTTCCTTGTTTGTGTATCGTTATAGTGTCTTGTTAGGGTTTTGTTCTTCATTCCCTGCATTTTTCCTGCTCTGTCATTGTCGCGACCGATCGCGGTGTCGCGACAGGGTCGCGTCGCAGGAGAGGGACGCGTCATCAGGTTGGTGCTTCCTATTCCCTGTGTCCTCCTTGTTCGATGCCCATGAGAGCATGCGTCTTTCTTATGGTGCCTAGATCATGTTTGCTCGCGTTTCTGTCCGATAGTATCCTGTTAGGGTTCGGATTTTCCGTTTAGTTTCATCTGTAAGTTTCCAGTTCCTATCGCGGTCGGAGAAGCAGACGCGACAAGGTCGCGGCTGGGACAGGCGACGCGTTAACAGGTTTGCTTTGTATGTTATTGCTTTCATCCAGGTATCGGTTTCTGTCTGCTCCCTGATTCATGTTGTATCATTATAGTTTCTCTTGGTGTTCCTTAGTTTGGTAGGATAGTCTGTTTGAATTGGGTTGGTGACTCAGTGTGTTTTCGGGCCTCTGTCCTTATCGCGGCAGCCCTCCTTGTCGCGATAGGGTCACGACGTATCTGGCCGTCGCGACTCTGCCCGAGGACTTCTATTGTCACCCTGTTTGCTCCTCATCTCCATGCTTGCACACATTTAGTCCCTTGCATACGCTGTTCATCCCATTTGGTTTGATTCCCCCTTGGTTGAGTGAGTCCTCTCACCTACGAGCACTCGTAGGCTGACTCGGGCCCGCCTTCCAAGGACCTCCGTAAGTCCCCGTGGCCGTACGCACGTTACGGTTCGCCGGGCTGGTTGTACCCATTGTATCCTTAGTTTGAACCACCCCCGCGTGAGTGTGTACCACCCTTAGTCATACCGGAGCACTTGAGTCCATTCCTATCAGGGACCGCATGACCGAGTGACATCTCCTTAATCAATTCACTTAAAAGGTCAAGTTCGAATCTTAAGAAATTTGCGTTGTAAGCATGATAACTTGAGTGCTTTGATCCCCCTTCTCCTCTCTGTCTTTCTTGTCGTGCTAGAGTTTAGGTGTGTCCCCCCAAATTGGTTGGAGGGTGTATGCGTCATTGTTTAGGGAGATCGAGTCAGTCCCCTCCAATCCTCGTGCTGTATCATAATCCCCTCTTCGACATGGACCAATTTCGCGTCCTTGCCGACGATGCCCTACCCCTTGGTTTGCTCGAGGAAGTGGCCCAACCTTCCATGGCCACTCTCCCGGGGCATATCCAGCCTCCCTCCATTACGGGATCCAATCCCGTCCTCCTTCTCCTCCCGGGGATGATGACCCTCACTCTCAATTCAGCCAGCTCCTTCCTCACCTCACTCCGGACCAAGTCCGAGAGTTCATAGCTGCTGCCAAGGGGAAACAACCTTTATCTCCCCGGGGTCAAAACCCAGCCCGACCGGCGGAGTCCTCCGTCCGCGTCGCTTCAGCCCCCCACCTTTCTTCGTCTGGGGCAGACCCTACGCCTCTCCGCCCTCGGGCCATTCATTTTTCAGAACCAAGCTACCTCCCCCCACGAGAAGTTCGGCCTCGGTCTCCTCCCACTACATATTATACGGCCGAACCAGCTCCGCTCCCTCGCGAGAGGTCTCACTCCTTTGAGCAGCCACGCTCCCTTGTCCCTACACATCAGATCCAATCTCCTTCCGATTTCTTGGCGGAGTGGACAAGTATGAAGAAGGAGCTTCATGACCTCCGGAGGCAAATTGATCCTCGGAAGGTAGCTGACATTGCCCTCCCGTCCTTCCAATACCTCCGGGTGCCTCCCCAGTCCGAACTCCCTGTATATCGTCGATACTCTGGGGTAGGGGACCCCTATGTTCATCTGAAGGACTTCGTCTATGAATCGGCGCCGCACAAGTATGACCGCCATCTCATGGCATATCTGTTCAGAAAATCATTAGATGGTCCGGCCTTGGAATGGTTCTATTCTTTGCCTCCCGAGGAAGCCGAGGACTTCCAAATCGTCCAAGAAAGGTTTCTGCAGCAGTTTCAGATCGGGTGGGACCCGAATACTCTTTTGTGGATTTGGTGGCCGAGAAGATGAAGCCAGAAGAAGATTTCTCCACCTATGCCGACCGGTGGCGCTCATTGGCCGCCAAGGTCCGTTGCCCAATGCCTGAGGAGGAGAAAATAAAGCTGTTGATCTCTAATGCCACACCCACCTACCGAGCCATTTTGGCCATGAACGACATCTCTACCATGCACCAATTGTATAGTCGATCCCGTTTCATCCAAACCCAACTCAAGGACTCGCCCATACATTCCATGTTTGAGACCCCCAAGGCCCGTTATGCCAAGAAGCCGTAAGGCCCAGTCACCGAAGGGATCCAGACCAATGAACAAGTAGGTGCCGTTAGCAATCCTCATGGCCCAGTAGGTAGGTCCCCCTACACCCAACAAGTCCAACAGCCTTGGAACAACAACCACAATAGGCAGCCACCTCCCCAAGGACAAAATCCTCCTCAAGATCAGCGCCAATACTCCCAGGTCCCTCCACCTCAAAATGGCTATGCCCCCAGGAAACCCAATGGCCCCAAGAGAGCCCAATACCCCCATTGCCTGAGTCTCTAGCTGATGTCTTTGCAGCCCTCATGTCCCTAAATGCTTTAAGACTCCCTCCTGAGAAGGCGAATTGGAATATGGCGGCCGATCAAACAAAGTATTGCGTCTATCATCGTCATCCGGGCCATAATGTGTCCGATTGCTTCCAATTCCGGGACATGATATACGATCTCCATGAGCAGAATCAGATTGATTGGGCAGAAATGAAGAGGTTGATCCAAACTCTGAGGGACCAGCAAGGCCAGAGGCAACAGCAGCAGCAACAGAGGCGACAGCAGCCGCAGCAACAACAACAGCAACAGCAATACCAGCCTTTCCAACAGCAATACCAGCAACACCAGCAACAGCAGCAACAGCAGCAGCCGCAGCAGCCGGCGAACGACCTGGGCATAGTCCGTAACCCCATGCCACAACATCAACCTGCTCCGAACCCTCAACCAATTCCGCCGCCTCCTCCGCCTGCGCATGTTAACCCGTTGTCCACCATGCACCACCAGAAGCCCAGTGGGTCTTCGATGACGATCATGAGGTAGGCCAACTCCTGGCTATTTCTCACGTCACACCCACTGTTCCCGCACCTGCATCCACACGCCTCCTTCCCTTACACCCCACATTGCCACCATCACCTCACCATTATATTCCCCCGTCACCTCACCCATCATTCCTCCACCAAGCAACACCCCTTTCTCCCCTATGCCAGCACCTCTACTAGCCAACCCCTCTATCCTTGACACCACAACCTCTCCACTCCACCATAACCTTGCCCTCCGGAGCGGGCGAATGTTTCATCGGATGTATCCTAACGCATCCATGCCTATGCCAGGTCAACAAACCAACAATCAGCAGCAACAAGATACAGAAGAGATTGATCCGGCACCGGGAACTCAATATGACATCTTAAAGCACCTCGATCAGACCCCGCCAAGATCTCCATATTGGAGCTCATTAAGAGGTCACAGACTCATCAAGACGCTCTCAGAACTTTCTTGCAAAGAGTCATGGTCAGCGAGGACATGAATCCAGACAACCTGCCCTCAGTGCTCTCAATAGTGAACAAAGGACCCACCATTACCTTTTCTGATGGCGAGTTGGCTGCCCCCGAGGCCAGGAAAATGCCCCTGTGTGTGACACTCACCATAAATAAAGTGGCGGTCGATGCGGCTCTGGTGGACACAGGAGCTTCCATTAATGTATGTCCACTAAGCACTCTTAGAGCTTGCAACATATCGGAACGTCAATTGCAGCCCACGCCTACCACTATTGCTGCATATGACAATTCACGACGTGCCTGTCACGGGGTCATCACTTTGCAAGCTGAATTAGGCCCTCTCGTCATGTCTGTGGAGTTCTATGTGCTGAACATTGATCACACCTACAAAGCCATTTTAGGGCGCCCGTGGATCGAATCGTTAGGGGCGGTACCCTCTACAGCGCATCAGTGTCTGAAGTTCCCCTTTCAAGGAAGGATAGTCAAGGTCAAGAGTGTGACCACAACGCATACAGTCGAAGCCGTTGAGAGAGTGCTGCCATCAGTATGGCCGTCCAATAAGCCCATAATCTCGGTGCTTGATGTTAACTACACTTGGGCCTATACTTTCTCTTCAAATCGCCCAATTGGGTCTCCTCCTATGATGGCAGTCAGGAAGGATGTGAGCAAGAATACAAAGGGGTGGGACATCATGTTCAGACTGGGTTATCAGTCAGGAAAAGGCCTGGGTGCCCACCTCCAAGGGCAAACAAAGACTGTCGCCACCACTAAGAAATTCACAAAGCGTGGCCTTGGATATTCAGAATGGGCCGCTTTCTCATCTCCTCCACATTCAGACCAGGGATCGCTCACTTGGTCCTTATACGAGCATTTTGTCAGAGGGCCCATTCAGCCCGGATATAACACCATCATGGAAACACCAAGATCGGACTATCAAACTTTAGAGGAGCAGCGACCCAACAAGAAGAAGAGAGCTGAGGAAGATACTGAAGATCCAGATCAAGATGATATTGTCTCATCAGTTAGTCTGTTGTTCGAAAGGTCAGAAGCTGAGGAAGAAGAGCTGGAATCAGAAGACCCTGTTTCTGCGGTCAATGGATTGTTCAGTGGAGAAAACGAACCACAAGTAGCAGCGCTATCAATTGCAGCAACCACCGCCAGGCGACAGTTGCCTGGATTTGGTGAGGAAAATCAGTCAGTTCATTTGCCCCTATTTATGCAGGAGTTCTGGCCAGGGCTCTCCCGGCCTCCTACTCATTTTATTTCATCCGTGCTTGAGTTTAATGTTAGCTTCATTCCCTTGCCTCTCCCCTTCATCGTTCAAATCTCACCCGACGCCATTGAGGCATTCACTCGTCCTTCACCCCCCTTCATCATTCTCTTTAATGGTTCGGTCCTGTCTTTTTCCCAAAACCATTTAGTCTAATGTGATTCTTCATTAAAAAAAAATGAATGAGAAAATTCAAAATAACAAAAAAATGTGTGCCCCTGTCTCCGACGGCGATCCCCGTCACCCCTCTCCTGCCCCTGTCTCCGACGGCGATCCCCGTCACCCCCTCCTGCTCCTGCTTCCGACGGCGATCCCCGTCACCCCCCCCTCCTACTCCTGCTTCCGACGGCGATCCCCGTCACCCCCCTCGCGCTCCCGATCTCGACGGCGATCCCCGTCACCTCCCTCGCGCTCCCGATCTCGACGGCGATCCCCGTCACCCACTTCCAGCTCCTGATCTCGACGGCGATCCCCGTCACTTCCTTCCTGCTCCTGCTCTCGACGGCGATCCCCGTCGCATCTGCTCCCCGATAGCCATCGTCGTCCTTTTCGCTCGCCTGGTGGTCAGCCATGGCCATTCCGGGCAATTCGGGTGAGGGGCCTTCTGCTCCCCTACACCCCGATGCTGTTGCCGGCACCCTGAGCTCGGGTGGCCTGCTCCCTCCTCCAGCCCATCGGAGGATCTTCGCGGCCCTGCCGCACCTGTTGTTTTCCCTTCCAATAAACCTCTGGATGCTTCTCCAGAGCCTCCTGTAAATACCAAATCTAACTCAAGTTCAAGGGTAGTCTCTAGTGAGTCCCCGTCCCCGTCTAGGAAGAAGAAGGGTAGTGGCGTGCCCCGTAGATACCTCTTAGACTTAGTCCATAGATGTGGCGCTCTTCTAGCTGTCGAAGAGTTCGTCAAAGAAGCGGTAGTTCTGAACTTAGAGGAGATGTCGATAGAGGAAGGGCTAGACGACGGCTTTGGGATATATGAAATCGTAGCCGAAGAAGACCCATTAGATGAAAATGGTGTTGAGATAGAGGATGCTGCTGAGGCGTATGCTAGTGGTATGAGGAGATTCGATGAACCTACCTCAGCAGTCGACGAACCTACTAAGGAGGTGAATGTGGGAACGCAAGAGGACCCCAGGCTCTTGACCATAGCATCTGGTCTCCCTCCCGAAGAAGAAGAAGTGCTCATAGAGGTGTTGAGGGAGTTCAAGGATTCTTTCGCCTGGTCCTATGATGACATGCCTGGCATTGACCCCGATTTGGTGGAGCATAGGTTAATTTTGAAGCCAGGGGCAGTTGCCGTTAAACAAAAGCTAAGGAGGTTCCTCCCCCACATCGCTTTAAAGATGAAAGAGGAGATTGATAAGCTACACAAAGCCAAATTTATCCGTGTAGTCCTCTATCCTTTGTGGGTGGCCAACATCGTCCCGGTGATGAAGAAAGACGGAAGAGTGCGCATCTGCATAGATTTCCGGGATTTGAATAAGGCATGTCCTAAGGACGATTTCCCGCTACCTCACTTGGATGTTCTGATCGATAATACAGCAGGGTTCGAAACTCTATCGTTCATGGATGGCTACTCCGGCTATAATCAAATTCGTCTAGCCCCGGAGGATCAGGAGAAGACCTCCTTCACCACCCCATGGGGAACATATTGCTATGTGGTCATGCCGTTTGGACTAAAGAATGCCGGCGCCACTTATCAAAGAGCAATGTTAGCTATCTTCCACGACATGATACATATTGATGTTGAGGTTTACGTGGATGATATCGTGGTGAAGTCAAACCCAAAGAGAGCATTCCTCCGTGCTAGCCAAAGTTTTCCGTCGCGCACAAGAGTATCAATTGAAGATGAATCCAAAGAAGTGCGTGTTTGGAGTTTCCTCGGGAAAATTATTAGGCTTCATAGTTAGTAAGCGGGGGATTCAAATAGATCCACACAAGGCCAAGGCAATCAATGAGATGCCTCCTCCTAAGAACATATCTGAGCTTCGAGGATTGATTGGTCGGCTGCAGTTCATAAGGAGATTCATATCTCAGCACTCTCAAAGATGTCGTCCTTTCTATGAACTGTTGAGAGGAGGAGTAATTTTGAATGGAATGATAAATGCCAAGAGGCCTTCGATGAGCTCAAAAGTTACCTTATGAATCCGCCCGTGCTTCAGGCGCCTGTCCCTGGGAAACCCCTAATCCTATATCTGTCGACTGTTGAGGACTCCCTAGGAGCTGTCCTTGCCCAACATGATGAATCCGGCAAAGAAAGGGCAGTCTACTACCTATCTAGGCTCTTCAATCCTTCCGAGCTCAAACTCACCACAATGGAGAAAACTTGTGCAGCGCTAGTTTGGGTAGTGCAGAAATTGAAGCACTACTTCCTAGCTCATAAGGTGAGTTTGATTTCTAGAATGGACCCTATTAGGTATCTCCTTGAGAAGCCAGTCCTCGCCGACAGATTGGCTCGCTGGCAAAGTTTCCTCTCTCAGTTCGATATCTCCTTTATTGTTCAGAAAGCCATAAAAGGGTATGCCATTGCTGAGCACCTTGCTCACCTCCCTCTCCCTCATAGTGATACGGTTCAGGAGGAATTTCCCGACGAAAACCTATCACTTGTCTCTCATGATCCCTTCTGGTCCCTCCATTTCGATGGAGCTCTCAATTCTAGGGGACGGGGCATAGGTGCAGTCTTGCTCACCCCAGAAGGGATCACCATTCCTTTAGCTTATCAACTTCAGTTCTATGCCACCAACAACATCTCCGAGTATGAGGCTCTCTTGGCCGGTCTTAAGCTCGCCTACCTTTTAGGCGCGCGTCACCTTAAGATCATAGGAGACTCTCAGCTCGTTCTTCGGCAAGTTCTCTCTACCTATCGCACTCGTGACCCCAAGCTCAAGCCGTATCAGGATCTGGTCACGCTCCTCGCCAAGCAATTCCGTCAACTCATCTACATTCATACTCCTCGCTCCCAAAACATTCTGGCCGATGCTCTAGCGTCGTTAGCTTCATCTCTCTCCTTCCCTCTCAGCCGTAGCGCTGAGACTATCACCGTTCAGAGATTAGAAGCTCCCTCAACTCAGGATCCTTGGTTCTCGAACCTTAGGAGCTCCCTAGTGTTGAAGGCAGAGAAGAAAGAAGCGAAGGAGTTGTTGCTTGTTGAATTAGGGGAATTGATGGAAGAAGAGAGCCCGTGGTATCGTGAGATTGAGCAGTTTTGCAGAGACGGCACCTTCCCAGAAGAAGCCGAAGCAGAAGATAGGCGAGCTATCCGTAGAGCGGCCTTAAAGTATACCCTCGTGGGTGAAGTTCTCTACAGACGCGCTCTAAATGGAATGCTCCTCAGATGCGTGACCGATGAAGAGGCTTGGAAATAGTGGAAGGATCTCACTCCGGTGAATGCGGAGGGCATGTGAATGGTCAGATGTTAGCCAAAAAGATCCTTAGGCAGGGCTACTACTGGCCAACCTTAGAAGAAGACTGTGCCGCCTACGTCCGTAGGTGTGTCAGATGCCAAATCCATGCCGATAAAATTCATGCTCCGTCTTCCTCTTTGCATCCACTATCTTCTCCTTGGCCTTTCTCCATGTGGGCCTTTGATATCATTGGGCCTCTCGGTGATCCTAATGCTCAGATAAAACAAAAGTCCTTCATCCTCACTGCTACTGAGTATTTCACCAAATGGGCCGAAGCGGAAGCGTTTAGAAATCAAAGGTTCGACCGTGTGCAGATTCATCATGAAGAACATCATTGCGCGGTTTGGAGTACCTGGCAGCATCGTCACCGACAATGGACCTCAGTTCATATCACAAGACCTTCAAGACCTCTGTAAGAAGTTCAATATTTCTTTGCATCATTCGTCTCCTTATTATCCGCAGGGCAACGGCCAGGCCGAAGCCACAAACAAAACGCTTTTGAAAATCTTAAAGAAAACTTGTGAGTCTAATAAATTCGCTGACTGGCCGGAAAAGCTAATTGAGGCTCTGTGGGCCTATCGCACCTCCATCCGCACACCTACGGGGCAAACCCCTTTCTCACTCACATATGGAATGGAAGCGGTATGTCCACACGAAATCCTCATCCCTTCGCTAAGAATTCAGTTGGATAAAGAACTTAATCCCGATGAACATCGGGAGGCGTTACTTACGCAACTAGAACTCTTAGACGAACGGCGTCTAGCTGCAGCCGATCACGTGCTTTCGTATCAAAATAGACTCTCAAGGTCTTTTCAAAAGAAAGTGATTGAGCGTAAATTTCAAGAAGGAGACATGGTTTTGAAGCGAATTTTCATAAAACCTGGAGGTCCAAGGTCAAAATTGTCTGCAAACTGGGAAGGGCCGTACGTCATCAAAGAAGTGTACCCGGGAAACGCGTATAGGTTAGTTAACGCCGATGGTGATGAACTCTCTCATCCATGGAATGGGCTATATCTTAAAAGATTCTACCCCTGATCGAAAGTCTTTGGATAACAACACCAATTAATAAGTAGCTATTTGCCAAGTGTCTCGCTCCTTCTCATATTGACGAAATAATATTTATGTGCAATCACGTACTCAACATGGTAAACCTAAGGTCGTTGTTCCTCCATATACAGTGTTCTCACTTAGCCCTTGCTCAGAGAAACAAGAAGTCAATTCTCTCCCTATTCGGACAAGGTCTAGGGGCAAGGGGAAGGCTGACATGTAAACATGCAACAGTATAGACCATGTGTTTGAAGTCTCAAGGAGGGACGGGCAGTTCTAAGAAAAGCATATAGCACAAAAAAAATATAAAGCGACGAAATAATAAAATGAAGGGGCATGTTAAAGAGTGGCAGTACAGTTCCCCGCGGGACGCCCTTGAGCCCGGTCGCACGCATGCCCCAGACAAAAGAGAAAATGCTGTGGCCCTAAAGTCCCTGGACAACAGATGAATAGCACATGTAACTTATTCGTTGCAAGTCTTACAAGTCGGCAACCCCGACTCCAAGATTAAGTCTTATCTCATTTGTATTCTTCCTATCCCCCCTAAAATGACCAAAAATCCATGCGCTTGGTCTGTGTTGGAACATTGTTGTCACAGGGACAAGGAAGCTTAGCAACCTAATATGAATATGCGTTGCACATAAATCTTACTCGCCAAAGTGAGATAGAAGTAAGGCTCACGGTTGATCACTCAACATTAAGAAGTGTTGTTATCGAAAGAATTTCCAAAAAAATCAAAAGATCCCCAAAAAAAAAAAAAAATCAAAAATTCCAAAATCCAAAAAAAAAAATCAAAAGATCCCCAAAACCAAAAAAAAAAAAAATCAAAAACTCCAAAAAAAAAACCAAAAAAATCAAAAGATCCCCAAAATCAAAAGTCAAAAAAAATATTAAAAAATTCCAAAAATCCAAAAAAATCAAAAGATCCCCAAAATCACAAAAATATATAGTTTTTAGAAAAATAAAAGGTGTGTCCATATTGCTTTTCTTTAGCATGCATTATTTTCATAGTCTTTTCGCCTATTTAATAAGGCTCGGCCCCTTGACAATTGCAGAGTTATATCTTTATCATTTTAAACGCAAGGGGCCGAACCTAAGAACAGATCTAATTTGTTCTTCTAAGTGTGTGCAGGAACAGAGACTTCAAAGGCAGAATACAACGTCGCGCTCAGAACTCTCTCTCTCGCTTGTTTGAATCTCGCCTCTCACTCGTGTCAATCACAAACCATTCATTCATCATAAATATTGCATAAAAGTAAAACTGCACTAAGGTATGACAAAATGTACATAGATAAAAGGGGAGGTGGCTCACAAGACTCCTCACTGACCACCACCACTCTCCCCGGATCCCTCTCTCCTATCTGGAGGTGGCAACATCTCGCCACCCCCTCGGCCATCCTCGTCCGGACGGTGCCGCTCCTCCTCCTCGTTCCTCCGCCTGCTGGAGGAACCCGCTAGATACTGCCCGACGGAGGCGCCAGTCGCCCTGCTGACGCTCACACCGCTCCGGCTCCGGCTGCGTGAACGGCCGATATCCGTCACGATCTGCTGAAGGCTCCGCGCCAGCGTCTGCTGTGCTAGCAACTCTGCGCGCAGTCGGATGACCTCCTCCTGATCTCCGGGTGGCCTCTGTACCCACAGCGTCGCCAGCTCCCGGGTCATCTCCGCCACCTGTGCCTCAGCTGCCTCCGCCCAAACGCGTAGCTGGTCCCTCTCGCTCTGCAGCGTCATGGCCTGCTCGTGGGCCAACTCCAAGTCTCTCTCCTGCACAACAAGCAGTCATTCAGCATCATTTGGAAATAATCAACTCAAAGCCTTTAAATGAACTTACCCGCTCCTCCAAGTGCCTTTGAGCCTCCTCAGCTCTCAGCACTGCCCCCGTCAGTCGAGCCTCCATGAGTGATGGAGACCCTCCTGCGCTCCGAGAGGAGGAAGCACCGCCTGCTCCGGTACCCCTCACTCTCTCCAGCTCACTCCGCTGCACGCAAAAGGCAGGTCAGTTTCAAAATTTGCTTAAATCAAAGGGGCTGAAAGTGAACACAGTACTTACCAGCTCTGCCGTCTGCCTCTGGGCTGCCTCCCGATCTTGCACCGCTGACTGGAGCAAGGCTCGGAGCGATGCAATCTCACCAGTCACGTCCACCTGCAAGGAATTGCCAAATCATCAGTTTTAATCATTAAATCCCAGTTCTTGAGCTATGGTTTAGGAAGTCTACCTGGTGTCGGGCGCTCTTGTATACCTTTCCTCCGTACTTCAAGGCGTACGCCTGGAGGTAGGCATCATCGGTGGTCGCGTCCGATCTGACCCCCTTGCCTTTCCGCTCCCAGTTTTCTACCTGCTCGCGTGCCCGCTCCCTCCAGTCTGTCGTGTCATGAAGCCCCCGGAAGCTCCGACCCGGCCGGCGGAACCGGTCCCGGACGGGGAACTCCACGACACTCTGCCTGAAGCCCAAGGAGCGCTGGGTCAGAAATAGGTTCAGAGGTAGCACGAGGTTGAGTGCATGCAACCACACCGACCTACCGAAGTAGGGGCGGGCCTGCACCAACCAAGGCTGTCCCTCATCACCCTCCCCCAGGTATGGCTGCCAAACCACCTGCAAAAGAGAAGTAATCAGTCATTTCAAGCAAATAATTTCAAAAAAAGGGGGAATTAAGGGTACTTACATCCAGATAAGGGTAGCTGTCGATTGCCTCCTGAAGGTGCTCCAACTGGTCGGCCAGGTGGCGAGTGTCTCGGCGAGAGTCCCAACGGCGTGCAATGGGCACGAGGCCCGGCCGTGTGAGCTCCCCTCTCCTCAGGGCTGGGAGGTGTAGATAGGCCCAAACCTGCAAGGTAAAGGACAGTTTAGTTGGCAGTTCAAGCAAAATTGAAGTTTGAATCTAAGAGAGTTAGGAGAGAAGGTGTACCTGAAGAAAGGGGTAGAAGCCGCTCGTAGATGTCTGCCGCTCGGAGGCGCTCAAGCCATCAAACTGGTGCGCTAAGAAGGCTGCCCCCCAAGCATACCCCCCTACCTCACCTAAATCCGCCAGCAAGGGCAGGAAGCGGCAGTGGACTGCGTCGCCCCTCGTGGCAAACAAAAGTCTACCAAGAAAGAGGACGAGGAAACGGCGCAAGTCCAAGTCCGCCTGCGGCCCAGGCTCACTCGCTAACTCCCTCCTACTGACTCTGGCCAACCTCTCCAGATACTCATCCTCAGTCTCCCCTGCGTTCTTCCCTGCCTCAAATAGATCTAGACTCTCCTGCAAGGCTACTCTAGGCACTAGGGAAGACCTACGCTCCACGGGAAGGTCTAGGAGTCGCTCGGCTAAGTCTTGATAGCATGGGTAGGTGTAGCCACTCACTGCCCGCCCGTACACTCTGAGGCCTGTGATCCGGCTCACATCCTCTAGGCTGGGGATCATATGCCCCCAAGGGAACGCGAAGGCACTCGCCTCCGTGTCCCACCTGCTACGCAGGGCCTGGGTGAGGGCCGGGTCCACCCTCATCCTCTCAATCCTAAAAATCTGCCCGAACCCCATCTCATCTACTCTCTCTCGCTGAAAAGGGGGAAGGGCCAGGAAGGCAGCCAGCACCAGTGTCCATGACACTCGAGCCCTCATTTCACCCTGCAAAGATTCATTCAAGTTCAAATTCAGGTTTCATTTGTGTGTTCGGTCAGAGTCGCGACAGCTCTTATAGCCGCGACCTTGTCGCGACGGTGCGGGCCGCCGCGACCTTATCGCGTCGCCTTCATAGGTCGCGATAAGGTCGCGACTGCCCTAGACGTCGTGACACTGTCGCGACACCCCACCCCGTCGCGACACCATGTCGCGACGGGTCGTGCTGACGCGTTTTCAGATTCAAACCGGCCGGAGCCCTCTTTGTTTGATCCTTGTTTTCATGGGCCTCTCGCCCTACATTCGCCCTCCAGGGGCTCCGTGGATCTCTCTACTACTATCATTCAAGGTTTAGGGTCGAGGATACTTACCGACTTCATCGCTTTGGCCCGTTTCTTCCTCTCCTCTTCCACGTTCATGGTCGGAGTCATCTCCTCCTCTTCCTCTCCCATGACGGCCTCGGGCACCTCCTCCCCGACCGAGGGCCTCTCCACTCGTCGTCGTGAATACCGGCGCTCCGCGTGGCGTTTCCCCCGTGATGAGCCTTCGCCGGTCTCTTTTCCACCGTCCATCGCAATGTAGGTCGCTTAGATTGTATTTCGGGCTAGCAAGGAGGTCGGGATGCAGGGGAGTTTGGGGAAGGATTCAAGGGTTCGAAGGTTCAAGGTTTTGGAAACCGGAAAGAAGAAGGAAAGGGGGGCCGTTTGTTTTTTGAATCGATCGGTTCGTGACGCGACGCAGCACGCCGTCGCGTTCATGTCGCGTCAAGAAGGGACGTCGCGACATAGTCGCGACGCACCGCTAGGCCACGACATAAAGGCGACGCTCCTGACCGTCGCGTCATGAACAGAGCGCTTGCATTGCACAGAAAATCCACTCTTATTCATTCATATTCAAAATCTTTACACTCCCTAATCCATTCTAAAACAACCTAGCAATGCTTTTAAGTACTTTCCTAATTACCATCTGGCCTACAAATCAAATCAAATAAATCAAGCATCTCCTCCCGCAGGTTGGAGCGTCTTCAAAGCTTCAACGTACTCTTTAACCGTTTCATCATCTTCCTCCACCTCTACTAGGATCACGCTCATAGCACATCCCTCCCAATGGACGATGGCGCTGCGCATATCACGCTCGTCCTGCGCGTCGCCCCTCTTCCTCTCTTGGATAGACAGGAAGTGTGAGAGAATTGGAACAACCGTCCGGGCCGCACCACACTGGAGGTAGCAACGGTCCGGGTTGTAAGAAGCAAGCGCCTCGTTGCCCAGCAGCCTCAAGGCAAGCCCGATGCGCTGAGAGAGATGGATCATCTTGCCGTGCATGAACCGGGGGCGCACGTCGAAGTCCGCCACGGTCAAGCTTCGGAGGTACCCGCGCCACGCTTGGATGCCCTTTATTTGGGCCGTCTTGCACCAAGCCCGGGTGCTCGTGTGGAGTGGCCCGCCCACGTATGCCAGCGGATGGTTCAGCATCGTCTTGCACTCCACAGTCAAGCCCTCCTCCGCCCGAAATTGGATGTGCATCCCCATCCATAGTTCGAGGGCAATCACCGATCCGTAAAAAGGCCCTCCGAGTGCTGCAGAAGACAGACCGGCATATAGATAACTCAAAACTGCTTGGCCGATAGTCAAACCTTCTGAGATGGAATCGATGATGCTCAGGTTGGCGAAGGAGATGGTCCCGTCTTCAGAAGGAAAGAGTATGATCCCGCAAATGCAGATGGCCGCCGCCTTGGCAATAGCGCCGTGTCTCCCGGTTTTCCGCTTGCATTGTGAGACGACCCACTGTGCGATGGGGAGTAGGTGGACGTGCATGCCACTGGTCATGGAGCGTAGGTCGTTCTTCGTGGAGGTCAGCTTGGCCAGAATACTCCACGAGTTGATCTGCTCCACGGTGTATGATAATTTTATCTCCTCACCCCGATGATAGCGCGGGAGACCGAGCATAATCTCCAATTCTTCCAAGAGTACGGTGGCTTCAAGGTCGGAGAAGACAAAAGAATGTGTTTGAGTGTGCCACAGCTCGGTAAGCGCAGTGATGCTATCCCACGCGTGGACGATCTTGTTGTACTTCTTGGCGAGTACTAGCACCGTAGACAATCCCCACTCTTTTAGGAGGGAGATTGAGGCAGGCGGCAGCATGTCAAGCATCGGCAGCAGCCATGGTAGCCTAGAGAACCGCCTATGACCAGGGAGAATCTGAAAAAAGGAGGAGGAGGAGATGAGAAGGAGAAGAAAAAAAAACAGAGCAAAACAGAAAAAAAACAGAGTAATACAGAAAGTGCAGAATCTCAGGGAGAAGAGCCACTTACTTGAAGATCCGGGCGGGAATAGATGTGTCTTGGGATAGCGGAGAGGTGCTGGAGATCGGCGTAAGACTCCCTAGCTGCCTTTGGGCCGGAGTAGGGAGGGATGGCCTCTGCAAACTCTGAAAGCTTCCTCTTCATGGCTGCAGAGCTGAAGAAGGATGGGGAATTTGGAGAGCAGAGGATGCCAGGAGTTTAGCTGCGGGATTAACAGTCCAAACCCTTTATTTATAAGCCTTAGGGAGTTAGAAACCCACTCTAATCCCGCAACTAGGAGTTAGGATAAGTCTAGGAAAGGTTTAGGAGTCCTAGTGCTAGTCTAGATGTCTTAGGATAAGTCTAAGTCCCGTTTTTCTGCGTTTTTAGGACTCTGTCCGAGTCGCGACGCCGCGATCAGACGCGACTATGTCGCGACAGGGCGCTGCGACGCGACAAGGTTGCGGTCGATGGGTGCGTCGCGTTTATACTCAAATGATTATTTCTCCTGCTTGTGCTTTGCATGTGTGTTTCTTTGACTATGTTCATTAAATTCATCTGTCATCTTGTGATTATTATGCTTATTTTCTCATGGATGATTCAAAAGTCAGGAAATGTCGTCACAGGTAAGTCAGGTATTGTATCCCTACCCTTACTCCTACATTACTATATGATATTCTACTTATTATATCTCTTCAAGGACCAGCTAGTTCTCAATGTGCTCTGGGATTTGAGTTCCCCTTTACCAAAAACTATGATAATCTAGGTGCACGTTGTTAACCATTGGATAGGCCGTTGAGCTAGTTAGGATCGGGGACGATGGATTCAGGCCTGCACTGCGGTTGTGGGAAGTCTCTTGACCCTTTCTTATCCAGCTTAACAATATTATCCTTGATATATTTTATATTTTTTCACTTTCTTTGCATTTGTTTTGATGATTTCTTTTACTTTAGCCCAGCATGCATCATGTAGGACTTTGAGCTTTCCTGACTCATCCCTGACCATTGATGAGCACTTGTTGAGTGCCCAATCATCCTTCATGTTTCAATGCAAGAAATCCAATTCCACTCCGAATCGGAAGGTTTGCCTCCGAGCAAGTTGTTCCCGTCAGTTTGACAAGAATTTCCCTGTCTGGATTCTTTATCTAATTACTCATCTTTTTCCTTTGATCCGTTTTAGTTGCGAACCGCTCCCAGGACAGAGTCATGAGTTACCTGCCTGGCACGCACACGTCCTTCCAAAACGAAACCTGCAGGCCAATCGGCTAGGGTACCTCTCAATCGAGAGGTTGATCGTCCTCTTCTTTCTTCTCCTCGTCCAGACTTGTGCTCTTCTTTGCATTCTACTCGAGCAACCGACTCGGGGCTTTCACAAGGATTCCAATTGCCTGTTAGTTAGCATCGGGTGTCTCTTTACCTTGGCTTCCACTTTTCAGTCCGCTCCGCGTCATCTCCGTTCCACCATCACTTCATGACATCTCCACGCCACTTCCGCTTCGCTCCCCTGCAAAATAGAAGCCAAGGAGGGGCAATCTGTAGACACCCGATTATGACTAATGGGTTGAACCACATTTCTTGCTATCTTAGTGGGCCCCTAATTGGTCACTCACCTTGAGCCCATCATTTGCCTTGATTTGAGCCCATTAATCCATTAAAAATGCCTTGAAATCCCGAAATCAATCACTTGAAAGAGTCCTTAGAGGATTTGACTCCTATTTTAGCATGTGGTTAAAGAGAATAATCCAAAATAATTCGGATTCCTTGTTGCGACGCATCGTGGCGCCATGACTCTAGTCGCGACGGGTTAGGCCGCCGCGACAGCCCATGCATTATCCATGCACGTGGGCAATACTGTCCCGACCCCCCGCACCGTCGCGTCTCTAGTCGCGACCCCGCGATCTGATGCGACAAGGACCGAGATCTCTGGCCTCCATAACCACATCCTATTTATCCTCCCATGCACTTTGACTTGGTCCAAGAGGTTTATCCCAACCCCTTGAGCACTTTTTCGGCCCTAGGGACTCTCCCAAGCTCCCCTAAGGACTCTACATCCGATTTTGATAGAGCTTTATCCCCCATTTTTAATTTCCACATCTTTTGAGGAGATAATACCCAATTTTCTCACTCCAAGCTCTATATAAGCAAGGCCCCTCCTCATGGACGAGGGGAGCCTCATAATCACCCCGAAGGGCTGCCAAAATTTCCTCTGAACAAGACTTAGCCACACAGCCACTCATTCCACTCATTTCCCTTCACATTCCACTCCTCACAACTCACTCATCTCACCATCAATGGAGCAAGGAACGTGAAGAGGGCGACTTCAGCAATCTCCTGGACCTCTTGGCACACCATTGAAGCTGCATCCACGCCAGGAAGTCGCCCTAATGGGGCTCATCGTCTCCTCTCTCCCTCTTGTCTATTTCCACATGCATTTTTATGTTCTTTTTAAATAGAGCACATCTATCATCCACCCACGTTTTCCCACACCCACAGGGGTTTAAAACCACCCCAGGTGCGTTCCCACCATGATCCTCTGTCTCATTTCATCTTTTAGAATAGATATTACACTTTACATGTTCTAATGGGGTCTTTTCTTTGTGTTTTCTTTTGATTGGCAGGCAAGCAAACAAGGTCTACGAGAAGCTCTGGTACTCTGGCCGGCTGGAGGACTAGAAGAAGGTCACTACAACAAATCTCCCGCATTCAGAGAACGCGACGGCCTCGGGTGACGCGACATAGACGCGTCGGTTTCCCCTGACGCGATACGAGAGACGCGGCGGCCATGACGACCGCGACACCAGGTCATTCTCCTGTTCTCTTTCCTTTTTCCTAGTTTAAGTTAGCCATTGTCTTTCTGCATCATTAGGCAACTTATCTAGGTGGCGATCACTTTCCTATTTTCCATGCCATCATATTTGATATTCATGTCCGTGTCGAGGGGAAGCACAATCCCTGTGATTACACTCCTCCCTTTCAACCCAAGGATAATCAAAGGTACTCTAGAGGATTTCAGATATTCCAGCAAATGCACAAATACTATGGTAAGCTCCAGGTAAATACTCAACATATTTGCTTCATTTGCAATAAACCAGGTCATCTTGCTAAATTATACTGGGATAAAAATAAAAAGAATAAATCTCATGTTCATGCCAATCTAGTTTAGTGCTTCACATGTCATAAACATGGACATTTGTCTAAGGACTGTTGGCAAAGAAATCATGATCTTGTGCATGCTAAAAAATTTCATACTCATACACATCCTAATGTGCATAGGAATGAACATCATGTTTATGTTGAAAATACTCAGAAATTCCATATACATATGAACATGATTGCTGCACAAAAGAATTTCTCTGAATTCCATGTTAAAAATCTCAATGATAAAAATGTGAAAAATAGAAAACAAAATGTTCAGTATGTCAGTGGTGCATGCTATGCCTATAGCTCTAAGATTAGAAATCAAGATTCTAGTGTTTCTAGTCTTCAGAAAAATGCACCCAATATAAAATCATTTTGGATTCAAAAATTGTTGTTACAGATTCATGGAAAATCATTAGGACCCAAACAAGTTTGGGTACCGAAATGTGTTGCTTGAATTTTGGATGCAGGGATCCTTGTAGTCAATTTCAAGATGAAGGCTTCATGACTAAGTCTACAAGGAAAGTAAGTGGAGAGAATAAAAGAAAATAAAAATCTCACCAGGTAAATACTTCTGAGGGATTCCCTGCTAAATAAAAACTTTTTGTTGATAAAAAAAAAATCTCTTGAATATACTGTTTGATGAGTGAAATTGAATGCTAAAGTGAAATCATGATGAGTTACATATCTTGGTATATAAAATGGTGAAATGTGGAAAGACAAGTCATGCTTGTTTGGAAACTATCACTATGTGTGAGAAATCTTCTCCACCGAGTACCAAGAGTCACTCCTTGCTTAAAACTAAATGTGTGCATAATCATGCTTGAATTACTTGCAAAAGTTTTTATATCATGCACATGTAACTAAAAATCATGAAAACATAGGTGCATCAAACACAGAATAATTACGTTATTGAATTAATGCTGCTCATAGTTCCATTAATGACAAAAGTGCATCTATACCAAAAAGAAAATCCTAATGGATTCAAAAAGTTCATTGTTGCAATCTAACCCTTGCTCCACTGCAAGACCCAAGTAGGTATGGGTCCCAAGGCCAGCTTGATCAGCAAGTTGATGAACCTTGTAGCCATACATTTTCATTTGGAATAAAGACATTGGCTATGCAAGACAAGAATAATTGGAGACCATAGGTAAAATCTTTAAAAAAGAATTGAAGATCGTTCAGGTAAACTCTCTTATCTTTTTAGAATCTTGTTGATTGAATTAGAATAAACTCTTAGAGTTTTCATCTGAGAAATAAATGAAAAATAAAAATTTGTCATGATTGACTATCCTTTTATTGTTGCTCCCAACAATAATTTGTTTTAGCTATGGGTATCATGGTTGTGTCAAGTTGTTTCTATAATTTTACCCATGATTTGCAGTGCATGTTACCTCCCTGTGACTTCTTGGTATATCAAATGGTGAAATGTGGAAGGACAAGTTATGCTTGTCTGAAAACTATCATTATATGTGAGTAAAATACTCCGCCCAAGTACCAAAGTCATGTTATGCATAAAGTTAATTGTGTGCATAATCATGTGTATATTGTTTGCAAACTTTTTCATTACATGCACATGTTAAGGGAGAGTAAATTTGAAAAAGTAAAAAAAAATATTCTTACAAAGCTGCTCAATTAAAAGTCAAACTATGTTGAATTGTAAAATCTCATAAATTGACTTTGATCATAAGTAGGTCGACACACATTTGATCTATGCCCACACCAGTCTCTTGCTGCTACATTTTGAATGATTTTTCAATGTCATGTGTCGACACATTGAAGATCATGTGTCGATATAGGTTCTTTAGATTTGTATTCAGAAATGCTATTCTTGAATATGTCTTAAATAATGAATTGATGACAAATCATCTAAAATTCTGAAATTGTTGTGGTGTTTTGATGATGTTCATATTGCATAAAATATTACAATCATGTTCACTCTCTTGATTCTCAATCATCAACACTTTGAATGATATCTGATCATAATTTTTTTTTTACTTTTGTTCTCATTTAGAATGAACTCACACATCTTTGCTCTGTGTGTGAAGGATTCAATCTCATAATCAATTCTTGTTATAAAATTCTTGGCTTATTCTTGATCTCTTCATGTTTCATTCAAATCCATTCAAGGTTTCATTGATATTTTTATATGAGAAATAAATTTTAAATATTTGGAATTATTGTGCTCTTGGATTAACCATGAAGATGAAAAATTAGATTACGAGTCATGTGTCTATCTTGATCCTCAAAGCTTATTTTAGATTTTTTATTGCAAAACATTTTAAGTAGACACTTGAGTAGTCTTGAGTTTTATATCACAAGAAATACTAAAGTTTTGTTTTTAACAAATGCTAAGAATGATATCTTAACAACTCAATACCATGATCTATTAAGGGAAAAGCTACTTGTCATGTAATGAAAAGTAATGAAAGTTCTAAAAGAAAATTTTCATGAAAAAGAAAGATTTTAAGGAAAATTGTAGAGCAATGACTAATACACTGAGTAACCAAATTATTCCACCTGAGACGTGGTTGTACTTGAGTCAAAAGGTGTTGCTAAATTATCTCTGTTCAAAAGAAGCAAACAGATGATTAACATGCCTAGTAGTCGGGCACTCTTGCACTGAATAAGTGTGTGTGCTTACACAGAAAAGCATGAATTTAATCTTCTTTGCTAATTTCCTGAAATATCTCAAATGAAAGAAATAAACAAAAAAGAAAAATTATACAAAGTCCAGCTAACCTAAAATAGCATTCATGTTCTTCAAGAATGTTAAATTGTTATTCTATATTGTGTTAAGATCAAAACATTGATTTTCTAATGATATACACTCTTGACAACTCAATTTAAGTCACAAAAATCATGTCACATTTGTAAATAAAATGTCTAAAGTGATTTTTGATGATAAAAAATTGATATAAGAACTCAACCAAAAACCATCTTTATTTTCTTAACCCTTGCTGCACAATATGAAAGGTACAATTATATTATTTTTCATATACTAAAATCATTGTGTACCTTGATACCTTCATGACCCCTTCAAAATCAAATTGTTTGTGCTCCTTGCAATACATTCTCTTGTTCAGGGGGAGCAACTTTATTGTTGATCTTTGATTTTATGCCCAAATCAATTGGTTTCATCACTACTATTGATCTCACATCATTTCTATTGGTCCCCATTCAGTTGGCGGTGGACAACTCCGATATTGTCAAAGGGGGAGAGTTGTTTCACTTAGGGGGAGAATTCCGCATATTTGTGTGTTTTATGAGACCTCTAGTCATACTCTTGATCTTGGGGGATATTGTTTTAATGGGTGAAAACTTAAAAAGGGGAGAGATTCACATTGCATTGCTTGTTCTTTTCACTCTTTTTTATGTTGTCAAAAAGGGGGAGAGAATGTTATTCTGTGAAAGAATATTGTCATGTTTTGTCATCATCAAAAAGGGGGAGATTGTTGAGTTGTATGTTTTGATGATGACATTTTATACACAATCTGATGTCATATTGCATATATGTGGAAGATTGTTAAGTTGTGTATTCATTTGGATGATGATTAAAAACCTTCATGTTGATGATGTCTACACACTCAAACTTTGATTTTAATGATGACTACAACATTTGGTTGTGACTGATGTCCAAACACTCATACTTTGATTTTGATGATGACATTTTGTACATATTGTACATATTATAATGATGACTAAATAACATGTTTTTAACACTTAATATTTCATATTTTGATGATAATGGCATGTTTTGATGGTTCACACTTCATATATACAGGTTCACATAATTTTGTCAAAGTTGTGTCAACACAAGTCCATTGTGTGTCGACACATCCATTACTCTCCAGAAAACAGTCAGAAGAGAAGAAGCCAGTTGTGTCGACACAGGTCCATTGTGTGTTGACACATCCATTGCACTCAGAAAGCAATAAAGAGAAAAGAAGCCAGTTGTGTCGACACATCCCTTGTTCTCCAGAAAACAGTCAGAAGAGAAGAAGTCAGTTGTGTCGACACAAGTCAAGTATGTGTCGACATAGGTTAACCGTCAAGCAGAAAACCAAGATCTTGTGTCGACACACAACTTGATTATGTCGACACACTTCGAATGACAATTTAGAATTTGATTTTTCTGAACACGTGTCAACTTGGGAATCAAAGGATTTGACCTAGATCTTTGTACCCACACACCCCAAGGCACCTCATGGACACATGGACTATAAATACCCATGATCCTCGTACTCCAAAAGTAAGCCAACCCATGCAATTCCCAAAAAGGATTTTGGCGGCCAAAAGGGGTCTCTCCAGTGCTCTATTCATCTCTGGACGGTTGCAGACCAAGGATCTCATCTGAGGAGATCAATTGGCCATCAAGCTCTTCATCAAATCAGCAGCAGAAGAAGAAGAAGAGCTACTACAAGAGAATCCTAGAAGATCTTCATCTGATCAGCAACTCCAAGAAGACCCTGATCCAAAGTAGAGCATCGGCAATTGTGAAGAAGAAGAAGAGAAATCTGAGCAGCAGCAGTTTCAAGGAAGAAACAATATGGATCTATGATCGTGGAGATCAGATCAAGAGTTGAAGAGATCTTTCTTCCTTCATTCATATCTTGAGATCAGATCAAGAGTTGAAGAGATCTTTCTTCCTTCATTCATATCTTTCTCAATTCAATTCATATATCTGTGTGTGTGTACTGATTGGAGATCAGTACGTGGAGTTTGTGATCATGTGTGCTTTGTGATCTATGCTAGCTTGTGTATAGATCAAATCTGTGTGTGTGGTGTGTTGATCAGATCAAGGCTAGAGAATCAGATCTTTTGTGGACTTGATCTAGCGCGTGTGTGTGTGGTTGAGCCGTCGTGCTCAAGTGTGTGTGTTGTACTCAACCTTGAGTAGTGTGTCCTCACTGTATGAGGGGTGGATGTAGGAGTCACTGGATGTGATCTCCGAACCACCTAAAAATCCCTTGTGCACTGTGGTTTGATTTGTGGTTTGATATTGTCTCATCGTTAGATACATACATAGGGGTTCGGTTAAACTCTTAACATTCACACACTAGTTTACATAATCTGACTGTTTAATTGTCTCACACACTTTGTGCACTTAATCACATCAGACTAGTGGGGTTTTTAATTGAGTAGATTCCTTATTTTGAAGTACTTTTTAAATTGCTTAAGTTTCTGCTGCAAATCTATTCAACCCCCCCTTCTAGATTTACCATTACCGAATATCTGATCCTAACAGTTCGGAGTACGCCAACATGTATCCTACATCTACTCCTCACCATTATGAGGCTTCACCACACACTATATCGATCTGAGATACAAACGCATACCCACACATGAGAAATATTGCTCAGTCCACACACACACGCTAGAAGACGACTTTATAGAGATTATACTCCCCCCCTAAGATCACATCTCTAGCCCACACACACCTGTGATCACAGATCACAACAAATCACACAATTGCAAAACGGATCACAAGCAGACACACAGAGTTCAACTCAAGATAAAGAAAACAAATCTGAATGCTTCGAGTCTTTTTGCAGTCTTCCTTCAATTCTTCTCATCCTGGAGTCACATTCAAGGTTCAATGTTGCCGGTGCTCTGCATGATCACAAAGTTTGGTCGTTCTTGAGATTCCACTATTGATTTCTTGCTGGCTACTCAGATTGCTGCTTAAAATCCTTCACTCTTGACAATGGAGCAAGGAGAGTGTTCTTCGCCGGAGACCGGTGGCTTGATATGAAAGACTTGGAATCTCTATCCACCACTTCTTTTGCATCTCCATCATGATGGTATATATAGTACAAATTAGGGAACACCTCTCAAGGAAGATTCCAGGTCTATACATACGTGCTTGGAAATGCATGTACACTAATCAAGATGGTACTTCCATAGCTTTCCACATGTCAGGAATCTTCTTGCCCGTTTTAGTGAACACTTCATCTTGTTCTTCAGTTGAACTCCCTCGTCATCCAAACATTCTCATCATCAGCCGAAGTCAATTGAAGACTAGCATCATCAGTCGAACATTCTATTCATCAGTGGAAGTTAGTTCTTCGTTAGTCAAACTTCTGTTCTTCAGTCAAAGTTTAGTTCTTCATTAGTCTAACATTTGTTCATCAGTCGAACTTCTCATCGTCAGTCAAACTTTCATTCTTCAATCAAAGTTGTTCATCAACAACTGAAGTTGAACTTCGACTTACATCTTGGAAACTTCAGTTAACAACGACAGTAACTTTGACTTATATAGTGACAATAACTTCAACTTCTACTATTTTGGACACTTTGTTCTTCAGTTGAATATATCTTTTTCATCAGTCGAAGCTTTAGTTCTTCTTTAGTTGAATATTTCTTTATCGGTCGAACCTCATCTTCGACTCATGAAGAACCTATTTCTTTATTAGTCAAACCTCAACTTCGACTCATGTTTTCTTCAACTTCGACTCATGCGGTAGCCCTCACTTCAACTCCTATCTACATCGAGCAGCTTCCAAGTAGAAGCCTGATCCCTAAGCAGCTCCTAAGCAACACTCGAACAAAAGCCAGAGTACCAAGTTGCTTTCAAGCAGAACTCGATCACCGAGCAGCTTCTGCTGACAACTTCTTTAGAACATGATTTCTTTGTTGACCTTGCACATTTATCGGTCGACCTGAACCTCACATCAGTTGACCTGAAACTCACATAGGCCTACCTGACAGGTATGCTTGGACAATTCTGTTCAATGTACTTATCCAGATTAAGCACAACATACACATTATCCTTAAGATCATTAATGATATGTCTAATCATCCTAAAAATCACAACATTAACATGTATCATATTGTAATGCCCCAAAGTGATTCCCTTCATTTAATCGCTTAAGTGAATTTTGTATTTTTTTTTGAATTTTTAAGAATTTTTTTTGGCATGTTTGGAATAGTTCTAAAGTTTTCCTGAATTTGTGTCGATGCAAGAGGAAGCCCATCTTCTGCTAAGAGTGTGTCAAATCATCAGGATGCCATTTCCATAAAAAAAAATCAGTCATTTGATTAGGATCGATCACTATCTAAAATCGCATCAGTTTGGTGAGACACAAATTTGGTTTCTATAAATCAAGTTCTATTTTTGGCAATTTTCTTTCTCAATTTTTAGAAATATTTTTATTGCTAATTTTGAAAGATGTTTGGCTGTCTAGCCTTCAATTCAGTACTTTCCCTAATCGAATTAGAAATTCCAAAATCGCGTCTTATCGTTCTTAATCTACGTCGTGTTGCCTCAACGCGAATTTCATCCTTCCATATTTTGGCCATTGCTCTGTTCCCAATGCAACTTTGAGCAAGAGCTCCTATTCTTGGCCGGACCATGAGCCTAACTACAAGTTTTGTTCTATAAATACCCCCTCTTGGTTCTCTTCAAGAGGTTGGACGCTAAGGGGAGAGGTTGGATGCACATGCTCCCGCTAGTGGTTGTGAGGCTTTTGAGAGTTCTTGTGTTCTTGGAGCTCCTCACCCAAAGGAGAGGCACTGCCAACTTCTTCCTCAAGCTCTCAAGGAGTCTTCATCAAGCTCTTCAATAAGCTCTTCATCCAAGCAACAAGCTGCCGCCTCCTTCTTTCTCCCTTTTCTTTTTTTCTTTATTAGCGTTCTTTGCATGCACATCACACACCATTGGATCTCTCCCCCTTCGAGAGTTTCTTTTGATTTCTTCTCACACAAACATCACACACACACACACACACCCACTTGCTCTAGGGGTTAAAAAAAACAAACCAGCACAAGGTGTGTTTTAGCCCATGTTTTTCTCTCTTTTTGCACTTTTATTTTGACGCTACACTCTCCTAATTGCTAATTTGGTTTTCTTTCACATATTGTCTTTTTGTATCTTGTAAGGGTTAATCAAGATAAGCCGCCTCCATCAACTGACCGATTGGATGAAGAACAAAGTTCCGTACATCTCCCAAGTCAAAGCACACGTTCTTTTCTCTTCCCTATTTCCATTGAGACATGTTTGTCTCTGACAATCACACTCCATATTACGCGCACATACATTTTTCTCTTCTTTCTTTCTACTGCTCATTTCTATTTTTCTCTCTCCTTTTTAAACCTTCATATATTTTTTCTTTTTCCTCTATCTTGCGGTTTAATCACATCCATAAGTGGTACGGGTATGGGGGCAATCTTAATGCAAAATGGGCGGCCCATAGCTTATTTGACTAAAGCTTTTACACCAAAACAACATTTTTCGGCATATGAGAAGGAGATGGAAGCTATTTTGTCTGCAATTCAAAAATGGAGTTGGCAGGACGTATTACATTCAAACAGATCATCAAAGTTTACGATACCGTTTGAGCCAACAGATTCGTACCACAGCCCAATAGCGATGGTTGGTCAAGTTATTGGGCTATAATTTTAGTTTGGAGTATATTCCGGCCATCACAACAAAGCTGATACTTTATCCCGAATGTATGACCCTATTTCACTTCAGGCCATCTCAATCTTGACTCTTGTCTGGTATTCTAATATACAAGCTACTTGTACCACTGATCCTCAGCTGCAACAGTTGTTGGCTTAATGGTACACTGGAGCTTTATCTCATCATTATTCTCTTAAAGATGGCATTCTATATTACAAGGTCAAAACACTTCTCTATTCAGCATTTCCTTTATTTCCATCCATTCTACAAGCTGTTCATGATGCACCGGACGGCGGGCATTCTGGATTTCATAAAACATTGTATAGGCTAAAACGAAGTTTTTATTGGAAAGGCATTAATAACTCTGTCATGACCTATATTCAGCAATGTGATGTTTGCCAGAAGTGCAAGGCTGTTTCGCAATCTCCTTGGGGGTTGTTGCAACCTTTACTAATTCCAGACACTATTTGAATCCATATCTCAATGGATTTTCTTGAAGGCTTGCCACCTTCAATGACTAAATCAACAATAATGGTTGTCATAGATCGGCTATCTAAATATGCTCATTTATTGCTCTCAAGCATCCGTATACAGCTATACAAGTTGTCAAGGAATTCATGATTCATGTTGTCAAGCTCCATGGCCTTGCAGGCAAAATTTATTGGTCAAATGCATCAATCATAAGCTCAGTGCAATATATTTTGGGCCATTTCAAATCCTTGAGTGTATCAAAGCCGTAGCTTATAAGCTTTCCCTGCCAGATGATAGCAAAATCCATCCTGCCTTCCATGTTTCTCAGCTGAAGAAAAAACATGGATAGTATCCTATTTCTATTTTGCCACTACCAGAACTTGTTCCTCAACTGCTTTTGGGACGATGAATAGTTAAATGCAACAATCAGGCCGCCACTGAACTCTTAATTCAATGGCAGGGCCAATCTGAAGAAGATGCTCCGTGGATTGATTACCACGACCGACTTTGACTTTGTTCGTCAGTACCCTTCCTTTGACCTTGATGACATGGTCTTTAAAGATTTTGTGGGGTTGGGGGATGGGTGAACAGTATTGATAGGCCGTTATAATTGGTTGTCAGCTGGCCATTATGACTGTTGTAACAGTGCCAGTAGGCCGTTGTAACAATAATTGATTGTATCAGGGAGTGGCTGAAGCGTTGTGGCCAAACCAGCGGTGTGAGGCTAGATTCATCCTGCTGGGAGGCCGGGCTAATATAAGTCTCCCGGTTATTCCTCTCTAGCTTCTCCTATTCTTCTACCCTTCTTGTTTGTAGATGTCTGATCAGGTCCACTAGAGCTTGGAGTTCTTCGGCAGGTCTTCTCTGCTTGGGATCGATCAGGAGGCAATGAGGCTTCACAACAATATATTTAGAACCTATCGATGAGACTGTTATTTCTATATTTAAAATTCATTCTGTGGAAGTAAGGATGGTATGCTGCTTTAAACTAACTCAAAGGAGGCCGAAGGCATGCCATTTATGTTCTAATTCTTCTCAATTTATTCATGATCATATTTATTCTCAATATTCTCTTAATACGAAAACCAACAAAGCAGATCACAAGATGTGGGTAATGCAAGTCTTAGTCTTTACGCTTATGTTCGTCCATTGCAAATAGTTGCTCCACTCTCAGTTTTAAGTCGACAGCTTGGCTTGTCACATTGGTTTGCGGTGTAGCAAATTGCATTGCTCCACATGCAACCGAAGGGACTTGAAGAGCAAGATCCATATCCCTTTTTGAGGCCTTCTTCAATTCTCAAGTCCCATCAATCTCATGTGGACTAAAGAAACTTCGGGAACAAATTTACTGCACCAAGCAAAAACTTTGAAGGTTTTTTTCATTAACAACCAAGGTGATTAATAAGGTATTCAGCATGATAAACTCAAAGTTACACAACCATTCCAGGCAGTTTTAACACCTCTGACGTTGACGTTGTTGTGTCGCAGAGGAACACAAGGCCACAACTCTATTGAAGCAAAATGACATATCTTGGCTCGATGTCTTAAGACCAAGCAGCAGTTAGTTCTCACACATAATCCCCACATTTTACATAGAACATGAATCCAATTTCTCACACAACAGAGTCCAGAAAAGGAAAGTGCTTAATTAGCAAAGCAAAAGCAATATCAGGGAGATAAAGCTAGTAAAAGAAACTTGATTACCAGACCAAAAAAAGCGTCGGTTGTTCTGGATGATTCAATGTTCAACGTGGGTAACAGGTCCTTCGAAAAGGTAGCCCCTAAAGAAGTGCCACTTTCAAGAATCTCTCTCAAAAACAGGAAGAAGCAGACCATAGGAAAATAAATAAGCAGAGATGTTAATAAATCTTGCTACTGTTTTGCCTGCTTGCGACCCCAACTGAGCATTGTGATTCATACTTCTCATATTACTTCCTTGGACTTGCCTTGCATACGAGGATGATCTTCGGTTTTTGAATTGTTTATGAGACACCTTCCTCCTATATGCCAAAGCTAGTGTTCCATGCTCATCCATCTTTCCTTTTTATATTGATTATTACAGGCCTCTTGAATCTTCTCTTCCCTTATTTAGTATTTTATTTGAGTTACCTCTGATCATAATCAGCAGCTCTTGCAGTTCCCCATGCTTGAGGAGGTGGAAAAAGTGGTATTTGGTTTATTTGCTGACAGGATTTTTCAGTAAATACTGTTATGCATATAAATTGGTCAGGCAGTAAAATTGCACAAGTGGACTACTCTAAAAAAGCAAAGAACATTATAAATATCCCACGGAGATTCATGCCAAAACTGAAGATAGAAGGCTACTTTTCATGCTAAGACCGAACATAGAAGGCTACTAACTTGCAGGTTTTTGTGGCAAAAATATAGACAAGCTGTACAAGGAAAGACAAGAATCTTTCACGTGTCAAGGTAAGTCGATGAGGTCAATGTCATTGTCGATGTCCTTCAGGGTATGGGACCACCTTGTGGAATGGCACGTTCCTCTGAGGTAAAGATCCATCTTCTTCTTCGTCGTCATCAAACTCAAGCACATAACTGCCAGAAATAAACTTGTCATTTTTCTAAAACTACCATATAGATGAAAACCTCCCAGACATTACAAATACAGTCCAGAGACTCCGATACCTAGCTGTAAAAACGAGCCACTGACACATGCCAAAATTCAAGGTTCAGATCACTAATTTAATAATAAACACAGACACATCAAAAATCAGGGTTTCAGACCAGTAATTTAGTAACAATGTGATAAATAAGGGAAAAGCTTAAATCCCGGCTGGCCGGGTAAAAAAATTACTCGGCCAGTGCAGGGATTGGCTCGAGCATGGGCCCGTGCCTGCCACACCTGCTTGTCAGGCGCGGGCCCATGCTCAAGCCAATCCCAGCACTGGCCGAGTAATTTTTTTACCCGGCCAGCCGGGTAGAAAGTGTCTCTCCACAAATAATGCAGTGCCTAAACAGAAGAAAAGAACTTCAAACAGTTTTCTATAATCGGAGAGTACTTACTCATCAGTTTTCCTCTGAAATTTTGAAGAGTGACCGGTAAAGTGCAACATGAGGAGAACATAAAGAAGTCATTAGTATGATGAGCGCATCTCCACAAGAAGTACAGAAATAGTAAATGCTGAACTAATTGAGCAATAATAAAATACAAAATTAACCAATGACCAATATTGAACTTTGGTAAAGCCCGCTAGAGAAGAATAGCATATAGAGAAGATCAGCATGTTGAATTATTTTGGTCGTGCTGTTGCACGTCCTGCATAATAAAATGTGCAATAACGTAATTGTAGGAGAGTCATTAATTCAGCCATGCCAGGAACCTATGTACAAAAGGAAAATAAGCGAAGTATCACCCGTGTGAAGTGAAAATAACTGACTGAGTATAGGAAATTATGCATACATCTTCAAGATTCTGGCTATCTTGAGAGAAACAAAAAAGCTAGAAAATGGAGTGTACTCTATGAAAATTATGAAGTATAATGTGTGGCAGGCAAGTGGAGATGAATCTCTACCTGACATATTCGGGCTCCAATTGTCTGATAGAACCACTAGATATAATAATTGGTAGCCTTGTATCTCTAAATTTGAGAGAAATCTATAGCTGGACGGCAAGGTTTGCCATATCGGATCTCGGCTTCGTCTCGGAGGGCTTGGAGAGAAGAGATCTCGGAGAGAACTCGGTAAAATCTCGGGAGATCAAATCTCAAGATTTTGAGATACAAAAATGATATATACACATATATGTATCCCATGTGAGAACAAAAAGATTATTTTTAAGCAAAACAAATAATTGGATACATTGATAGCCATCATTAGTACATCTGTACATGTTACAATTAGATGTCACAAGAATCAAGAACAACAATCTAGTAAGAATCTTGAGTTTTAATAAGTTCATATCATAATTTTAAACAATAAGTAACAACAAATAAGCAAGAATTAACAGGCATGAGAAATATTCAAAAAGAAAGCAAGAATTAAGTAGATTATGTAAAAAAAACCTAAAACATTAACAAGAATTAAAAATTCAGAAATGAAAGATGTCATTCGGATCTTGATTTTATCTCGAGAGGATTGTAGAGAAGAGACATTGGGGAAATCTCATATAAATCTCAAGAGACCAAAAGCACTAACAAAAATTATATTAAGTATATATTTCCGAGGGACCATTTGTAATCTCATCCAGTTAACCACTCAACATGAGAAAGAAGACTCAAGAAAAAAGTTGCCTATAAGACTTGCAGTGGACAAATTAGTCATGGCTAGGAGCCTTCCTCTATTAGGAAGGCATTTAAATAGCAACCACGTGGTGTGATGGTTGGGGAAGGAAGTGATGGATTTCAACATGCTTGAATGAGACAAAGGATCTCAAGAGATCTTGGCATCAGGTGTCTCGTACATCTCGGATATCGGCAAGCTGGAGAGACAGAGAATCTCGAGAGATCTCGAGAGATTCTCGGGAGATTGCAAACCATGCTGGACGGAGGACCTGTAACCTATGGAGATAGACTTGTTCTTTGCAAGAGTATTATTATGTACCTTCCTATATACTCTCTGGTGCTTTCTACATACTGAATGAACAGACAATTTATGATGCAATGGGACCCAAGGAAGGGCTAGCATGCTTAGATGAGAAACTGTTGGGGCATATCAGCTTCATCAAAGAAAGGACACTCCATTAGTTGGAAGTTCCCTCTCGTGCTAAAGTCTTCATCTACAGCATTAGGTATCCATTCCATGCTCTGTACTTGATTATGCATATTCATGCTAACCTAGTTCATTTTAATTAATTTTATTTATCTTGTATGTGTTGTCTCATTCCACAATGGATTTTATGTTTTATTTGTTGTACTCTATAGATTTTGATGATCACAAAAAAACTAAGTTTAACTCATGTTGTGAAAATCACAAAAACACTAAGTATAATTCATGTTGATGAACCAAGTGTTTGAATTATTTATATTTGTCTAAGTTGTGTGTTAAGTGTGTAACAAAGTATTTCAAAAATTGCACATGAAGTGGACCTCACAAAGACCAAGGCTAGGACAAAACTAGATTTGAAGACTGACTTGATTTTTGCACTTTTGCAGAAGGTCGACCGATATGAAGGAATCGGACGACCGACCTAGCCAGTACCATTTGGCACTGCAGCAGTCACAAAATCGAACGACCGATTTGGTTATTTCGATCGACCGATTATGGACCAATCGATTGATGGTGAAAAGACTAATCGATTGATGACCAAGCATGAAATCGGATGACCAATTTGAGGATTTCGGACGATCGACCTGGCCAGTACTGTTTTGTATTGGGACAGTCAAAAAATTGGACGACCGATCTGGTAATTTCGGTTGACTGATTTAGAACAAATGAAGGGGCAGTAGAAGCTAAGTCCAGAATCGGACGACCGACCTAGTGAATCGATCGACCGATTACGAGAATGTAGGTTCCATGTTTGAATAATTCTCTTTCCAAGTTTGAATTTGGATCAGATTTCCTTGTCATCCACGGCCAAGATCAAGTCTTTGGCAAGTGAGTATATAAAGGGAGGCCTTTCCATGTGTGTAGTGGAACACACATAGTTGGAGAAAGAGATTTACATCCAGGCTAGGGCAAAAGACGAATCAACAGACCAGAGCACTTTCCAGACGATTTCTTCAAGGGTTGCTGTGCGGTTTCAAGGTGTTGGATGTTCAGAAGATCGTGCATCCATAGTACTTCGTCCAAGAAGGGCTGTGCAAGCTTCCGTGTTCTTCTCCAACGTTTCTCAACTACGCCAAAACAGTAGAATTCTAAACTGCGAATCTTCACCTTTCTTCTCTTGTTCTTGGGTTGAAGATTGTACTTCAACTTCTTTTCACAAACATCATACTGTGTGTGCTCGGTTTGTGAGCACGTGTTTGGTTGGTGTGTGGTACGTGCGCGTGCACACATCGAGTTGTCTCGTCCCCAGAAACGAGGTGGGGTTTGTGTTGTCCCCGGAAACAACCGTGTGCGGGTTTATCGGCTTGTACCTGGGAAACAAGCTAGAACAAATCCTCACAGGGGTGTGGGGTAGTGGACGTAAGCGCACACAATGGTGTGTTTGCCGAACCACTCTAAATCCTACGTGCATGTGTGGTTTGCATCCATCTCTTCTATCTTTGTTCTATGCACGTTATGATAGTCGATTTCGTCTATATACTTGTTATATTCCGCTATGCATCTCACACAATAGGTTTGCTTAATTGAGTCTGATCTATTTTGTGTAAAATTTTTAGTTAGGCGATAACCAATTCACCCCTCCCCTCTTGGTTGTTCATCACACATACGTTCGGGCATATTCTACTTCAATTGGTATTAGAGCAGGGCTTTTGATCTTAGAGTGATTATGTGTGCGATGGCCAACAAAGGATATGTGCTTGAGGGTTATTCTATCAACCGTCCACCATACTTTGATGGCAATAATTATTCCTGGAAAAACCGTATGCACATCTTTTTCAAGGCTCAAGATTATGAGACATGGAAAGTCGTAAACATTGGTCCTTATAAGTTGCCAGAGGATGAAGGAAAGTGGATGGAGGATAGCATTAAAAAATCTGAGACAAATTTTAGTGACTTGAATATTTTGCAATGTGCTATTCATCATGATGAATATTCTTGTGTTTCCATGTGCAGTTCAGCAAAGGAGATGTGGGATAAATTGAAGCTTATCTATGAAGGCAAATCAAAGGTCAAGGAGACTAAAGCCAACATCCTGGTCTATAAATATGAGACGTTCAAGATGAGCCCCGTGGAAACAATCTCTGACATGTTTGCACAATTCTCCAAGATCACCAATGGACTAAAGGCTCTTGGCAAGAACTACACAGACACAGAGATTGTCCGTAATTTTGAGATCCCTCCCACCGGCGTGGCACACTAAGGCCACAGTCATTGAAGACTCCAAGAACCTGTCAAGCCTCACTATGGAGGAATTGATCAGGAATCTCATGACTTATGAGATCAATCGAAGGAAGCAGAGCAACCCATTCTCAAGCAAAAGGATGTGGCTCTGAAGGCTAAGAAATCCAAGTTATATAATTCTGAAGAAAATTCCTTAAGCGAAGATGAGGAAAAAATGGCCAAGATTGCACGAAGCTTCAGAAAATTTCTGAGAAAGAAAAAGCCATACTATGCAATATCTTCCAAGGATTACAAAGGAAAAACAAGGAAGGAGACTCTAGCAAAATAGAGTTGATCTGTTATGAATGTCAAGACATTGGACACATGAAGTTCGAATGTCCTGTCTACCTCCAGAAGCAAAACAAAGTGAAGGCAAAGAAGCCCAAAGCCATGGTTGCTACTTGGAGCAATTCCGACCAGTCGTCTTCTGAGGTTGAAGAACCCAAGAAGGAGGAGTGCAGTCTCATGGCTCTTGAGGATGAATCTCCCGAGGTAAATTCTGACTGTGAATCCTTTACCATTGAGGAGATGGAAGAAATGTACTTAGTCTTACATGAAAAATATAAGAAGGTAAAAAAAGAAAACAAGGGTCTGAAAAACAAAATCAATCATATCCTGCATAATGAATATCCTTGTGAATCATGTGATTTGTTAAATGTACAATGCAATGTACCTCAAGATGAGAATGAGTTTATGTAAAATATGATTTTGTTGTATGAACAAGAAATGGAATGCATGCTTCAGGATAATGGTTTCTCGGAAAAACTCAGCATGGTTGAAAATAAAAACATGTCCCTAAAATCTGAAAATGAAGAACTGAAAAGCCAAGTCATTGTACTTGAAGAAAATATTGAAGTTTTTGAAAATTTTGTCAAGAAAATGCATGAAACAATAGATGATCTAAAATGAATTGCTTCTAGACTCATGAAGGGGAAGCAAAAACTTGATGAGGTGCTCAGTGTTAAAGTCAACACTAATAGACATGGTTTAGGCTATTCCCCTAAAATGAACAAATCTGTTGAGTCAAAATGAAAACATCATTTGTTCATGCCTCTAATGCTCCTAGCACTTCACAATTACATTCTAAGAAAATTGCTCATGTTAAAACACCAGTAAATGGTGAACACTTTGTGAAGGCTAAGAAGCATATACATTCAAATAAACCCAAGTATGTTGCACCTAATGTTGTTCATAAGCCACAACCCACAGAACACGATTCTAATATCAGATGTAATTTCTATGGTGGGCATGGGCATATAAATTATACTTGTTCTTTAAAAAGAAACATGCAGAAAATGAACTGTGTGGGGATTAGGAAGGATTTGTTGCCTTCTAAGACTAACACTGCTGGACCCAAAACGATTTAGGTACCAAAGAAATCCACCTAGGAGTTGTGGTTGCAGGTGCTTTGGAGAATTGAATGTGATGAATTTCAAGGTTTAATTCAAGGCACCAAGAACTGTGAGTATCATGTACTTCTGTTTTGAGCTTTTAAGGTAAGACGTGAATACTCTTATACACCTTATTGTTTACTTATTTAGATTTTGATTATAAATTGTGTTTTGTTTCTTTTTAATAGAAAAAAAAAAATTGAAAAAAAATAAAAAGACAAAAGAGTCTTAGAATCTAGTGTCTTTTACATGTTATCCATGTGTACTTGCTTGTAAAGTATATGTAAAGACACTTCCTTGACTCTTTCTATGGCCTAATACTCCCTTGATATTTATTGCATTGGCTTAAGACTTAGTATGCATTAGTTTAGCTACTAAGGGGGAGATTTCTGCATTTGGTGTATGTATACATTAAGGGGGAGCCAAATAATTATGTATTTAACTTGCTTCTCAAAATACATTTGAAATTGAAACCAACACACTAATGCATATGACAATGGTTAATCGGATATCATGTTAATGATTGGTGAAATTTTTTCTTAATACTCTTGTGATGCTTAAAATCCACCTAACTTGTAGTAACTCGTGAGAAAAAAGCTACCTGTCTCAAGTGAAAGAGGAACTGAGCTTAGTAACCAGGTCTTTCCACTGAATAAGTGAGAAGTCTAGCGTCAAACGGTAATACTTTCCTCAAAATTGAAAGAAAAGAAAGAAACAAAAAATTTTAACGTCAGTTGCTTTCAAATAATAAAAAAAAGGAGTAATAGCTACCAAAAAATGAGGATCTTTCATGCATGGGTGAGATTCAGAGTATCCGTACGTGTTAATTCAAATTTTTGTCCAATCTCATTCGTGATGCCTTTTAATCATGTCTCACACATCACATCTAATGAAATTTAATTTTGAATGTGTTGAGAACCTGAGTAAATATATGGATTATAAATGGCTATTTGTTAAAGCATGCACTCCCATAATCATCCCCTTGGTAAACCTTTCACATACTCTGTATTTATGCCAATTGTACTTCTTATCCCTATTACCACCCATTTTTTGATACTGTCAAAAAGGGGGAGAGGATATGTAGATTTTGTGTATTCTGGTTTTGGGGAGAGATTGTTCGAAAAAGGGAAGAGCTAGAAGTATCTTTAAGAGGGGGAGAAATTTTAAATTTTGTATGACTACTTTGCATGCCTAATTGAGTCTGATCTATTTTGTGTAAAATTTTTAGTTAGACGATAACCAATTTACCACTCCTCTCTTAATTGTTCATCGCACATACGTTTGGGCATATTCTACTTCATTATTAACCATGTGTGTGTGCCACAGCGAGCTAGCACAGAATGTCGAAAGTGTGCATGATGCACTGGTTCTCTATCTAATAATGAAACACCCAAGTCAGTCTTTAGGATTGGACATAGGTCAAATGTCTGGCTGAACCATTACAAAATCTCATCCTCTCCATCATGTGATTGCATCCTTTTCTTCTGCCTCCTCTTCACATTATAAAGTTGTGGTAATCATTATGCTTAAGCAAATTGCTTTTTTTCTTCTTTCACCCAATTCACCCCCTCTCTTGGCCATGACTATAGCTTTGGGTCAATAAATGATTTTAATTGTTGGACTAACAAAATGGATTGGACTAATCTATGTCCTATATCTTAGAAGTCACATTTTGCTTCTCATTCAGTTCGTTCCAGCCATCTTCAGTTTGGTTTCCATCTTGTCAACCTCATGTTGGGGTATTGAGTTATCCCACTTTAAATCCATCTGCTTGTGCAGTGACCCTCAGTTTCACAATGCCCTTTTGGATGCCCCACACTCCAACCATCCATTCCTGCGTCTTCTGATCCAGTTGTATCAATGTGTGGTCCTCTCTTCCTTCATCTCTAATATCCCTACACCTTCCTCCTTGGGACCTGGTACCCCCAAGGCACCAACCTCTCCTGAAACATCTTACATTCTTTAGGCAATGCTTCTTTCTTGCAGAGTTTTTATGCAAAGTATGAATGGGAAACACCGAGAAGCTGGTTGCTCCTCAGATCAGGTGCTCCCCTTGAAACCCCATACTTTTGGTCACAATATCCAGTAAGTCATATATCTGATTGAATCATTTTTAAGATTTCTTCTATTCTCCCCCCTTTTTTTCTTCTTTTAAGTTCCAGAGTGATAGATATACTGCTTATCTTTCTCCAATTTATCTCCCTGAAGAGAACTGAGGACAGAAAGGCCTTCATGTTAGTTCCCTGTTCCAAAATGGACTTGGATTTAATGTCTCTTATGTGCTTGTCTTCAATATTTTGTTTGGGGTGATCAGTTTAGACTCTACGCATGTAACCATAAGTTGACAAAAGGACCACATTCAATTTTTATTCTCCAATGGTGAAAACGGGGATAATAAACCATTTTTCCCTCAACCTATGTTTGAGGGTATGCGTTAACCCCTGTTTGGTTGGGGAAAGATGAAGAATATGGATAATAATCTCATTGACTAAGGACAATTATTACAATAATGTAATAATATTATTGTGCCAATATAGTAATCATAATTTACTATGACATAAAAATAATTTGACTTTTACTATGACATTAAATAATTTGACTATGTTACTATGTTAATTATTATAGTTATATGTAATATATTAATAGTAACATTAATAAGCTCATTACTATATTAATTACTAAAGTAATATTATTGTGTTAGTATGTTATTCAAGGTTTGCCGGATCGAAATCAGATGACGAATTGGAATAATCCGATCCGCTTGTACCGGTCGCGAATGGGGCCGATTCGCCTGGGTCCTATATTATATATATATATCATATAATATATTATATATATACAAATATCATATTTGACATATATCATGGAAGGCAAAATCGCCAGGATCGGCCAATCTTGGATCAGATCGACGGGATCCAACTTCGGAAAGGAAGTCCCCCGAAATCCAAATTTTTAATGTGGATTGGCCGAACTCAAGTGGAATCGAGTTGGATCGAATGGATCGAGCGATCGTCGGTCAATCTCATCGATCCAGCTAGTTAGGGCTCAATCCGCCCGATAAGGGCCGATCCCCCGACGGATCCCCCTTAAAACACAACCGATCCAGAGATCGGTTGTGTTTTCTCTAGTCTGCAGGCCCCCTCCTCCCTCTTTTCACCCTTCCAGGAAGAACGCAAGGGGGAAGGGCTTCTCCCCCCAGGTCTGCCGCCCCCACCGCCGCTCGCCGGCCTCCTCCGTTGCCGGCCTCCTCCTCCTCCTCCTCTTCTTCTTCCTCTTGTTCTTCTTCTTCTAAGACTCCTTTGGAGTTTGGAAGGTTGTTCATTTGTTCTCTTTGAAAGAGGTTAGAGAGGAGCTCAAAGAAGGCCACGGGAGATCCTCTTGAGTAGATCTCAAGAGATCTTATTGAAGCAAAGGAGAAGCTCTTCTTATCAAGGTATATTTTTAAATTACTTAAATTAGATTAAAAAAAATTAAAAATGAAAAATCATGCAATATGTTTGATCTTGTTCTATCTTCATATTCTTATATTATAGAAAGGATATGAGAGTTTTAAAAACCTAGAATTTGTAAATTAGACAAAACCCCCAAATTTTGGGGTTTTTGTTCTATTAGTACAATTGGAGATCAATTAAGTGTTCCAATCACTTAATTGACCTAATTGTATCTTTGTATGATAATGTTGGTAGTTAATTTCAGAAAATTAGATAAAACCCCCAAATTTCACCCTAATTAGGATTTGAATTTTGGGGCTTTTGTTCTATTACCACAATTGGAGATCAATTAAGTGTTCCATCACTTAATTGACCTAATTGTGTCTTTGTATGATAATGTCGGTGGTTAATTTCGAAAAATTAGTTATAAATTCATTATTATTAGATGTAATCATGGTTATAAACTTATAACTTTATACTTACACATGAATGTCTTTGTATTGTTATAAGATTAACAATTATGGCTGAGGAGGGCCACGAGGAAGGGACCCAAAGGGAAGACCAGTCACCAGGCCCACAATTGGACATTGGGTGGAGGCATGGTGTTCTTCTTGATGTTGCCTATAAGAGAGTGCAATATAACCACTGTGGGAAGCAAATGAATGGAGGCGTATACCGTCTAAAACAACATATTGCATGTATTGATGGGAATGTATCAAAATGTAAGCAATGTCTATGAGAGCTAGTGATTGAGATAAACGAGTATATGGCCGGAAGACAACAATAAAAAGGCATACGTATTCAACAACAACAAGAATTCCATGAAGAGCTTTCTGGACAGGGGAGGAGTAAGGCTGTAATGAAAGAATAATCAATTGTTGTTGATGAGTCAGAAGATGACGAGTATGAGGATCTCTCACCTAATGAGAGAGAAATGCGAGAAGGACTACAGTAGAGTCGACATACTGCAGCTACTGCTAGAGAGAAAAGTGAGATGAGGAGGTACCATAGTATAAGGGAAGGATCATCATTAGGAGCTAGTGTAACAAGGCCAACTAGAGCTGGCTTAGTCAGGAGAGGTGGTTCAATGAGGGGAACCGGCTTAGTCATGGACACATTCATGCATAGAAAACCATCATCAAAACAGCCTAGCATAAAACATGCAATGAAAGGGGTGAAAGCCATAACTACTTCAGGCAAATATGAGGTAAAAAATATTGTAAAATGATTTTTGCATGCAGGGGTCCCAGCCCATACAGTATCTAGTCCATACTCCCAGACAATGATAGATTCCATTGGGGAGGCAAGCCCAGGTTTGAAAGCTCCAACACCAAAAGACATTTATGGCAAACATCTTGAAGAGGAATTGGCTGAGAAAAGGAGTGGGTAGCATCTTTCAAAGCTATATGGATGGCAAGGGGTTGTACTCTTATGTGTGATAGATGGACAGGAACAACAAGGTCTATGATTAACTTCCTTGCATATTGCAGTGAGGGTACAATGTTCATAAAATATGTGGATGCAAGTGGACAAATGAAGAATGCAGAGTACCTATTCAGGCTTATGGATGAGATGGTTGAAGAAATTGACAAGGAAAACGTAGTCCAAGTTGTCACTGATAATGAAGCTAGTTACAAGACAACTGGAAGAAAATTGATGGGAAAACGACATCATCTCTATTGGGTCCCTTGTGTAGCACACTCTTTAGACTTGATAATAGAGGACATTGGCAAAGATAAACACGTGCATGACTTGGTGTCCAAGGCGCAAATGATTACTAGTTTTATTTATGGACACAACAGAATCCTGCATATGATGAGAGAGTGCACAGATGGACATGACATCATTCGTCATGGCCCAACTAGATTTGCTTCCCAATTTATTGCATTGGAGAGTTTGCATAAGTTTAGACATGAGTTGGGCACTCTTATGCACAATTCTGAGTACTTGGCACATGTGGCTATATTGAGAGAGGAATCCAGAGATGTTGCACATGAGATTTCTTGCTTGATCAACGACCATCGTTTTTAGGATAGAATCTCATATGACTTGAAGCTAATAAAGCCTCTTGTACAAGTCTTGACGATGGTTGATGGAGAGGAAAAGAATGACATGGGTTACCTGCATGAAGCTATGGATAAAGCCAAATAAAGGTTGAGAGAGAAGTATCCCATATCATTTCAAAAATGGTGGAGAATTATTGATAGAAGATGGAAGTCCACCCTCCCCCATGATTTACATGCAGCGGGTAAATGTATTAACTTTCAAATTATATTTTATTGTGCATATTGAATTTCTAACTTATTGGACATGTTTTGTACATATAGGGTAATTTTTTTAACCCCAGGCATTAATATAGTGATTCCCCTCACAACGATGGTGAGGTGCTCCAAGGGACAATCAATGTCATCTCAAGATTGTCGAGGACCACTGAAGAAAGAATACGCTATGATGAAGGTACAACCAACTTAAAGACTTTAATCCCTTTTCAAGTATTCAATATACTTTACACATTACTAGTTTGATCATACCAACTGTTTTATACTTTAGATGGACAGATTTAAACTGAAGTTGGACATTTATAGAGATTATGATCTAAAAGAGGCAGTGAACAGAATGAGTCTTGGTGAGAACCTTCGTATGCAGGGAGTTAAGTCGGGCTTTGATAAGGCAGTCAACAGGCTGGGTATAGGCAGTAGGTGTGGCTCGATGCAGCGGGTGAAGGAGAGTTGTCCTATTTCGGTGAAAGAGGGTCCGGTGCTCGAAGCGTTTGGCGCCTGTTCAAATCCGGGCAGGGAAGATGAACAGATGCGGGTTCAACGGCTGGAAATCGGGCCAATGGGTCCTAAGAGTTTTTCGGGTAAGTCGGTCGGACCGCCCATTATTGGCGGTCTTTTGGGTAAGTCCTCCGGGTCGGGTACTCCAGGTCTATCGGGTAAGTCATCTGGGTCGGGTATTTCGGGTAAAGATATTTTGGGCATCGATCCAGGTATTTTGTGCCCGGATCCTGTGCTTCTTCCTGACTCGACATCCCTGACTGGTTGCCCGAATCGTCTGCCGGCGGGTCTGAAGCGACGGGAGGCGGGGCGGAAGTGACAGGGCTGCTCTCAGGGGCAGGGGCAGTCGATCAAGCGGTTTTTAGGGGAGATCTCATTCACCATAGGAGAGGCGACTGAAGGCGGGGCTTCCTCTGTTCAGGGGGAGGACGATATTGTTACGGAGATGGGCGAGGACTGGTTTCCTCCGCCAGTTCCATACGTCGGGGTTGTGGATTCTGACTCTTTGAGCCTAGTGGTTATTCAGGACGACAGCCTGGTGTGGACACGCGAAAACGGGGATCTCACGGAGGATTTATCGTGAGCATGGTTCGTTTGTGGTGTTTTCTCTTTCTTCTTTATTGTTTGGTGGATTGTGTTGGATTCAGATTGATTTCTTTTTCTTTTCTTTGCCTTGCAGGGCGTGCCAGCCTGTCTAACAGACAGAAGTAGAAATCTGCGCAGTGCGGAGAGAAAATTTGATGTCCATGAAAATGGACGGGGTGCGCCGGTTATAATCTGAACTTCTTAGATTCCGCGTGATTTATTTGTCAGGCGATTTGGGTAGCGTGTGCTGGACCTCTATCTCCATCGATCGGAATCGATGTTTTGTTTACATCGAGTTAAAAGCCATTGATGTTATTGACATCAATTTTAACCCGAATACCATTCATAGTAAAGTCGAGGGAAAATATGCATTTCTAGAAAATTCTAATGTGATGTTTCCCTTTTCTCCTTTTTATATTATCATACAGGATTATCTTTTATTTTGGAAGACGGATTTGTTCCTTGAAATATTCAATTTTGAAAACTTCACTTCGGAAGAGTATGAAAGCTCCTTTTTGGGGTTCCAAATATGATTTTTTGGGAGAAGAATGGGAATATATCCGTAGATTTGTTTGGTGCCGGGCATATTGTTTGCTTTAGAATTTTATGTGGATGAGGTATGAATAAACGTGTGCCCCTGAATTTATCCGGACTTTGTATATGCTGAGAATTTGGGCAGCGCTCCCGCATAGACGGAATTATTACGCAAATATATAAGCATGAGTTTGGTGAACATATGATAGTATTTTGAGGAGAGTTCCTGTATAAACAGGATGTCTCCGTGAGATACAATCATATGAACATATGAATATATCTCTGGGCAGAACCCCTGCTTAGGCAGAATTTCTTTTTTAGAAGACATATTCATATGAACATAATTTCGTGAACATATAGATATATTTTCTATAGGGTCTCTGTCAAAACGGAGTTTCTCCCCAGAAAATACCCATATGGGCACAAACTCTTTGTGAGTATATGGATATATTTTCGGCAGAACCTCCGCTTGAGCAGAGTTTCCCTTCAGAAATACACATATAAGCACAATATTTATGAATATATGGACGTATTTCCGGCAGGACTTCTGCTTAGGCAGAGTTTCCTTTAGGAAATATATAATATAAACACAGAGTTGTGAACATATAAGTATGTTTTCGGGCAGAACCTCCGCTTAGACAGAGTGTCCTTAAGAAAACATATACATATCAGCACAAGTGTGTGATTATATGGATACACTCTCGGGCAGAACCTTTGCTTAGGCAGAGTTTCCCCTAAGAAACATACGCATATAAGCACAAATTTGTAGTTTTATGGATATGTTCTTTGGCGGCATCTCTGCTTGGGCAGAGTCTCCTTCAAGAAACATATACATATGAACACAAATTTATGATTATGTGAATATGTTCTTGGGCAGAACCTCCGCTTGGGCAGAGTCTCCTCTAAGAAACATATACATATAAGCACAATATCCACCATCCCGGAGTCTTGCTCGACGGGCAGGGAGAGCATATGCATCTAAATGCGCATACCCATAGAGTCTTGCTCAATATGGAGGCATTTAGAGCACGAGAACAAGGGTATTTAAATACCGTGTATCCATAGAGTCTTGCTCGATATGGATGGTATTTAAACCCTGAAGGATATCTCCCCCACAGAGTCTTGCTCGATGTGGGGGCAGGGACCGCGCTATGATTTTGAGAAGCCCTCCATAGATGGGGATAAAGGAGATGCCGATGCCGTATGAAGACGATCTCCCGATTGTTTCTGCCTTATCGGGTGTTCTACGCTTTACACCGAACGGTGAGAAGGGGTCGGTACCTTCACGCCAAGCAAAGGGGACTTGAGGAACAAGTTGAGGGACTTTTGGAGGAGGCAGAAGGGTTTTTTCTATTTCTTTGGAATTTCTGAGATTTTTGGACAGCAGGGGGACAACACTGCGCAAAAGGGGGGAATGGCTAAGCCGGAGCCCGAAAAGGGGACCCTTTTCTTGGGGGGAATAGGGGGCCTTTTATAGGGGAAGGACCCCCTCCCTTTACATGCGTAGGAGGTGGCACCCCTCCCCCCCTCTAACCGATGGTACTCCCATCGGTTAGAGGGGGAATCCGCTTTAACCGATGGTGTTACCATCGGTTAGGGGGATGTCCCCCTTAACCGATGGTACCCCCTTTAACCGATGGTGGTACCATCGGTTAAGGGAAAACCCCTTAACCGATGGTACTCCCATCGGTTAAGGGGGGAGTCCCCTTTAACCGATGGTACTACCATCGGTTGGGGGGGGAGTCCCCCTTAACCGGTGGGACTACCATTGGTTGGGGGGGGGAGAATCCCCTTAACCGATGGTGCTACCATCGGTTAGGGGGAACATCCCCTTTAACCGATGGTACCCCCATCGGTTAGGGGAAAAACTCCCTTTAATTGATGGTTCTATCATCGGTTAAGGGGAGGAGGGGGTTTTGCCTATAAATAGGCCCCCATATCCCCCATTTAGGGGTATTAAGATGCTTGGAAGTGCCGGAAATTCTGCTTCTCCTCGGAGTTCTGCCTGGCGAAGAATTGGATTTGCAACTCCTTGGAGCTTCCGTCGCGGACTTCTTCTTGTACTTGTTCTTCGCATTCGGTCTTATAGACCTTGTGTGACGGATCGCCTCGGTCAAGCCCGTTAAACCGATAACGTACTTGATCCGAGTCCGCCTCCCGCGAACGGGCCGAAGCCTCGCAAGGGATACCAAACCACAGTCCGTATAAACATAAAGGAACACACCACATTTCTATATATATTTCACAAGTTTACATAGCCAAATTTTCACAAAAACTAAAAAGAAGTACAAGAGCCTGGGGCATACCCCGAGGTACAACTGAAGAAAGTAAACAACTACAAAACTACACTGCTGAAGCTACTCTGCTGGAGGTGCTGACCCTGCACCGCTACGACGCGTCCCGGAACTGGACGTCGGACGAGAAACATCCTCCTCGCTCTCACCTGTGGGGGTAGGGGTGAGCCTCTCTAGTCACTGGCTCAGTAGGGAACTCCCCCAAAACCGAGCGAAACAAACACCACGAGTACGAATAGTAAACAGCACCAACAATTTATATAACAGCTAAGCAGGTAAGTAAAGCTATAAAAGTACTCACCGTCTGCCGACTACGAGAAACAACAGTAATAATTAAACGGCAAACCAGTACAGGTGTACAAGCTAAAGTAGAGACAGCCAACACGAGCCACGTGAACTGGTTCGCGACACCAGAAACTGACTCGGACAACTAACACAGGTCTACCTCTCAGTCTCGCAGCCACGGACGAAAGGTCCAGCTGCCGCTCCACGTAAAAAGGTCAAGCAACTGTGGAGACCAACTAAACACCACAACCTGCAGACCACACGGTCACAGGCCCATGCCTGGCACCTCCAGAGACCCTGGCCTGGGCTCACTAGAGTGAGGCACTGGAAAAGGACTAGCTGAGGACCAGTGTCGACTACTGGTGTCCGTACCCCAACTACGAGCGCGCTACAAGTGACTAAAAACAAACTCAAGTGTCACTGTCCCACTGTCGTCTTTCCCTCAGCCGGACGTACAACTCTAACACAAGAGTGAGGGTGTCCAGGTCAGACGACACAGACCTCGACGGTACAGCACAAGTACCGGGACAAAGCCCCGAGCTAACAGCCTGGCTCACAAAGAACCTGGGGCACCCAACTGGAGAGGTAACCACGGTAGGCGCCGTACTACTCGCCACGTACACAGAACCACGTGCACGTCACACACAAACCACGTGAAACCTCACGTAAACCACAAGTAACCACTGGTCCACTACACGTGAACCTAACTGACTCGCGTACACAACGCGCAGTCACCGAAGTAAACAACTAATAGCATACCTTGTATGCTAAACACGTAAACCAAGTGCACTCAGTGCACCTCATGCGTCAACACACATGCATTATCGATAATTATTGTACTTAGTCATTTCTGCTCAAATAGAAGTAGGCGGCCACATCGACTGCCGCTTACTGGGAGTCAACGGCAAGGTTCCTGGCCGTTAACCTCCTGGCTGAGGACCTTGGCGGCAAGCGATGTTGACGCCAAGTTCTCCGGCCATAAACCCTGCAGAAACCCTAATCCGGTCCTGCGGGTTTTCTAACTATTCTAACTACTGAAAAACATGCAAATGCTATTCCTTTAGCATGCTAGAACCCAATACAACCCGTTATAACATGATTCGTACAGTAAACTACTCAAACCACCCATTATCCCGCTTGGTGCAACTCTATCCAAACATGGATTAACATGCTGGTTCAAGTGATTATGATGTGTTTTAATGTTTCTACGGAGCTACCAGGATTCGTCCCCTACCTCAGAACGAGTTAGAATCTCCTGCAATCCCCCGGTTCACGCCGAGCCCTCCGCGAGCTCCCACGCGAATTGCACCACGCCGCGACGTTTCCTCGCGCAATTCAACGATGCCGCGCGTTCTACGATCGTCCAACTACTCCTCGGCACCTGATGGAAGCTTTAGAAACTCAGGGGCGCGAAGCTGGGGCAAGAGGGGAAGAGAGTGAGCTGAGAGAACAGCCCTCGGGTGAGCCTATAACCTGTTGAACTGACAGGTTGGCGTCAACCCCCTTGTCGCCAACATCAACCGCCAGCCTAAACGTCCACATCTACTGCCGCTAAGCTCATTATGTAAACGTCCACCAATCTGGACGCCTACTAGTAAACGGCCACCCATGGCCACCAACTCAGACAGAACAGCAGCAGGTCCTATTCTATTTCCGGACCAACCCTGCGCTTCACCTGCTCAAGCCACACATCCACACCATGCATTCCACACAACCGACTCACACTGGCCTCACAACGGCCGCTACAACCACAACACACACGATCCGCATGGATCCGAAAAGCACGCGACGTTACACCTTGTGCTGCCGGATTTTTTCCGTGCCGTATCTTGTGCGGACAATTGTTCTCCTTTGAACTTTGGCTTGCTTGGAGGGCTTACTGCCGCTTGAAGACCAGACTTCCTTGTTTAACTCGGAGGAAATCCCTGGATTGTCTTATCACCTAAGTAACCGTGGGGTAACTTTACCATAATTCACTGGCCTCTTGAATATGCTACCTAACTAATTGTTGGATTCAACATTTCCCTGGTAGCTATCAACCACCTTTAAGGTTCAGCAACCCCCTTTGAATGGGCTACCTAACTAGTTTGTTGGACACTGTAAAATAGACCTCAATTAACTAGTTTGTTGGACCACTATATAATAGACCTCAACATTTCTTCCGGTAGACATTTACCGTAACTTTTTAGGGTTCAACACCTGGCTGCTGGGGATGCTGTTGGGGTGAGGACTAATGTAGAAGCACCGCCGGAGAGCTCAGGGGACACCGTAGAAGCAGAAGGGACCCCTCGATTTCCCTCTTATTGCAGTGGGGGTGTGGGTGCTTCTACTTTGTGCCTAGTTCCCACTAAGGATGCTAGTTGGGCCTTCTACGATGACGAAGTCAGACAGGAGGCGTCTTCTGTGGCTACGGCAGGCTCCTTAGATGTTGAAAATAGAGCAATGGTCTTAAGGGCTGGGCATGGCTCTAAGGTGTTTTCACAGCAGTGTTTTGAACAGGTGTTTCCATTGGCTGAGCTTGAATGTGCTGCAGAACAGTGGTCTGATGATCTGATTAAACAGGTGGGCTGCTTGGTTGGGATAATGTTTGAAGGTAAGGAGGAATATGTCAGGTAGGCATTTAGGAAAATGCAAAGAGACTTGAATCTACAGCTTAGCCTTAAGAGGAACGGGTCAGGAGGTGGTCTGAAAATAGGCAGGAGGGAGCTTTTGTATTTACAGAATAATAAAATGACAGAGGGCCTTAGGTCTCAGAGACCGAAGGGCAAGGGTGTTCTCGTCAGTTATTAATGAATATTATGTCTTGGAATGCCAGAGGGATTAATGGGGATGAGAAGAAGAGGGAGATTAATTTGATGGTGAATAAGCTTAAATTGTCTTTGTTATGTATTCAGGAGTAAAAAATAGAAGATTTCAGCTTGGAAGATACTCGGAAGTTGGGTGGTGGCAGATTACAGGGATGGTGCCATAAGCCAGCACAGGGTGCTAAAGGGGGGATTCTTATTATGTGGGATACAGATATTTTGGATTGTTGTGAACAACTAGTGTTTCAATTTAGTATTACACTCAAACTGAAGAATAAGAGAGATGATTATGTTTGGTGGTTTACAGGGGTTTATGGGCCAGTTTTGCAGAAGCAGAAGGTGATTTTCTTTAATGAGCTACAGTCCCTTTCTAGGGAAGTCAACGGGCCTTCTTGTGTCCTAGGCGACTTCAATGCAGTAAGGGCCCCGGGAGAAAGAATCAACCAGTTGACTTGGTCACAGGAGATGGTTTTATTTGAGGAATGGGTATAGGCAGCAGGCCTGATTAAGATGCAGGTGAACTCGGTCTTCTTTACTTGGGTGGGTGATGGGGCTAGAAAATCTAAATCCAAACTCGACAGGATTTTCATCAATTCTCTGTGGCAACAGAAATTTAATTTTGCTGCTATAAGGGCCCTCCCCAAGGTGATGTCTGATCACATCCCACTGCTGTTAAGCACAACTCATCTGAAGAAACGAAACATAAAAGAGTATTGAGATATGAAAGGTCCTGGAATTTGCATGAAGATTTCAGAAACTTGGTTTCCACATGGTGGCATGAAGCACCATCTGAACAATGTGCAAGTTTGTCTCTGCTTAGTAAGCTGAGGTGGGTTAGAAGGAAAATGAAGGTTTGGAGCAGCAACATCTTTGGTAAAGCAGCTGAGTTTAGACAAGAGCTTCTGGATAGAATTGTGTATTTTGACGTTCGAAATGATCAAGGTAGTTTATTTGAGGAAGAGAGTGTACAGTGGAGTGAGGCTAAGAAACAATATGAGGTATTAGCAAAACAAGAGGAGATAAAGTGGAAGCAGAGGGCGAAAGAAAAGTGGTTAAGAGAGGGAGACAAAAACACTGCTTATTTTCATGCCATGGCTACCATTAAAAAGAGAAGGATTACTATGGACACAATCAAAATCAATGATAGATTGTTTGAGGATATGGATACTTTACAAAGGGAAGTGGTGAATCATTTTCAGGGTTTGTTTAGGGAGGAGGAGCCTTGGAGGCCGCAGATTGGTCATGAGTTTTTCTCTAAACTCTCAGATTAGGATGCGGGGGATCTGATTAGACCCTTTAGTGAGGAGGAGATTAAAGATATTGTGTTTTCTATGGATCCTAATAGGTCTCCTGGGCCAGATGGATTTTCATTGGGGTTCTTTCAGCAATTTTGGGCAGTCATCAAGTCAGATATAATGGCGGTAGTGTCAGAATTTCAGACAAGACCATGGAGTATCAAACATTTCAATTCCACCCATTTGGTGCTTATTCCGAAGTGTGCTGGGGCAGAGTCGATCAATGATTATAGGCCGATCAGTTTGTTGAACTCTATGTATAAAATCATCACCAAGGCCATGGTTGGCCGGCTCAAGAAGGTGATTGGAAATCTCATTGATGGTAACTAGTCAACTTTTATTAGTGGACGTTTCATTTTGGATAATTTCATGGCAGCCCACGAAAGTTTGCATGAGCAGAGGATCAACAAGAGACAATATGTGTCACTCAAACTTGACTTTGAAAAGGCATATGATAGGACTAATTGGAAATGTCTTTTCAGAGTCATAAAGGTGATGGGTTTCAAGGATAGATGGATGTTGAACCCAAAAATATCGGGGCTTAAACAAACCCCGGGCGACAAATACGCCCTAGGGGAACCGGGAACAAACTCCCGATACTCCCCCACGCGGACATCGGGAACAAATGAGCCCGAGTGCTCGCGTCAATCCGGAGTGGCCCGGAAGCGGGGTGCCCGAAAAGTTCGTCGACGGCGAAGAATACATACTCCGGATGCCAGAAATCCCGTGTCCGGATCAACGTTCGAAGCCGCGTCCGAAGCCGAAGGGTTCGGAGAAGTCAAATGCACGCGCCTCCAGAAAACGGAGACAAACGCACGTGGGACGGCCGGAGAAGCACAAGCGGCGCACGTGTGCACGTGCGCGGCACGGCCGTCAACCAACGAACCACGCACGGGAGGCCCACAGAGCTCTCTCCCGGGAGGAACCGGAGGAAATGGCCAGTGAGGGTGGAGGCCCACCCTATTTATAGGGGGGCCAGGCGGTGGCACCCCCCGCCGGTTAGGCGGGGTGCGCACCCCCGCCGGTTCGGCAGGGGGGCGCACCCCCGCCGGGCTGGGCGGGGACCGCACCCCCGCCGGTTAGGCGGGGTGCGCGCCCCCCGCCGGTTCGGCAGGGGGCGCACCCCCGCCGGTTAGGCGGGGTGCGCACCCCCCGCCGGTTCGGCGGGGGGCCGCACCCCCGCCGGTCCAGCGGGGGGCCGCACCCCCGCCGGTTCAGGCGGGGGGGCCGCACCCCCGCCGGTCCAGCGGGGTGTGCACCCTCCGCTGGTCCGAGGGGAAGCACCCGCGCCGGGCAGGCCCCAGACTGGCGGCCCCCTCCGCCAGTCAGCAACACCTCCGCCGATTGGCCCGCTCGCGTGCGCACCCCCGCCGGTCAGTGCCTCTCTGCCGCGCTGCCTCGGCGCTCGCGCCCGTCCTCGACGCTCGAGCCCGCGCACCCCCGCCGGGGAGGGTACCCCCGCCGGTATGCCCCCCACGAACCCTATAAATAGGGGGGCATACCCCCATTTGAAGAGGCACGCCATTCGGCCAGAAACAGACCGACGCCATTTCGGCCTCCGCGAACGCACCTAAAGAGACAGGACGCCGATTCGGCCTAAACGCGCCATCTCCGGCCCAAGCTCCCGAGTCTGCCCGTGCCCAGAGCGTGATCCGTGCGTGAGCTTAAATAGGCTGCACGTGCTGAAGAGCAATCTTTGGCGCCCGTTGGTGTTCCATTCTCAGCGTTCGGGCTGCATTGCGCCACGTCCGTAGGAAGACGCCACAGGTTGTCACACGGCTCTCAATGTTTGCACTTAAGTCCTCCGGTGTCATGAAACGACACACGTTGAGGCACATGTGTTTAAGTCCTCCGGTGTCATAAAACGACACACGTCGAGGCACATGTGTTCAAGTCCTCCGGTGTCATAAAACGACACACGTCGAGGCATGTTACCGGGCGGAGGCACAAACACCCTGTCACGGACGTTGATGTATTTCCCATACCGTGTAACGTCCGACGGAGGAACAAACACCCTGTCGTCGACGCTCATGTACACGAAATACTTGTAACCGCCCAGTGGAGGTACAAAACCCCACTAAAAGCACTAATGTGAATGTCATAAATATAAATGACATGAGCATGCTTGAATAAAATTGTGGAAATTATTTGTCATCTGCCTTTTCTTCTTTAAAGTTCGGCATACAGTCTTTTAATAAACATTACGCATTCGAAGGTATTCGAGTGTTATACTCGATGTAAATGAAACATCGACTTCGGTCGGTGGGGAACGGTCCAGTACACGACCACTCCAATCGCCCTGAACGCGAGCGCACGCGGAAAATAAATGAAATGAAATTCGAGGGTATCAGGGTTCGCACCCAATACTCCTCGTAAAACAAATCTTTGTCTGTTTCCCGTAAACAGTCTGGCACGCCCAAAATTTGTCATTTCAGAGAAGTGAGGAAAAAATAATAAAAATAAATGAAAATGAAAGAAAAGAATCCGCGTTCCAACAATGGATGAATGGGTCAGGCATTGTGTGCAATCGGCAAAATTTATGTGCTCATTAATGGGCTCCATGTGGCTTTTTTGGCTGTTCTAGAGGGCTGCAGCAGGGTGACCCTTATCCCCTTTATTGTTTGTGTTGATGGGGCAGGTCTTGAGTGAGATGTGGAGAAAACAAGGCAGGCTGAGTTAATTGAAGGAGTTACAGTGGGAAGGGGGAGTTTAGAAGTTTCACACCTTCAGTATGCTGATGACACATCTTTTTTCCTCAAATAACCTTGACAAGCTCATTAATTGAGGATCCTCCTCAGACTTCTTGAGTCGGTGACTGGTTTGAAAATTAATTTCTGTAAGAGTGAGCTAGTGGGGAACATTGCAAATGAGAACCTCAGGGTTCAGATTGAGCAGATCATGGGTGTGAAATGGGGGAGTTTCCCTGTTAAGTACCTTGGGCTGCCCTTGTCTGATAGATCTCTGAGAGTTTCAGACTGGAATGGAATGGTTAAGAAGTTCAGTGACAGGATTAGTGGGTGGAAGGGCAGACTCTTATCTGCTGAGGGAAGATGGATTCTTTCTAAGGTGGTGCTGTCCAGCCTTCCTTTATATTTCTTGTCCATATTTAAAGCCCTAAGGTCATTTGCAAGAAACTGGAATCGGCGAGAGCTGCTTTTTTTCTGGAGAGGTAAGGGGCCAGAAGTGCATGGTGTTAACCCTATTGCCTGGTCTAAGGTGTGTAGGTTGAAGAAGAAGGTGGTGCGGGCCTAGTGCCAATGGAGATTATTAATAATGCATTACTCATGAAATGGCTGTGGAAATGGATGTAAATGATGGGGCATTGTGGAGCTGTATAGTTAGAGAGTACTTGTGAATGTGGATGGGTGGTGTTCTCAGTTACTGAGTAGTAATAATTTATCCTCAATTTGGAAGCAAATTATAGGGATTTAGATTTCTACTTGTGCTCTTCTAGGCTTCAGGTGGGAGATGGTTAGAGAATCAGATTGTGGCAAGACCCATGGTTAAACAATGAGCCTCTCATGTTCTCATGTCCGGGATTGTTCAGAACTGTGTCACAGTCACAGGTTTTATTGGCTGATTTGTGGTCCCAAACTCAGTCTGGTCCATCATGGCACTTAATGTTCAGACGGAATTTGGTGGAGGATGAGATCAGTGAGTTCCTTTATTTATCTGAGGCACTTGACAACACTAAGATATCCCCTGGTATGAAGGATAGCAGAGTTTGGAAATGGGAGAGGTCAGGGAAGTTTTCAGTCAAATCAGTGGTCCGTCTGCTTATTCAAGGAGGGTTGAAGGTTAGATGGCATAAGCAAGTGTGGGATAAGGGGTTACCTTTGAAAATCAGGGTCATTATGTGGAAAATTGCATGGAAGAGGCTATTACTTTGGTCAGGGTCAATATGTTCAGAAAAGATTCGAAAAAGAATGCATATTTTGTGCATGTTTTCAGGAGGAGGATTTGGATCATCTGTTCACTGCTTGTGGAGTAGTCAGAACTGTATGGAATCTGTTCTTCAAGACTATTAATGTCATATGTTGCGTTCCCCTCAATTTGCATCAGTTTATTGATTTTTGGCCAAAGTATAAACCCACAGGAGTTGAGGAGGACCTCTGGAAACTGTGTTTACCAGCGATGCTCTAGTCAATCTGGAAGGAAAGGAATAAGAGGTTGTTTAACCAGGAGTTCAGAACTTGTTCCTTATTCTAAATGATTGTATCTCTTTTGTGTATCAGTGGCATCTTAGTGTCTCTGGAGAGCCGGTCAAGCTATCTGCCCTATTAGATCAGTTGAAGGGGTGGAGGAAATTTACCTTGTAATTGGGTGGTTTTTTTGGGTTTGGGGTAGGGACTTCTATCATCTTGATAGTCATACCTCTCCCCCTTACCTTTCTTCTGGTTTCTTTCTAGTTATCTCTTTCCTTATGTATGCTCTTTGCTTTTTCCTTTGCCTTTTGGCTAATGAAATTTGGCCCTTCAGCCAACTTCTAAAAAAAATATGTTATTACATTAAGACTAATCATAATCTACTATGAGATTAATCATAATTTGACTCTGTTGTTATTTTAATTGCTATAGTAATATACAAATATAAAAATATGTCAATTACCATAATAATATAATAATAATTACCACATTATTGTATCAAGTTTAGTCATAACTTACTATAATGTCAATAATTTGACTAAGTTACAATGTTAATTACTATATTAATATTATTGTGTTCATTACTGTGATAATTATTAAAACAATATAGTTATATTATTGTCTTAATATTATTATATTAAGTCTAAACATAATGAGGTCAAGAGTTTGATGACCCTCTCATCTCCAGTTATTTTTAAATTTTGGTGATAAAAAAAATTCTAAATATATGTATTTAATATTTATTTTTATTAAGTCTGTCAATAGAGCAAAAAGATATTTTTGTCACTTAAGAATCACTACTGTAAATACTCTAAAAACCTCAAACTCATGCATTTCATATACATTACCTAAGTCCACATTGATTGTAGTTTAAGTTCATATCGATTATAGAAACACAGCACACCGATTATAAACTAAGGTTTACACAGATATAGTTGTAATATCACAACGACTAGAGTTCATATACCAATTATTGTTTTTGCATCCTATCGATTCCAGTTGAAGCACTATATCGGTTAATTGCTATAACAATGTAAGAAAATTATTGTGTTAATATGTTATTACATTAAGACTAATCATAATCTACTGTGAGATTAATCATAATTTGACTATGTTGTTATGTTAATGCTATAGTATATACAAATATAAGAATATGTCAATTACCATAATGACATAATATAATTACCACATTATTATATCAAGTTTAGTCATAATTTACTATAATGTCAATAATGGACAAAGTTACAATGTTAATACTATATTATTGTGTTCATTACTGTGATAATTATTAAAACAATATAGTTATACTATTGTCTTAATATATTATATTAAGTCTAAACATAATGAGGTCAAGAGTTTGATGACCCTCTCATCTTCAAGTATTTCTAAATTTTGGTGATATAAAAATTCTAAAAATATGTATTTATATTTATTTTTATTAAGTCTGTCAATAGGGCAAGCAAGTACTTTTATTGTTTTAAGAATCACCACTGTAAATACTATGAAAAACCTCAAACTCATGCACTTCATATACATTGCCTAAGTCCACACTGATTGTAGTTTAAGTTCATATCAATTATTGAACACAGAGCACATCGATTATAGACTAAGGTTTACACCGATTATAGTTGTAGCATGGAAGGAAGAATCGCCGGGATCGAGCCAGAATCGCTCGATCCCGGATCGGATCGACCCCCCAAGGGTCGATTCCCCCTTGAAGAACCCCAAAACCCCACATTTCTGGCTGGATCGACCCAACTCAGTAGGATCTGAGTTGGATCGCTTGAGTCGAACCGGGATCGATCGATCCCGGCTCGATTCAGTCGATCCGGCCGGGTTCAGTTCAAATTTGAACTTAAGGCGCCGGATCGACCCTTATCGGGTCGAATCGATCGATCCTGCGACGATCCGACCCGATAAGGGTCGATCCCGATCGATCCGCGGTCGATCCCCCTTATTTCGGCCCCTTCCCACCCGAGGACACCAAAAGATGCAGGTTTTGGTGTCCTAGGAAGGAAGGAAGGTGCTCCCCCTCCCCCCCCACAGCTCGGGCTGCCTCCTCCACCGCCGCCGCCGCCTCCTCCACCGCCGCCGGCGTCCTCCCCAGCCGGCCTCCTCCTCCTCCTCTTCTTCTTCTTGTTCTTCTTCTTCTTCTTCTTCTTCTTCTTCTTCCTCTTCTCCTTCCTCTTCTACTTTTTCTTCTAAACCCTATCTTCTCTTTCAAGTTTGAAAGAGGTTAGAAGGAGCACATCCAAGGGAGATCTTCTTGAGTAGATCTCAAGAGATCTTACTCAAGTAAGGAAGTTGTTCTTCTTAAGGTATATTTCATTTTTAATTTCGAAATTCAGTTATAAATTCTAAAAAAAATGAAAACACATGTACACATGTTTAATCTTCTTATATCTTCTTATTCTTCCCTTACATTTTGTCAATTAGACAAAAGCTCCAAATTTCACCCTAATTGGCTAATTAGGGTTTGATATTTGGGGCTTATGTTGTATTAGCACAATTAGAGATCAATTAAGTGTTCCAATCACTTAATTGACTTAATCATGCCTTTCTATGATAATGGAACTATTTCATTTCGGGAAATTAGAGAAAATCTCTAAATTTCACCCTAATTAGGGTTAATATTAGATGTAATTATGTTTATAATTGTATACTTACACATGAATGTGTTTGTATTCTTAATTTGTTATAGGATTAGCAAGTATGGCTGATGAGGGACACGAGGAAGAGCAACCACAAGTAGACATTGGATGGAAACACGGTGTCCTTATTGATGCTGCCTCTAAGAGAGTGCGGTGTAACCACTGTGGTAAGGAAATGAATGGAGGTGTATACCGCCTAAAACAACACATTGCAGGCATTGGAACAAATGTAGTAAAATGCAAGTATTGTCCACGGGAGTTAGTGAATGAGATGAAAGACTACATGGCTGGAAGACAACAACAAGAGGCATACGTATTCAACATCAACAAGAACTGCATGAAGAGATTTCTGGGAAGGGAAAAAGTAAGGCAGCTACAAGAACTGTTGATGTTGAGGACTCAGATGATACAGATTATGAGGATCTCTCACCTAATGAGAGAGAATGGCGAGAAGGACTACGGCAGAGTCGACGTGCTGCCATGTTGGAAAGTGACATGCGGAGGTTCCATAGTACAAGAGAAGGATCATCATCAGGGGCTAGTGTCACACGGCCACCGGCACCACCTATCAGGAGAGGTGGTTCAATGAGGGGAACGGGACCAACTAGTGGGGTTGACACATTTTTCGGAAGGAAATCTTCATCAAAACAGCCTGGCATAAAGCATGCAATGAAAGGGGTAAAGGCCACAGCTGCTTCCGCTAAACATGCAGTTAAAAACATTGTAAAATGGTTTTTGCATGCAGGGGTCCCAGCCCATACAGCATCTAGTCCTTATTTCCAAACGATGATAGATTCAGTTGGTGAGGCAGGCCCAGGTTTGAAAGCTCCTACACCAAAGGAGATTTATGGCAAATATCTTGAAGAGGAATTGACTGAGATAAAGGATTGGGTGGCGTCATTCAAAGATATATGGATGGCAAGAGGTTGTACTCTTATGTGTGATGGATGGACGGGAACAACAAGAAGGTCCATGATTAACTTTCTTGTATATTGCAGTGAGGGTACAGTGTTCATGAAATCTGTAGATGCAAGTGGGCAAATAAAAATGCAGATTACTTGTTTAGGCTCATGGATGAGATGATTGATGAAATTGGCGAGGAACATGTAGTCCAAGTTGTCACTGATAATGAACCAAGTTACAAGGCAGCTGGAAGAAAATTGATGGCAAAACGACATCATCTTTATTGGGTCCCTTGTGCAGCCCACTCCTTAGACTTGATGATGGAGGATATTGGCAAAGACAAACATGTGCATGACTTGGTGTCCAAGTCGCAATGATTACTACTTTTATTTATGGACACAATAGAATCTTACATATGATGAGAGAGTGCACAGATGGACATGACATAATTCGTCCTGGCCCAACAAGATTTGCCTCACAATTTATTACATTGGAGAGTCTGCATCAGTTTAGACATGAGTTGGGCACTCTCATACACAGTTCCGAGTACTTGGCACATGTGGCTACATTGAGAGAGGAATCCAGACATGTGGCACATGAGATTTCTTGCTTGGTCAGTGACCATCGTTTTTGGGAGAGAATCCACTATTATTTGAAGCTAATAGAGCCTCTTGTACAAGTGCTGAGGATGGTTGATGGAGAGGACAAGAATGACATGGGTTACTTATATGAGGCTATGGATAAAGCCAAGGAAAGGTTGAGAGAGAAGCATCCGCAGGCATATCAAAAATGGTGGAGGATTATTGATGCAAGATGGGAGTCCACACTCCACCATGATTTACATGCAGCAGGTAAATGTATTATATCTTATTGTGCATATTTCTTATTATGCATATTGAATTTCTAACTTACTAGACATGTTTTGTACATATAGGGTATTTCTTTAACCCAAGGCATCAATATAGTGATTCCCCTCACAATGATGGTGAGGTGCTCCAGGGGACAATCAATGTTATCGGGAGATTATCTAGGAGCATGGACGAAAGAATAGAAGCTATGTTAGAGGTACATACAAGTTAAAAACTTCATTCCATTTTCATGTATTCTATATACTTTACAAGTTACACTTAGCAACTGTATTATACTGTAGATGGACAGATTTAAACTGAAGTTGGACATCTACAGAGATTATGATGTTAAAGAAGCAGTGACCAGAATGGGTCCGGGTAAGAACCTTCAGACTTAAGCTCATGCTTACTTCATAACAAAATGACAAATCACTTGTATTATGTGCTAATTCATTGTATGTTTTTTTTTTTTGTAGGTGAGTGGTGGGTTATGTTAGACTACAAGACTGGTCAAAGAAGTCCACTTGCAAGGATTGCTATTAGAGTACTCAGTCAGACTACTTCATCTAGCCAGTGTGAGAGAAATTGGAGCACTTTCTCACTTATTCACACAAAAGTGAGGAACAGGTTGAGTGCAACTAGGCTAGAGAAGTTGGTCTATTGCCACTACAATATGAGGTTGAAGCTGAAATGCATTAAAGATAGACAAAAGAAGAGCGAGGCAAGGCTAATGACTTTTGCAGGTAGTCATTGGGAGCAACGTTTTGCAGAGAGGGAAGCATTATCATCTCAAATTGATGTTGATGAGTTATTTGATGAGGAACACCCACTAAATGCATGGGTGGAAACAAGACAGGAAAGAGATGTTCCAGAATTTGACCCTCGCGATTGCTCATGGGCGGAAGGAGAATTGGATGGAGTAGAGGCTCGAGATCCAGAGCTTAGGGTAAGTGAGGACCAACCTCTCACCCTCGGTCCTCTCTTCTCTCTGCCACGACACTCAGCTATCTTGCCAGAGACATCTAGAGTGCCTCTCACTCAGCCTGCATTAAGAAGAGCTGCAACACAAAAAGAGAAGAGTTCAAAAGCCTTAGAGTTAGAAAAAATAACATATGCCAGGCAAAAAAAGAGGAAAGTGCAGCAACCAATTCGTAGTGATGACACCACACAAGATCCAAATGATGATGATGATGATGATGATGATGATGGGGCTGCCACTGGGGCCACAGGAGTTGGCCAGGGATATGCAGGAGCAGGATATACTGGGGCCACAGGTGTAGGGCTTACTGAAAGTTATGTACCAGAAACAGAACATCAGGGAGGCGGAGGAGAAGGACAAGGGCATGGACAAGGGGGATATGAAGGACAACAACATCATGCAGCCTATGAGTGGCCACCTTGGGAGCCAAACTATAGTTCAGGGTCTACTCATATACCTGCATTTCAGCCTCCCATTTTACCGTACTCAGATATTAGTAGCTCACCTTATGGAGTACAAGGAGGATGGGGACCTTGGCCTTCACAAGAACAAGAGCCTAGTGGCCCTAGTGAAGCAACAAGTACATACAAACCGCTTGGTATATGGTGTCCAGCTCCATCACAATCTGGAGAAAGCTCAAGTCAACAATTTACACCAAGAGGGATTCAAATGGGTATGCATGATTTAGCAAATTCCCTCTTTGGTTATAGCTACCAAAACCCAAATGATGATGGCTCATCTATGTCTGGAAGTGGATGGAAAGATTATTAGTCTTCTATCAAATGTAAGTTACATGTACAATGTCTTAAATTTCATGTTTTATGTACTATGAATGCATGTATAATTGATTTTTGATGCAAATCTTAGTTCTTTCATATATCAGTTTTTTCCTGATTTTTTCTGAATTTTCCTGATTTTTCCTGATTTTTCCTGCATTTTTTCCAAAAAAAATAAACATTTTATAGTCTGGCCGATCTAGGATCGGCCAGACTTCCCTGGGATCCAACGGATCCTTCGATCCGATCCGATCCAGGATCGGATCGACCAGGGTCGATCCCGATCCCGATCCCGATCCTGCCTTCCTTGAGTGTAGTATCACAACGACTCGAGTTCACATACCAATTATTTTTTATGCGTCCTATCGATTCCAGTTAAAGCACTATATCGGTTATAATTTATATATTATATCAATTATTAAGTAAAGTACTACAAAGATTATTGTTTAAGGCTTTAAGCAACGTTCTGATTAGTGTTGTTAGATCTGTTTCGATTATCACTTGCAACGATTATTGAACACTAACTATTTCGATTATACGTCTCATCTCCTGTCTATTATGATTAGAATTACAAAAATCTTTTTGTATCGATGAATATTGTTACAATGATTACTGGAAACTTATATCAATTAAACAACACCTGCGATTACTGTATACATATCTTATCGATTAGCAACCACTGAACAAAAGATCTTCCAATTACTTCATAAATGTTCAAGTGTTATATCGATTGGTATGAAAATGTATCGATCAGTGTTTTGACTTAGATTTCGATTATAGAGTAGATCGCTATATCCATTATTTGAGATATTTTCCTGTTTCAATTATTGAATGACATTTTGATTACTGAACTTGACTATGATATTTTTACTCCTAGACACATTGATTATTGAAGTCTTACTTCCAGATATATCGATTATTGATCTAAATGTTCTAGGTCTCATGTCTGCATCGATTATTCATGTCTTTACACCGATTGGATGCATCTTAAATTTAAATATTATTAACTGAGGAAACTTTATGAATATAAGCGTTGAACGAATTTCAAATCTTTCTCAAGGATATTTTGTTAAAATTTTCTCGTGTAGTTAAAAGCTTAAAATAGCATTCTGACGGCACGACATTTGTTGCTTATATCTTCTATGAGAATACATCAAGTTGGAAGTTACTGTTTGCATGGCATGTATTTATTCTCTCTTTCTTGCATGGCTACATGAGCCTACCTATTATAACAACACCGCCAACAGGAAAAGTGAATTCTAGGTAGCTGAGATGTGAGTTGACTGACAATTTTTTTTTCTCTCTATTTGTATCCTAACATTAAATGTTTCGCAAGTTTACGAAACTCATACCACAACAACGTTAGACAATGCGATTAGCTGCCTTGGAAATCCAGTAAAAGTGAAAAGACTCAATGGTTAGATCAACGACTACTCTCCAAGGCAAATAAAAAGGAGACTGAGAAGGTGAAGGGTAGTTCTCCAGTTCTAAAGCTTTCATGTTCAAAAAATCTGAACTCTCTTGCGCGACTAAGCAACAGCTCAAGCAGATTTTTCAAACCTTCCGTCTTCAGATCTCTCTCCCTATGTTCTTGCTGATTTATTGAGAGAGATAACCAAGTGTCTAAATGAAACAATTGTAGTCTCTTTTTCTTTCTATGACACTGTCCAAGATCAAGCCAAACTAGTGATTATTCTATACTTGATCTAGGGACCTCCTATAGACATTATTGTACATCAGGTCTTGTATCTCTTCCTACGTGAAGAGAAAACTAGTCGGGATTACCAGTGAGTTATTTCCCTTGGGTGGAAGGGAAGACCAGTGGTGCATTGGTGTGTATGTTCTCTTTCGGACTGTGAAGGGCATAGAAGGCAGGATCGGACCGGACCCCTCAATCAGTTTGGGCCGATCCTGATCCGAATCGATGCATCGGTTGATCCTTAGGAAATCCGGTGGATCATGGATCGACCAGATTAAAAAAATAAGTATTTTTTAAAAAATGTTGGAAAATAGGAAATTTCAGGAAAATTTTAAGAAAAATATTTAAAAAATCAATAAATTCAAGAACTTTACAATTTTGTAAAAATCACATACAAGTAACATTACAATACGGAGCAATGACAATTATGATAGCTTATTTACCTATTACAATACAGAGCAATGTCAATGATGATATCTTCATTTACTTGAGAAATTACTTGTAAATAAGAAAGTATCCCTCATTTGAGTCCAATAAAAATATTAAAAAAATCATCTCTTATCAATAAAAAGTCAACTCTCCTATCTAAGAAAAAAACTGTGATTTTGGCCTAATTAAAATTTTCATAATTTAAATAAATCACATGGAATACTAAAAATTCAAAATCCGGTAAAATAAGTCAAACGTATACTTGACTTTTCCAAGGGACTCACTCTCCTACTAACAGTGGACTAAGTACTATCAGTAAGAGAGTGAGTCCCTTGGAAAAGTCACATGTACATTTGACTTATTTCACTGGACTTTGAATTTTAATATTCCATGTGATTATTTGAATTATGAAAATTTTAATTAAGTCAAATTATAAGGGATTAAAAAGTTGGCATTTTGATAGGATCACCAAAATTGCGATTTTTTTCTTAAATGAGAGAATTGACTTTTTATTAGTAAGAGATATGATTTTTTTAATATTTTTATTGGATTCAAATGGGAGTACTTCCTTATTTACATGCAATATCTTAAGTAAATGAATGATGTTCAAGTAAATAAGTATACATATGGTTCTTGAATTGGCCAATCCCAATTTGAATCGGCCGATCCAAACTAATTCTGGCCGATTCGATCCAAGTTTGGCCGATCCGTCCAAGATTCTATTAAATTTAAGGGGTTACCCCCAAAATCGGATCAACCATGGTCGATCCAATCCGGAATCGGATCGGCCGATTTTGTCTTCCATGGTGAAGGAAAGACCAACTGAGCTAGATGTTGTAGTATCCTTAAGGGCAATTGTACCCTTGTATTAGTGAAATCCCAAGGAATTGCTTAAGGACTGGACATATGACTGAGAAGGTGGCCTAACCAAGATAAATCCTTGTATCTTTGTGAGATTACTTCTTCCCTCTATTTCCGCAATTATCCAACACTAACCTCTACATGTTTAAGTTTTATTTTTGAGTTGCAGAATTAATATTTTAGCAGCCCATTCACCTACCCCCTCCCCCTCTAGGTCTGCTAGCTGGGCAACAAAACTATCAATAATTTGACTATGTTACTACGTTAATTATCATAATTATATATCATAAAGTAATATGACTATTATTATATTCATTAATGTGTTAATTGTTATAATAATATAGTAATTAACTATGTTAATTATCGTAACTACGTATAACATAGTAATATAATAGTATTATTATATTCATTATTATGCTAATTATTGTAATAATATAGTAATTAAATGTCACTATGTCAAAATTTGACTATGTTACTATGTTAATTATCACAATTATATATGATATAATAATATAACTATATTAATTATTATAACAATATTAGTAATACTATTTTGTTAATATTATATTAACTTAAAATCTGGTTAGTATATATTAACTTTTTAAGGGGACCCCTTAAAAAATTACCTTGAAGTATGTGAAATGATAATAGAAAAAGTGGGAGTAATTCATTCCAGCAGTCCCCTAAGAATAAGTTATCCCCATTATTATCCCCAATTTCAGGATCCCTATTCCCCTTAACATGGAAGGCAAAATCGGTCGATCTGGATTGAGATCGACCGATTCTTCGGCCAAGCCAGGGGTATACCGCCTTAGTCAAAATCCCAGCCAAATTGTCCGAAATCGGTCAAAATCGGCCCGGATTGATTCAGAACAGCCAATTACAGGCCGAATCTGCCATACAGATGTTTTAATTATAAATATTAATTAATACTTGTATTAGATGTACATTAATTTACATATTTATGTATACATACATGCAAATATGCAATAACTATATGCACATATATATGCATTAAATGTACATGTGTTTGTTATTATAGTTACATTAATAACACACAGACATTAATATCTGATTGATATACTTTTATTATAATTATACATTAATATGATATGTATATATGTGCATATTGTTCTTATGTTTACATTAATATATGATTCTATGGACATTAATACACACAAACACATTAATATATTATTGATACATATTAATTATGTTAATACGTTAATATTTGTACATTAACTATATATATGTGCATGTTGTTATTATATTTACATTAATATATGATTGTATGTACATTAACACACACATATATTAATATATGATTTATATACATATTGATAGATTGATCCAAAATATTCCTAGTGAAGAGAAAAATTTTATCGGTGGGGATCTTAATGGCCATGTGGGTAAAAATAATAGAGGATATGAGAGGATTCATGGAGGATTTGGCTTTGGTGAGAGAAATGACATGGGCTCTAGTATTCTTGATTTTGTTATGACCTATGATCTAGTAATTGCTAATACCTTCTTTAGGAAGAGAGACGAACACCTAATAACATATAAGAGTGGTACACATAAGAGTCAAATTGATTATTTTCTTATTAGAAAGACTGATAGAGTTTTGTGTAAAGATTGCAACGTTATCCCTGGAGAGAGTTTAGTCCCACAACATAGGTTACTAGTAATAGATGTCCTTATCCCAAAATTTAAAAGAAAAACCATCTTAAATAATTGCTCTAAGATTAAGTGGTGGAATTTAAAAAGTAAAAATTTGGAAACATTTAAAAATCATCTAGTAAAAGAAAATATTTGAAATTTAAACTAAGAAGTTAATGAAATGTGGAATAATGTTGCAAATTGTATAAAGAATGTAGCAAAACAACTCAGGTGAATCTAAAGGCAAAAGGAATGTAGAGAGAGAGACTTGGTGGTGAAGTGAGGAAATTCAAAATACTATTAGAGTTAAAAGAGATTGTTTTAAGACTTGACAAAGTAACAAAAATAGCCAAACTTTAGAAGCTTATAAAATAGCTAAAAAGAGGGCTAAAAGAATAGTTAATAAAGCTAAATCAAAGGCATTTGAAGAATTATATAATAACTAGAAACCCGAGAGGGTGAAAAAGATATATTTAAACTTGTTAAAATAAGAGAAAAGAAAAGTAGAGATCTAGATCATGTTCGTTACATTAAAGATGAAGATCAAAAAGTTTTAGTTAAGGATCTAGAGGTTAAAGAGAGATGGTGTAGCTATTTTCAGAAATTACTTAATAGAGATTGTTTTAAGGATCTCTCTTTAGAAGAGAATCATGAGTCAACAAAATGTAATAAATATCAATATTTTAGGCTTATTAAGATGTCAGAAGTGGGTGATGCTTTAGAAAAAATGAAATTGGGCAAGGCCTTAGGACCGGATGGCATACCTATTAAACTGTGGAAAGTCTTAGGAGACATTGGTATTAAGTGGTTAACTAAACTTTTCAATAAAATTTTGAAGGAACGGAGAATGCCAAAAGAATGGAGAAAAGGTGTCGTGGTTCCTTTCTATAAAAACAAAGGGGATATTTAAAACTGTAATAATTACCGTGGAATTAAGCTTATGAGTCACACTATGAAACTTTGGGAAAGAGTAATCGAGAAACGAATGGGATGTATGACTACTGTATTAAAAAATCAGTTTGGTTATATGCCAAGTAGATCTACTACAGAAGCTATTTTCTTATTACGGCAGTTAATGGAGAAGTATAGAGAGATGAGATGAGATTTATATATGGTTTTTCTTGATTTGGAGAAGGCATATGATCGAGTACTGAGAGACTTGATTTAGTGAACTGTAATTAAGAAGGAAGTTTCTCAAGGATATGTTGACTTGATCTAGGATATGTACGAGGGTGCCACTACTAGTGTGAGAACTATTGCTGAAGAGACTTGTGAATTTCCAGTCACAGTAGGTTTGCAACAAGGTTCTACTCTAAGCCCGTATCTCTTTGCTCTGGTTATAGACGAGATAACTAAGCAATTGCATGATGATTGCATGATGATATCTCTTGGTGTATGCTATTTGAGGATAATATTGTCTTAATTGATGAGAGTATTGATGGTTTAAATGCTAAGCTAAAAAGTTGGAGGCATGCCTTGGAATCTAAAGGTTTTAAAATCAGTAAGAGTAAGTCAGAGTTTATGCATTGTAATTACAATAATAAGAGGGTGTTACAAGAAGATATGGTTCAAATTGATGGATAAGACATTCCTAAGAGTAGTAGCTTTCGATATTTGGGGTCTACGATCTATCATCCAAGAGATTGAGGAGATTTATGACGATGTGGCACACAGGATTAAGGTAGGTTGGCAAAAATAGAGAAGTGCATCAAGAGTCCTCTGCGATCGTCGTATACTAGTGAAACTTAAATGAAAGTTTTATAGAACAGCAGTAAGACCTGCATTATTATATGGTACCAAGTGTTAGGCAGTGCAAAAAGAATATATTAACAAAATGTGTGTGGCGGAGATGAGGATGCTGAGATGGATGTGTGGTAAAACTAAGAATGATAAAATTAGGAATGAGCTCTTTCGTGAGGATTTGGGGATAGCTCCGATTGATAGAAAAATGAGAGAAATAGACTTAGGTGGTTTAGACACGTGCATCGTCGCCCTAACTCGGCGCGAGATTAAAAGATGTGATAAAATCTTAGTGGATACCAGTAAAGAGCTAGGAGAAAGTCTAAAATGGGATGGTGCGATGTTATTAAGAAAGATTTGAACTTCTTGAGTTTAAACACGACTATAGCACTTGATAGAATTTGTGGCAAAAAAGAATTCATGTAACGACCCCAAATAATGGGATAAGGCTCTGATGATGATGATGATTTATATACATATTAATTATATTTATACATTAATATATGATTATATAATTGAAATACATATAAATTATGTTTATACATTAATATATGTATATATATGTGCATATTGTTATTTATTTACATTAATACATGATTCTTTATACATGAACATATATGAACACATTAATATATGATTGATATACATAGTAATTATGTTTATACATTAATATATGTACATTAAAATATGCAAACATTGAAGACATTTTTTATGATTTTTTTTCTATTTTTCCTATTTTTGAAATAAAACTATTTTTTAAATCTGGTCAATCCGAGATCGGCCAGAATTTCTGAGGATCGACTAGATCGCCGATCTAATCCCAATCCTAATTGAGATCAGCCCAGGCCAATCTAGTCCCCCGATCCAATATTGCCTTCCTTACCTCTTAACACTCCATATTCCCATGAATAGTAAACATACCAAATAGAAAACAGGGATAAACCACCCCTACCATGGAATACAGAATTGGATCGGCCCCCGTATCGGTGAGGGTCTGTTGAACCCGAAAAATATCGGGATTTAAACAAACCTCGGGCGGCAAATTCGCCCGAGAAGCCACAAAAAAGTCCGGGGATAAACCACGGCCTCCCCACTCGAACACCTGAGATAAACGGATTCGAGTCCATGTGTCGACCCGGAACGACCCAGAGTATGACGTTCGAAAGTCCCGTCAACAGTGGAAATACGCACCGCGGACAGCCGAAACTCGATGTCCGGATTCGCGTTCAAGATCGCGCCCGATGCGGATGGGTTCGGAAAGGTCAAATGCACGTGCTCTCCGAAAATGGAGTCAAACGCACGAGAAACGGTCGAAAACGCACGATGGGTACACGACAAATGCACGTGGATGCACGCGTACACGTGCGCGGTACGGCCGTCAACCAACGAACCAAACTTCAGAAATCCCCAGAGCTCTCCAGGCACGAAATGGACAAAGCGTGGAAGGCCCAGGCCAGGGGCACCCCCGCCGGTCCGTGCAGGGGGGGCGCACCCCCGCCGGTCCGCGCAAGGGGCGCATGCCCGCCGGTCAGCGCAGGGTCGCACCCCTGCCGGTCCGCGCGGGGGGCGCACCCCCGCCGGTCCGCGCAGGGGGCGCACCCCCGCCGGTCCTGCAGGGGGCGCACCCCCGCCGGTCTGCGCGGGGGGCGCACCCCCGCCGGTCCGCGTGGGGGACGCACCCCCGCCGGTCCGCGCGGGGGGCGCACCCCCGCCGGTCCGCGTAGGGGGGCGCACCCCCGCGGTCTGAGCGGGGGCCCACCCCGGCCAGGTCAGGTTGCGCACCCCCGCCAGAAGGGGGGGGGGGGGGGGGGCGCTAGTCCGACCCCCCGCCGGTCAGGGACCTGACTAGCGGGTACCCCGCCAGTTCGATTCCTTCGTGGGCGTACCCCCGCCGGTCTCTCCGCCTCTCTGCCGCGTTGCCTCGACGCTCGTGCTGCCTCGACGCCCGTGCCGCGCACCCCCGCCGGGTCGCGTACCTCCGCCAGTTCGATCCTCCGAGGCCCTATAAATAGGGGGGCATACCCCCATTGCAAAGGCGCCAAGAGAGAGGCCGGGCACCGCAGCGAACAAATCGCATGCCAGGTCTCGCCGAGAGCCTTACGTGCGCGAGCTTAAATAGGCCGCACGTACTGGGGAGAAAGTCCTTGGCGTCTGTCGGTGTTCTGTCCTCCACGATCGGGCCCTCCTGCGCTCGTCCGTGAGAAGACACCGCAGATTGTCATATGACCTCGGCGTTTTTATTTAAGTCCTCCGGTGTCATAAAACGACACACGTCGAGGCCATGTTTAAGTCCTCCGGTGTCATAAAACGACACTCGTTGAGGTACATGTTTAAGTCCTCCGCTGTCACCAAACGACGTGCGTAAAGGCAATGCTGTCCGACAGAGGCACAAACACCCCGCCGGGGGGGGGGCATACCCCCATTGCGACGACATGCCATTTTCGGCCCAAAGTACGCCCAAGCTTCCTCCCTTGAGCAGACACCTGCAAACCACTTCAGTTGGCCCGGGTGTGGTCCGTGCGTGAGCTTATATAGGCCGCACGAATCGGGGAAGGCCTTCGACACCCGTTGGTGCTGTGTCTCCGCGGCCGGCCCCTTCTGCGCTCGCCCGCATAGAGACGCCGCAGGTTGTTACAAGACCCCCGAGGTTCATGTTCTAAGTCCTCCGGTGTCATAAAACGACACACGTCGAGGCACATGTTCTAAGTCCTCCGATGTCATGAAACCGACATACGTCGAGGCACATATTCAAGTCCTCCGGTGTCATGAAACGACACACGTCGAGGCTCCTGTTTAAGTCCTCCGGTGTCACAAAAGACATACGTAGAGGCATGTTACCTTCTGGAGGCACAAACACCCCACTAGTAACAAAAATGTACTCCTCACCATGTAAACGTCCGACGGAGGCACAAATACCCTGTCGTCGACGTCCATGTACATGACTTGTTGTATGCACGCCCAGTGGAGGTACAAAACCCCATTAAAGGCGCAAATGTAAATGTCATAAATATGAATGACATGAACACGCTTGAATGGAATTGTGGAAATTTACTTGTCATCTGCCTTTTTCTTCTTTGAATTTCGGCATACGGTCTTTTAACAAACATTAAGCATTCGAAGGTATTCGAGTGTTATACTCGATGTAAATGAAACATCGACTTCGGTCGGTGGGGAACGGTCCAGTACACGACCACTCCAATCGCCCTGAACGCGAGCGCACGCAGAAAATAAATTCGAGGGTATCAGGGTTCGCACCCAATACTCCTCGTAAAATAATCTTTGTCTGTTTCCCGTAAACAGTCTGGCACGCCCACGCAAAACTCATTTCGAAGATAAAAGAGATGAGTCGAAAGAAAAAGATAAAGAGAGTGAGGGTAAAAAAGGGGGAGAAAATTCCGCGTTCCAACAATCTGGCACGCCCGGTGGGACTGTTCCTGCCTTCCATGCATATGTAAAAAGACCGTATGCCGATATAGAAATAAAGATGACTAATTCCACATTGCAGGTACAAGGAGCGAAAGCCGGCATCAAAACGCCCGTTCCCACCTGCAAGTTCGAGCAACCCGATGGCCGCCGTCACCTACGGTCCCCAAGTCATCGCATGCCACGCCAAATGTGGCTACCTCGCCGTCCCGCTCATGTTCGGCGACTTCCCTGCTGTGGTGGGATCCCCCTACTTCCTAGGAGTGGTCCCTGCCGTCCAAGCGACTCCAAAGGCGGCGACCCCAAAGGCAGCAGCTAGGGGCACCAAACCCCGTCCAAGCCAAGGCCGAGTCTTCTCGGTAAACACAATCTTCTGCATCGCAGTCCCTAGAAAACGGGGACAGCGCCAGGGGCGCAGGGGCAGCAAGCCCCGCGCAGTCGTCTCCAACTCCGGGAAAACGATGCTAGTTGGCGACATCCGCGTCAGGCTCGATGGAGGCGAGCCGATATTGCCCCGGGACAGAAGCGTCCCCACGGTGGCAACCTCCAACCAGTTCGCTCCCCTCCAAGGGATGCGTCAAGAAGAGCGGGACTCCCCAAAGGGAGCCCGACAGGGGCAGGCATTAAGCTCGACGCCCCAGCCGCCTCGCAAAATGAGGCAAATGTGGGTGACCAAGCAGGAAGCCCGCCAAATCAAACAGGCTAGAGCGGATCAACCCGCCGAACGCCCCAAGAAGGCAACTCCTGAGCGAGAAAAAGCTCAGGACTCTGAGCCTCCTCGTCCCCGCGGACACAAACGCAGGGGCATTTATAGGAAGCCCAACTTCGTCCCCGCCCAAGCGGAAACTGCTGAAGGGGGAGACGCAAGTCAAACTGGAGCCTCCGCACCTCGAGTCTCAGTCTTTGAAAGGCTGAGCGCCTCAGTCTTCACCAGGCTGGGAGCTGCAATCCGTCCAAGCACTCAGAAGCCCAAGAAGCGGAGAGTGCAGCAGACATCTGAAGAAGGTGGAGGCATGAAAATCTTCACCTGCTATGCTTCTGGAAGGGAAGCACCTGGGCCATCCGGCATCCCTGCTGGAGCGCTCAGGATAAACGAACCCGGACAGGACGACGAAACCGTCCTCCGGTACACCAGAAACGCTGCCAGAAGACTTCTCCAAGGGCAGCAAGGCAGCCAAGCTGGACCCCTAAACCAGGGGCAGATCCTCGAGCCTCCACTTGAGCATGATCAAAGACCCCTCCAGGGGCAGGTCCAGCTGGACCTCGAAGGAGGGAACAAGACGAAGTCGCCAGCCTCCACCTCGGAGATCAACAACTGCCGGCCGACGGGGATCAAGCCGAAGTGTTTCATGCCGCCAACCAGGGCCGCCTTCCAAGCAATGACGGACGACGCCAAGTATGATTTCATACAGCGTTGGCAGGCTGAAATGGCCAATCTTCTGACAGAGCGAGGACAACAGGCAGGGTTAAACGCGCCGCGTCGCCAAGTGCCGACGGCAAACCAAAATGCTCGGACAAGACATCAACAAGGCGATCTGCCCGATATCAACCCACGCGCAGCCGCGGTCAACGACTATACCGTCGATCCGGTCCAACAGCCGCGCAGGGGCATAAACTCCCAAGCCTCTGCGGCCGAAGATATTGTGGCCCAGCGGCGAATGATTGAGAAGATCGTGGACGACCGCTTCGCTCAAAGAGGCGAGGGGACCGCCACTGTAGATCTCTACAGTGTGCCATATCCCGTCCACCATCAATTCAAGAAGCTACCACCGGATTTCCCCAAGGCGCCAAAGTTGCAGAAGTTCGACGGACAGGGCTCGCCAAACGAGCACTTGGCCTACTACATAACGGCTATGGGAGAGTTGGCATTCGATGAATCCTACCTCCTCCGTTACTTCGCAACGTCCCTGACAGGCACCGCCTTCCAGTGGTACTCGAGGTTAAGGCCCAATTCCATTGTCGACTGGGCTGACCTCCAAAAGAAATTCATCGACTGCTTCCAGACGGCCGAGAGAAAGGTGTCGCTGCAGAGCTCTGCTCCCTCAAGCAAAGGAAAGGAGAAACGGCACTCGACTTCATCAAGCGGTGGCGTGACTTCAGCATGAGGTGCGACAACCCCCGACGCAAGAAGATGCTATAACCATCTGTCGGCGGGGCCTGGCGGCGCAAATAAGTGAAAAGCTGCTGGGAACAAACATCAAGGGTTTTGACCAGCTCAATGCGGTCGTGGCAGAAATCGAAATGTTCTTCGCCGACAACCCGATGCAAGCTCCTCTGAAAATCAAGCCGGGCAAGGAGCGCGCCATGGGCAAAGAAGCCAATGCTGTGGACTTCGCCCCGCAAAGTAAGGGGAAGAAGATCATGACCTCCGGCGCTCCGAGCAAGAAGGTGGAAGAAAAACCGCCTCCAACTTCACTGCCACAGCGTATGAGCACGCCGTATTCCTTCAAAAGGGACCATACGAAGATGCTCTTCAAACTATGCATGAAGAATGACCTGCTCAAGCTTCCGGCATTGAGAAGACCAAGTGAAGCGGATAGAGTGGATGAGCCAAATTATTGTCTCTACCACCGCATGCTGGGGCACTCCGTTGAGGACTACTATGTCTTCAAGAACGAAGTACAGAAGCTGATCCAGAGTCACCTCATCACCATGCACGAACATCTGGTCGATCCCCCACAGCCCCATGCTTGGGATCAATCGAGGCAGTCGGCCAATGTTATCCATGTCAATGCGCCGTCTCCCGAACCAGAAGACCCCGAGGCAAATCCTTGGGACGCTCATTCCACCAACGGATGGGAGGGGGATCACCCCTCAGCCTCGGAGCACAGGACATGGTCCGAGACAGTGCAGAACCTGGAAAGACAGGTTCAGTCGCTGCGGCACGGTCAGCGCCAGATGTTGATGTACCTGAGGACCATACAAGAAAGTCTGACGACCCTCCAGCAAGGACTCCAGGGGCCCGTGGGCACGCCTGCGCCCCGGACGCGCCCTCCCTGCGGGGGGTGGATCTCGGAGGAGTCTTCAAATCCGTCTGATGACGAAATCGCCGGGAGATTGTACTCCTTCCCGCGACATCGGACGCTGGCACTCTACCGTACCTGCCTACGAGCAGGACTATTGGGCTGCCAGCCGCCAACAAGCGTCCCGCCAAACTACTGCATATACCATCAAGATGCAGGGCACGCTTTAGAGGACTGCCACGTCTTCAAAGACAAGGTTGAAGCATGGGTCAACCAAGGGATTATTGACTTGGGTAACTCCCGCGTCAACCCGCCGCAGCCTCACATTCACGAGTGGACGGACCATTCAGCTGACGTTGTCACGCATACAGTCAACGTCATCGACCCGCCGGAAATTTATACACCGGTGGCCTTCACTTTCCCGGACCCGGATATGATAGAAGGCGGCTCATCCAGCGAAGCCCTACTGGTGGTGCCGGGAGGGAGAGTTCCCCATCACAGCCGCTTGGCGACTGGAAACGTTGGGGAATCTTCGAAAAGCTCCTACAACGAGGTGTCGTGATGGCTCATACACCGCCACCGACGTACACTGAAAGGGAGTTGAATCACCCCATGTACTGTCGATATCACGCCTTGCTGCTGCACCCTACAGACAGGTGCCCTGATGTCCGGGATTGGGTCGAGTCCCTTATCCAAAAAGGGAAAATCGACCCGGAAGGCAATTCCATGGTCCTAATGAGAGCCAGGGGAGCAGCCCAGCGGGAATTTGAAGAAAGCGACTATATGCGCTTCAAGAACCTCCAAGCCCCCGAAGCTGATGAACAAGGGTGGCTCGTACCGCCGATGTCGTCCATAGCTGACGCTGAAGGCGCGAGCTTGGGGCAGCAATTCAGGAACATATCCCTGAAAGAGCAGCCCACCTTAAGATACAATCAAGAGGACCCGGATATGACAGAAGGCGGCTCATCTGACGAGGCCCCTGCCCTATGGTACCCCGGGTGGCGAGTCTCCCCGAACCCCTTCGCGACCGCGAAGACCGGGGAGATCTTCGACAGACTCTTGCAGCAGGGCTATGTAAAGGCGCACAGGCCGCCACCAACATACACGGAGAGGGAGTTAAACCACCCCATGTATTGCAAATACCATGCCATGCTGCTGCATCCAACGGATATGTGTCCGATTGTCCGAGACTGGGTCAAGTCCCTCATCCAAGAAGGGAAGATCGACTCAGAAGGCAATCCGACAATCCGAGCTGAGGCCAGGGAAGAAGTCCAGCAACAACCTCCTCGGCGGAAGAAGGGGTCTCGACGACATCAAGTCTCCCCTCCCCATGTGCAAGCTCCGGAAAATAGGAGTAAGGGGCAGTGCTGCGAGAACTCGCCTCCGCGAATACTCGAGCGCCAAGAAAAAGACTGCAGGGGCAAGAAGCCGGTGACAGAGCCAGCCGCCCCGGAACCGAGCCCCTATTTGGCCGAATTCCAACAACTGCCGCCCGAGGTAGTCGAGCAGGCAATTGACTCCACTTTCCAGCATCAACAAGACGAAGCTGGTTGGACGACGGTGGCGTCCAGAATGCGCACTCTGTCAGTGTTCCCTAAGAGGGGAAGGTCGCACGGTCGTCTTGGCCGGGAGACTACCCCTCAAGCGACAGAACAAGCCAAGCCGCTGACGCCGCTCGAAATGGCGCGCGCAGTGCAGCAAGAAAAGAACCGGCGCAAGAACATGAAAAGGCGCCTAAAGAAGCAAGCTGAGCAAGAGGAGGCTGCGGCAGCCCCAGCAAAGCTCACTCCACTCCAGAAGCTGCAAAAGCTCATTGATGATCTGGAGGAGTATATTCCCTCTAAACCCACTTGGGGAGTCCCTCTGGACATATACATCCCGTGGGAAGAAATGGAGCGCAAAACAAGGCTCAAAAGCTGGCTCCACCAAATGCTGCAAAGGGCTCAAGAAGGCGAGAAGCTGCCTCTACCCGAAGAACTGGCCATCTTCTATAAGGAAGATGAAATCACCATCGAGAAGCTGGAAGAAATGCTGAAAGACTTCTCGTGCTACATGGTGTCGATACCGCCGCCAGCAAGCTTGCAATCACCGGCTGTTACGCCCCCTGTGGCAACATATCGGCGCCGTAACCGAGGCAAAGGGAAGAGCCGCGGACGAGGAAAGAAATCCGCCCCGTCCCTCAGTGAGAAAACCAGCTCGCCCGACCTGGGCAAGACCATTGTCTTCCGAGGAGAAAAGCCTCAGCCTGCCCCGGAAATAAAGGTGCGGGCGAACTCCTTCATCTTCGACCCATCTGACGAGGAAGAAGAAGAGCAGCAGGATATCGCTAGTAGGCTCTCCGATCGGAGGGCCACCCAGCCAGTCCCCTTCGTCCTGTCCGACGAAGAAGAGTATGGGGGATGGGCGATCCCCAACAAGCCTTTCAACCGGAAAACTCCTGAATCGGCCGTCCGGCCACTCCGTCAAAAGAGGCAAAGAAGAAACTGCCGCCCCGGAGGAGGATAGCCTAGGCTCGTTGTTTAGAGAAGCCGGACGAGCAGCCAGTGGCAAGACGGGTCAACCAATTCGGGCAACCGATAAAGGCCCTGGAGGATACTGTCCCACCATTGGATCAAACCCGTGCCCGGGCTGACCGTGAAATCATACAGCATATGAAGCGGTTCCCAACCAACATCACCATATGGGACGCCATTGCCTGGAGCAAAGAGTTAAGAACGGCGCTCGTCAAAATCTTGCAAGAGCCCGAGGTCTACGAAACTGACGTGACCGAACTCCAGGCGCAAGCCCTAGAAGCACTGGTGGCGGAGGTGACCTTCTCCGACAAGGATATGCTGTTGCCAACGCTGTACCACAACCGCCCGTTGTATATGCAAGGAAAAGTCAATGGGCATGAACTCAACCGGATCCTGGTTGACCCCGAGGCGTCGATCAATATCATGCCTCTGAAGACTTTCAAGTCTTTATATCTTACGCCCTACTTGCAAAGGGTAAATGACATCAGAATTGCTGGATTCAACCAGAATTCTGAAAACGCCTTGGGAAAGGTGGAAGTACAGCTGGCCATGGACGGCCTCACTACTAAGGTCGTGTTTTACATCATCAATGCAAACACGTCCTACAAAGCCCTCCTAGGAAGACCCTGGCTCCACGAAAACCAGGTCGTCCCCTCGACTCTCCACCAATGTATAAAATACATCAAAGAAGGAGAGCAGCATACGGTCTTTGCCGACCGGGCCCCGTTCCGCCCAAATGAGTGCAACCTGGCGGACGCTCAGCTATACTTCGGCGAGCCTCTCGGCAAGCCAACAACAGCGTCAAAAGGCAAGGAAAAACAAAATGCCGACGCAAATCAAGTAAGCCAAGATCGGGACGAGGAAGAGCTCTTCACGGTCAACAAAGACCTCCTTGAAGCTCACCGGCTCAGCCGCCTCGCCGAATCCACCACGCCCGGACCAAGTTGCCCAGAAAGGCGTGAAATCAACTATGAAGCAAACGCCATCGGCGAGATCATCAACCGAAGCATCTCCTTGCCGCCGGCGTACATGCAGCTGCCCTTCCATAGAGAGGAGCAATGGGTGGAACGACTAAAGACATTCGTTGTCACCCATTACAGAACCGACAGTCTCGAAGAAGGCGAGACGCCGAAGCCAATCTTCTTCTACAAAGGAGACCCGCTTCCATACGGGCCCCTCGAAGACGACTTCGGCTGGAGCCAAGCGACTCAAGTCGCCCCAGAGCCCGTTCAAGAAATGGACGACATGCCCGAGCACATCAAGAAATTGTGCCAAAGGCAGAAGATTGCGCAAACGCAAGATCCCTCTCGACGGGAGTACTTCCATCAGCTGTGGTACCCGAAGCAACTCCGAGGGCAACCCCCCTATTATGCAAAAGACACTCGGGGGTTGGGCTATGGTCAGGAGGCGGAATGCGAGGCCTACCATACGGTCAACACCGTTGGGCTCGCGCCCTCACTTAATCATTGCCCTTCCGGTGGGCAATCTCCTACCCCCGCTACAAAGCCGCAGCAAGGGGAGGCCGCCCTCGTCACACCAAACGGGACGTCGTGCCGAGAGGCACCTCAAAGCGAAGGAAGTCATTTCTGGCCGATCACAGAAGAAGGCTTCAAATACTATGACGTCCACGTCGCTGACTCCGATGAGGAAAAGGATTTCATCGACCTGCAGCCAGCACCTCGTGAACTAGAAGACGGCGGACAAGCTACTGTCGACGAACTGGTCGAACTCGACCTCGGGGAACCAAAAGAACCTCGACCAATCTTCGTCAGCGCCCTCTTGAACGAGGAAGAAAGACAGTCATACCGGCACCTCTTGCTGGAATTCAAAGACTGTTTTGCGTGGACGTACAAAGAAATGCCAGGCCTGGATCCCTCTGTGGCTGAGCATGAGTTGTCTATACTCCCCACAGCGAAGCCGGTCAAGCAGGCCCAACGGCGTATGCGCCACGAGCTGGAGCTGAAAGTGAATGCCGAGGTGGACAGACTCCTCCAAGTCAACTTCACCGAGCCGTGCATTTATCCAACGTGGCTGGCCAACATAGTGCCGGTCAAGAAAAAGAACGGCGAAGTCCGGATCTGTATCGATTACAGGGACTTGAACAAAGCCTGCCCAAAGGACGACTTCCCGGTCCCGATCACAGAAACAATGATCGATATGACCACAGGGCATGAAGCACTATCCTTCATGAACGGGTCGTCAGGCTACAATCAAATCCGCATGGCTCCCAAAGATAAAGGCCACACCGCCTTTAGGTCCCCCAAAGGGATCTACAACTATAAAAGAATGCCCTTCGGCCTGAAGAACGCCGGAGCCACCTATCAACGAGCCATGACTAAGATCTTCGGAGAAATGCTCCATGACTCGGTTGAGTGCTACGTTGATGATCTGGTCGTCAAGACCAAAAGGCGGGAAGATCACCTAGGCGACTTACGCCAGGTCTTCGAAAGGCTCCGCCAACATCAGCTGAAGATGAACCCGATGAAGTGCGCCTTCGGCGTTTCGAGCGGCAAATTCCTCGGCTTCATTGTCAAATACCGCGGGATAGAAATTGATCCCGTTAAAATCAAAGCTATCAGAGAGCTGCCGCCGCCGAAAACCTTAACGGAGCTGAAATCTCTCCAAGGAAGGCTGGCCTACATAAGGCGGTTCATCTCCAACCTTGCGGGCAGGTGCGCCCCCTTCAGCAAATTGATGAAGAAAGGAGCCCCATTTATATGGGACCAAGAGTGCCAAGATACTTTTGAAGAAATCAAAGAGTATCTCCTTACTCCTCCTGTCTTGGGAGCCCCGGTGAAAGACAAGCCGCTCATCCTCTACATCGCGGCCATGGAAACATCGCAGGGAGCACTCCTGGCGCAAACAAATGAGGAAGGCAAGGAGCAACCGCTCTACTACCTCAGCAGGATGCTCGTGGGTCCGGAGCACCGATATTCCCCAGTGGAGAAAGTATGCCTGGCATTGATATTCGCCGTTAAGAAATTACGGCACTATCTGCTAGCCCATCAAGTCAGCCTCATCTCGAGGATAGACCCACTAAAAGCACTCCTCACCCAACCGGTGCTGTCGGGAAGGATGGGAAAATGGGCCCTTCTCCTCATGGAGTTTGATATTACCTTCGTCCCAAGAAAAGCAATCAAAGGGCAAGGTATGGCGGAGTTCCTGGCGGCGCATCCGCTCCCAGCCGGCTCTCCCCTCGAGTTCAAGCTCCCGGAAGAGGAAACGCTCTCATCCCCTCACGGCGAGGGGACCCGACAAAAAGAAGTCCCCGTCCAAGAAAGTGGAAACACTCTCGCCATAGAGCTACCACACTGGGAACTCTACTTTGATGGCGCTTCCCGGGTGCTCAAGCAAACTGACGGCACCACAACTTATACCTCCGGAGCGGGCATTGTCCTGGTGACTCCACAAGGAATACTGCACAACTCATGTGCACTCATGAGGCCGTTGACCAACAATCAAGCTGAATATGAAGCGCTGATCGTGGGACTTCAACTGGCTGCCGAGATGGGCATCAAGTGCATAAAAGTCTACGGGGACTCGCAGCTGGTCATCCGTCAAGTGATGGGGGACTACGAAGTTCGGAAAAAGGAACTGATCCCCTATCATGCCAAAGTAATGAAGCTCCGCGAGAGATTCTACTTGTTCGAAATCGGACATGTCCCTAGAGGGCAAAACTCTCAGGCGGATGCGCTAGCCAAACTGGCGTCTGCCCTAAAGCTCCCTCCTGAAGGGGAATTGGGCATAACTGTCCGACATAGGAGGCTGATGCCCAGCGTTCTCGAGGATGACTCCGACCCAGAAAATGCTGAAGTCAGCACCCTCGAAGAAGAAGCCAGCCAAGAAGAAGATTGGCGCCAGCCGATCATTCAAATAAAGAACGGTTGGCTGCCTTCAGACCGGGCCGAACGAGTCCGACTGCTGCGGCGGGCCGCATCGTATCAAATAATCGGGGACCAACTATATCGGCTTGTCTATGAAAAAGACAAGTCTGTCCTCCTAAGATGTCTCTCCCCCAGAGAAGCCAAAGTCATCATGCACGAAGTCCACTCTGGACTGTGCGGAGCCCATCAAGCGGGAGACAAGATGAAAATCAACATCAAGCTAAAAGGCTTCTTCTGGCCGACCATGTACGTAGATTGCGTCCAGTACGCCCGTACATGTCATCAATGCCAGGTCTTCAGTTCGGTGCCAAGAAAGCCGCCGAGCGAATTACATCCAACCGCCCCCACATGGCCCTTTGCCGAATGGGGAATGGATGTCGTGGGACCATTCCCACCGTCCTCTGGCGGCCACAAGTTTATCCTGGCAGCCACCGACTATTTCTCCCGATGGGCAGAAGCAATCCCTCTCCGGGAGGTGACCGGGGTAGCCGTTGCAAAATTTGTCAAGCAACACCTGATTTACAGGTTCGGCACCCCTCATCGGATCGTATCAGATAACGGTACGCCCTTCAGAAACAAAACGATATATGCGTTGGCGGCCAAATTCCAGATAGATTGGAGGACGTCAACGGTCTACAACCCTCAAGCCAATGGTCTGGCGGAAGCCTTCAACAAGACCCTTTGCAAACTGCTTGCCAAGATAGTCGGCAACCGCAAACGCGATTGGGGGGAGAAAGTACACGAAGCTCTCTGGGCATACCGGACGGTCTACAAGACCCCTACAGGGTGTTCTCCCTTCTCTCTGGTGTACGGAGCTGAAGCCATGCTCCCCATCGAGATTGAAATGTCATCCTACAGGGTAGCCGTCTATACCGGTCTTCAACCCGAGGAGCGACAAGAAATTGAAAGAAGGTTGGAGGAATTGTCCGACCTGGAGGGCAAAAGGTTGGAAGCGTACAAACACCTCCAATCCTATCAAGCCCGCATGACCCGAGCTTACGACAAGCTAGTCAGGCCTCGTGTCTTCAAGAAAGGTGACCTCGTCATGGTCAAGCAAAGAGAAGTCATGGCGGGCAAATCAAGTGGTAAACTCCAGCCAAATTGGCGCGGACCGTACGTGGTCACCGGAGTGTATGAAGGCGGAGGATATACGCTGGCAACACATGCCGGCGATCGCCCCTTTCCACCACTAAATGGCAAGCATTTGAAAATGTACTTTGCCTCTGAGCATGAATTCCCCGGGCAACAGCCCTCCGAACCCCTTTAGCCAATAACCCCCAGAAGGTCGGCTAAAAAACTCCTTCTTGGTCAGCAAACCATCCAGGTCGACCAAGTCAAATCCTTTAGCCAATAAACCCCCAGAAGGTCGGCTAAAAAACTCCTTCTTGGTCAGCAAACCGTTCAGGTCGACCAAGCGAACCCCTTTAGCCAATAACCCCCAGAAGGTCGGCTAAAAACTCCTTCTTGGTCAGCAAACCATCCAGGTCGACCAAGTCAAATTCCTTAGCCAATAAACCCCCAGAAGGTCGGCTAAAACCCCTCCTTGGTCAGCAAACCGTCCAGGTCGACCAAGCCGAACCCCTTTAGCCAATAAACCCCCAGAAGGTCGGCTAAAAAACTCCTTCTTGGTCAGCAAACCATCCAGGTCGACCAAGTCAAATTCCTTAGCCAATAAACCCCCAGAAGGTCGGCTAAAACCCCTCCTTGGTCAGCAAACCGTCCAGGTCGACCAAGTCGAACCCCTTTAGCCAATAAACCCCCAGAAGGTCGGCTAAAAAACTCCTTCTTGGTCAGCAAACCATCCAGGTCGACCAAGTCAAATTCCTTAGCCAATAAACCCCCAGAAGGTCGGCTAAAACCCCTCCTTGGTCAACAAACCGTCCAGGTCGACGAAGTCAAACCTTTAGCCAGCAAACCCCAAAAAGGTCGGCTAAAACTCCTTCTTGGTCAGCCAACCACCCAGGTCGACCAAGTCAAACCCTATAGCCACAAACCCCAAAAAGGGTCGGTTATAAAACTCCTTCTTGGTCAGCAAACCATCCTGGTCGACCAAGTCAAATCCTTTAGCCAATAAACCCCCAAAAGGTCGGCTAAGCAATGCTCCCTCAGCCAGTAAACCTCCATGGTAGGCTGTGCCGTCTTTGGCCCACCAATCACAATGGCGGGCTAAAACCGAACGGCGAATTCTCTAGCCAAGGTTCCGCAACCTCGCTTAAGAACCCAAGTTCAAAAAAAAAAAGGGGGACTAAAAATAGAGATGTCCCAGCGGACTTGGTCGCTCCCCAAAAGGAGTGCCCAGGGGTAAAAAGGCTCAAAATCCAGCTGAGGTGAAAACCCAAAAGGGCGCCTCAGGCAAAAATGGATAACCCCTCAACGTGAAAACCCGAAAGGGCGCGTTGGAAAAAGCTAGAGGGGGCTGGCTTCTGTGAAAACCCGAAAGGGCGCAGGAGTCAGTAATGTGAAAAAAAAATCAAAATCAAATCATCACTTATCAAGGCATGTTTCGCGCGGCCAGTAAACAAAATGCTAGGCGGGGCCCCTATTCTGCTTGGTAGGTAAACCGAAATGGTAGATGAAGTCGTTTCCCTTAGCCAGCAAACCCCAAGAAGGTAGGCTATCCCCCTTTGACCAATAAACCTCCGTAGTCGGTCAAAACCTAAACCTTAGCCAGCAAACCCCAAGAAGGTAGGCTATTCCTTTTGACCAACAAACCTCCGTGGTCGGTCAAAACCTGAACCTTAGCCAGCAAACCCCAAGAAGGTAGGCTATCCCTCTTTGACCAACAAACCTCTGTGGTCGGTCAAACCTAAATCCTTAGCCAGAAAACCCCAAGAAGGTAGACTATCCCCTTTGACCAATAAACCTCCGCGGTCGGTCAAACCTAAACCTTAGCCAATAAACCCCAAGAAGGTAGGCTATCCCTTGACCAATAAACCCCCGTGATCGGTCAAACCAAAACCCTTTAGCCAGCAAACCGGAGTGGTAGGCTAACCGAAATTTCTTTAGCCAGAAAGCCGCAATGGTAGGCTAAATCCAAATGGCAGATCCCATGATCGATTGCCCTAGGGTTCGGCCCCAGGCCCTAGAACAAAAAAGGAAGAAGAAAAGAAAAAGGGACTAAAAATAGAGATGTCCCGGCGGACTTGATCATCCTCCAAAAAGGGATGTTCGAGGGCAAAAAGGCCTCAGACCCAGCTAAGGTGAAAACCCGAAAGGGCGCCTCAAGCAAAAATGGGTAACCCCTCGAAGTGAAAACCCGAAAGGGCGCACCGGAAAAAGCTAGAGGGGGCCATCCCTGGTGAAAACCCGAAAGGGCGCTTGGGATGGTAATATGAAAAAAAAAAAAGATGAACAAAAAAAAATCATCAAATCAAAGTTGGGTTGCTGGACAAAGTCCCGAGAAGGCCAACCCCGGCACCCAAAATGTTGCATTAGATCTTGAGGAATGCCACAAATGCAAAATTCAAGCAAAAGATGCAGAGAGCAAGCCTGGGAAAAGCCAACAAAGGCAAATCTCAGAAAGAAGAAATACAAAATCAAAGTCGAGGAGCAAAGCCAGGAAAGGCAAGCCTTCCCGACTAAGGATCAAACTCAGGTTGCTGGACAAAGCCCTGAGAAGGCCAGCCCCAGCACCCGAAATGTTGCATCAGATCTGGAAGAATGCCAGAAATGCAACGTCCAAACAGGACATCGCTCGAACTTACCGGTCCAAGAAACCGAGTAGAGGGCGGGAAAAGGCAATACTCGGATGAAGACAGCCAAGGTCAGCTCCAAGCAAAGTCAAGGAGCAGCTCTTCGATGAAACTCACCCCTAGAGTTGACCTGGTGGAGCGGGTCCATGTTACTTCCCTGAAGTGATGTGCGCTCTCCTGGGTCCTCTAGTGGGAACTCTTGAGTTGAAAACAAATCTGAAAAATATGCGAGCGAAGAGAGCTGATGGCTCAGCACGAGAAGCATAGCAACTTTAATCGCCGGCTCAACCGGCAACAACAAATTGTTGTCCTAGTTACTGGCGACACTACACAAATGTTGAAGCGCATTGCTGTGGTTTTCAACCCAACTCCCCGCCAAGTCATTAAGACCAGGGGTGGAGTTTGAAAATCGCCACGGGATACCTGCCTTCATCTTTGCCTCTGACGGATATCCCGTGGGGGGCATTTGTTGAACCCGAAAAATATCGGGATTTAAACAAACCTCGGGCGGCAAATTCGCCCGAGAAGCCACAAAAAAGTCCGAGGATAAACCACGGCCTCCCCACTCGAACACCTGAGATAAACGGATTCGAGTCCATGTGTCGACCCGGAACGACCCAGAGTATGACGTTCGAAAGTCCTGTCAACAGTGGAAATACGCACCGCGGACAGCCGAAACTCGATGTCCGGATTCGCGTTCAAGATCGCGCCCGATGCGGATGGGTTCGGAAAGGTCAAATACACGTGCTCTCCGAAAATGGAGTCAAACGCACGAGAAACGGTCAAAAACGCACGATGGGTACACGACAAATGCACGTGGATGCACGCGTACACTGTGCGCGTACGGCCGTCAACCAACGAACCAAACTTCAGAAATCCCCAGAGCTCTCCAGGCACGAAATGGACAAAGCGTGGAAGGCCCAGGCCCAGGGGCACCCCTGCCGGTCCGTGCAGGGGGGCGCACCCCCGCCGGTCCGCGCAAGGGGCGCATGCCCGCCGGTCAGCGCAGGGTCGCACCCCCGCCGGTCCGCACGGGGCGCACCCCCGCCGGTCCGCGCAGGGGGCGCACCCCCGCCGGTCTGCGTAGGGGCGCACCCCCGCCGGTCTGCGCGGGGGCGCACCCCCGCCGATCCGCGGGGGACGCACCCCCGCCGGTCCGCGCGGGGGGCGCACCCCCGCCGGTCTGCGCAGGGGGCGCACCCCCGCCGGTCCGCGTAGGGGGGCGCACCCCCGCCGGTCTGAGCAGGGGCCCACCCCGGCCGGGTCAGGTTGGGCACCCCCGCCAGAAGGGGGGGGGGGGGGGGGGGCGCCAGTCCGACCCCCCGCCGGTCAGGGGCCTAACTAGCGGGTACCCCCGCCAGTTCGATTCCTTCGTGGGCGTACCCCCGCCGGTCTCTCCGCCTCTCTGCCGCGTTGCCTCGACGCTCGTGTTGCCTCAACGCCCGTGCCGCGCACCCCCGCCGGGTCGCGTACCTCCGCCAGTTTGATCCTCCAAGGCCCTATAAATAGGGGGGCATACCCCCATTGCAAAGGCGCCAAGAGAGAGGCCGGGCACCGCAGCGAACAAATCGCATGCCAGGTCTCGCCGAGAGCCTTACGTGCGCGAGCTTAAATAGGCCGCACGTACTGGGGAGAAAGTCCTTGGCGTCTGTCGGTGTTCTGTCCTCCACGATCGGGCCCTCCTGCGCTCGTCCGTGAGAAGACACCGCAGATTGTCATATGACCTCGGCGGTTTTATTTAAGTCCTCCGGTGTCATAAAACGACACACGTCGAGGCCATGTTTAAGTCCTCCGGTGTCAAAACGACACTCGTTGAGGTACATGTTTAAGTCCTCCGCTGTCACCAAACGACGTGCGTAAAGGCAATGCTGTCCGACAGAGGCACAAACAACCCCGCCGGGGGGGGGCATACCCCCATTGCGACGACATGCCTTTTCGGCCCAAAGTACGCCCAAGCTTCCTCCCTTAAGCAGACACCTGCAAACCACTTCAGTTGGCCCGGGTGTGGTCCGTGCGTGAGCTTATATAGGCGCACGAATCGGGGAAGGCCTTCGACACCGTTGGTGCTGTGTCTCCGCGGAAGCCCCTTCTGCGCTCGCCCGCATAGAGACGCCGCAGGTTGTTACAAGACCCCCGAGGTTCATGTTCTAAGTCCTCCGGTGTCATAAAACGACACACGTCGAGGCACATGTTCTAAGTCCTCCGATGTCATGAAACCGACATACGTCGAGGCACATATTCAAGTCCTCCGGTGTCATGAAACGACACACGTCGAGGCTCCTGTTTAAGTCCTCCGGTGTCACAAAAGACATACGTAGAGGCATGTTACCTTGTGGAGGCACAAACACCCCACTAGTAACAAAAATGTACTCCTCACCATGTAAACGTCCGACGGAGGCACAAATACCCTGTCGTCGACGTCCATGTACATGACTTGTTGTATGCACGCCCAGTGGAGGTACAAAACCCCATTAAAGGCGCAAATGTAAATGTCATAAATATGAATGACATGAACACGCTTGAATGGAATTGTGGAAATTTACTTGTCATCTGCCTTTTTCTTCTTTGAATTTCGGCATACGGTCTTTTAACAAACATTAAGCATTCGAAGGTATTCGAGTGTTATACTCGATGTAAATGAAACATCGACTTCGGTCGGTGGGGAACGGTCCAGTACACGACCACTCCAATCGCCCTGAACGCGAGCGCACGCGGAAAATAAATTCGAGGGTATCAGGGTTCGCACCCAATACTCCTCGTAAAATAATCTTTGTCTGTTTCCCGTAAACAGTCTGGCACGCCCACGCAAAACTCATTTCGAAGATAAAAGAGATGAGTCGAAAGAAAAAGATAAAGAGAGTGAGGGTAAAAAAGGGGGAGAAAATTCCGCGTTCCAACAGGGTCGATCCGATCAATTCAAGGGAAGGATCGGCTAGACTAAAAAAAGGTTTCTTTTGGATAAAATGAGGAAAATTCAGGGGGGAAATCAGAAAAATCAGAAAAAAAATAGAAAAAATAAAAAAAATTAATAAGTTGAAAGAACTAACATTTGCATTATAAAGCAAGCATACATGCATTCCTAGTACATGAAACATGAAATTAAAGACTTTGCGTACTATTACTACTATAATAACACAATAAAAACATAAAATATCAAATGTAGCTTACATTTCATGGAAGACTAGTAATCTTACCATCCAGACCTAGATGACTCGTCATCATGTGACTTGTGATATCCATAAGCTTGATTGGTCTACATAGCCTCATAGCCATAACCAAGGAGGGAAATTGCCAAATCATGCATTCCCCTTTGAGTTCCTCTTGGTGTGTATTGTTGACTTGAGCTTTCTCCTATTGTGATGGAGCAGAACACCAAATGCCAAGCGGTTTATATATGCTTGTTGCGTCACTATGCTCTTATTCTTGAGAAGGCCAAGATCCCCATCCTCCTTGTAGTCTAAGAGATAAGCTGCTAATATATGAGTATGGTAAAATGGGAGGCTGAAATGCAGGTATATGAGTAGACCCTGAATTTTAGTCTGGCTCCCAAGGTGGCCATTATAGGTTGCCTGACGTTGTTGACCTTCATATACCCTTTGTCCTCCTCTGCCTCCCTGATATTATGTTTCTGGCACATAGCCTGTAATAAGCCTCATACCTAGCGAAAATTCTGGCGCAGTGTATCCAACATCTCCCTGACTAGCTCCTACTCCTGTGGCCTAGTAGCAACCCCATCATCATCATCATCACTAGGACCCTATGTGGAGTCATCACTACAAACTGATAGTCATGCGTGTGGGCTGTAGCGGCTAAGACTCAGGTGCAAGTGTCTCATCATCATCACTAGAGTGAGTGGATTGTTAATTCAAGACTCTCCTCTTCTATTGCTTGATATTTGTTAATTTGTCTTTCTGTTTGGCTCCTGAACTCCTCTCTTTTTGTGTGGCAATTCTTCTTAATGCAAGCTAGTTGGTAGGCGCCAAGGTTTGCCATATCGGATCTCGGCTTCGTCTCGGAGGGCTTGGAGAGAAGAGATCTCGGAGAGAACTCGGTAAAATCTCGGGAGATCAAATCTCAAGATTTTGAGATACAAAAATGATATATACACATATATGTATCCCATGTGAGAACAAAAAGATTATTTTTAAGCAAAACAAATAATTGGATACATTGATAGCCATCATTAGTACATCTGTACATGTTACAATTAGATGTCACAAGAATCAAGAACAACAATCTAGTAAGAATCTTGAGTTTTAATAAGTTCATATCATAATTTTAAACAATAAGTAACAACAAATAAGCAAGAATTAACAGGCATGAGAAATATTCAAAAAAGAAAGCAAGAATTAAGTAGATTATGTAAAAAAAACCTAAACATTAACAAGAATAAAAATTCAGAAATGAAAGATGTCATTCGGATCTTGATTTTATCTCGAGAGGATTGTAGAGAAGAGACATTGGGGAAATCTCATATAAATCTCAAGAGACCAAAAGCACTAACAAAAATTATATTAAGTATATATTTCCGAGGGACCATTTGTAATCTCATCCAGTAAACCACTCAACATGAGAAAGAAGACTCAAGAAAAAGTTGCCTATAAGACTTGCAGTGGACAAATTAGTCATGGCTAGGAGCCTTCCTCTATTAGGAAGGCATTTAAATAGCAACCACGTGGTGTGATGGTTGGGGAAGGAAGTGATGGATTTCAACATGCTTGAATGAGACAAAGGATCTCAAGAGATCTTGGCATCAGGTGTCTCGTACATCTCGGATATCGGCAAGCTGGAGAGACAGAGAATCTCGAGAGATCTCGAGAGATTCTCGGGAGATTGCAAACCATGGTAGGCGCTCTAGACGTTTTTGGCAAAGTAGCTAAGTGTCATGGTCTCTCTCTAGCAATAATTGGCTAAGACAAGGGAGGTGGGTCCTCCCTAACTCTGAGCTCTGGATCTCGAGCTCCTACTCCATCCATTCTCCTTCTGCCATGAGCGATCACGAGGGTCAACTCTGGAACATCCCTTATTGTCGTGTTTCCACCCATGCATTTAGTGGGTGTTCCTCATCGAGCAACTCATCAACATCACTGGGAGGTGATGTTGCTTCTCTCTGCTAAATGTTGCTTCTAATGATTGCTTGCAAAACTCATTAGCCTTATCTTTACCTTCTTTTACCTCTGTCTAATGCACTTGACTTTTAATCGCATGTTGTAGTGACAATAGACCAGTTTCTCTAACCTAGCTACACTCGGTCTATTTCTCACTTTTGTGTGAATAAGTGAAAAAGTGCTCCAATTCCTCTCACACTGGCTAGATGAAGTGGTCTGACTGAGCACTCCAATGGCAATCCTTGCCAGTGAATTTCTTTGACTACACTTGTAGTCTAACATAATCTACCACTCAGTTGCAAAAAAAGGAAATACAATGAATTAGCATATAATAATGTTGGATTATAATCAACTAAAGATAATCCAACAATATGAAATAAGGTTCTCACTAGGACTCATTCTGTTCACTACTTCTCTAAGATCATAATCTCTATAAATGTCCAACCTATCCATCTAATGTATAAAACAATTGGATGATTGTTGGCATAAAAATTTGTCAAAACCCCATTCCCAGAAATCCCAGAGGCACCCCTATAATGGGGCATGTGGGGGCCTATTTATAGGCAAAATCCCCCCTTCCCCCCCAACCGATGATCATGTCCATCGGTTGGAGGGGTAAAACTCCCCAACCGATGGGGGGTACCATCAGTTGGAGGGGTAAAATCCCCCAACCGATGTACCCCCCCATCGGTTAAGGGGGTAATACCCCCCAACTGATGGGGGATACCATCGGTTGAGGGGTGAAACCCCAACCGATGGACCCCCCATCGGTTGGGGGGTTTTAACCGATGGGGGGGTCCATCGGTTGGGATTTACCATCGGTTGAGGGGTAAAACCCCAACCGATAGACCCCCCCATCGGTTAAGGGGATCTCCCCCCCCCCTAACCGATGGGGGGTACCATCGGTTAAGGAGGGGGGGGGGCACCCTCTCTCACACAATGTAAAGGGGGCCAACCCCTATAAAGGCCATGCACACCCCCATTGAAAGGGGGGCTTCTCCTTCCCAAAAAAAAAAAAAAGGAAAAGAAATCTTAAAAAAAAAAAAAGCAAGAAGCTCTTTCTCTCCCCAAAATTCCCCTCTTGTTCTTCAAGTCTCCCTGCTCGGCGCAAAGGTACCGGCCCTTCCCCCGCTTAGCGCGGAGTGCGGAACATCCGATAAAGCATAAAGAAAAGGGAGATCGCCTTCATACAGCCTCGACATCTCCTCCATCCCCCTCCATGCTGAGCTAGCCTCCATGGAGGACCTCTCAAAGAAATCATAGGGCGGTCTATGCCCCCACATCGAGCAAGACTCTGGGGGGGTAATATCCTCCGGGGTTTAAATACCTTCCATATCGAGCAAGACTCTATGGATATATGGTATTTAAATACCCTTGTTCTCGTGCTCTAAATGCCTCCATATTGAGCAAGACTCTATGGGTATGTGCATTTAGATGCACATGTTCTCCCCGCCCGTCAAGCAAGACTCCAGGATGGTGGATGTTGTGCTTATATATATATATGTTTCTTAGAGGAGACTCTACCCAAGCGGAGGTTCTGCCTGAGAACATACCCATATAATCATAATCTCGTGCTCATGTGTATATGTTTTCTTAAGGATACTCTGCCTAAGCGGAGATTCTGCCGGAAAACATACTGATATGTTCACAACTCTATGCTTATATGTATATATTTCCTAAAAGAAACTCTGCCCAAGTGGAGGTTCTGCCGGAAACATGTCCATATATTCACAAATATTGTGCTTATATGTATATATTTCCTAATGGAAACTCTGTCCAAGCGGAGGTTCTGTCTGGGAACGTATCCATGTATTCACAAAAAGAGTTGTGTACATATGCGTATGCTCTCTGGGAGAAGCTCTGCTTAAACAAGGGATCCTACCGAAAATATATCCATATGTTCACGAATATATGTTCATGTGAATATGTCTTTTAAAGGAAACTCTGCCCAAGCAGGGGTTCTACCCAAAAGCATATCCATATGTCCATAATACATATGTGCATATGCACGTATCGCAAGGGGACACTCTGTCCATACAGAGACTCTCCCCTAAAGTCAATACAATCACATGTACATCCAATTTATACTCATATATTTGCGCGATAACCTTGCCTATGCGGGAGCGCTACCCAAATTCATAATACACTCAAATTACCAAATGAATTCACGGGTATATACCCGTTCACTTTCAAAATCATATATCAAATCCTCAAGAAGGGGAACTCATACTCCTTTTCAAAATAAAATGTCTAGGCACCAAATAAATTCACAGGTATACACCCGCATACTCCTCAAACCATATTTCAAAACTCAAAGGAAATCCAAACTCCTTTTCAAAATGAAACCCCTTTCACAAGACAAATACCCTTCTTTTCAAAAAATGAAATACCTTTCTCAAAGGAACAAATCCTTCTTTCTCAAATCCAGACTCAAAATACCTCTTTTAAAGGAACAAATCCTTTCTTTTAAAACTAAAATTCATCTTGTCCGACAATAATAAAAAGGGAAAACATCGTATTACATTTTTTCTGAAAATGCATATTTCCTCATCTTTGCTATCAATGGTATTCGGGTTAAAACTGATGTTAAAATAACATCAAGGACTTTAACTCGATGTAAATAAAACATCAATTCCGATCGATGGAGACAGGGGTCCAGCACACGCTACCCTAATCGCCTGATGAATAAAAATGCGGAACCAAAGAAGTTCGGATTAAAAACTGGCGCACTTGTCCATTCCATGGACACCTAATTTCCTCTCTGCACTGCGCGGATTCTTACTTCTGTCTGTTAGGCAGGCTGGCACGCCCCGCAAGGCAAAAGAAATAAGAGAAACAAATAACAAACCAAGTCAATCTCGAATTACAAATCAAGAAAGAAAGATACGAGAAGAAAAGAAAAAGAAAAAACGTCGAGATTTTCCGCATGTCCACAATGATCAAACAATTATTCCTTTGAAAAGGGATTAATAATAGTCGTGGCAATTGAATTCTTTAAGTTAGTTGTACCTCGCTCATAGCATCTATCTTTTCTTTAGTGCTCCTGGACAATCTTGTGATGACATTGATTGTCCCTTGAAGCATCTCACTAACGTTGTGAACAGAATCACTATAATGACGTCGGAGGTTAAAAAAATACCCTTTATATATAAAACATGAGCAATAAGTAAGGAATTCAATAATGGTAATTATGTTACAATAAGGTATAAGTTGAAAGTTAATGCATTTACCCGTTGTATTAAGTTATGGTGGAGGGTGGACTCCCATCTCCTATCAATAATTCTCCATCACTTTTGAAATGTCATGGAATGCTTCTCTCTCAACCTTTCTTTGGCTTTATCCATAGTCTCTTACAGGTAACCCATGTCGCTCTTTTCCTCTCCATCAACCATCCTCAATACTTGTAAAAGAGGCTCTATTAGCTTTAAATAATAGAAGATTTTATCCTAAAAAGGATGGTCGTTGATCAAGCAAAAAATCTCATATACAACATCTCTGGATTCCTCTCAATATAGCCACATGTTCCGGGTACTCAGAAATGTGGATGAGTACCCAACTCATGTCTAAATTTATACAAACTCTCCAATGCAATAAAGTTGGAGGCAAATCTAGTTCGGCCAGGACGAATGATGCCATGTCCATCTATGCATTCTCTCATAATATACAGAATTCTGTTATGTCCATAAATAAAACGAGTAATCATCTGCGCCTTGGACACCAACTCAACAACATATTTATCTTTGTCAATGTCCTCCATCATCAAGTTTAAAGAGTGTGTTGTACAAAGAACCCAATAGAGATGTTTTCATTTTTCCATCAACTTTTTTTCAGCTGCCTTATAACTAGTTTCATTGTTGGTCACAACTTGGACAACATTTTCCTCCCCAATTTCTTCAACCATATCATCCATAAACCTGAATAGGTAGTCTGCATTCTTGATTTGTCCACTTGCATTTACAGATTTCATGAATATTCTACCCTCACTACAGTATACAAGGAAGTTAATCATGGACCTTCTTATTATTCCTATCCATCCATTACACATAAGAGTATAACCCCTTGCCATCCAAACAGCAATGAAGGACACTATCCACACCTTTGTCTCAACTAATTGTTCTTCAAGATGTTTGCCATAAATATCCTTGGTTGTTGGAGCTTTCAATCCTGGGCCTGCCTCTCCAATAGAATCTATCATCGTCTGGAAGTATGGACTAGATGTTGTATAGGCTGAGACTCCTGCATGCAGAAACCATTTTACAATATTTTTTACTACATGCTTTGCTGCAGCAACTGTGACTTTTACCCCTTTCATTGCTTGTTTTATGGTAGGTTGTTTTGCTGATGATTTTCTAAACAAGAATGTATCCATCGGACCCCGTGCAAGATCAATGAAATCAAATCCCCTCATTGAGCCAACTCTCTTGACTGAGCCAGCTGAGTTTGCTGCACTAGCTCTGATGATGATCCCTCTCTTGTAGTCATGGACCTCCTCATCTCATCTTCCTCTCTAACAGTACGCCGCCTCTAACATAGTGCTTCCCTATATTATCTTTTATTAGGTGAGAGATCCTCATCCTCATCATCATCTTCTGACTCACAAAGAGTAATTGACCTTGCTTTCATTAGGCCCTAACTCTTCCCCTACCCAGTTGCTTGCTTAAGCTCTTCATCCAATTCCTATTGTTGCTAAATATGAATGTATTTTTGTTGTTGTCTTCCAACCATGTACTTTTTCATCTTAATCACTAGCTCTTGTGGGCATTGCTTGTATTTTGATACATTCCCACCAAACTTACAATATGTTGTTTTAGGCGATACACACCTCCATTCATTTGCTTCCCACAGTAGTTACACTACACTCTCTTAGAGGCAGCATCAATAAGAACACCATGCCTCCACCCAATATCCAATTGTGGTTGGCCTTCCGCTCCTGACTAAGCCTCGCGGCCCTCTTCAGCCATAATTGTTAATCCTATAACAATACAAAGACATTCATGTGTAAGTATAAAATTATAACCATGATTACATCAAATAACAATGACTTTTTAACTAAGTTCCCTAACTTAACGACCCACAATATCATAGGAAGGCACAATTAAGTGATTGGAACACTTAATTAATGTCCAATTGCGCCAATATAACAAAAGCCCCAAATTTTAAATCCTAATTGGGGTGAAATTTAGGAGATTTATCTAATTTTCCGAAATTAACCACCCACATTATCAGACAAACACAAAATTAGGTCAATTAAGTCATTGGAACACTTAATTGATCTCCAATTGTGCTAATAGAACAAAAGCCTCAAATTTCAAACCCTAATTAGGGTGAAATTTGAGGGTTTTGTCTAATTTACAAATCCTAGGTTTCAAAAGCTCCAATATCCTTTTTATAATCTAAGAATAATAAGATAGAAACAAAATCAAACATATCTGCATGATTTTTCTATTTTTTTAATTTCGAGAATTTAAATTTATACCTTGCTAAGAAGAACTTCCCCTTTGCTTGAATAAGATCTCTTAAGATCTACTCAAGAGGATCTCCCTTGGCCTTCTTTGAGCTCCTCTATAAGCTCTCGCAAAGAGAAGAACCCTCTAAACTCCAAAGGAGCCTTTAAAGAAGAAGAACAAAAAGAAGAGGCGGCCGCCACCGACAGTGGCGGCGAACGTAGGGGAGATCTACTTCCCCCTTGTGGCTTTCCTGGAAAGGCGAAAAGAGGGAGGGGGCGGACGAGCGAAAACACAACTGATCTCTCGATCAGTTGTGTTTTAAGGAGGTCCGGTTTGTATCAGGCACACCTAGTCATGGATTGGCTGATTTTGCTCGATAAGGGCTCGATCCGGCAGGCCCTCTTAAAATTTGAATTTTGAATGTCTGGATCAATGGGATCGACTATGGATCGGCCGATCCATGGTCGATCTGTCCGATTCAACTCGATTCAGGCCAATCCAGCCAGAATCCTCGAATTCTGTGGGACTTACCCCCATAGTCAGATCGCAACCAGCCAATCCGATCTGGAATCGGCCGATCCAAAGCCGATTCCGGTGATTCTACATTCCACGATCCCTAACCCTCACTTTATCACATGAACCTACATTTATTCACATTGTGTGCCAACTATCAAGTTGAGGACAGGTGATTGAATGCATTATGACATCAAACCATTTTATTTTATTCAGTTTTATGCCCTTTGTGGCTTCGGATAAGCATATGGATTTCTAATTGTTTTTTTCATGTTTAGGTTATTTTTTCCCCTTTTTGTGTGTCTTATTATCCAAGCAAATTTGGGATTTGTTATTTGTTCTCTAAAGTTAACCTTAATACCTTACAAAATCACCACATCCAACATTAAATATCTCTGGTACTGTTCATTCAGTTGAGTTTTCATGAGTACTGCTTATCTTCATTCCTTGCTATTCAACATATCACTATAAAAATTAGTCTCCTCCAATCCTGACCAAATTTTCCCCGTCAACTCTAAAAGATATCTCTTTTTGTAGCCACCCAACTGCATTATGAGAAACCCTCATTCTTTCCACTTTCATCTGCTGATGTACTATGCCAGGGAATTCTGAGGTGATAGAAGAGAGAGGTGATGTGAAGAAGAGAATAGAGAGATACAAACTGCACAAATTGACCAGTCTGCCCCTTCTATATTAATTACCAAAAAGGAAAATTACATCTCTTACATAATATTTGGTTTAATAGTTGGAGCCAATAGCCACAGTTTCCCTTATGTTATGACCAAGGTTCGACACATCGGGGAATCGGGGCGAATCGGGTTTTTCCTGATCCGCCACGATTCGCCTGAATCGGGCCGATTCGCATGGGAATCGGATGGGAATCGGCCTGATTCGATGGGAATCGGGTGAATCGGGTTTCTCCTGATTCGATCCGCCACGCCAAACCATGGTTATGAGTTATGACTACATGATGAATATACTGATAAATTTTAAATTGCAATTTATTAGCATACCATTATTACACATCTCTCCTTTATTTGCCCAGAATCCAGATGATGATCTTTAATATGATTGGATAATTATCTTTGTATTTGTTTATAGCTTTCATAACTCTAAAATAGCTAACTATGTTGTTTTTCTTTACAATTTTAGAAGCATAACGTATTCCTCTTTTTAATGATTAAGTAAATATATAATGTCTGCACAAGGGAATTATTTAACATTAAACATATTCTGACATCTTAGGCATCTCATAAACATTGCCTTTACAATATTTATCTTTGTATTTGTTTATAGTTTTCGTAACTCTAAAATAGCTAACTATGTGTTTTTCTTTACAATTTTAGAAGCATAACGTATTCCTCTTTTTAATGATTAAGCAAATATATAATGTCTGCACAAGGGAATTATTTAACATTAAACATATTCGGACATCTTAGGCGTTACAATATTTTATGATGTATACTAATCAATCACTCTAATTGATTTAATATAATCTGCTTTAGACGAAAAAACCACTTCTTCACCAAAGTGATAATGATGCTCCTCCATTAACCACTATTTCAATTATGATTTTTTGCATGGAAAGCATTTTTATAACAAACAAAAATTGCAAATTGGCCATCCTTAAATCAGTATTGTCTAGGGTTTTTGCCAGATCCTCAAACGTTAGCCATTTCCAAATAACTCCCTGTAATCTTAATAATTCCTATAACCCCCTCAAATCTTCAAGAGTTCCACAATGAGTCCCCACTGTTTGTTTCGATCATGAAAGCCATCTCTAGCTCTAGTTAACCTTACGATTTTGTAAACCATGGTTTGCCGAATCGAGGCGAATCGGCCCGATTCCCCCGAATCAGTACGAATAAGGGGAAACCTGATTCCTGATTTGCCCGTATAGGCCGATTCACCCCTTATATATATAATATTATATGCCATGTATATATATAATATTATATCATATTTGTAATTTATATTATACATTATAAATATGATATATATTACATATATGTATTTAATCAATATAAATGTGTCTCAAATATGATATATGTAATATATATATCATATGATATTATATATATATACCCATGAGAACCGGTCCGATTCAGACTGATTCAAGGGGAATCAGGGCAAATCAGGGGAAACCCGATTCGCCTTCCATTCTGATCCGGAAAACCATGTTGTAAACGACCTGTATACCCTTATAAAAGTCTTATATTGCCCTGTAAAAATTAATAAAAGAACTGTCCAAGTCAAGCAGCTTCTCCCTCTCTCTCTCTCTCTGAACTGGTGACTGCAGGGTGGAGCCATGTCAAATATGGCACTCCCTAAAATTGCAAGACCAAATAGGGGAACCTCGAGTGTGAACAGGCTATTATGCCATGTTACTGCACGAAAGCACCAACTGAAGAGTCAAGTTAGTAAACTAGGAGGTTGAAAGCTAATATAAGCACAGAATGAATACCCAGTAAACAGTACTAAATGACTTCCACCCAACCAAATCTCACACCTAATTTTCTTCACATTTTGGCCTGGGATTTCTTTATCCTCTTTCAGTATTAAGTATCAAAGGATAGTCTAGGCATTTTTCCACATTAAAACCAACAAGAAAAGAAGAAAACTACCAATTAGAGAAAGCATGACCGAAAGACATATAAGATGTCATATTGCACCTTTAAGTTATTGACAAGATCCTGCATTAAATAAACAATAAAAGTAATAAAATCTGGAGTCCAGCATTGATTGCACAAAAATGAAACATGGATAGTTATTAACATAAGAAATGCATAAGCTACTAACCTTACGATTTTGAACAACAGTTGCCTTGTATAATGCTGTTGTCCCAGGATAAACCGCCAGAACATGCTTTCCAGGGGGATAATCAGGGGTATTAGAAAGCTCCCCTCTCTTAGGGAAAGGAATAATGTGTGACATATGTAGCTTGTACTTTCTGAAAGATCAAGATAAGTATAATCAATATAAGAAAATTTCTGATCACTAGGTGTTCTTGAATCAACAACAATACTCTTAATTGTCATAATATCTGACCAGTACACATCACAAGTATTGAGGATCAAGTCCTCAGAGTAAAGGATGGAAAGAAATCCATTATTTTCTATATCAACAACCAATATATGCCTGACAATTATTAGTAGAACTGTGAAAATTGATCTCAATAAAATAACTAGTCAATGTACCAAGCCTATCTGTTCAAAGGTACAAGAAATGTACCTCGTGAGTCCCTACACAAAAGCTCATGATTGTGATCTCATCACAAGCCTTATCCAGCATTTGTTCAACCTAACACAATGAAGGATTCAGCCTAACTGACTCCCTACCTGACATCAATTCTCCAAAGGTGGTGAAATGTTGTGAGTGACGTAGCGTTTGACAAAGAAGGGGTGATAGCAGTTCAAATGGCAATATTACACTTTATTAAAACCCAAGTAGAAATGTGTGACAAATATTGGGAGAAGGGAGCATGAAAAATGATCTCTATAGTAACTGGTCACCATATCAAGTATATATAACTGGCTCAATGGCATAAGAAAATGTACCCTGGTGTGAGTTCCTATGGGTACAAGGAAGCTTGTGATCTTGATCTCAATAAGTGTTATACAGCATTCGTTCAGCCTAACACAATGGAGGATCCAGCCGAACACCCTACCTAATGTCAGCCCTCTAAAGATGGTGACTTGTTGCCAGTGAGCTAGCATTCGAAATCAAAGGGGGATGATTAGCAGTGCAATGAGAGTGATTCACATTGGCAGGAAATCTAACTTATTCTTTTGTGCAGGTTAAAAGTATGCACCCAGGAGTAACCCTGAAAAGGTTGGGAAGAAATAAAGGTGATAAGCTTATATTATTTGCTTTAGTGAAAGCCTATAACATCATAATTTGGTAACTCAATATGTTACAATCAACAGAATAATAATAAAAATGACACAAAAAATACATATGAAAGGGGCACTTGCTTCTGGGGGGGTGTGTGTGGGGGGGTGGGGGGGGGGGGGGGGGTTTCAGGAGTGCTTTATAGGGAGGGTTTTCTTTTGGGGGAGGGGAGTGTTATGAGGGAAAGGAAGAATGAATTTGACAGAAATGGGACTTGAACGAGTCGAAGCAATAGAAAGGGTTAAACCTTCTGCAAATCAGTTTGTCCAAGGATACAATAGTTGAGTAACTAGTCCGACGATTTTCATCTTTGCCCTTGTGTTTTGGGCATTTTTGGATCTCAGAGAGATAGAGAAGTCAATAGGTTCCCATGAGAATCTAAACAAAAGAGTGAAGTGGTGAGCTAAGCTTATCGAACAACTGAGCAAAATCTGGAGCCATACCAGGAAGAATGAAGGTATAGACTCTATAAAGTGAAGGCAATAAAGGTGATTGAATGTCAGTATATCTGGGATGGGGACACAAGAGCTTCAAACATGCCAAAAACAGTACAATAATCTGGGTCCACCATCAAGAACATTTGCAATATGTATGTCAATTTGCACGAGGAAGCTGAATCTATTAGAAGATGTCAATGGATTATGAGTATAGGGTAGCCATAAGTGCAATAAATCAAGTGTCTGTGCAGAAAGGAAAAAAAAATATCTAACATGGAGCTCTGTAAGAAAAGATAGACAATACCAATAGTTGAACAGGCTGCTGAAAGTTGGGTGGAGATACAGCATGACAAGCCTGAAAGTCAGCCATCAGATAAGAATGCTATTTGATACGACCAGATGGTACAAGGAATAGACAAAAAGGATAGTTCTGATTAGCTCAAGGCAATGAAGTAGCTAGTGAGAACCATGGAAGGCAGAATCGGCCAATCCGGATCAGCCGATTCCAGATCAGATCGGCCATGGCCGATCCAATTCTGGGGGCAACCCCTAAAATTTAATAGAATCCTAGATGGATCAGCCAGAATCAGTCAGAATCCTTTAGAATCAGTCCGGATCGGCCGATTCAGGAACCAGATGTATACTTATTTACCTGAACATCATTTAAGTAAATATTACTACTTAACATTTACTTAAGATATTCTATGTAAATAAGGAAGTACCCCCCATTTGAATCCAATAAAAATATCAAAAAATCATATCTCTACCAATAAAAAATCAATTCTCCTATCTAAGAAGAAAATCGTGATTTTGGTGATCCCATCAAAATGTCGACTTTCTAATCCCTCATAATTTGGCTTAATTAACAATTCATACTTCAAATAAACCACATGAAATACTAAAAATCTAAAGTCCAGTGAAATAAGTCAAACGTACATGTGACTTCTCCAAAGAACTCACTCTCCTACTGACAATAGTTAGTCCACTATCAGTAGGAGAGTGAGTCCCTTAGAGAAGTCAAGTATACGTTTGACTTATTTCACCGAATTTTGAATTTTTAGTATTCCATGTGGTTTATTTGAATTATGAAACTTTTATTTAGGCCAAGTTATGAGAGATTAGAAAGTCCGTATTTTGATGAAATCACCAAAATCGTGATTTTCTTCTTAGATGGGAGACTTGACTTTTTATTGGTAAGAGAGATGATTCTTTTAATATTTTTATTGGATTCAAATAGGGGATAACTCTTTATTTACATGTAATATCTTAAGTAAATAAGGTATCATCATTGGCATTGCTCTGTATTGTACTACATAAATAAGATATCATAATTATCATTGCTCCATATTGTAATGTTACTTGTACGTGATTTTTTACAAATTGTCAAGTTCTTGAATTTACTGATTTTCTTTTCATTTTTCCTGATTTTTCCTTATTTTTCCAACATTTTCTGGCTTGGCAAGGACCCTTCAATGTCTGAGACTTAAGAGTATTGGGCCTTCAGCCATTAGAGTATATGGCCATGTAGAGTCCTATCGGACACGAACAAGCAGGGGAAAATTTATGTGGGCTTATTATTTTTTTATATGTATGGGCGTGCCAGACTGTTTTGAGAAAACAAACAAAAATTGATATTTATGGGGTGCATAGGGTTAAACACCCTAAGCACTCAAATATATCGATTAGGGTGATCGTGTATTGGACCCTTCCCCACCAACCGAAGTCGGTGTTTTATTTACATCGAGTCAAAACTCGAACACCTTTGATACGATACGTTTGTTAAAAGACCTTTGCCAACTATGGGGTTAGAAACGATATTTAGACGTCCATATGTTGCATCCGTAATATTTTTATCACATTTGCATTTATATTTCATGGCACCCTTGTACAACCATTAAGTGTTACCAACAACATACGAGGAATATGCCTTCTACGTATGCATGTATTTATTTTACAAACATAAAAGGACTTCTTTACAATAAAGACATGGTCATTACAAAGACTTGCAGTGTTTTCTTTCAACAACAACGAATCCTCTTGAAGTCCTTCTCCTCCAAACAGAGTGTCTGTCCTCTTTCTCTGCCTCTTTGTGTCTCCCTTTTTTTTTTTTCTCCCTCCTTTGGCTTGACCCTTGGCCTCTTATTCATAGAGGTTTTAGGGGCCAAGGGAAGGGTAGTGAATTCCACCTAACTGCCAACACCAAATTGTGCGTGTTGTGCAACTGTTACTATCGCCTGTTAAATCGACATTTATGTGCAATGACTTATAGTTCTCATCTATACTCTGCTCGCTCGTCTATTCACACTCTCTCTACTATCTCGTCTATTCATCTAGTACTATCATCTATATCTTGGTACTCTCTATTGGCCATTTGACTGATTGTCTAAAGATAAACAATATAACTAATACCTGACAATATATAAAGGGCCCGGTCTGGTCTTGGGAGGTGTGCCCAAAAGTGCTATTTACCCACGAGAGTTAATTAACCAGAGTGTTTGGCATTACACTCAAGTGCTATCTATCTCGACTATCTAAATAACAATCAAAGTGCTATACTATACTCGTTGTGCTATTGTTATACATTGTGCTATATGTGCTATGGCCATCTTGCTTGTGCTATATTTGGAAACTTGTGCTATTTCAATCACATGCTATCGTGCTATCTCTTACATTACTTGACTCTCACTCTTTCATATAGTGACTCTGCTTTTAATACATTAATCATTTAAAGCATGCCTGATCATGAGATTTAAGTCATAGTCATACTGGGCATTATCGCTCACCCTACGTTATTTGTTATATGTTCTCAAGTGAGACCGAAGATGATACTTACACTCAAGAGGACGAGAATGACCAGGAGTGAAGTCAAGAGTATCCTGGCGTCTTAGTATTATGTTAGAGTCTGAGTTTAGTCTTTTACTTTTATTCAATGTAATTGGCCCCTATAAAATGTCTCTAATATTAGTGGTTGTAATAGACATTTGAGGGATTATTAATGAGATGCATTTGTTTTAATATTTATTCGTTGTCCAATGGTTTGATGTCTATTATACGCTCTGTACCCGTTTACTTGCAACTGCCTCACGTTCCGATATTCCGTGACACCCTTGGCTTCTCGAGGGAATGTGAGAGTGAGCTTCACTGCATGGGTTCACTATTTCTATCACGGCCCGTATTGCTTTTGTGACAGATTTGCTCCTGATACCTATGACTCAAGCAGCTGCATACAATTGTCTGTTGATTTAGAAGACAACCGGAGACCTTTATGTGCTCCCCCAGATGGAGGTTGGAATCCGGGGAATCTTCTGGATATGACCTATTTGGAAGCCTACCTTCTATACTGGTTGGGTACGTTTGTTCTCCCATTTGGGAAGGAAGGATTAGTGAGGCTGGAGCTGATATATCCCGCATGCCTTCTTGCGGACAGTAGGAAGCTAGCATTGGCCCCCGCTGCCCTAGCCAACATTTTCCATGGCTTAGGGGATTTGACGGCCAGTGTATCCCCGCGCGACCGAAGTATTGCATTGGCCACCCATTACTTGAGCACATGAGGCGAGCTTCTACTACCCGAACTGTGTCAGGATGTTGGTGTCGAGAATCCCTTAGCACCTCTGCTTTTTTTGTTCAAGAATCGTCCGAACCAAGACGCATATGAGCAATTGGTCGGGGCTCGGAGGCAACTTTCTTTTGTGCCATCACATGGCCAGCCCAGGCTTAACTTTGCATGTTGTTCTAGAGGCTTTTAGCCTTGGGCCACGGAGAGTGGCGACGGGTGACTGTATCAATTGCCGCATCATACTACCGCCGAGAACTACTTTTACAAAGATTGGCTGTGTTGCATTCGCCCCAGTATTCTGACTTTCTGTAAAGGCTCGTCACTGTATTGTAAGTCGTACTACCTGCATCATTTTGTTCGAAACTTTGGGTATGATCAGGTCGTTCCTCCAAACACTGACTTTTATTTAGGCGTTCGGCTATACAAGGGCCATGACCGACATTCAGTGGCCTCCAGCTGGTGGTGTCATTTTGCTCGACACAACCTTTCCCCCAGATATTTCATTCCTGAATAGCAAAGAGAGGGGAAGGTGGACATATATTATGTCCGTTGGTGGTTTCACCACAACCAAGTGTTTCGAGAACATGCTAGTTGCATCAAAGAAGCCGAAGCAAACTGGTTGGTCCAGGCAGATGTGCCAGCGGCCCTTATTTCAGCGTCCTTTCTTCGACGGGAGTTTCCCACGCTTGTGGGGAACGCCCGGACCTTCAGGCTCCACTAGGTGAGAAAGAATGTCCCTTCCCCAGCGGAGAGGAGCGTATATGTGGGGGCATTGAAACCCTTAAAGCATCCTGATAGTAGTCCTGCGGCATCAAGGGGCGGCCATATAACGCCAAACACTTATTCTTGGTGGCGTCATTTCTTATCAAACTGTGGGTACTCTATAGACGCGGACCTTTCAAGTCCGGTTCTACCAGAGGGGTTCAATAACGAGCTTTGACCGAAGTGGGAAAAGCACATCCGACATTCCATTGCTCGAGTCGGACTGACCGAATTCATTAGCCAGGTCGAGAATGACACGAGGTTACAGGACCTCTGGGACGCAGTGGCCGGGGCCGGGAGAATTGTGAAGCTCCTACCTGAAGGGTAGTACTTCCGCCCACGTTTTCGCCTACTCCCGACAGTGTGTAGCTTTCCCTGTGCCATCTTTAATTTAATCCTCTTCTCTTCCCCCCCCCCCCCCCCACTTTTGTTTTTCGAGGCATACACAAATATATCTTGGTGTTGTCATACTGACAAGTTTTCTGGGCAATGAGCTTCGTCCATATATCGGAAAAGAAGAAGCAAACCGCTGTTAAACCCGAAAAAATACCGGTGTTTAAACAAAACCCGGGCGACAAATCCGCCCAGAAAATACGGAAGCCGGGGAATAAACCCCAAACTTCCCCCCACTCGAACGCCTGAGATAAATGGGTTCGAGTCCGTATTTTAGTCCGAATTAATTCGGATTATGTATTCAAAAGTGACGTTCGAAAGGTCCGTTAAGGCAGGACAAATACCCTCCGACGGTCAAAAGTCGACGTCCCGAAGTGCGTGCAAAGAGGGCACAGTATGTACGTGATCGGGCGGGCAAAAAACCCTTGACGTCCGAAAACGGGGTTAAACGCACGTCGAACGGCCTCGAACGCACGTCGAAAGGCCACAAACAGACGAAGAACACCTCCAAAAACGGAACTCACAGCCGTGGGAAATGGCCAAAAAAGGCCAAGGACCTACCCTTTTATAGGCAGGCCAAGGGGGGAGAGGCGCGGCCACCCACGCCGGCCCTGGCGCGGGCCACCCGCGCCAAGTGGCCACCCCCGTCAGTGGCCACCTGTGCTGGTGCCCACCGCGTCGGGCCTGCACGCGGGCCCACCCGTACGGGTGCCACCTGCGTCGATGGCCACCCGCACTGGGCCACCCACGCGCGGAGCCCACCCACGCCGAGGGCACCCGCGCCGAACCACCTGCGCGGGGGCCCACCCGCGCCGGACCTCCCGAGCGCGAGGCCCACCCGCGCCGCGGGTCACCCCTGCCGGGACCCCTGCGCGCCGGCGGCCCTGGCTGGCCTTCTGAGCCAAGGATGGCAGAGTCGAGTCGGGTGGCTGGGTTGGCCCCAGCCGATCCCGACCCGAGTCGGGCCGCAGTCGGGCTGAGTCGTGCCGAGTCGGGCTGAGTCGTGCAGTGGAGATTGCACAGCTAGTCCCGTGGGTAGGTGGGTGTCCCCCCCCCCCCAAGTCGGGTTGGCATAGGCCGATTCCGCTCCGAGTCGGCCGACTCGGAGCGGAGTCAACCGATTTTGCCATCCATGCTCTGAGCCACCTCTGCCGAACACTCCATCTCCGCCAGCCCCCTTCCAAACCCCTATAAATACAGAGGTAGGGGCATGAAGGAGCCCCCGCCGCTCCCTGGGCTCCTGCGGCGCTACCCCCGGGCTCTCGCTCTGGCAGGACGACGGGCAGACCCTCCTGGGGCTGAAGAGAAGTCCCCCTCCTTTGGGGGGACATGTTTGTTCCTCACATGAAGACCCTCCATGTGGGGCCCAAGTTTGTGTAAAATTGCACAAAGCCCCCCGGGGAATATAAAGTTTGTGTATGTGTATATAAAAGTGCATATATGCCCGTTGTCCCGAAAAATTATAGGAATACCCCTGCTGCCCAGAAAATTACAGAAATACCCCCGATGGAAGGAAAAATGACAGAAATGTCCCTGCTGTCCGAGAAATTGCACAGAAGTCCCCGGTCTGTGGGAAATGTCATAAAGACCCAGGAAGAGCAAAAAATTGCATAAAAGTCCCGATTGTGGGGAAATTTGCAGAAATGTCCCTGTCATTGAAAAAATAGCAGAAATACTCCAATTTAGGGGAAAACCACATGTAAACCCTCACAGAGTTCGGGAATTGCATGGAAGCCCATGGTCGGACTAGAAAATGGCACGAAGTCCCTGGTAAGTGCCAAAGACGACAGAGCTCAAAGCAGGAATATTGTTGGCACGACTCGGTGGAGCGGTACCAACGTCACTTCTTTGAAGCGGCGTGCGCTCTCCTGGGTCGGGCTTGGGTTAACCCCACATGCCAAAGTCGCTCGGAAAAGTCAGAAAACGACAGGGATGTTCCTGGTAGGAATGTCCCAGGAAGCCAGAAAAGGCAGGGATGTCTGAGAAAGCCAGAAAACGGCAGGGATGTCCCAGAAAGCCAGGAACTGGCAGGAATGTCCCAGAAAACCAGATAACAGTAGGAATGTCCCAGAAAGCCAGGAAATGGCAGGAATGTCCCAGGAAGCCAGAAAACGGCAGGGATGTCTGGGAAAGCCAGAAAACGGCAGGGATTCCCAGAAAGCCAGGAAATCGCAGGAATGTCCCAGAAAGCCAGGAAATCGCAGGGATGTCCGAGAAAGCCAGAAAATGGCAGGAATGTCCCAGGAAGCCAGAAAACGGCAGGGATGTCCGAGAAAGTCAGGAACTGGCAGGAATGTCCTAGAAAGCCAGAAAACGGCAGGGATGTTCGAGAAAGCCAGAAAACGACAGGAATGTCTCAGGAAGCCAGAAAACGACAGGGATGTCCTAGAAAGCTAGGAACTGGCAGGAATGTCCCAGAAAGCCAGAAAACGGCAGGGATGTCCGAGAAAGCCAGAAAACGGCAGGAATGTCCAAGAAGCCAGAAAACGGCAGGGATGTCTCAGAAAGCCAGGAACTGGCATGAATGTCCCAGGAAGCCAAGAACTGACAGGAATGTCCCAAAAAGCCAAAAAACGGCAGAGATGTCCCAGAAAGTCAGGAACTGGCAGGAATGTCCCAGAAAGTCAGAAAACGACAGGGATGTCCAAGAAAGTCAGGAACTGGCAAGAATGTCCCAGAAAGACAGAAAACGGCAGGGATGTCCCAGAAAGCTAGGAACTAGCAGGAATACCCGAGAAAGCCAGGAAATGGCAGGGATGTCTGAGAAAGCTAAGAAATGGCGAGGATGTCCAAGCAGACCAAGAAACGACAGAAGCATCTGGCAAAGTCAATCAATGACGAAAATACCCGGAGCCGCTCAGAAAAGTCAAGAAATGACCAAGAGGCCTAGCTCATGCCGTTTGCACGGCTCGGTGGAGCGGGACCCATGTTGTTTCTATGAAACGACATGCAATCTCCTTGGCCCGGCTTACGGCATGCCGCTCCAAGTCTTGGGATTGTCAAATAATGGCAAGAACCCTTGTACACGTCGAGATATGGCCGAAAGCCCCGGAAGGTCAAAATACAACCGAAAATCCCCGGGAGGTCAAGAAATGACCATAAAGCCCCGTGAATAGCCTAGGGGTTTGCTAACTTCGAATACCTGAGATAAACGGGTTTGAAAGAAAGCCCTCAAAACCCCCTATAAATACGGGGTAGGGGCCATGAAGAAACCCCCTGCTTCCAGGCTCTCCGATCCCAGACTTCAGCCTTCAAACTCTTCTCCCCTCCGCCTTTGCAGCCTGTCACGCTAGAAGCTTGGAGCATACCTCACCGTCGGTGATCGCACGTACGCCGGGCCCCCTTGTGCTCCGTCTGTGACCGCATATACGTCGGGCCCCCTTGTGCTCCGTCCGTGCTCAACGACGTCCGTGCGCAGACAAGACACCGCAAGTCAATATATAAGACCCAGTATTTTGCAAATAAGTCCTCCGGTGTTTAAAATAACGCGTGTTGAGGCATGTTGCTTAAACGCCCAATGGAGGCATAAACACCCCATTGAGGACGTAAATGTAAATGATATGTCATGTAAATGCCCAATGGAGGTACAAACACCCCATTGAGGATGTAAATGTAAATGATATGTTATGTAAACGCCCAATGGAGGTACAGACACCCCATTGAGGACGTAAATGTAAATGACATGTTATGTAAATGCCCAATGGAGGTACAAACACCTCGTTGAGGACGTAAGTGCAAATGACATGTTGTGTAAACACCCAATGGAGGTATAAACAGCCCATTGAGGACATAAATGTAAATGTCATAAATGTCTTGAGGACACTTGTGAAAATTTACTTGTCGTCTATTTCCTTAAATTCCGGCATAAGGTCTTTTAACAAACATATCGCATCGAAGGTATTCGGGTTTTACCCGATGTAAATGAAACACCGGCTCCGGCCGGTGGGGAACGGTCCAGCACACGACCACTCCAATCGCCTGAAAATACGGACGCGCGCGGAAAAAATATATATAAAATATTCGAGGGCTCAGGGTTTATACCCAATGCACCTCATAAAATAAATTTCTTTGTCTGTTTCTTTGCAAACAGTCTGGTACGGCCGAAACGCAAGAGCAAAACTTAAAGAAAAGACGTGCGTGCGCCCGCACGTGCGTCGAAAGAGAAGAAAAAATATTATGTGTTCCACAACCGCCTCCTTTAAGAAAAAGCGTCGAGCAAGTAAAAAGGTCGGTCCTTCAAAACAGGCCGTATGTGGGCGGGCCTCGAAGACTCCTTCTCCGAGCAAGGGAGGTTGCCTTCATTCACTCTTCAAATTTGCTACAGGCAAAGACAACCCAACTTTAAGGTGACATCGGGGTTTTGCGTTGTGGTTTCCCTTCCTCCTAGCGACAAGGGTCCAGTCGGTGGCAACCGGCGCAATGATTTGGACGCTCTCGCTGAAGACGACTACAACCCTATTTCTGATGGGACGCCATCTCTTGATGGGGCTAGTCTTTCACGGGCATCGTGTAACACCCCATATAAGAATATGTTAAATGGACTAAATATCAACAACTCGAACTAGTCATTTTCAGAGCTCGAGTAGGAAAAGAACTCTGAAGTTAAGCGTGCTCAGTTGGGAGTAGTCCCAGGATGGGTGACCTTCCTAGGAAGTCTACCAACTAGTATGGTTGTTGGGCCAGTTTATTGGTTGGGTCGTCACAAATGGTATCAGAGCATTGCCCAGTCAGAAGTGCAGAAACTAAGTGCCACACAGGGCAAAGTGCTACGCTATGGGAGCCACCTCTTGAGGCCATAATGGCGCAAAGTGCTACATAGTGGGAGCCACATCTTGAGCCTATGGGCATGGATGGCAAAATCGGCCGATTCGGAGGGGAATCGGCCCCTGGCGACCCAACTTGGGGGGGGGGGGGGGGTTGGGGGGGAACACCCACCCACCCACGGTCCTAGGTAGAATCAGGGGTGGGTCGATCAGAATCAGCTCGAGTCGGCCCGACTCCACTCGCTCCTGGCTGCTTCCACGGGAAGTGGGGCCATTTCGATTGGAGTCGGCCCTAGTTGGGCCGGATGCCCGTGGGCGGATCCGGCCCAACTAGGGCCGACTCCGTAGATCCCTCCTTAAGGAGGGATCGGCAGTCACGGGACTGCGCAGACAGAGACCTGTCTGCGCAGTCCCGAGTCCCCCCCCCCGCCGGAGGTCCTCTCCCTCGCCGTCGCCGCCGCCGGAGCTCCGAGGAGGCTCGCCGGCCACCGCTGCTTGCTTCTTCCTCTCTCTTTCTGTTCTCTTCTCTCTCTTCCTTCAGGTGAGTTTTTAAAAAAAATATTAAAAAATCTGAAAAAATAGGAAATGTTAAATATGCTATAGATCTATAGCATTGATAACATGTTTATGACCCTCATTCTCCAAAATCCCCAAATTGAACCCTAATTAGGGTTTAAAAATTAGGGATTTTGTGTCCATAAATGCAACTAATGTGTAATTGAGTGTCTAATAGAATTATTTTAGTTGATTAGAGTTTGTTGGTAGACTCAATTGCATTGCATGATCTATTTTCCCCAAACTCCCCAAATGACTTAATTAGGTTAAAAAATTAGAAATTTTGGGTCATTAATATAATTAATGTGCAATTGAGTGTTCAATGTAGTCATTTGAGTTGATTAGAGTTTTTTTGTAGATTCAATTAAATTGCATGACCTATTTTTTCCGAAATTCTTAAATTGAACCCTAATTAGGGTTTAAAAATTAGGGATTTTGTGTAATTAACGTGCAATTCAATTGCATTCTTACACAGGAATATGGCACATCAAGAACATGAAGAGCAAGAGGTGGAGCAGGTCATTGATCCTGGTTGGGCTTATGGTACTCTCCTTGATGCACGACAGAAAAAAGTGAAATGTAATTGGTGTTCAAAGGAGATGTTTGGAGGCATATATCGCCTTAAACAACATCTTGCTGGGATTGCTGGAAATGTATTAAAATGCCCATCTTATCCACTTGAAGTTAGGAATGAAATAAAAGCATATACGAAGGGGAAAAAAACTGAGAAATTATTGACAACTGAGCAGCAACAACAACTTCAAGATGAGATTTCTGGGCGACAGATTCGTAGAGATTATATTTTACCAATCAATGTGGATGATGATGAAGATGATGATGATGATTATCCTGATCCTGAGTTCACTGCAGCTGCACGTGCTAGTTGTCGTTCTTATGCGGAGGAAGATGACAAACGAAGGGGCTTAGAGACATTGGGGTCACATTTGTCTAGAGATGACTCTAGAAGATCTCTTCCTAGGAGTACATCAGTTCGTAGGGCTGCCGGTGCATTAGGGTGTGGAGGTAGACTTTTAGATGTTCATGCTCCTACACAGGGTCCTATGGATACATATTTATATAGATCAAGGTCTGTAAAACAACCAGGAATCAAACAGGCATTGAAAGGAGTGAAAGCCACTGCAAAGGCAGCAAAGGGAGCAATCAAAGGCATTGTGAAATGGTTTTTACATGCAGGTGTGCCGGCACATACGGCAAAGAGCCCATATTTCCATAGTATGTTGGATGCAATCGCAGAAGCTGGGCATGGTCTTAAGACTCCTACACGGAAGTACATTTATGATGCTGGGCTTGATAAGGAGTATGATGAGTTGAAAGGATGGGTGAATGACTTCAAAAATGTATGGAAAGAACGTGGTTGCACCATTATGTGTGATGGTTGGACAGGGACCACAAGGAAATCCATGATTAATTTTCTAGTGTATTACTGTGAGGGTACTATTTTTCTTAAATCTGTTGATGCCTCTAACAACATCAAGAATGCAGATTATTTGTTTAGACTAATGGATGAAGTTGTGGAGGAAGTGGGTGTAGAAAACGTTGTAGTGTTGTACAGGTTGTGACTGACAATGAAGTGAGCTACAAGGCTGCTGGTAGATTGTTGATGGAAAAGAGAGAACATCTCTATTGGGTTCCTTGTGCAACACATTGTATTGATTTGATGATGGAGGACATAGGCAAAGATGCACATATTCATGACCTCATTGATGATGCTCATATGATAACTTCATTTATTTATAGTCACAACAGGATTTTGAATATGATGAGACAATACACAGATGGTCAAGATCTTCTTCGTGCTGGTTCCACTCGATTTGCATCAAATTTTATTTCTTTGGAGAGCCTCATAAAATATAGGCATCAATTGGGCCAATTGATTAATTCTGAACAATTTTTGCAACATGTAAACACTCTACGGCCTGATAGTACAAATGTTGCTCTCCAAGTCCAAGATATAATTAGCAATGCACGATTTTGGGAGAGGATTTCCTACTACCTCAAAGTAATAGAGCCTCTGGCACTTATCCTTAGAATGGTTGATGGTGATGATAAAAATGATATGGGGTATTTGTACGAGGCAATGGACAAAGCAAAGAAAAATTTGAGGGAAAGGAATCTCAAAGCATACAGAAAATGGTGGGCCATCATAGACAAGAGATGGGAGATGACCCTCCACCATGATCTTCATGCTGCAAGTAATTTATTTAATCTAATTAATTGCTGAATTTTTTATTATACCATGCTGAAAATGTTTATCATATGCAGGGTATTTTTTCAACCCTACGATTCAATACAAAGATAATGTGCACAATGATGGAGAAGTGATGAGAGGCACCATGAATGTCATCACTCGCCTTGCAAAGACAATGAATGAGAGATTAGATGCAATGGCAGAGGTAGGATAGAATGTTTTCTTTTGCATATGTATGCATGTTTCATTTGACATGTTATATCTTCCAATTTGTAGGTGGAGAGATATAGGATGAAACTTGGGATATATGGAGGATATGACATGAGATGAGACTCACTCCAGGTTATTTTACATGCTTGGGTGTTTGCCTAAAATCGTAAATTTAGGAATTCACCATTATAAAATGATTAATGTTCACTCCTTTTATTACAACAGTTGAATGGTGGATTCAAGTCAATTATCAGCAAGCTGGCACAAATCCTTTAACGTATGTTGCAGTGAGAATGTTAAGTCAAACCACTTCTTCTAGCCCATGTGAAAGAAATTGGAGTACATTCAGCCTCATTCACACAAAAATCCGCAATAGGCTGGTGTGGGTAGGCTAGCGAAGTTGGTTTATTGCCACTATAATATACGTTTAAGGGTGAAGCAAAAAGAAGAAAGGCAAAACATAGAAAGGCAGAGATTCATGCAGCTAGCTGGTAGACCATTTGAGGAGGTAGTTCCTGAGATAGATGTGGATGAGTTGCTAAATGAAGAACACCCTTTACATGCTTAGGTGGAGACGAGAGCTAAGGGAGAGATACCTGACTTACATCCTGATGATCGCCTGGTTCAGGCATGTGAAGAAGATGTTTTATTAGAAGAACATGTACTTGAGAGAGGTGAAAGGCTCGAATTAAGAAGATCTGCCACTATACAGGGTACTAGACTTTCTTCATCTCAGCCAGAATTAAGAAGATCTACCTCTCAATTGGAGCCTAAAGGAAAGAAAGACAAAGGCAAGAAAAAAGCAAAGGCCAACAAAGAAAGAAGAACAGAAGAACCAAGAAGAAAATCACAAGAAGGTGCAGAGGACTCTCCTGAGGAGAGTCAGGAGACACATATTGGGGAGCCATTTTCTGAGGCTCCACCCCTACCAGCTCACTTGGCTAAACTATATGAGGCAGAGAAAAAGCATTATCAACGTCGAAAAAAGATGATTAAGAAAGGAAAAACAGTTGGAAGTGATGACTCCACTCAATCACCTGATGATGATGATGGTGCTGCTGCAGGTACTGGAGCCACAGGAGGTTATGGGCTTGGGGGTATCATTTCAAAATATGAAGATTATTCAGCACCACCCCATCAACAACAAGGAAGCCAAGGGGAAGCACAACAACAACATGGGGGATATGAAGGCCAATAAAGGCAAGCAGGGCATGATTGGAGATATGGGCATTCTTATCCACCTTTTTTAGTCCCCCAAAATTGTCATATTCAGATATCAGCTCTAGTAGTGGGACGAGTTACTTGGGCAATATTCAAACTACTGGGTATGGTAGTTTCTTCACTCCAGGACAATCAAGAGAAAGTTCAAGCCAACAAGCAACGTCACCTCGAGGCATCCAAAGAGGTTTCCAAGACATTGCCAATTCTTTGTTTGGCTTTGGATATACCCAGTATGGAGGACATGAGTATGTGCCACCTGTTTAGTCTCGTGAGGTAGAGGATGAGGGTTCAGAATGTCAAATTGAGAAGGTATTTTTATTTATTTCAAGTTATCAACTTGTACATATATCTATTTTAATCATTATGTCTTTAATCATTGTTATTGTTCTTTATGATACATGAACATGATAAGATTTGAATTTCATTGTGTTTGTATTCCATGAATGTTGTATGTGTCTTTATAATTTTCTGCAATTTTTACTGATTTTTTTCTGATTTTCCCTAATTTTTTCTGATTTGTTTACAATTTTTTAACATTTTTTTAACCTGGCCGATCCTAGATCGGCCAGACTCCATTGGAGTCGGACGGATCCACAGATCCGACCCGACTCGAGTCGGGATCAGCTGGGTCCAACCCAACCACCTAACCCGACTCTGCCATCCATGCCTGTGGGGGGCCACCTCTAGAATCTTGCCTGCCTGGGGTTTGATTGTGTGCTATATGTGAGCAGCGACGAGGACGTCGCTTATATAAGATGGGTAGATTGTAACACCCCATATAAGAATATGTTAAATGGACTAAATCAGCAAACTACCAATAACTCGGACTAGTCATTTTTAAAGCTAGAGCAGGAAAAGAACTTTGAAATTAAGCGTGCTCAGTTAGGAGTAGTCCCAGGATGGGTGACCTTCCTGGGAAGTCAACCAACTAGTATGGTTGTTGGACCAGCTTGTTGGTTGGGTCGTCACACATCGCCCCTTGAGCAAGGTACGGTGACCATTGACCCTTCCTTAATCTTTCAGACTCATCATTATGATTTTGAGCTTAAAGCTTTGTTGCCCCTCTTTCCAGGGCATGCGCCAACAGACATCATTGCCAGCGGGATAGCGGGGGGTCCTGATATCAGTGAGTCCACCCCTGCAGATTCAGTTTCGCTATAGGCGATCCATGATCTTCTTACTACCGTAACAGAGTCGAACTTCTCTGACAACTTTGTTGAGTCCGTTGAGGGGAACTGGCCGCAGGTTCTCCGTAGTGCCAGTGACTGGCCTTTGGACCTTTGCTCTGCTAGCGTCTTCTTTTCCCCTCTCTTTCCATGGGAGATGACTGAAGGCATGGTAAGCAATCTCGCGAGATTCTCGCGAGATCTCGCGAGAATATCGGTCTCGGCCCCTTCCCGAGAACGAGAAGGCCGAGATGATCAGGTGGGTTGCAGGAATCAGGATCTCTTCAAGCAGGGTTGTCAGATCTCTTCGGCATGGTTGTCAGTTCCTCTTATTTCTGAATATCGTTTAAGTAATGAAACATTTACTTAAGATATTCATGTAAATAAGAAAGTACCCCCCATTTGAATCATTAAAAAATCAAAATCATATCTCTTACCAATAAGTCAACTCTCCCATCGAAGAAGAAATTGTGATTTTGATGATTTTAGCGAAAGCTAACTTTTTATCTCTCATAATTTAGCATATCTAAAAATTGATAATTCAAATAAACCACATGAAACACTAAAAATCTAAGTCCGTAAAAAAAGTCAAATTGCATGGTGACTTCCCAAGGGAGCCACTCTCCTACTACAGCACTTAGTCTGCTTGACACCTCTCAAGATTTGGTCAAACCTAAACTATCATCACCCAAACTCATGCGAATTCACTTCTAGTTTCTTATTTATTTATCTGTATTATTAAAATATATATCTAATACTCCTATGCGAATCGGACCAATTCCATACGAATTGTCGAATCAGGTGAACCCGATTCGGTTCGAATTGACGCTCCAGCAAACCATGATGTGAACCTATGTCATCCATGTTGAGACTTGGGAATGTATGCACTTATCTATGTTCTTTAAGGAATTACTATGTGAACCTATTGATCCACACTTTTATGTTATCCTGATCTCCCGAGATCTTACCGAGATCTCTCCGAGATCTCTTCGAGATCTCTTCTCTTTGACCCCCCGAGACAAACCGGATCCGATATGGCAAACCTTGACTGAAGGTTCTTTTCCTCGTTTGCTTATTTCAGTTACGATCTCCTCACAGCAGAACTTCCTGGCATGACCACACTCGAGGAGGGAGAGATCCCAAGTGGGACGAGAAGGGAGAGCAGCGGTAAGAGGTCCTGCACTTGGGATATGGCTTCGCACTTAGCTTGTTTGTCATTTGATTTGTTGGGACTGAGTGTTGCCTTCCTTGTTGCACCCAACCTATTTACTCCCGGATCTCTAGCCGCCGCCACCGTGGCAGGTACGGAGGTCGTCACACACAGTCCTGCAACCTTATCTTTACCAGCTAAAGCTGGTGGGCCTTTGGCAGGTGAATTAAGCAATTGAGACACATTTTCTATCTTTTTGTGTCACTTAGCCAGTTCTGCCTTTTGTTCATCTGACCTCTTTAGTTATTTTGATAGGAGGGCCAGGGGACGCTTTCGCTGGAGGTTGCCCACGCACGCATTTTAGAGGACCCGCATTTAGAGGTAGTTACTGGGGACTCTAACGGGTGGCATGCCCCAGGCATTCTGGTCAAAGTGACTTTTCATTATCAGGTGCTCAAGATTCGTGGATCTTGCAAAGAACCCATAGCCTCCATTTCATGGAAGGAAGAATCGCCGGGATCGAGCCAGAATCGCTCGATCCCGGATCGGATCGACCCCCCAAGGACCGATTCCCCCTTGAAGCCCCCCAAAACCCCACATTTCCGGCTGGATCGACCCAACTCAGTAGGATCTGAGTTGGATCGCTCGAGTCGAACCGGGATCGATCGATCCCGGCTCGATTCAGTCGATCCAGACTGATCGAGGTCGATTCCCTCAGGCTACCTTCAGGATCCTCTTCAGGCAGGGTTGTCAGGATCTCCTTATTTACCTGAATTGTAGTTTCATTTACTTAAGATATTACATGTAAATAAGGAAGTACCCCCCATTTGAATCTAATAAAAATATCAAAAAAATCATATCTCTTACCAATAAAAAGTCAACTCTCCCATCGAAGAAGAAAATCGCGATTTTGCTGATTTTAGCGAAATGCTAACTTTCTAATCTCTCGTAATTTAGTTTATCTAAAAATTTGATAATTCAAATAAACCACATGGAACACTAAAAATTCAAAGTCCGGTAAAAAAAGTCAAACGTGCATGTGACTTCTCTAATGGAGCCACTCTCCTACTGACAGCACTTAGTCTGCTTGAGACCTCTCAGGATTTGGTCAAACTTAAGTTATCATCATCCAAACCTCTTAGAATTTGGTCAAATTGAGCTACCATCACCCAACTCATGACACTCATGAGTTTGGGTGATGATAGCTTAGTTTGACCAAATCCTAAGAGGTCTCAAGTAGACTTAGTGCTGTCAGTAAGAGAGCGGCTTCTTGGAGAAGTCATATGCACGTTTGATTTTTTTTATTGGACTTTAGATTTTTAGTATTTTATTAGACTTATTTGAATTATAAAATTTTAAATATGTCAAATTATGAGAGATTAGAAAGTTGCTACTTTCATAAAATCACAAAAATTGCGATTTTCTTCTTGGATGGGAGAGTTGACTTTTTATTAGTAAGAGATGTGATTTTTTTAATATTTTTATTGGATTCAAATGGGGGATATTTCCTTATTTACATGTAATATCTTAAATAAATGAAACTACAAATTTTACATTTACTTAAATGGTATTTAGGTTAATAATACACCAAGTCTTTAATATTTTATACTTTTCTTGTATTATTATAGTAGTAATAATACACAAAATCTTATGTTTCATATATTATGAATGCATGTATGATTGGTTTTTTATGCAAATATTAGTTCTTTCAATTTATCAGATTTTCCCTCATTTTTGCTGTTTTTTTTTTTTTTTTCCTGAATTTTCCTGAATTTTTTCCCCAAAAAAATCATTTTATAAACTGGCCGATCCAGGATCGGCCAGACTTCCCTTGGATCCATGGGATCTTGCGATCCGATCCGATCCAGGATCGGATCGAGCCTGGTCGATCCCGATCCCGATTCCGATCCTGCCTTCCATGCTCCATTTCCATCCTGATGTTGCAATGACATGTCATATAACATATCATTTTTCACTCTATGCTTTTTTTTTCTTATCCTTATGCAGCTGCAGGTGAGGACTTGCTTCAGCTATCTTCTAGTGAGGCTCCTCCCGGGCTGTCTGATGCGTTTCCAAGCCACGACATTCCCTAGCCAGATCTTCCTCAGGGCGCTCCTATGACTGAGACAGAAGGGGCGCTTGATTTTTTGATGACGACAGCCAGGGCCGTTGTGCAAGCAAGCAATCCCCCGCCTATCGAGGCAGTGCGTGATGTCCTCCGAAGGTATACCCTCGCATATCATTTAATGGGCCGCCCTCGGGAGCTACAAGGCTGAAGTTGTGGAGGAAGTGGGTGAAGAAAATGTTGTACAAATTGTTACTAACAATGAAGCGAGCTACAAGATTGATAGTAGATTGTTGATAGAAAAAAGAGAACATTTGTATTGGGTTCCTTGTGCAGCGCATTGTATCGATTTGATGATGGAGGACATAGGCAGAGAGCCACATATTCATGGCCTCATTGACGATGCTCAAATGATCACTTCATTTATTTATGGTTACAATAGAATTTTGAACATGATGAGGCAATACACAGACGAACGAGATATTCTTCGTGCTGGTCCCACTCGATTTGCATCAAATTTTATTTCTTTGGAAAGCCTAATGAAATATAGGCATCAATTGGGCCAGTTCATTAATTCTGAGCAATTTTTGCAACATGCAAACACTCTTAGGCCTGAAACTAAAGATGTTTCTCTGCAAGTACAAGATTTGATTAGCAATGCACGATTTTGGGAGAGAATTTTTTACTACCTCAAAGTAATAGAGCCTCTAGTACTTGTTCTTAGAATGGTTGATGGTGATAATAAAAATGATATGGGATATTTGTATTAGGCAATGGACGGAGCAAAGGAACATTTGAGGGAAAGGAATTCCAAAGCATATAGAAAATGGTGGGCCATCATTGACAAGAGATGGGAGATGACTCTCCACCATGATCTTCATGTTGTAGGTAATTTATTGAATCTAATTAATGGATAATTTTTTATCATACCATGCTGAAAATTCTTATCATATGCAGGGTATTTTTTCAACCCTAGATTTCAATACAAAGATAATGTACATAATGATGGAGAAGTGATGAGAGACACCATGAACGTCATCACTCGCTTAGCAAGGACAATGAATGAGAGATTAGATGCAATGACAGAGATAGCATAGAATGTTTTCTTTTACATATGTATACATGTTTCATTTTGTAACGGTCATTTGACATTTGGTAGGTGGAGAGGTATAGGATGAAACTTGAGATATATGGAGCATATGACATGAGATGTGTAGTTCAAAGGCTCACTCTAGGTTATTTTACATGAGAATTGTTTGCCAAAAATCATAATTTTATCACATTTAGGAATTCACTATTATAAACTGATTAATGTTCACTCTTTTTATTGCAACAGTTGAATGGTGGATTCAAGTAAATTACCAGCAAGCCGGCACAAACCCTTTAACATATGTTGCAATGAGAGTGTTAAGTCAGACCACTTCTTCTAGCCAATGTGAAAGAAATTGGAGTACATTCAGCCTCATTCACACAAAAATCCGCAATAGGCTAGGTGTGGATAGGCTAGAGAAGTTGGTCTATTGCCATTACAATATGCGTTTAAGGATGAAGCAAAAAGAAGAAAGGCAAAAGTTAGAAAGGCAAAGATTCATGCAACTAGCTGGCAGAACAACTGAGGAAGTAGTTCCTGAGATAGATGTAGATGAATTGTTAAATGAAGAACACCCTTTACATACTTGGGTGGAGACAAGAGCTGAGGGAGACATACCTGAGTTTCATCCTGATAATCACCTAGTTCAGGCATGCGCAGAAGATGTAGAATTTGAAAAACATGTACCTACACATGCGTCGCTTCCTGAGAGAGGTCAAAGGCCCGAATTAAGGAGATCTGCCACTGTAAAGGAGTCTAGTAGACTTTCTTCATCTCAACCAGAATTAAGAAGATTTACCGCTCAATTGGACCCAAAGAGGAAGAAAGACAAAGACAAGACAAAAACAAAATCTAAGGAAAGAAGAATAGAGGAACCAACAAGAAAATCACAAGATTATACAGAGGACAATCCCGAGGAGACACTTGTTGGGGAGCTATTTTCTGAGGCTCCACCCATATCACCTCACTTGGCAAGATTATATGAGGCAGAGCAAAAGCATTATCACCGTCAAAGAAAGATGCTTAAGAAAGGAAAAGCAATTGGGAGTGATGACTCCACTCAATCACCTAATGATGATGATGATGATGATGATGGTGCAGTTGCAGGTACTGGAGCCACAGAACGTTATGGGCTTGGGGGTATCCTTTTAGGCACAAAAACAACATGGGGAATATGAAGGCCAACAAAGGAAAGCAGGGCATGATTGGGGATATGGGCCTTCTTATCCACCCATTTTTAGTCCTCTAAAGTTGCCATATTCAGATATCAGCTCTAGTACTAGGACAAGTTACTTGGGCAATATTCAAACTATTGGATATAATAGTTTCTTCACTCAAGGACAATCAGGAGAAAGTTCAAGCCAACAAACGACGACAACTCGAAACGTCTAAAGAGGATTCTAGGACATCGCCAATTCTTTGTTTAGCTATGGATATACTCAATATGGAGGACATGACTATAGGCCACCTGCTCAGTTTCATGAGACAGAGGATGAGGGTTCTACAATGTGAAATTGACAAAGTATTTTTATTTATTTCATGTTATAAACTTGTAAATATATCTTTTTTTTTCAATGTATGAACATAATCATTATGTCTTAATCGTCGTTATTGCTCTTTATGATACATGAGCATGATAAGATTTGAAATTCATTGTGTTTGTATTCAATGAATGTTGTATGTGTTTTCATAATTTTCTAGAATTTTTTCTACTTTTTCATAATTTTCTCTTATTTTCCTGATTTTTTTCACAATTTTTCATCATTTTTTAACCTGGTCGATCCTAGATCGGCCAGACTCCCATGGAGTCGGGCGGATCTTGCGACTCAACCCGACTCAGATAGGGGTTGGTTGGGTCCAATCCAACACCCCGATCCGACTATGTCATTCATGTATTCAGGTGGTGGCTCTACGACCAACCCCTAATTTGATGATCCAGCCTGACCATCGTGCTGCCCTTGGAGAGGTCTTTTGGCAGCACTCCTGGTATAGCGGTGGATTGCATCACCTCCAAGGCCGGGTTCATCTAACCTAGCCACATCCGTAGGGACACCGGATGGCTCGGCTAGGTCCCTACCGGAGGCATAACAGGTGAAGATCTTCATCCCTCCATCTCCTTCATGAGTTCGCGACACCCTTCGCTTCTTTGGCTTTTGTGTGCGTAGGCGAAATGTTGCCCCCAGTCTATCGAAAACTGAGGTGCTCAATCTTTCGAAGACCGAGACTTGTGGTGCGGGAGCTTCATGGCAACTTCTGTCTTCCCCTGGGATGGGTTCTGCCTGAGAGGAGACGAAGTTGGGCTTCCGATATATGCCCCTCCTCTTCTGTCCGTGAGGACGAAGGGGTTCAGAGTTCTGAGCTTTTTCTGGCTTAGAATGTGGTTTCTTCAGGTTTTGTGCAGGTTGGGCCGCTCTCCCTTCTTTTACATGGCGAGCCTCCTGGTTGGTGACCCACATCTGTCTCATTTTGCAAGAGTGATGTGGTGTCGAGTTGCTTGCTTGCTCGGGTCGAGATCCTTTTCGAGAGTCTCGCTTGTTTTGTCGCATCCCCTGGAGGGGAGCGAATTGGTTGGAGGTAGATATGGTGGGGACGCATCTGTCCTTTGGCAGAATCGGCTTGCCTCCATCGAACCGAATGTGCACTTCTCCAACGAGAACAGTCTTGTCGGAGTTGGAAACGACTGTCTTGGGCTTATTACCCTTGCAGCCCTGTCGCTGCCCCCTTTTTGTAGGGACTACAACATAGGAAATAGTATTCACAGAGAAAACTTGGCCTTGATTTGGGCGGGGCTTAATGCCCCCAGTAGCTGCTGGCTTGGGTGCTGCCGCCGACGTTATTTTGACGGCGAGCACCACCCCCAAGATGTAGGGGGAGCCCACAACAGCAGGGAAGTCGCCTAACACCACGGGAGTGGTGAGGTAGCCACATCTGGCATGATTGGCGACGACGAGCGGACCATATGTGACTGTTGCCATTTGATTTGGTTGGGGTGCTTGCTGGTGGAAACGGGTTTTTTCACGCCTGCTTCAGTTCTTTTTTATCCTACACGGGTGTCAACCGTTACATAATCCATAGTGGCATAAGGTCTTTTTACGTATGAATGAAAGGTAGGCAAGGTCCCACCGAGCATGCCAGATTGTCGGACACTAACACGCGAGGGAAAATTTATGTGGGCTTATGATTTTTTGATATGTATGGGCGAGCCAAACTGTTTTGAGAAAACAGACAAAATTTGATATTTTATGGGGTGCATAGGGTTAAACACCCTAAGCACTCAAATATCTATGGAAGTATATGTATATGTTCCGTACACGTCCATTTTATCAAGCGATTAGGGTGATCATGTACTGGACCCTTCCCTGCCAACTAAAGTCGGTGTTTTATTTACATCGAGTAACACCTTTGATACGATACGTTTGCTAAAAGACATTTTCCGACTATAGGGTTAGAAACAGTATTTAGACATCCATATGTTGCATCCGTAAATATTTTTATCACATTTGCATTTATATTTCATGGCACCCTTGTACAACCATTAAGTGTTACCAACAATATACGAGGAATATGCCTTCTACGTGTGCATGTATTTATTTTACAAGCATAGAAGGACTTATTTACAATAAAGACATGGTCATTACAAAGACTTGCAGTGTCTTCTTTCAACAACAACGGACCCTCTTGAAGTCTTTCTCCTCCAAGCAGAGTGTCCGTCCTCTTTCTCTGTCTCTCTTTTCTCTTTGTGTGTCTCCCTTCTTCTTTTTTCCTCCCTCCTTTGGCTTGACAAAGAAAGGCCCCAAAGGCCGTTTTGGCCGCCTATGGGGTTCTAGCGCGAAAACCCCCCGATGGGGGGGCGTGGGGGTTGGTCAGGCGCAAAAAACCCCCCGTGGGGGGGTCTGCGCACAAACCACCCGGTGGGGGTGTGGTCAAGCACAAAACCCCCCGCGGGGGGGATGGTCAAGCACATAAACCCCCCCCCCCCATGGGGGAGGTCCGGCGCATAAACCACCTCGTAGGGGGTGGTCTGCTAGCCTAGATCTATAAAGGTGGGCCCCTCGGGCCATTTTTTCTCCACTGCAGCCCGCTTGTCTTCGTCTTCCAGCGTCGGGGTCGTTTTGTTGGCCTGGACACTTGCACGACATATATTACCTCGGGCCTCAACCGACATTGATCTTGCATGGCAGAGGTTATATATCTCAACATGTCGTGCCATAAAACATCATATTTAAAATCCATCCCCAATTAGATTGGAATAAATATCTTTGAACCCGTTTATCTCAGGTGTTCGAAATAGGTGAGCCCGGGGATTTTTCCCAAAGCTTCACTATTTTTCGGGCGGGTTTATTGCCAGACCTTCGTTCGAACCTCGGAATTTTTTTTGGGTTCAACAAGTCCATAGAGTCGTTTACATTTCATGTCGTTTCACAGTAATTTTGCACTTTTCGGAATCATGTTAGGAGTAAGTTATTTTGTTTCATTTCTGTCTTTGCCGGAGGAGTCTTAGGGTTGGACTAGCCCAACCACTATAAATACATTGTAATAGTCTCTTTTCTAATTATTGAAGATTATTCTTGAAGACTTTCCTGAATATTGTGTTTCATTGCAACGAAGATTCTACTTCACCATGATTTGATGAGGCGTGCAGTGCCCCAACTGCACACTTTCCTCTGCCACCCCTCCCCCCCCCCCCCCCCACCTCAGGCTTTCTTTCTCTGTTCTGCCACTTCTCTAGTTGTCTTTCACTCCTTGTCTTCTTTCTCTTCCTCCCCGCACTGTTGCTTGCTTGCTGAACAGCCATGACAATAGGCCGGGCAAGCATTGTTGCGACGAACCCCAGCATGCGTTCTGAGCATGCCCCAACAGCTGCTTGACTGCTGCACCCCCACAGTCTGCCGTAGACACATGGTCACTATGGCCACACAAGCCACCTTGTACTGCTTCCATGCAGCGTCCACTCTGCGCATGAGCCCTTTGCAATGCCCCTTGCAGCCTACCCATGCTGGCCACGTGCCAGAACTTCTCAGTATGCCTGAACACAGTCCCTTGCTCCACACCATCTGCAGTCTAAACAGCCCCAGCTGCAGGTAGACAAATGCCACCTGCACACCGATGCCTGCCATGTTTGCTGTGCCCCAGTATCGTGGCACCCTTCCATGTCGCCATGCCCGCCTAGTCGTCATCCTTTGCAGCTTTGCCTGTGCATTCGACCAGCGTGGTTAGCTGCTATTGTTGCACCCCTCCTGAAAACCACTTGCGTCTGTGGCTTCTGCTACCTTGAGCACACACCAAGCCATCACCTTACCTGAGCCTGATGTTGCATAGCCCTAGTTGCAGCCAGCACAGCTGGCTTGTGGCCTCGTAGCCACCTGGACATCTAGTGCCCATGGACTGCATCATCAGTTCGACCAACGAACCTCTCTTGTGACCCAACAGCCGTCGTCTCCAAGTTGCCTCTGCCGCCATGGATTTGCCATTACTGCAGCTTAAAGACACATCAACTGGCCATGTTCTCTTTCCTCTCTTTATTATCATTTGCCTATTACCCTTCTGAGATGGTGGGCTTTCTCACGTAAAATTCTTCTATTCTTTCCTGCTCAGAAACACAGTCACGGTATTGTCATCTATGCAGTAACATGGAGGTACATGTCCCTTTTCTCTGACGGGGACCGTGACTCGTGACGGACGCGGAACAAGACTCGAGACTGCAGACGACCGGCGATATATTGACATCAATTTTATTTTATTATGTAATTTTTATTTTTAGTGGAATTTGATTTAGTCAGTTAGAATGAAGAGTCTAAATTTAAGGTAAGAAAGGTTTATTAGCAAGTGAGGGACAAGATTGTTATTTTGTGGTTTGTTTCAAGGTTATTTTAGTCTTTTCTTTTGTCTGTCTTTTGGCCTTTCCATGTGGCCTATATATGTACCGCGCCCCTTTCTTGGGCAGAGGATGGATAGATGAATGAATGAACTGTGTTTTGGAGACTGGAATGGTCTTGTGAGGTGCAGAGCGCCTGTGCGTGTGTGTTTGGAGGCTCCCGGGAAGGGAGGGTGTGAAGCCCCACCGCCTCCCTCTTCTCCTTCTTCCCCTCCGGTCTTCTTCCTCCTCTGCTCTCCCCCTTCCTCTCTTGCCGTCCCGCATCATTCTCTCTCACGCTTGTTTATTTAGCATCTATTTTTATCTGCTGCCATTTGGGAGTTAGGGACAACTAGGCAATTAAATATTGTCACTGTTGACTTGTGAGAGTGAGACCCTGATCCGAATGGTTCCATCGGAGTCAATAAAGTAGATTCCCTAGACTTCTCAACTACCAACTGTCCCACCACTGTGAGGGAGGGCTTTTCAGTTTAGCTTCTTGTTTTTGGGTGTATAGTACTCTTAGTTCTATTGTGATTGTCGAGTCACATTGTTTATTTCTAATATAATTTATTGCTGATCTCTAGTTTAGTGTCGAATCATCTGCCCCATGAGCCCATCCCCTATTAGCAGCTCTGAACAAATATATTCTACAATGACATTTGAAGATGGCACCTAAATAACAAAATAGCCTCTGAAACCATCTCACAAATGAGATACATGACAAAGAAACAGATGGTACAGATGCATCCAGAATGTCAAACATGGTATGCAGAATCTATTTGTTCCCATAAGGGCCACAAAACCAGATCAGAACTGCTTGTTCCCAACCAAATTCAACAAATTTCAGGGTAGGAACTAACTGATCCATTGAAAAATGAAAAGGTAGACAAGCTGGATCAAACCATAAACCAACTGGCCCTGGTTCACACATTGGGACGTGCCAGTCTCTTTTTTCTAACAATTTCATCGTCTTTTACATTTTAGTTTTTTTTTCTTTTTATAATAAGTTTACAAACTACAGTATATTTAATAAGGAGGTTGAAGCCAGCCGTCCAAATTAAGAACTAGCTTGTTTCCAGTCTAGATTGGAATGAAAACTGGCCCTCACTAGTCTGCTAAGTTCCTATTCTGCAGTCCTTGATGTCAAGAAACCTACACAAGCATATATACTTGCTAACTCTCATGTGCAGTCATTGACATCAGCCACTCTCAGGTTAGTAAGAGAGGGCACTAACATAATACCAACAATTAATGTGGACTAGACAAAGGAGAAGGTGAGTGAACTGGGCAGCAAAGACCAATGTGCCAAGAAGAGGCTTGACCAGGTTCACAGGGTCTTGAACCAGATGGAAACTGGTCCAGGTTAAGTAAAACAAATCGGTTCTTGACTTCTGGCCTTTACGCCAGATGGTACTGGCCAGAAAAAGGGTTAGGGAGGAGCCCAGGTCCCAGGTTCAAAACCGAGATTGATTGAATTTTCTGATTACTTGATGCTATTACCATGGCAGAAGCCCTCAAAAGAAAAAACAAAGATTTCAGAACCCAGATTCAGAACCTGAGTTGGTGCTGACACATATTTGACCATCTGAAACCCTCATGGAGATCCAAGGTGTGGAGATAGTAAAAAAAGATAGCATAACATTTATACAATGGCGTTCATCATGTCCTTTAGTCTTTTTGGCCTCACTAAAAGTCCTAATAGAAATATAGAATCTCTGAGAGAAATGGGTAGGATTAGTACTATAAGGGTGGATTGGTGTTCAAGAAAAGGCTAAACTATAAACATTTAGCCCACAAAAATGAAAAGGACATCTGCATTTTTAAAGTTCTCTAACTTCGAAGCATGAAATTTTTGTTCTGTACAATAACTGCTTAAACTGCCATTAAAAGAGTTCCTTCTGCTGGGATCATGGTCTATCTCAATGCTGACAACACATTCTGTGTTTTATGAGGTACCTATGACTATGAGGGAAGTGGTGACCATCTTTTTTGCTCATGTGGCATCATTAGAGTTATTTGGCAGATTATCCTTACATGTTTTCAGGTCAAAGCAGTATTTCCTTCGGAAATCCAAAATTTCCTCCATTGGTGGTGTGAAGAATGACGACTTGAAGCAGATACAGAATGAATGGATCTGTGTGGCTGCCGCTGTGATGTGGAGTAGTTCTGGACCGTTCGGAAGAGCAGGAGTGAAAGAATTTTCAAAAAAAAAATTGCTTCAGCTTTTGACATCTTCAAGGGAGGGGAGCAACATGTGTTTTTCTGACTGAAATAGTAGTAACACGATGAAGGGGACTACTGCTTTTGCTCTCTCTAGACTCAGAGTGGAAGACCTTTTCTCTGTATCATACAAGCTCTGTATAGTGCTGTTGCTCTCCTAAGTAGAGCAGCTTCCTTTCCTGGCTTTTTAGTTCGTTTTGTTCTTTCTCTTTCTTTTTTCTCCTTTTCTCCTCCTCTTCCCAATTATTTTGGAACTCTTATATCCTTTCAGCCTTTTCTAATGAATTGTAACCAGATTTCTGGTTACCTTCAAAAAGGTAAAAAATGTTCAAAAGATATTAAGAAACAATTTCATAGGTGTTTGATCCACATAGATGGGTACAAATAATATGGGATGTCATGGCCACCATATAAACTTTCACTACTTATTGACCAACAGGAAACTAGAAGCAATTGAATAGTTGCTCATGAATTATACACACGAAAAGTTTTTTAGATACTAGAGAACCAAATGTTGAGTCCCTTGAAGACATCTCAAGCTTAAAAGAATGCACTAATTCATCCGCCACTGTTTCTTGCCATGCTGATGAGTCAAAGGAACAAAGACTTATAATGCTATGGTTAATTAGAACAGTTCAATGAGGCATACAAACACCACAAAATGAGTTTCTTGCTAACTTAAAATACAAAAAATGTTAACTATAGACACACAAAAGTAGACAGAAAAGCCAATAACAGGTGATTTGAAACATACTTTGGTTCCTCATCCTCTCCAGGATCTTCGTCAAGTACTTCAAATCTGCAGGTGATCACAATAAGAAATACAATCATCAGATCAGACTATTAGAATGATCAAGTGAACTTTAAGAAAGACAATCATCAGACTAGCATATGCTACACATCAATCAAACTCATTTCATCACATGAATCAATCAGCTTGTATGACAATGCTAAGGCAGATTCCTTTGAGAACTCTCTCATAAAATAAAAAAACTCAGCTTCAAAGGTAAGGCAATATTTCTTCCTTATATCAAGTTGGATCTCTTTTCAATTCAGGTACCAAATAGAAAAAATATTGCAGTATAAATCTTGAACTTGCAAAGCCTAGTTTAATTCAAGGTGATCACATCTAAACATTCCTATGAAGAGTGAGTAACTTAAGAAACAAATCAATATAGAATAACATGACCAAGTAACCATAGCAATGATAATAAAAAAATATTCAGTCAAGTAGAACAAACATTTGGAGGTTTAACAGAAAACACCCCATGGATTGCATTCCACACGTTTAGACATTATAAGACAGCAGATCACCAATAAAATGAAGGTTTTCTGTGTTAAACGCTAAAATCTTTTAGTATTAAGTAAAATCTCACAATTTATCACAAAGCCCCCAAATCCTCCCTGTTATACAAAAAGGCCCTGTTGTTCTCTCTGTAGGTGAGATGGGTTTACAATTTACCTCAGGTATGAATAGGTCTAAAACGAGAGGAAAAAATGCCCTTGCCCACAGATGGGGTATAGGAGGCCCCTATAATGTGTGAACAGGTGTTTCTTTGGGAGTAAACTTCCTAACCCACCTTTCAAATGGAATTATTCCTAGTGCACGAAAAATTCCCTTTTTCTAAAGGATGTTAACCATGAGTTCATCAAAGTAAAAGTTAGAGGATTTGGAGCCTTCATGGTAAAACTGGAATGTTGGGTGGTTTATATAATATGAGAGAGAGAGAGAGAGAGAGAACCAAATGGGGGGGTGTGGACACGGGAATTTTTTCTCTCCTTCATTTATGTTTAAAGGTGTTTGTTCATTTATCTTTTGACTTTGTATTGCGGGGCGTGCCAGCCTGCCAGGCAGAAGTAAGGGTCTGCGCAATGCAGAGAAAGAATTTTTGTATATCCGTGAAACGGATGAATGCGCCGTGTTTTAATCTGAACTTCTTTGATTCCGTGTCTTTTAATCATCAGGCGATTGGGGTGGCGTGTGCTGGACCCCTGTCTCCATCGATCGGAATCGATGTTACATTTACATCGAGTTAAAAGCCTTAGGTGTCGTATTAACACCTGTTTCAACCCGAATACCATTTCATAGCATAGGCGAGAATATATGCATCTGTAAGAAATTTCAAGACAACATTTTTGCTTTGTTTATTTTGAACAGAATGAGTCTAAGTTTGAAAAATAGGGTTGTCTTTTTGAAAAGAGTATGAGTTTCCTTTGTGGAACTTGTCATGTAGCTTGCCATGGATAGGAACATGCCCGTGTTAGCGAAATTATCTTCTGAGTATATGCTCGTCTCCAGGGGCAAGATCTCAGTTGAAATGTATGCATATAAACACATAGTTATGAACATACGAGTAAATTTTAGGACGGAATTTCCGTTTAGACGGAGTGTCCTTGAGGAAATATATGCATATGATTGTACTTACATGGATATGTTCTCGGGTAGAACCCCTGCGTGGGCAGAGTTCAACTCAGGATTCATATCCGTATGAACATAGACTCACAATTATGAGTATGTATTTGAGGAGAATTTCTATTTAGACAGAGTTTCCTCAAGAAAACGTATGCATCTAAGCATGAGATTATGATTATACAGATATGCTCTTGAGCAGAATCCCTGCTTGAGCAGAGCCTCCTCGAAGGAACATATACATGTGAGTACAAGGCATCTAAATGTCCGTACCCATAGAGTCTTGCTCGATATGGAGGCATTTAGAGCACAAACATACAAGGGTATTTAAATACCATATGCTCATAGAGACTTGCTCGATATGAACAGTATTTAAACCCCAGAAAATCAAGTCTCTGTAGGGATATGATATACCGAGATACAAACATACAAGAGTATTGTGCTTGTATGGATATGTTCTTGGGCAGAACTTCTGCGTGAGCAGAGTTCATCCCAAGAATCATATACATATGATCATAAGGTCATGATTATATGGATATGTATTTGAGCAGAACTTCTGTCTATACGGAGTTTTCTCAAGAAAACATATGCATGTAAGCACGAGATTAGGATCATATGAATATTTTCTTGGGCAGAACTTCTGCTTGGGCAGAGTCCCCTCGAAGAAACATATACATACAAGAACAACGGCATCTAAATGCACATGCCCATAGAGACTTGCTCGACATGGAGGCATTTAGAGCACAAACATACAAGGGTATTTAGATACCATATGCTCACAGAGACTTGCTCGATATGAACAGTATTTAAATCCCAGAAACCCCACAGAGACTTGCTCGATATGAACAGTATTTAAATCCCAGAAACCCCACAGAGACTTGCTCGATGTGGGGTATAAAATATACCAAGATAAGGACATACAAAGGGTGTTTAAATACCATATGTCTATAGAGACTTGCTCGATATGGACAGTATTTAAACCCCAGAAACCTCACAGAGACTTGCTCGATGTGGGGTATAAAATATACCAAGATAAGGACATACAAAGGGTGTTTAAATACTATATGTCCATAGAGACTTGCTCGATATGGACGGTATTTAAACCCCAGAATCCCCACAGAGACTTGCTCGATGTGGGGTATAAAATATACTAAGATAAGGACATACAAAGGGTGTTTAAATACCATATGTCCATAGAGAGTTGCTCGATATGGACGGTATTTAAACCCCAGAATCCCCACAGAGACTTGCTCGATGTGGGGATGTGGCGCGAGGGAGATGTCGGAGCCGTATACGATGGCGATCTCCCGCTCTTTTCCACGTTATCGGGCACTCCTCACTCCATATTGAGCAAGAAATGGGCCAATACTTTCACTCCAAACCAAGAACTTGGAAGAACAAGTTGAAGGGGATTAGAAGAAGGAAGCTTTTCTATTTCTGAAAATTTCAGAACCAGGACCTTACAAAGCTTGGAGGGACTGGTTTACAAGGGTTTTTTGGGGGTTTTTTCTCTCTATGGGGACTGGTTTTTTCAGCATAGAGGGGGGGGGGGGATTTCTGGGATTTTTTTCCACTACTTCAGATGGAGGGGGTGCCTCCCCTTTTATAGGGGATGGCTTCTCCTCCCCTCCCAGCATAAACAGGAGAAGGAGGGGGGGAGAACTCCCCATTCCAGTTGGGGGGGAGCACCCCCCAACCTGTTTAATATTAAACAGGTTGGGGGTGTGAGCACCCCCCAACCTGTTTAACATTAAACAGGTTGGGGGGGGTCCCCTCCAACCTGATTTATATAAAACCGGTTGGAGGGGGAGCACCCCCCCAACCGGTTTTATGTTAAAAAGTTGGAGGGGGCCTTCTATCTGGTTAAAAAGGGCCAAAAAACATAAAAAGGGAGGTTTAGAGGGGTGTCCCCTAACTGGTTAAACAGCCCAGAAACATAAAAAAGGGGGGTTTAGAGGGGTCTCCCAACATGTAAAAAAGGCAGGAATCATAAGAAGAAGGTTGGAGGGGTCTCCCCTCCAACCGGTTGGAGGGGAGGGGGCTTCCAACCTGTTTATTTAAACAGGTTGGACCCTCCGACCTGTTTATTTGAACAGGTTGGACCCTCCAACCGGCCTCTCCCCTCCCATTCTCTTTAAACCAAGGTAGAGTTTCAAATGGGGGGGCTCTGCCTATAAATAGGCCACACATGCTTCATTTGAGGGGCACCCAATTTGCTGGAATCCCACTTCTCTGCTTGGAGTTCTGCTTGGTGAAGAGTTGCCGTTGCATCCTTGGAGCTTCTGCGGCCAACTTGTTCTTGTGCTTGTACTTATACTTGTACTTCATACTTGGTCTTTATGGACCTCGTATTGTTGGATTTCTTCCATATATCTGTATCTCACAATTGGTCTTTATGGACCTTGTGCTGCCGGATTTGTTCCGTGTTGTATCTGTATTTGTATTTGTCACTTGGTCTTTATAGACCTCATACTGCTGGATTTTTCTTCCATGCCATATCTGTACTTCAATGTTTAGTACAAGGCGTTAATTTCTTCCGACTTGTTCGGAGACTTAACGCGGCCTGAAGAGTTGTTGGTTTATCCTTGAAGGGAAGTACCCAGGATGTTGTCTGTAACTTTTTGGGGTTCAACAAATGCCCCCCACAGGTTATGTGTCGGATTTTGCAAATGACGACACGTGACCTGTGTAGAACCTTTGTGTAGTATTCTCTTCTGGCTTTGTGAAGTGTCTCTTCCTGACATTTCCTTGCTGATTTTTGCTTAGCCGGACTTGTCGTCCTTGTGATTTCTCTTTCTTGCTAATTTATGTATATCTTCATTCCTTTCCAGGCTTTAGTCATGTCGCACGGAAGGCAGTTCTTGAGCCGGGGCCGCCATACTCAGAGCACTTGTGACAAAGTTGTCCTACTGAATGACATGATGCCGGCTTTGGGAGAACCTTGTGTCACAAAGGACAATGTGTCCTTGCTAAACAGTGGTTATAATACCATTGCCAAAGGTCAAGTTGAGAATGATTCACCTGATGATGGGATTGATTCCTCACTCATCAGTCATGCAGGAGGCATTTATCGGTATCAGCGGACAGAGGGTTATCCGGACCATTTTCTGCTAGATAGGGGACTGTTTCCATTTATTCAAAACTTTGTCCCTTCCCATATGGAAGCTTGTTGAACCCGAAAAATATCGGGATTTAAACGAGTCCCGGGTGGCAAACTCGTCCGGAAATCCACGAAAGGCTAGGAAGAAATCCCCGGCCTCCCTCACTCGAACACCTGAGATAAATGGGTTTGAGTCCGGACGTCCACCCAGAATGAGCCGGAGGATGACGCTTAAAAAAGCCCGTCAATAGCGGAAATGCACGCCCCGGACAGCCGAGACTCAATGTCCGGACTCGCGCTAAAGATCGCGTACGACTCGGATGGATTTGAAAAGATGAAATGCACATGCCCTCCGAAAATGGGGTCAAACGCACGTGAAACGGGTAAGAACGCACGTCGAATGCACGTCAAATACATGCGGACATGTGTGTGCACGTGTGCCGCACGTGCCATGACAAACCAGCAAAACTCCCGGAAAACCTCTTGGAAATGACCAAGGACAGGGAGGGGCGCCGGTCTGCCCCCCCCCCCCCCCCCCCCCCCGCTAGGCAGGGAGGGGCGCCGGTTGGCCTCCTCCGCCAGTTGGAGGGGCGCCGGTCAGGCCCCCCTGACCGGCGGACCCCCCCCTCCGCCAGCAGGAGGGGCGCCAGTCAGGCCCCTGACTGGCGGCCCCCTCCGCCAGCCAGGAGGGGCGCCAGTCAGGCCCCTGACTGGCGGCCCCCTCAGCCAGCCAGGAGGGGCGCCAGTCAGGCCCCTGACTGGCGGCCCCCTCAGCCAGCCAGGGGGGCGCCAGTCAGGCCCCTGACTGGCGGCCCCCTCAGCCAGCCAAGAGGGGCGCCGGTCAGGGTACCTGACTGGCGGCCCCTTCCGCCAGTCAGCCCCTTCGCACGGGCACCTCTGCCGGTTCGTCTGCCTCGACGCACGCGCCCGTCCTCGACGCTCGTGCCCGCGACACCTCCGCCGGGGAGGGTACCCCCGCCGGTATGCCCCCCGCAAAACCTATAAATAGGGGGGCATACCCCCATTCACAAGCACGCCATTCGGCCTAACGACGCTTCCAAGACGCTGTTCGGCCCAAAACACGCCCTAACGCTTCCTCCCTCGAGCAGACGCCTGCAAACCACTTCAGTTGGTCCAGGTGTGGTCCGTGCGTGAGCTTATATAGGCCGCACGAGTCGGGGAAGGTCTTCGACACCCGTTGGTGCTTTGTCTCCGTGGCCAGGTCCTTCTGCGCTCGCCCGAATAGAGACGCCACAGGTTGTTACAAGACCCCCGAGGCTCATGCTCTAAATCCTCCGATGTCATGAAACGACATACGTCGAGGCGCATATTCAAGTCCTCCGGTGTCATAAAACGACACACGTCGAGGCTCCTGTTTAAGTCCTCCGGTGTCACAAAAAACACACGTAGAGGCATGTTACCTTGTGGAGGCACAAACACCCCATTAGTAACAAAAATGTACTCCATGTAAACGTCCGACGGAGGCACAAACACCCTGTCGTCGACGTCCATGTACATGACTTGTTGTATACACGCCCAGTGGAGGTACAAAACCCCATTAAAGGCGTAAATGTAAATGTCATAAATATAAATGACATGAGCATGCTTGAATAAAATCGTGGAAATTTGCTTGTCATCTGCCTTTTCTTCTTTAAATTTCGGCATATGGTCTTTTAATAAACATTACGCATTCGAAGGTATTCGAGTGTTATACTCGATGTAAACGAAACATCGACTTTGGTCGGTGGGGAACGGTCCAGTACACGACCACTCCAATCGCCCTGAACGCGAGCGCACGCGGAAAATAAATGAAATGAAATTCGAGGGTATCAGGGTTCGCACCCAATACTCCTCACAAAATACGAAGATGCTCTTCAAGCTGTGCATGAAAAATGACCTGCTCAAGCTTCCGGCATTGAGAAGACCGAGTGAAGCGGGTAGAGTGGATGAGCCAAATTACTGTCTCTACCACCGCATGCTGGGGCACTCTATTGAAGACTGCTACGTCTTCAAAAATGAAATACAGAAGCTAATCCAGAGTCGCCTCATCACCATGCATGAACATTTGGTCGATCCTCCACAGCTCCATGCCTGGGACCAATCGAGGCAGTCGGCCAATGTCATCCATGTGAATGCGCCGGCTCCTGAACCGAAAGACCCCGAAGCAAATCCTTGGGACGCTCATTCCACGAATGGGTGGGAAGGGGATCATCCCTCAGCCTCGGAGCACAGGACATGGTCGGAGACAGTGCAAAACCTGGAAAGGCAGGTTCAATCTCAGCGGCACGGGCAGCGTTAAACGCTGATGTACCTGAGGACCATGCAAGAAAGTCTGACGACTCTCCAGCAAGGACTCCAGGGGCCTGTAGGCACACCTACGCCCCGGACGCGCCCTCCCTGCGGGGGGTGGATCTCGGAGGAGTCTTCAAATCCGTCTGATGATGAAATCGCCGGAAGATTATATTCCTTCCCGCGCCATCGGACATTGGCGCTCTACCGTACCTGCCTGCGAGCAGGATTATTAGGCTGCCAGCCGCCAACAAGCGTCCCTCCAAACTACTGCATATACCATCAAGATGCAGGGCACGCATTAGAGGACTGCCACGGCTTTAAAGACAAGGTTGAAGCATGGATCAACCAAGGGATTATCGACTTGGGCAACGCCCGTGTCAACCCGCCGCAGCCTCACGTTCGCGAATGGACAGACCATTTAGCTGACGTTGTCACGCACACAGTCAACGTCATCGACCCACCGGAAATTTATACACCGGTGGCCTTCACTTTCCCGGACCCGGATATGATAGAAGGCGGCTCATCGGGCGAAGCCCCTACCTGGTGGTGCCCGGGAGGGAGGATGCCCCACCACAGTCACTTGGCGACCGGAAATGTTGGGGAAATCTTCGAGAAGCTCCTGCAACGAGGTGTCGTGATGGCCCACACACCGCCACCGACGTACACTGAAAGGGAGCTGAATCACCCCATGTACTGTCGGTATCACGCCATGCTGCTGCACCCTACAGACAGGTGCCCTGATGTCCGGGATTGGGTCGAGTCCCTTATCCAAAAAGGGAAAATCGACCCGGAAGGCAATTCCATGGTCCTAATGAGAGCCAGGGAAGCAGCCCAGCGGGAATTTGAAGAAAGCGACTATATGCGCTTCAAGAACCTCCAAGCCCCCGAAGCTGACGAACGAGGATGGCTCGTACCACCGATGTCGTCCACAGCTGACACTGAAGGCGCGAGCTTGGGGCAGCAATTCAGGAATATATCCTTGAAAGAGCAACCCACCTCAAGATATAATCAAGAGGACCCGGATATGACAGAAGGCGGCTCTTCTGACGAGGCCCCTGCCCTATGGTATCCAGGGTGGCGAGTCTCCCCGAATCCCTTTGCGACCGCAAAGACCGGGGAGATCTTCGAAAGACTCTTACAGCAAGGCTGCGTGAAGGCGCACAGGCCGCCACCAACATACACAGAGAGGGAAATAAACCACCCCATGTATTGCAAATACCATGCCATGTTGCTGCATCCTACAGATATGTGTCCGATTGTCCGAGATTGGGTCAAATCCCTCATCCAGAAGGGAAAGATCGACTCGGAAGGCAACCCGATAATTCAGTCCGGGGCCAGGCAAGAAATCCAGCAACAACCTCCTCGGCGAAAGAAGGGGTCTCGACGACACCAAGTCTCCCCTCCCCGCGAGCAAACTCCGGAAAATAGGAATAAGGGGTAGTGCTTCGAGAATTCGCCTCCGCGAATACTCAAGCGGCAAGATAAAGACCGCAGGGGCAAGCAGCCAGTGACGGAGCCGGCCACCCAAGAGCCAAGCCCCTACTGGGCCGAATTCCAACAACTGCCGCCCGAGGTGATCGAGCAGGCAATTGACTCCACTTTCCAGCATCAACAAGACGAAGCTGGCTGGACGACGGTGGCGTCCAGAATGCACACTCTGTCAGCGTTCCCTAAGAGGGGAAGGTCGCACGGTCGCCTTGGCCGGGAGACTATCCCTCAAGCGACAGAACAAGCTAAACCGCTGACGCCACTCGAAATGGCGCGCGCAGTGCAGCAAGAAAAGAACCGGCGCAAGAACATGAAAAGGCGCCTAAAGAAGCAAGCTGAGCAAGAGGAGGCCGCGGCAGCCCCAGCAGAGCTCACTCCACTCCAGAAGCTGCAAAAGCTCATCGATGAACTGGAGGAATACATCCCCTCCAAGCCCACTTGGGGAGTCCCTCTGACATATACATCCTGTGGGAAGAAATGGAGCGCAAAACAAGACTCAAAAGCTGGCTCCACCAAATGCTACAAAGGGCTCAAGAAGGCAAGAAGCTGCCTCTGCCCGAAGAACTGGCCATCTTCTATAAGGAAGATGAAATCACCATCGAGAAGTTGGAAGAAATGCTGAAAGACTTCTCGTGCAACATGGTGTCGATACCGCCGCCTGCGAGCTTGCAATCACTGGCTGTTACGCCCCCTGTGGCAACATATCGGCGCCGCAACCGAGGCAAAGGAAAGGCCCGCGGACGAGGAAAGAAATCTTCCCCGTCCGTCAGCGAGAAAGCCAACTTGCCCGACCTGGGCAAGACTATCGTCTTCCGAGGAGAAAAGCCTCAGCCTGCCCCGGAAATAGAGGTGCGGGCGAACTCCTTCATCTTCGACCCATCTGACGAGGAAGAAGAAGAGCAGCAGGATATCGCTAGTAGGCTCTCCGACCAGAGGGCAACCCAGCCAGTCCCCTTCATCCTGTCTGACGAAGAAGAGTATGGGGGATGGGCGATCCCCAACAAGCCTTTCAACCGGAAAACTCCTGAATCGGCCGCCCGGCCCGCTCCGTCCAGAAGCGGCAAAGAAGAAACTGCCGCCCCGGAGGAAGATTGCCTGGGCTCGTTATTCGAAGAAAAGCCGGACGAGCAACCAGTGGCAAGACGGGTCAACCAATTCAGGTAACCGATAAAGGCCCTGGAGGATACTGTCCCACCATTGGATCAAATCCGTGCCCGAGCTGACTGCAAAATCATACAGCATATGAAGCGGTTCCCAACCAACATCACCATATGGGACGCCATTGCCTGGAGCAAAGATTTGAGAGCGGCGCTCGTCAAAATCTTGCAAGAGCCCGAGGTCTACGAAGCTGACGTGACCGAACTCCAGGCACAAGCCCTAGAAGCACTGGTGGCGGAGGTGACCTTCTCCGACAAGGACATGTTGTTGCCAACGCTGTACCACAACCGCCCGTTGTACATGCAAGGAAAAGTCAATGGGAACGAGCTCAACCGGATCCTGGTTGACCCCGGGGCGTCGATCAATATCATGCCTCTGAAGACTTTCAAGGCTCTGTATCTTACGCCCTACTTGCAAAGGGTAAATGACATCAGAATCGCTGGATTCAACCAGAATTCTGAAAACGCCTTGGGAAAGGTGGAAGTGCAGCTGGACATGGGCGGCCTCACTACTAAGGTCGTGTTTTACATCATCAATGCAAACACGTCTTACAAAGCCCTCCTGGGAAGACCCTGGCTCCATGAAAATCGGGTCGTCCCCTCGACTCTCCACCAATGTATAAAATACATCAAAGAAGGAGAGCAGCATACGGTCTTTGCCGACCGGGCCCCGTTCCGCCCAAATGAATGCAACTTGGCGGACGCCCAGCTATACCTCGGCGAACCTCTTGGCGAGCCAGCAACTGCGTCAAAAGGCAAGGAAAAGCAAAATGCCGACGCAAATCAAGCAAGCCAGGGTCAAGAGGAAGAGGAGCTCTTCACGGTCAACAAAGACCTCCTTGAAGCTCACCGGCTCAGCCGCCTCGCCGAATCCACCACGCCCGGGCCAAGTTGCCCGAAAGGCATGAGATCACTACGAAGCAAACGCCATCGGCGAGATCATCAACCGAAGCATCGCCTTGCCGCCGGCGTACATCAGCTACTCTTCCATAGGAGGAGCAATGGGTGGAACGACTGAAGACATTCATTGTCACCCATTACAGAAATGATAGTCTCGAGAAGGGCGAGACGCCGAAGCCGATCATCTTCTACAAAGGAGACCCGCTGCCACATGGCCCCTCGAAGACGACTTTGGCTGGAGTCAAACGACTCAGTCGCCCCAGAGCCCGTCCAAGAAATGGACGACATGCCGAGCACATCAAGAAATTATGTCAAAGCAAAAAGTTGCACAAATGCAAGATCCCTCGCGACGGAGTACTTCCACCAGCTGTGGTACCTGAAGCAACTCCGGGGCAACCCCCTATTGTGCAAAGACACTCGGGGGTTGGGCTATGGTCAGGCGGCGGAATGCGAGGCCTACTATACGGTCAACACCGTTGGGCTCGCGCCCTTACCTGATCATTGCCCCTCCGGCGGGCATCTCCTACCCCCGCTACAAAACCACAGCAAGGGAGGCCGCCCTCGTCCTATCAAACGGGCCGCGTCGCCGAGAAGCATCTCAAGGCGGGGAACCTTTCTGGCCAATCACAGAAGAAGGCTTCAAATACTATGACGTCCACGTTGCTGACTCCGATGAAGAAAAGGATTTCATCGACCTACAGCCAGCACCTCGTGAACTCGAAGACGGCGGACAAGCTACGGTCGACGAACTGGTCGAGCTCAACCTCGGGGAACCAAAAGAACCCCGACCAATCTTCGTCAGCGCCCTCTTGAACGAAGAAGAAAGACAGTCATACCGGCAACTCTTGCTGGAATTCAAAGACTGTTTCGCGTGGACATACAAAGAAATGCCAGGCCTGGACCCCTCCGTGGCTGAACATGAGTTGTCCATACTCCCCGCAGCGAAGCCGGTCAAGCAAGCCCAACGGCGTATGCGCCACGAGCTGGAGCTGAAAGTAAATGCCGAGGTGGAAAGACTTCTCCAAGTCGACTTCACCGAGCCGTGCATCTATCCAACTTGGCTGGCCAATATAGTGCCGGTGAAAAAGAAGAACGGCGAAGTCCGGATCTGTATCGACTACAGGGACTTGAACAAAGCCTACCCAAAGGACGACTTCCCGGTCCCGATCACGGAAACAATGATCGACATGACGACCATGGGCATGAAGCGTTATCCTTCATGGACGGGTCGTCAGGCTACAATCAAATCCGTATGGCTCCCAAAGATAAGGGTCATACCGCCTTCAGGTCCCCCAAAGGGATCTACAACTATAAAAGAATGCCCTTCGGCTTGAAGAACGCCGGAGCCACCTATCAACGAGCCATGACCAAGATTTTTGGAGAAATGCTCCATGACTCGGTCGAGTGCTACGTTGATAACCTGGTCGTCAAGACCAAAAGGCGGAAAGACCACCTAGGCGACCTACGCCAGGTCTTTGAAAGACTCCGCCAGCATCAACTGAAGATGAACCCTATGAAGTGCGCCTTCGGCGTCTCGAGCGGCAGATTCCTCGGCTTTGTTGTCAAATACCGCGGGATAGAAATTGATCCTGTCAAAATCAAAGCTATCAGGAGCTGCCGCCGCCGAAAACCTTAACGAGCTAAAATCTCTCCAGGAAGGCTGGCCTACATAAGGCGGTTCATCTCCAACCTTGCGGGCAGATGCGCCCCCTTCAGCAAATTAATGAAGAAAGGGGCCCCATTTGTATGGGACCAAGAGTGCCAAATACTTTCGAAGAAATCAAAGAGTATCTCCTTACTCCCTCCGTCTTGGAGCCCCAGTGAAAGATAAGCCGCTCATCCTCTACATCGCAGCCATGAAACATCGCTGGGGCACTGCTGGCGCAAGTGAATGAGGAAGGCAAAGACAGCCGCTCTACTACCTCAGCAGGATGTTGGTGGGTCCGGAGCACCGATATTCCCCTGTGGAGAAGGTGCCTGGCATTGATATTTGCCGTCAAGAATTACGGCACTATCTCCTGGCCCATCAAGTCAGCCTCATCTCGAGGATAGACCCGCTAAAAGCGCTCCTCACCCAACCTGTGTTGTCAGGAAGAATGGGAAAATGGGCCCTTCTCCTCATGGAGTTTGATATCCCTTCGTCCCCGAAAAAGCAATCAAAGGGCAAGGTATGGCAGATTTCCTGGCGGCGCATCCGCTCCCAGCAGGCTCTCCCCTCGAGTTCAAGCTCCCGAGGAGGAAACGCTCTCGTCCCCTCACGGGGAGGGGACCCACAAAAAAAGAAGTCCCCGTTCAAGAAAGTGGGAATACTCTCGCCGTGGAATTACCACATTGGGAACTCTACTTTGATGGCGCTTCCCCGGTGCTCAAGAAACTGACGGCACCACAACTTATACCTCCGAGCGGGCATTGTCCTGGTGACTCCACAAGGGGAATACTGCACAACTCATGTGCACTCATGAAGCCGTTGACCAACAATCAGGCTGAATATGAGGCGCTGATCGTGGGACTGCAACTGGCTGCGAAATGGGCATCAAATGCATAAAAGTCTACGGAGACTCGCATTGGTCATCCGTCAAGTGCTGGGGACTACGAAGTTCGGAAAAAGGAACTGATCCCCTATCATGCCAAAGTAATGAAGCTCCGCGAGAGGTTCTATTTGTTCGAATCGGACATGTCCCTAGAGGGCAAAACTCTCAGGCGGATGCGCTAGCCAAACTGGCGTCTGCTCTAAAGCTCCCTCCTGAAGGGGAATTGGGCATACCTGTCCGACATAGGAGGCTGATGCCCAGTGTTCTTGAGGACGACTCCGACCCAGAAGATGCAGAGGTCAACGCCCTCGAAGAAGAAGCTGGTCAAGAAGAAGACTGGCGCCAGCCGATCATTCAAATAAAAACGGTTGGCTGCCTTCAGATCGGGCCGAACGAGTCCGACTGTTGCGGCGGGCCACGACATATCAAATGATCGGGGACCAACTATATCGGCTTGTCCATGAAAAAGACAAGTCCGTCCTCCTCCGATGTCTCTCCCCCAGAGAAGTCAAAGTCATCATGCACGAAGTCCACTCTGGACTGTGTGGAGCCCATCAAGCGGGAGACAAAATGAAAATCAACATCAAGCTGAAAGCTTCTTCTGGCCGACCATGTACACGGATTGCGTCCAATACGCCCGTACGTGTCATCAATGCCAGGTCTTCAGTTCGGTGCCAAGAAAGCCGCCGAACGAATTACATCCAACTGCCCCTACATGGCCCTTCGCCGAATGGGAATGGATGTCGTGGGACCATTCCCACCATCCTCTGGCGGCCACAAGTTTATCCTGGCAGCCACCGACTATTTCTCCCGATGGGCAGAAGCAATCCCTCTTCGGGAAGTAACCAGGGTGGCCGTTGCCAAATTGTCAAGCAACACCTGTTTACAGGTTCGGCACCCCTCATCGGATCGTATCAGATAACGGTACGCCCTTCAGAAACAAAACGATATATGCGTTGGCGGCCAAATTCCAGATAGATTGGAGGACGTCGACGTCTACAACCCTCAAGCCAATGGTCTGCGGAAGCCTTCAACAAGACCCTTTGCAAACTGCTTGCCAAGATAGTCGCAATCGCAAACGTGATTGGGGGGAGAAGTGCACGAAGCGCTCTGGGCATACGGACGGTCTACAAGACCCCAACGGGGTGTTCTCCCTTCTCTCTGGTGTACGGAGCCGAAGCTATGCTCCCCATCGAAATCGAAATGTCATCCTACAGGGTAGCCGTCTACACCAGTCTTCAGCCCGAGGAACGACAAGAAATTGAAAGAAGGTTGGAGGAATTGTCCGACCTAGAAGGCAAAGGTTGGAAGCATACAAACACCTCCAATCCTATCAAGCCCGCATGACTCAGCCTACGACAAGTTGGTTAGGCCCCGTGTCTTCAAGAAAGGTGACCTCGTCATGGTCAAACAAAGAGAGGTCATGCAGGCAAATCAAGTGGTAAACTCCAGCCAAACTGGCGCGGACCGTACGTGGTCACCGGAGTGTATGAAGGCGGGGGATACACGCTGGCAACACATGCCGGCGATCGCCCCTTTCCACCACTAAATGGCAAGCATCTCAAAATGTACTTTGCCCCTGAGCATGAATTCCCCGGGCAGCAGCCCTCCGATCCCCTTATAGCCGAATCAGGCTAGAGTTAGGCACATGCACCCATTTCAAAAAAAAAAACAAGGGAAGGGACTGAAAATAGAGAGGTCCCGGCTGACTTGGTCGCTCCCCAAAAAGGGGTGCCCAAGGGCAAAAGAGCCTATATATGAAAAAAAAGAGAGAGCCTATGGAAAAGAGGGAAGAAAAAGAAAGAAGAATTTCCCCCCTTTTTATGAACTATGTTCTCCCTCCTTGGTCAGCAAACCATCCCGGTCGACCAAGTCAACCCTTAGCCAATAAACCCCCAGAAGGTCGGCTAAAACTCCCTCTTGGTCAACAAACCGTCCAGGTCGACCAAGTTAAACCCTTAGCCAATAAACCCCCAGAAGGTCGGCTAAAACCTCCTCCTTGGTCAGCAAACCACCCGGTCGACCAAGTCAACCCTTAGCCAATAAACCCCCAGAAGGTCGGCTAAAACTCCCTCTTGGTCAGCAAACCGTCCAGGTCGACCAAGTTAAACCCTTAGCCAATAAACCCCCAGAAGGTCGGCTAAAACCTCCTCCTTGGTCAGCAAACCATCCCGGTCGACCAAGTCAAACCCTTAGCCAATAAACCCCCAGAAGGTCGGCTAAAACCTCCTCCTTGGTCAGCAAACCATCCTGGTCGACCAAGTCAAATCCCTTAGCCAATAAACCCCCAGAAGGTCGGCTAAAACTCCTTGGTCAGCAAACCATCCTGGTCGACCAAGTCAAACCCCTTTAGCCAATAAACCCCCAAAGGTCGGCTAAGCAATGCCCCCTCAGCCAGTAAACCTCCATGGTAGGCTGTGCCGTCCTGGGCCTACCAATCATAATGGTGGGCTAAACCCAAAACGGCAAATCCCCTAGCCAAGGTTCCTCAACCTCGCTTCGGATTCCAAAAAAAAAAGAAAGAAAAGGGACTAAAAATAGAGATGTCCCAGCGGACTTGGTCACTCCCCAAAAGGGGTGCCCGAGGGTAAAAATGCCTGAAATCCAGCTGAGGTGAAAACCCGAAAAGGGCGCCTCAGGCAAAAATGGATAACCCCTCAACGCGAAAACCCGAAAGGGCGCGTTGGAAAAAGCTAGAGGGGGCTGGCTTCTGTGAAAACCCGAAAGGGCGCAGGAGTCAGTAATGCGAAAAAAAAAAGGGATAGAAAATCAAAATCAAATCATTACTTACCAAGGCATGTTTCGCGCAGCCAGCAAACAAAATGCTGGGTCGGGCCCCTATTCTGCTCGGTAGGTAAACCGAAATGGTGGATCAAGCCATTTCTTTTTGACCAACAAACCTCCGCGGTCGGTCAAACCTAAACCCTTTAGCCAGCAAACCCCAAGAAGGTAGGCTATCTCTCTTTGACCAATAAACCTCCATGGTCGGTCAAAACCTAAAACCCTTAGCTAAAAAACCCCAAGAAGGTAGGCTATCCCTCTTTGACCAACAAACCTCCGCGGTCGGTCAAACCTAAACCCTTTAGCCAGCAAACCCCAAGAAGGTAGGCTATCTCTCTTTGACCAATAAACCTCCATGGTCGGTCAAAACCTAAAACCCTTAGCCAGAAAACCCCAAGAAGGTAGGCTATCCCTCTTTGACCAATAAACCTCCGCGGTCGGTCAAACCCAAACCCTTAGCCAGCAAACCCCAAGAAGGTAGGCTATCTCTCTTTGACCAATAAACCTCCATGGTCGGTCAAAACCTAAAACCCTTAGCCAGAAAACCCCAAGAAGGTAAGCTATCCCTCTTTGACCAATAAACCTCCGTGGCCGGTCAAACCTAAATCCTTAGCCAGAAAACCCCAAGAAGGTAGGCTATCCCCTGTTTGACCAATAAACTTCTCTTGGTCGGTCAAGCCAAACTCTTTACCAGCAAACCAAAGTGGTAGGCTAACCGAAATTCCCTTAGCCAGCAAACCGCAATGGTGGGCTAAATCCAAATGGGAGATCCCATGATCGTTGCCCCAGGGTCCGGCCCCCGGGCCCTAGCAAAAAAAAGAAAAGAAAAGAAAAAGGGACTAAAATAGAGATGTCCCGGCAGACTTGATCATCCTCCAAAAAAAAAGGGATGTTCAAGGGCAAAAAGGCCTCACACCCAGCTGAGGTGAAAACCCGAAGGGCGCCTCAGGCAAAAATGGGTAACCCCTCGGTGTGAAAACCCGAAAGGGCGCACCGAAAAAGCTAGAGGGGCCATCCCCGGTGAAAACCCGAAGGGCGCTTGGGATGGTAATATGAAAAAAAAAAGATGAACAAAAAAAAAATCATCAAATCAAAGTTGGGTTGCTGGACAAAGCCCCGAGAAGGCCAACCCCGGCACCCAAAATGTTGCATCAGATCTTGAGGAATGCCACAAATGCAAAATTCAAGCAAAAGATGCCGAGAGCAAGCCTGGGAAAAGCCGATAAGGCAAATCTCAGGAAGAAGAAATACAAGATCAAGGTCGAAGAGCAAAGCCAGAAAAGGCAAGCCTTCTCGACTAAGAATCAAACTCAGGTTGCCGGACAGAGCCCCGAGAAGGCCAACCCCAGCACCCAAAATGTTGCACCAGATCTGGAGGAATGCCAGAAATGCAACGTCCAAAAAAGACATCGCTCGAACTTACCGGTCCAAGAAACCGAGTAGAGGGCGGGAAAAGGCAATACTCGGATGAAGACAGCCAAGGTCAGCTCCAAGCAAAGTCAAGGAGCAGCTCTTCGATCAAACTCACCCCTAGAGTTGACCTGGTGGAGCGGGTCCATGTTACTTCCCTGAAGTGATGTGCGCTCTCCTGGGTCCTCTCATGGGAACTCTTGAGTTGAAAATAAATCTGAAAAATATGCGAGCGAGGAGAGCTGATGGCTCGGCACGAGAAGCATAGCAAGTTTGATCGCCGGCTTAACCGGTAACAACAGATTGTTATCCTAGGTTGCTGGCGACACTACACAAATGTTGAAAGCACATTGTTGTGGTTTTCAACCCAACTCCCCGCCAAGTCATTAGACCAGGGGTAGAGTTTGAAAATCGCCACGGGATACCCGCCTTCGTCTTCGTCTCTGACGGATATCCCGTGGGGGCATTTGTTGAACCCGAAAAATATCGGATTTAAACGAGTCCAGGGTGGCAAACTCGTCCGAAATCCACGAAAGGCTGGGAAGAAATCCCCGGCCTCCCTCACTCGAACACCTGAGATAATGGGTTTGAGTCCGGACGTCCACCCAGATGAGCCGGAGGATGACGCTTAAAAAGCCCGTCAATAGCGGAAATGCACGCCCCGGACAGTCGAGACTCAATGTCCGACTCGCGCTAAAGATCGCGTACGACTCGGATGGATTTGAAAAGATGAAATGCACATGCCCTCCGAAAATGGGGTCAAACGCACGTGAAACGGTAAGAACGCACGTCGAATGCACGTCAAATACATGCGGACAGATGTGTGTGCACGTGTGCCGCACGTGCCATGACAAACCAGCAAAACTCCCGGAAAACCTCTTGGAAATGACCAAGGACAGGGAGGGGTGCCGGTCTGCCCCCCCCGCTAGGCAGGGAGGGCGCCGGTTGGCCTCCTCCGCCAGTTGGAGGGGCGCCGGTCAGGCCCCCCTGACCGGCGGACCCCCCCCTCCGCCAGCAGGAGGGGCCAGTCAGGCCCTGACTGGCGCCCCCCTCAGCCAGCCAGAGGGGCGCCAGTCAGGCCCCTGACTGGCGGCCCCCTCAGCCAGCCAGGGGGGCGCCAGTCAGGCCCCTGACTGGCGGCCCCCTCAGCCAGCCAAGAGGGGCCCGGTCAGGTACCTGACTGCGGCCCCTTCCGCCAGTCAGCCCCCTTCGCACGGGCACCTCTGCCGTTCGTCTGCCTCGACGCACGCGCCCGTCCTCGACTCTCGTGCCGCGAGACCTCCGCCGGGGAGGTTACCCCCGCCGGTATGCCCCCCGCAAAACCTATAAATAGGGGGCATACCCCCATTCACAAGCACGCCATTCGGCCTAACGACGCTTCCAAGACGCTGTTCGCCAAAACAACGCCCTAACGCTTCCTCCCTCGAGCAGACGCCTGCAAACCACTTCAGTTGGTCCAGGTGTGGTCCGTGCGTGAGCTTATATAGGCCGCACGAGTCGGGGAAGGTCTTCGACACCCGTTGGTGCTTTGTCTCCGTGGCAGGTCCTTCTGCGCTCGCCGAATAGAGACGCCACAGGTTGTTACAAGACCCCCGAGGCTCATGCTCTAAATCCTCCGATGTCATGAAACGACATACGTCGAGGCGCATATTCAAGTCCTCCGGTGTCATAAAACGACACACGTCGAGGCTCCTGTTTAAGTCCTCCGGTGTCACAAAAAACACGTAGAGGCATGTTACCTTGTGGAGGCACAAACACCCATTAGTAACAAAAATGTACTCCATGTAAACGTCCGACGGAGGCACAAACACCCTGTCGTCGACGTCCATGTACATGACTTGTTGTATACACGCCCAGTGGAGGTACAAAACCCCATTAAAGGCGTAAATGTAAATGTCATAAATATAAATGACATGAGCATGCTTGAATAAAATCGTGGAAATTTGCTTGTCATCTGCCTTTTCTTCTTTAAATGTCGGCATACGATCTTTTAATAAACATTACGCATTCGAAGGTATTCGAGTGTTATACTCGATGTAACGAAACATCGACTTTGGTCGGTGGGGAACGGTCCAGTACACGACCACTCCAATCGCCCTGAACGCGAGCGCACGCGGAAAATAAATGAATGAAATTCGAGGGTATCAGGGTTCGCACCCAATACTCCTCACAAAATAAATCTTTGTCTGTTTCCCGTAAACAGTCTGGCCACCCAAAATTCGTCATTTCAGAAAAGAAGTGGGGAAAAAATAAAGTCCTATAAGAAAGGAAAATGAAATATCCGCGTTCCAACAAAGCTGATGATCGTCGTTTAATTGTAGACAGACGGTATCTGGAGACTGTTATTCTGACATATCGAGACAGTCTCCTCGGAGCTTGTCCCGTCTTTTATCCTAGCTTTCCTTTGGACTTTGCTATGTCACAGCAGCTGCCTTCTGCTGCTGATCTGGGGGTATTTAGTCTGGACCTTACTCATTATACATGGTCTCGGATGATTTCTCCAGCCAAGTGGAATTTGAAGGGGCATCACAGGGCAATGAACCAATCCAGTGGATTGCTGCTTATGCCTTGCGACCCTCGTTATAATACTGGAGGGTATGACAACCACTGCCTTCTTGATAGGATCATCGATCATACCACTCCCAGTTGGTATGGGAGGTGGTCAGTAATGCCCTCCCATGTCTTTCATTACGGGGCTACCGAGTGGCTGATGGGAATCTTACATCATTATGGAGAGCTTCTTAGAGCAACTGGTATTTACGGAGCCGTTGAGGTGGCATTATTTGATTATCCCTGCTATACGGGGATTCTTCAAGCTCTGGTGGAACTTTTCAACGTTCGCTGGAACACCTTTGGGACAACCGAGGGAGAAACCTCATTAGATTTATGGAGTTTTCATCGCATTTCTGGGCTGCCCATATCTGGCCACTTTTATGAGGAAGTGGTCTTGGATGATCTGCACAGCTTTCGCACCAATGGCCGCGGGCAATATATTCTCCCTTATAGCCTTCGCTTCCTGATGAAGGTGTGGAGGGACCTTGCTCGTGTCGAGAGGATCGAGAAGGAGAAGCCTGCAACTAGGACTGTAAGCCAGAATGCTTGGATTCACTATTTCTATAAAGGGCCTTTTTGCTTTTTTGATGGCTTTGCAGTTGAAGGCCGTCCTTTAGAGCACTATCGCCAACTGGAAGCGAAGAGGACTTCTCGTGGCCGATATATATTTGCTCCGAAGAACAGGGGATGGAACCCACGGCGTCTGCCAGATCGTACACACCTTGCTGCATATTTGGTGTACTGGCTCTCCAGTTTTGTGGTCCCGCATGGTGAGGAGGAAGGAATCAGACCTGGGCTGATTTATCCTGCCTGTCTTCTTGCGGAGGGGCATCAACTTGCTATTGCTCCTGCCGCCTTAGCAAATATATTTCACAAGTTGGGGGCCCTGAGTTCACATTCTTCTCCTCGAGATAAGAAGATGTTACTCCCAACCCATTACTTGAGTGCTTGGGCAGGCCTTTTACTTCCTGGTCTTTGCCAAACTGTTGATCTGCCCCGACCTATGGCTCCGTTGGTCTTGTTGTTTAGGAACCGGCCTTCTGGGGATGCGCTGAAGGGGCTTGTTGATGCTCGTTCCAGCTTGTCTTTTCTTCCACATGGAGCAAGGGCTTCTCCCATTTGGAATATATCCCGCGGTTCAAGACCATATAGTATTGAATCTTCGGTGGGACAACGTATCATATACCTCATGGTGATGGTCCCGACCCCTCTTTATATCAAGATTGGTTGCGTTGCATTCGCCCTGGTGTGCTGGTGTATCGTGGGGGACAGTCGCTCATATTAGAGCCTTACTACCCCTCGCGATTTGGCAGAAACTTTGGCTATGATCAGCTGACCCCACCAAATGCAGAGTTCCCTTTAATGACTCGCCTCAATCGAAGCCACCGTCTTCATTTAAATGCAGCGGCTTGGTGGAATTACTTTTTTCGAGAGGAAGTCGGCTCAACATGTGCCTTCCCAAACCCTAAGGCTATCGGATGTGCAGAAGTCTTTTATGCCCGATGGTGGTTTGGTCAAAGCAATATTTTTCGGGTATCTCATCACGAGCTAAGGGAGGCTGAAGAATCTCGGCTTGAGAAGCACAACCTTCCCCTAATTTGCATGCATAAGAAATTTTTGTCCGCTCATTTTAAGAGTTTGGTGGACTCATATACCAGCTATTATGAAGAGGCAATGCAGAACGGTCCTTTACCCGTTGAAAAGAACTTCTATCGGGGTGAACTGCAATGCCTGGAGCCTGTAGAATTGTTTTCAACCAAGGCTCCGAATAGTGATGGACCCTCAGATTTTGACTGGTAGAGTTGCCTCTTATCAGATTGTGGCTATCGCCCTAATGTGCCCTTATCAAAGAAGTTGCCTCCGGAGTGTACTGGCAATCAAGGTTGGGCGCTGGGAGAGACACCTTGTCAATATGATTGGCCATGCCGGACCGCTAGAATATATTCCTTTACGGAGACTGCCTCAACACATATGATGTTTGGGTCATCATGGGGAGAGTGAGTGATTTTATAAGATTGATTCTAAGGAGCTAGTGTCACCACCTCCTGCCCAGACGACAGGTATTTATGAATAACTTTTGCCTGGCTCCTTCCTCATGTTTGATGGAAATTTTTTGATATTTGTCCTGAAACTCTAGCCACCCCTGTTCTGAGGATTGGCGGCAATAGGGACCATGAGGCCCGTTCAAGAGCTTCTTCTCCCCGAGATATGAAGGCTGAAAAGGGGAAGGCCGTGGCTTACTGCTCACCTAATGGTGAGTTCCCGCCTTTCTCCTTTCCTTCCCTTTTTTCTTCTCTCATCCATTTTGTTCAGGACTTTCATTCACCATTTTATTATTTTTCTCCTCTTCCTCTGACTCATTTGCTTTAGATGACGAGGCGAATGATGGAAATATTGACCTGATTGCTTCAGATGAGTGTACCCCCCTGCTCGGGGATTCTTCTCTTCCATATGGAATGGAATGTGGGAGTCCTTCCCGAGCAGGTGGTGATTTGACATCAGAGGTTGACTTTATTGAGCCATTATCCCACCGTCCATTTCCTGAAGCAGTGGCAACGGGATGTGACGATAGCACCTCTGCACATGCTGAATATAAAGCCATTGCAGAACAATATCCTTTTACACTTGTCGATACTTATATCCCGGGACCTGCCGAGGAATATCCGGCCGCGGAAGCAGCTTCTTCAGGTGACTTCCTTTACTGGGCTCATATACAATCTTTATCAGATATATTTTCCTTCATGCTTGACCCCCTCCCTCCCTTTTGTTCAGGTGGTCAGTCTTTTTGTGATCAACTCCTTTCTTGGGGAGTGATGGATTCAAATTCCATTGCTGCAACCAGTTCACCTTTCCTTTCTTGGGATGGCCTGGGGAGCCCGTTCCTCACATCACAGGCATATTCAGCATTTCAAGTTGGAGACACTGCTGACGGTGATGGACTTTTTGGACAAACGAGCTATAACCTCGAACCATCTATACCATCGATAGACGGAAGAGGCCTAGATCTATCTGCAATTGATTATCCTCCTGCTTTTCAGGAATTCTATGCCGAAGAATCGAGTTCTGCTCAACCTTCAGCTCCTGAAGCGGAAGCAGAAGGGGGAAATCTCCCATATAGTGAGTTGTAGCAGTTTTCATTCTTTTCATTTTCTTTCAGACTTTGTAAGCTTCATTGTCACTCGTTGATGCATGTACTTTTATTTGTCAGGCAACCCGCCACCTTCAGATTTTGACGACGGTGGGTCTCCGCCATTAGGACTTGAGGCCCTACCTGAGCATAGAGTGGATTGGCCCACCAGAGCTCAGCCAAGTCCGGGCCCTGAGGATGAAGATCTTTGGAATTTTCTTGTCGACCGCGTCAGAGCAGTAGTGGATTCAGAAGATCCTCTACCCATTGATGCTGTTAAGCGAGTGTTGAAGGAAAAGACCATGCTAGCCTTCAACTCAGGCATTGCTTAGAACAGATGGATGTCATTTGTTAGAGATATCTGGGATGAAGTATGTCGCCGCCACAACAGTGTAGTCTGGGCTCCTTATGACCGACGTATTCAGACCTTGGAGGGCGACATTTGTTCATTAGCCAGTGATGCTGATAGGCGCGGCTCCCGTATTGCTGACGTGGGTAAAGGCCGGAAGGCACGGAAGCTGAAGATCACCGCAGAGATGGAAAATGTTGTCCTTCTGCAGCGCGAGCTTGAGGAGGCACGCTCCTCTCTGGAACAGGAAGTCAAAGACGACACCAAAGATTCCGAAGAGGAGGCCGCCTTTATTAAGGATGATGAAGAACATCGTCGCTCCACTTCTTCCAAGACCAAAGAGGTCGAACGACTGAAAAGGAAGAAGCCCTCCTGGCTTCGTTTTGGATTGAAGTAGTTATGCATAGGCCTTTCTATTTTGGCCCTATTTTCTCTTGTATTCAGTAGCTATCATGCTCTGCTTGTTTGCTACAGAGCGACTTGTGATTCTGTAAATATTGAATGAAGGACAGTGAAGTCCCCCTTTCATGCTCTCTCTCTCTCTCTTTTTTTTTTGCATTACCAATCTTAGCGCCCTTTTGGGTTTTCACTAAGACCGGCCCCCTTTAGCTTTTTCCAACGTGCCCTTTGCGGGTTTTCACGATGAGGGGTTATCCATTTTTGCCTGAAGCGCCCTTTCGAGTTTTTACCTCAGCCGGATTTTTTGATCTTTTTACCCTTAAGAGCACAATGTGGTTGTGTTCTTAAGTCCATCGGGGTATCTCTATTTTTAACCCCTTTTTCTTTTCTTCTCCTTTTTTTTTCACATTACCAGTTTCAGCGCCCTTTTCGGGTTTTCACTAAGACTGGCCCCCTTTAGCTTTTTCCAACGCGCCCTTTCGGGTTTTCACGTTGAGGGGTTATCTATTTTTGCCTGAGGTGCCCTTTTGGGTTTTCACCTCAACTGGATTTTTTGATCTTTTTACCCTTAAGAGCACAATGTGGTTGTGTTCTTAAGTCCATCGGGGTATCTCTATTTTTAACTCCCTTTTTTTTTTGAACTCTGTATTTGAGACATTCAATCAATCCTTGAGTGAATTTGCTGGAATTTGTGTTTTGATGGTATTGGAATATGGGATTTTGGGTTTGATTTGGTTCTGGACTTGGTTTTGGTCTTGATTTTGGTTTAGGTTTTGGTTTTGGTATTGGTTTAGCCTACCTTGGTGGTTTGTGGCTATGGATTTGATATGGCCTGCCTTGATGGCTTGCTGACCATGACTAGAGTTTGGGTTTGACATAGCCTACCTTTGTGATTTTCGGGCTATGGGTTTGGAATTATATTCAGGGTATGGCCTGCCTTAGTGGCTTACTGAGGATGACTGGGTTTTGAATTTGAGCTAGCTGGCTTTTATGGCTCGCAGTTGGGACTTTTGAGCTTGTGGATTGACTCAGCCTTTCTCAATGGCTTTTAGGCCGAACATCTAGTATTGGAATTTGGAATTTGGTATAGCTTATTATGGTTTGAAGGCCATGATTTTGGAGTCTGAGTTTGGATTTTGGTTTCAGGCTTAGGTTTGTATCTGACTCAGTCTACCTTGATGGTTTATGGCTGTATTGGGCATTTGGGTTTTGGCATATTTTGGAATTATAGTATGTTGGATGGGGTTTTTTTTTTCATGGATTTGGGATTTGAAATAGCCTACCTTTGGGGCTTGCTGGCTATGGTTTGGGATTTGACTTGAATTTGCATATGGGTATGGATTTTGAATATGGGTTTGATATAGCCTACCTTTGTGGTTTGCTGGCTATGTTTTTTTTTATTTGATATAGCCTACCTTTGTGGTTTGTGGCTATGGAATTTGGATTTGGGTTTGAATATGGCCTGCCTTGCTGGCTTATTGGCTATATATAGCCTATCTTTGTGGTTTGCTGGCTATGGTTTTTGAATATGGATTTGATATAGCCTACCTTTGAGGTTTGCTGGCTATGGATTTGGAATTTGATTTTGACATAGCCTACCTTTGTGGTTTGCCGGCTATGGTTTTGTGATTTGGATTTGAATATGGCCTGCCTTGATGGCTTTTTGGCTATAGAATTTATATTTGGGTTTGAATATGGCCTGCCTTGACGGCTTGCTGGCTATGGATTTGAAATTTGGGATTTGAAATAGCCTACCTTTGTGGTTTGTTGGTTATGGTTTGGGATTTGATTTGATATGGCCTACCTTTGTGGTTTGCTGGCCATAAGGTTAGATTTGGATTAGGTGTAGCCTACCTTTGTGGTTTGCTGGCCATGAATTTGAGACTTGGGTTTGATATAGCCTACCTTTGTGGTTTGCTGGCTATGGTTTTTGAATATGGATTTGATATAGCCTACCTTTATGGTTTACTGGCTATGGTTTGAGTTTGGATTTGAATTTGGCATAGCCTACCTTTGTGGTTTGTGGCTATGGATTTGAGTTTTGGATTTGATGTAGCCTACCTTTGTGGTTTGCTGGCTATGGTTTCGGGATTTGGGATTTGAAATAGCCTACCTTTGTGGTTTGTTGGCTATGAATTTGAGTATGGATTTGATGTAGCCTACCTTTGTGGTTTGCTGGCTATAGATTTGAAATTTGATATAGCCTACCTTTGTGGTTTGCTGGTGGTGAATTTATGATTTGGATTGGATATAGCCTACTTTTGTGGTTTGTTGGCTATGATTTTGAATTTGGGTATAGCCTGCCTTGGTGACTTGCTGGCTATGAGCTTGAGTTTGGATTTGATGTGGCCTACCTTTGTGGTTTGCTGGCTATGGTTTTGGATTGGATTTGGTATGACCTGCCTTGATGGCTTGTTGGGTGTGGTTTGGAATTTAGACTTGAACATAGCCTACCTTTGTGGTTCGCTGGCTATGGATTTGAGATTGTATTCAGATATGACCTGCCTTGATGGCTTGCTGGAGTTTGGGTTTGATTTCGCCTACCTTTGTGGTTTGTTGGTGGTGAATTTATGATTTGGATTGGATATAGCCTACCTTTGTGGTTTGATGGCCATGATTTTGAATTTGGGTATAGCCTGCCTTGGTGACTCGCTGGCTATGGTTTAAAATTTGGTTTTGAGATAGCCTATCTTTGTGGTTTTCTGGCTATGACTTTGTGATTTGGATTGGATATAGCCTACCTTTGTGGTTTGTTAGCTATGGATTTGAGTATGGCCTACCTTGATGGCTTGCTGGCTATGAGCTTGAGTTTGGATTTGATGTGGCCTACCTTTGTGGTTTGCTGGCTATGGTTTTGGATTGGATTTGGTATGACCTGCCTTGATGGCTTGTTGGCTATGGTTTTTTAATATGGATTTGATATGGCTTACCTTTGTAGCTTGGAACCTCATTTGGCGGGATATACAACATAACCCTCCGACTTTCATTTGCTCTTTGGGTTTGTACATAAAGTGCCTTTGGCTTCATGCTTTGGCAGGAATGGAGGGATTTATGGATTTGGATTGTGTGATGGATAGGTGGAGATTTGATTCCTTTGCCCCCATCTACGACAATTTTTTATTTCAGCATCAGTATTTTTTTTCAAAAAGGATACCTTTCATTTTTCTTCGGCTTCGTGCCTATCTGAGTGATTGGGCTTTTGTCTTGATGACTGGCCAGGGAATTCATGTTCTGGTGCATGATATAGTTTCAGGTGCTTTCTGTTGAGAGGAGGAAAGGGTACAGTACCTTTGTGGTCGACCAGTCGATATGCTCCTCCTTCATATGCCAAGGTGACTATGTATGGGCCAAGCCAAGTGGGCTGCAATTTGCCACATGACTTTTCTGCCATTGCTTCTCTGCATTTGACCATGACGAGGTCTCCTTGCTTGAATACTCTTGGTCTTGCCATTTTATCGAAGGCGCGAGCCATTCTAGCTTGATATACTTGGAGTGATTTATATGCTTCGAGCCGCTTTCCTTCCAGGTTGGCGAGTTCTTCAAGTCTTCTTTCTATTTGACTTTGATCTTGACTTTGAAATTCATTTTGAATTGCCACCCGATAGGATGCCATTTCAATTTCGATGGGTATCATTGCCTCAGCTCCATATACCAAGGAGAAAGGCGAGCATCCGGTAGGAGTTTTGTACACTGTTCGATAAGCCCATAAAGCTTCATGAACTTTTTCTCCCCATTCCCGTTTTTTATTGCCGGCTATTTTGGCGAACAGCTTGCAGAGAGTTTTGTTGAAGGCTTCTGCCAACCCATTTACTTGTGGATTGTATACTGAAGAAGTTCTCCAATCAATATAAAATTTGGCTGCCAAGGCATATATTGTTTTGTTTCTGAATTGTGACCCATCATCGGATATGATCCTGTAAGGGGTACCAAATCTGTATATTATGTTGTGCTTGACAAACTTGGCGACTGATTCTCCCGTTACTTCCCTTAATGGGATAGCATCAGCCCATCGAGAGAAATAATCAGTGGCAGCCAATATAAATTTGTGACCTTGAGATGAGGGTGGGAATGGTCCCACAATATCCATTCCCCATTCTGCGAAGGGCCATGTTGGCGCTGTAGGATGCAGCATATTTGTGGACTTTCTCGGCACGGGGCCGAAGGCTTGGCATTGATGACATGTACGGGCATATTGGATGCAATCCGCGTACATGGTAAGCCAGTAGAAACCTTTTAACTTGATATTGATTTTCATTTTGTCTCCTGCTTGGTGTGCACCACACAGTCCGGAGTGAACTTCTTTCATCATGATTTTGGCTTCTTTGAGAGATAAACATCGGAGGAGGACTGGTCCTTTTCTTTCATGGATCAATCTATATAGTTGTTCTCCTATCAATTGATATGATGCAGCTCTACGTAAGAGCTGAATTTTCTGAGCTCGATGAGGAGGTAGCCAACCTTTCTTGAATTTAATAATTGGCTCACGCCAATCTTCAAATCCATTTGCTGTATCTTCTTCTGCAGTATATACTTCTTCAATTGCAATATTAGACTCGTCGTCGAGGACACTCGGCATGAGTCTTCTATGACGAACAATTATGTCCAATTCTCCTTCGATAGGTAGTTTTATGGCAGAGGCCAATTTAGCAAGGGCATCTGCCTGAGAATTTTCACTTCTTGGCACATAAGATATGTCGAAGAAGCTGAATTGTTCTTTGAGCTTCATAATCGTGATATAGTATGGAAGCAATTGTTCCTTTCGGACTTCATACTGGCCCAACACTTGTCGGATGACCAGCTGCGAATCCCCATAAACTTGTATACTTTTGACTCCCATTTCGAGAGCCAGTCGAAGCCCAATGATTAGAGCCCCATATTCGGCTTGATTATTTGTAAGCGGCTTCATGAGAGCACAAGAATTATATAATATCCCTCCTTGAGGGGTGACCAAGACAATACCAGCCCCGGTAGAGAGGTGGGTAGAGCCATCTGTATAGTGGAGAGTTCGAGAAGCTCCATCAAAATATAATTCCCAAGAGGGCAATTCAATTGTGGTGACCTCTTCGAGAATTGAATTTTCACTTGCAGGAGAAAGAGTTTCTTCTTCTGGGAGGTCTATAGATAAAAGGGAATCTTCTGGCACTGGGTGTGCAGCCAAAAATTCGGCCAAGCCTTGCCCTTTGTGGACGTATGTGATATCAAACTCCATGAGGAGCAAAGCCCATTTTGCGAGCCTTCCTGACAATATGGGTTGCCTTAGCAGATATTTGAGTGGATCACTTGGAGATGAGTTTAATTTCATGAGCCAGCAGATAATGCCTCAATTTCTTGGCGGCAAATACCAGCGCTAGGCAAACTTTCTCCATTGGAGTATATCGGAGTTCAGGACCGATTAGCTTTCTGCTGAGATAATATAGTGGTTGCTCCCAATGAAGCATCCATAGCTGCAGTATAAAGTATAAGAGGCTTACCGGCGATTAGGGCTCCCAATACCGGTGGAGTGAGAAGATATTCTTTTATTTGCTCGAAAGCTGCTTGGCATTCTTGATCCCATATGAAAGGAGCATCTTTCTTCATGAGCTTGCCGAAGGGCATGGACCTTCCTGAGAGATTGGAGATAAATCGCCTGATATAGGCTAATTTTCCTTGAAATGACCTCAGCTCGGTCAGATTTTGAGGAGACGGCAGTTGCTGTATTGCCTTGATTTTGTCGGGGTCTATTTCTATTCCCCGATATTTGACGACGAAGCCCAGGAACTTTCCGCTTGAAACCCCAAAAGCACATTTCATGGGGTTCATTTTTAATTTGAATTGACGAAGTCTTTCAAAAACACGGCGAAGATCAGATAAATGATCTTCCCATCTTTTGATTTTGACGACCAGATCATCTACATAGCATTCGACTATATCATGAATCATTTCGTCAAATATCTTTGTCATGGCTCTTTGATATGTGGCTTCTGCATTCTTCAGGCCAAAGGCATCCTTTTGTAGTTGAAGATACCTTGGGTGATCTAAATACAGTATGATCTTTATCTTTGATCGCCATCCGGATCTGATTATAGCCTGAAGACCCGTCCATAAAAGATAGAGCTTCATGACCGGTGGTCATATCCACCATTGTTTCTGTGATTGGAACTGGGAAATCATCTTTGGGACATGCTTTATTCAAGTCCCTATAATCGATGCATATGCGGACTTGACCATTCTTCTTCTTCACTGGAACAATATTGGCGAGCCATATTGGATATATGCACGGCTCGATGAAGTCTACTTCAGAGAGCTTGTCGACTTCAACATTTACCTTCAATTCCAGCTCATATCGCATGCGCCTTTGAGCTTGTTTGACAGGCTTGGCTGTATGAAGTATAGATAACTCATGCTCAGCAACTGATGGCTCCAGCCCGGGCATTTCTTTGTAATTCCAAGCAAAACAGTCTTGGAATTCCAGAAAGAAGATTTTGTAAGATTCCCTTTCTTGTTCATCAAGAAGGGCACTGATGAAGAGTGGTCGGGGGTTTTCTTGATCCCCGAGATTGAGCTCAATCAATTCATCAACAGTAGCTTGTCCTCCATCTTCAATTTCTTGAGGAGCTGGTTGAAGATCTACAAAGTCTTCTTCGCCGTCAGGGTAGGCGACTAGAACTTCGTAGAAATTTGTATCTTCAGAATTTATTGGCGAAGATTGCTCGTCAGATTCTTCTGACGATCCTTCATTTAATGATCTCTTGGTGGGACAGAAAATATCTTCTTGTGGGTTGGAATTGGAAGATGCTTGGCTGCTTTTTGCACTGTAAGTATCTGGTAGTATTCCAACAACATTGGCTGAGAAGAAGACCTTGGCTTCTGTGAGAATATATTTTTTAACACTTTAAAATTTTAAATTTATCTTTGCATTTGATTTATTTGGGTTTTTATTTATTTATATGGACATGGTCTTGTTTAGTTCATTGACCTCCCTCACTAACTGCGGTTAGTGTTAATTATATCAGCGCAAAGGCTGAACACCCTTGATTAACCATCAGACAACCCTTAGAAAAGAACATAACTCACATTTGCATGAAATGAATTGTGCATGAAGGGAAACACAGTTGCAGACATGCAATCTATTTTTTTTGAATTTTTTGATATTTATTTCATTTTTATTGATTTTTTAATACATTTTCTCTTTTTTTTTATTTTTAGGATTATTAATTTCATTTATCTATCTATTTTCGTTATTTATTTATTTACATTATGATCATGTGGATTAAATTAACATTTTCATTTATTTATTTGATTTAAAAGGTGTTTAACTTAAGGTGGATTAAAATTGATGTGAAACATAACTTGTTTGTTGATTTTATGTTATTGAAAATTAAATAATAATGTTTGGAAAATATTTTGTTAACGTTGGTCGAAAACTTGGTTGATTTTGATTAAGAAATTACGTAGTGCTACATTTTAAATAAATGTAAGATTACATGAAATAATTCATATAACATGTCATTGGAGAATTAAAAATAGCCCAAATGGGCCCAATAAATCACACAAGTCTATCCGTCAATTGTTGCCCAATAAGCACAGAATATGTCAACTAATTGTGTGACAGTACAAATCTGGCCCAATAAGAAGTATTAGGTCCAATAAGGAAATTGACCCAATAAGGAAAGCCCAATAAACCTTTTGAAAATATTCTAATCGTGCCTTGCACGATGATTTTTTTAGGGCTGCCTTGCAGACCCTTTTCTCTTGACCGCCTTGCAGTCTTTGCCCGGAGCCTTGCTCGGTTTTTCTTTTTCTCCCCTCCTCTTAACCTGGGCGCCCCCCTCCTTTTATAGTGGCTGGGCAAAAGACGCCCGGCCGGAAGGTTTTGCGCTCTCCCCAGAGCTCTGCACATTAAATTGGGGGGGGGGGGGGGGGGGGGGGGTTTACACAATTTTTCACCCACCTAATTGCAATAACCCTGTATTTTTCTTCCTTTTTCATATTTTCCCCTTCCCTCCTTTGGCTGGACTCCTTCCCGGATTGCTCTGTGCGAACCAGAGCAGGGAGGAGAGGGCGGCTCTGCGCGATCTCCCTCCCCCTCTCTTCCTTCCTGCCGAGCAGCAACAGCAGCGGTGGAGGAGGCCGGCGCAGCAGCAGCGACAGCAGCACGAGGGAGTCCCCAGCGGCAGCAGCGCAGGCGAGCAACAGGGAGGCCCGCGCGGCCAGGGGAGGAGGCGGCGGCGGTGATGCTGGGCGCTGGCAGCCGCGCGGCGGCGGCGAAGGGAAGGGACAGCGGCGACGGCGCCGGGCCCAGGCGGCGGCTGCGGGCAGGGGGACTCTCAGCAGGGCCCCCCGCCCTTTCTCTCCCTGTCTACTGCAAGCAGCGGCTGAGGAGGGGATAACAGCCCAGCAAAATCCCCTCTTTTTCTTTTTTCCTTCGATTCTATGTTTGTTTATCTACTTTTTTTTTTTGTTTCTTCCTTGTGGCAGTTCAAAAATCTGGCGCAACAGCTTCATAACCTAGTCCTCTTGTATCTTTTTTGGGAAATGGAGGTTACCCTCGCACTTGTGAAGGTTCCCATAATTGCTTGAAGAAATTCCGTTGAGAGATATTTTGTGCCTGGGGAATATTTTGCTTCTTGCACATTTCTTTGATGCTTTCTGGCATATCTGTCATTTCTTCTATTGGCTCAGGGTGATTCTGGGTTTTATTTTCCCAATCAAAATCATCATCTGGGAATGTGTGAGGTACCAGTTCCCCTTTATAGAAGTGGATTGGCTTTGATGCCTTTCTGGCTTTTTCCTTCTTTTCTTTGATAAGTGACGACGAATGTTTTCAGTCGTTGAACACTTTGATGCTGCTTTGGGAAGCTGATCTGCAAGCAATTGGGAGGTAAAGGAATGCTCTTGTTGATGCCTTGACTCACATAATCAGCCTCATGGTTGATGTTTTGCTTTTCTGGGCAGATTGCTTTACTTCGGAAATTCTTTGCATGGAGCTCGACAAGATTCTTGTTTATCACAAAAAGCTCGCCAGTCTCACTATCTTTATCAGAGGATCCGACTTGTTTACCCCTCCCTTTGGATTGGGTAGGGGTTTGAAGAGCTGGTCCTCCAAAATATAAGGGGGCATCAATAAGGTTGCATTCATCTTCCCGGAATGGGGCTTGATCAGCAAAGACTGCATACTGTTTCCCTTCTCTGGCATATTTGATGCACTGATGGAGTGTTGACAGGACGACCCAATTTTCATGTAACCAAGGCCTCCCGAGCAATACTCTGTATGTTGTATCAGCATTGATAATGTAGAAGGTTACCTTGGTGGCGAAATCTCCAAGAGATAAGTTGACGGTAACTCTTCCGATGGCTTCTTCTGATTTTAAGTTGAAACCAGTGATTTTCACATCTTTTACCTGCTGCACATAAGGCATAAGATGTAGAGCTTGAAAGGTTTTGTAGGGCATTATGTTGATGGAAGCCCCTGGATCGACCAGAATCCGGTTCAAATTGATGCCATTGACTTGCCCCTTCATATATAAGGGCGATTATGGCATGAGAAGATAGCAACATGTCTTTATCTGTGAATGTGACATTTGCTGCGAGTGCTTCATATATTTGAGTTTGGAAATCAGCCAATATGAGCTTCATATATTTCTGGTTCTTGGAGTATTTTGACGAGGGTTTCTCTCAAGTCTTTGCTTCAAGCAATCGCCTCCCAGACAGTGATGTTGACGGGGAGCGATTGGAGTTGCTGAAGGATTCTGTCATCAGCCTTTATGCGGGTCTGATTGAAGGAGGGAGACTCCTCCATCAAGGATTCAGACGGCTGTTTTGACTTGCGAGATTTCTTCTGGGAGAGAGGATTTAATAGCCTTTCATTTGGAAAGGGAGGAGCGTTGTCCGGCTCATTTGATGAGGCATAGGGACTTTGGCTCTTCTCTTTCATATGAGAAGGTATATTGGGCGGCTCTTCTTCTTCATCTGAAGGGTCGAAGATATAGGAATCTGCCCGTATTTCAGCTTCGGGCAGAGGCTTTGGTTCCTCGCCATGAAAGAGTATAACTTTGCTTGACTTTGTGATGTCAGGCTTCTTGAAAGTGGTAGATGCAGCTTTTTGCCCTTTACCACGTTCCTTCTTGCGATGGCGGTTATTTGCCGGCCGTCGCTGATACGTCAGCATTGTTGGCTCATCCTCAGCTTGTTTGGTATCATCATTTGGAGCGATCTGTAGCTCCTTTGGTGGAGGTATGGATACCATATTGCAGACATGGTGATTGAGGATCGAATCCAACTCCCTTATGGTGATTTCACGATTTCCATATATGGATTTCAATCGAGCTGAGAGATGATGCTCTCCTTCATCTAGGGCTTCTACTTGTAGTCGATAGAGCAGATTCCGAAGCCGGACTTTCCGCTCCAGCTCGCCCCATGGGATATATTGATCAAGAGTGGGTTTATCAGAAGGCCTAGGAGGTATGTATTCTTCCACCTCGTCAATTAGCTTCTGGAGTGTCTGAAGAGGCGTAAGTATTTGAGGCACCTCTGCAACAGCATCACACTCCTTTTGCCTTTTCATTTTTCTTTTTTTGTTTTTTCTTCTATTCTTTTCTTTATTTCTGATCTGCAAAGCTTCGAGTGAGCTTATAACTTCCTGCTCTGAGCATGGCTTAGGGATACTCCTTTTACTAGGGTCACTCTTTATTGTAGATTTCTTGGGTTTCTTGTGGTAACTCGATTTTCGAGGACCCACGGTGACCCAGCCATCTTCTGATGCTTGTGACTCAAAGGTTGCATTGATTGATTCTTCAATAATTGAAGGTGGGAGCTGGTGGTAATCATCCACGAACTCCTCAGCTTGCTGCGAGATTGGTTTCGCGGCAGCTTCTTCTGATATCCCATTTCTATATTGAAAAAGACCCATTTTGAATTGGTCTTCTTCAGCTTTGCTTCTATATTGTCCATAGCCCAGTTGATGATGATAATATTCACATATTTCTAGATATAAAGCTTGAAATTCCGGGCTTGGATCATATGTTTGTTGTGACACCCCATTTGTTGGTGCCAAGGAGTTCCCATATTGGTCAATTTTTCCTTCCCGGATATGAGTTTCGATCAAGTCATGGAGCTCCGAGCAATCTTTGGTGGGATGCATGACCATGGAATGGTATTCACAGTATTCATGCATCTCTTCTTCACTTGTGAAAATGTAAGGAGTTGGCGGAAATACCTGAATTAGCTCTTGCCTTTTGAGATTGTCAAAGATGAGCTTGGTATTCTTTATATCAAATGAGTGTCGTTGTAGAGGGCGCGCATTTGTATACCATTGACTGGATATATATGGATTTGAAGGCTCCTCTAATGTTGACTGAGGAAGACCAGAAGATGATGACACATTGATGACATTCACCGAGTGGAACCCGGAGTTAGCCGGTCCATTGGGTGGTTGCTGAGTATGAGGTTGTGGAGGGTTGACCTGATGAACACCCAGGTTAATTATCCCTTGTCCGATTAGCCTTTGGACATCATCTTTGAATCTTATGCAGTCTTCAATACTATGACCCATCACTTGATGATATGGGCAATAGTTGGCTAATATTTCTGCCGAAGCTGAATAATTCATCAATCCGGACTGAAGGCATAACCGGAAGAGCGGAAAAGTTTGGTGCCGGGGGAAAGAATATAATCTTGCCGATTCGACAGGAGTTGAAGGCCCCTCAGATAGCCATCCAATTGAGTCTGCATATGGCGACATAGGAGGCGGCTCTGGATATATTTGTGCATGCATAGGGATGATTTGTGGAGTACAGGGTACCTGAGCAGGAGTATCCTGACGTCTTTCCACGCTTTGCACAATTTGGCGCAATTCTTGCTGACCTTGTTGGAGTCGTAGGTTTTGCCTTTGGACTCTCCTCATTATTCTATGTGGATCATGTCTTGATCTTGGTGGAGAATGAGCTCCTGAATTATCTTGAGGAGGATCACATGGGGGATCTACCTCATTATGATTTGCAAGTTCTGTCATATGTATAACATTGACGGATTGCCCTAGTCGATCCCAAGCATGAGGTTGAGGAGGATCGATCAGACCAGTTTGCATAGATATGAGGCCTCCTTGGATCATTTTCTGGACCTCATTTTTGAAGACATAACAATCTTCAACTGGATGCCCCACCATACGGTGATACGGGCAATAATTGGGTTGATTGATCTTGCTGACATCTGCCGGCCTCTTTGGTTCTGGCAGCGATATCAATTGGTTGTCGAGGCAGAGATCGAAGAGCTCCTAGTATGCTCCTTTTTGAAGGAATAGGGAGTCTTCATGCGCTCTGCCAATGATGGCGCGGAGCTTTAGCTTCTGATTTCTTCTTTGGGACAGGAGAGATTACTGCCCCCTTTGCTTCATTATCAGGTGAGAAGTCACAACATTGACCTCCTTTACTGGCTGCTTGCGCTCTTTGGGGAGCTTGCCTTTATAAGATGTATGAGCATTTGCTCGGCTAGGAACATCTCAATTTCTGCTACTGCAGAATTCAATTGATCGAAACTCTTGATATTTCTTCCCAAGAGCTTCTCGTTGACTGTTGATATGAGGCCTCTTCGGCAGATAGAGGTTGCATCTTCTTGAGCGGGAGGGTTATTGCATTTCATGCTAAACACTCTCCACCTTTTGATGAAGTCAATTGCTGACTCCCCTGTTTTTTGTTTGAGGGAGCATAGCTTGGCGAAAGAGACCTTCCTTTCAACCATTTGGAAACGGTCAAAGAATTGTTTTTGCATATCTGCCCAATCAGCAACTGAGTTGGAGTTGAGCTTTGAATACCATTGAAATGCGACTTCAGTCAAGGAAGTTGCAAAATATCTGAGAAGATATGATTCTTCGGTGGCGAGCTCGCCCAAGGCAATGATATAATGCGCCAGATGTTCTTGTGGTGACCCATGTCCGTTGAACTTTGGTAGTTTTGGGACTTTAGGGCATGTTTCTGGCAGCTTCTTGAATTGATGATGTACTGGATAAGGGACAGAATATAGATCTGCCACCTGAATACCTTCGCTCTGCTGAGCGAACATATCTTGAATAATCTTCAGTATCTCATGCCTTTGTATGGCAACACCTTGAGGGAGCATAATATTGGACGGATCAATGATATCCTGACCCGTAGTTTGAGGAAGAAGACCAGTTGTAGAAGCTGCCGGATTATTTGCCGGGGCAGCCCCATCTGGATGTTGGTTTTGTTGATTTTGAGCAGAGAATGGCTCCACAGAATGGCGGAGGCTTGTAGTTATCAATTGCCTCATTTCATGTAGGAGCAAGGCCATTTGAGATTGGCATTGCTGCATCACTTGATATTTGTCGTCATCCGACATCGCCTGTAAATTTTCCCTTGTCGGCAGGTCGATGACGGGATTGATATTTGAAATTGAAGGCCCACCTTCTTCAATTTGAACATTTGTTTTTTCGAAGAAGGGGATTTGAATCCCTTCATGTTGTAAATCAGCACGAGGTAGAACTTGACCAGGTGCTCCAGCTTGTTCACCGGGCTGGCGGCTTCTTCTGGTGAATTGCCTGATGGTTTCAGTGGGATTATTTGAAGTGGCTTCAGCGAGTTGTTCAGCTGGTTCGCCGGAGTCATTCCCGGCGGCATAGCATGAGAAGATTATAAGCTTGGGTTTTTCCTCAGCTGCCCAAGTAACACGTCGTCTTTTTGACGGACGGGTACTGGCACTAGGAATTGCCCCCGGCCTATCAAATACTAAGATCCGCGGTATACGGTAAGACTGATGCCCGGTATTTGAGTTGTTGAGTTGGATTTTCTTTGACTACCCGGATATTCTCCAGGCCTTGGGGAGTATACCTGGATCTCTTGTACATTCCTTTTCTTTTTTGTCCTTGATGGTGCTTGGGTTCAGCCTGTTGACGAGGAGCCTGTTTAACAGTGCTTCTCTTGCTGAACACCTTTGGCATGTTTGCTTGCATGAGCTTCTGAGCCTCTTTTTTGGGAACCCAGATTTGTTTGAGCTGGGTGAATGTCGGGTGCCTTGTTTGACACTGGCTTTCTTCTTGGGAACTTCTTGTTCTCCTCGACACCATCGCAAAGCTGAGAAGCGATTCGAGGTCGGAATTGTTGGAACATACCTATCACGTGGGATGACAGGTTGGCTTCCGTCAATCCGCACCCGGAGACCTCCGATCATGATGGACTTGTCGGATCTTGAGGTAGGAGCAGGCGGCCTTTTGCTTTTGTGATTTTTGTTTTGCCCCCGTTGTGAGGGGACGGGAGCTATGATTTGGGAGGAAATTGTTTGGACTGAGAAAGTCCGGATTTGAGCTGGGTGGGATTTGGTCCCTTTGGCAGCATTGTTTTTTGAGAGCATTTGGGTGCCCTTGTTGATGGCAGCAGAACGAGCTTGAGTATTAGCATGAATCCTGCTGATCTTCTTTGTTGGTTTGTTGAAGGGAAGCTTTTGAGCAGGGTCCTTCTCTTGACGAGCCGGAACCACCCCTAGGAAGTAAGGGGATCCGACAACTGCTGGGAAATCTCCAAATGCGATCGAAGTTGCCAGGTAGCCAAACCTGGCATGGTTGTTGACGACGAGCGGTCCATAAGTGACGGCCATCTTCAACGGTTTGTAAATTGCTTTTGGTTCGTCCAAGTACCTTAGAGAGGTAGCTTCGGAGAGTACCTTCAGAGAGTACCTTCATGGGGAAGATATCAGAATTAGGATTTTTATGAAAAATGATGCATATATCTCGCCCTTTGCTATGAATGGTGAGAAGGGGTCCCACCGGGCGTGCCAGCTGTGGACACGGGAATTTTTTCTCTCCTTCATTTATGTTTGAAGGTGTTTGTTCATTTATCTTTTGACTTTGTATTGCGGGGCGTGCCAGCCTGCCAGGCAGAAGTAAGGGTCTGCGCAATGCAGAGAAAGAATTTTTGTATATCCGTGAAACGGATGAATGCGCCGTGTTTTAATCTGAACTTCTTTGATTCCGTGCCTTTTAATCATCAGGCGATTGGGGTGGCGTGTGCTGGACCCCTGTCTCCATCGCTTGGAATCGATGTTACATTTACATCGAGTTAAAAGCCTTAGGTGTCGTATTAACACCTGTTTCAACCCGAATACCATTTCATAGCATGGGCGAGAATATATGCATCTGTAAGAAATTTCAAGACAACATTTTTGCTTTGTTTATTTTGAACAGAATGAGTCTAAGTTTGAAAATAGGTTGTCTTTTTTAAAAGGTATGATTTTCCTTTGTGGAACTTGTCATGTAGCTTGCCATGGATAGGAACATGCCCGTGTTAGCGAAATTATCTTCTGAGTATATGCTCGTCTCCAGGGGCAAGATCTCAGTTGAAATGTATGCATATAACACATAGTTATGAACATACGAGTAAATTTTAGGACGCAATTCCGTTTAGACGGAGTGTCCTTGAGGAATATATGCATATGATTGTACTTACATGGATATGTTCTCGGGTAGAACCCCTACGTGGGCAGAGTTCAACTCAGGATTCATATCCGTATGAACATAGACTCACAATTATATGAGTATGTATTTGAGGAGAATTTCTGTTAGACAGAGTTTCCTCAAGAAAACGTATGCATATAAGCATGAGATTATGATTATACAGATATGCTCTTGAGCAGAATCCCTGCTTGAGCAGAGTCTCCTCGAAGGAACATATACATGTGAGTACAAGGCATCTAAATGTCCGTACCCATAGAGTCTTGCTCGATATGGAGGCATTTAGAGCACAAACATACAAGGGTATTTAAATACCGTATGCTAATAGAGACTTGCTCGATATGACAGTATTTAAACCCCAGAAATCCCCACAGAGACTTGCTCGATGTGGGGATATGATATACCGAGATACAAACATACAAGAGTATTGTGCTTGTATGAATATGTTCTTGGGCAGAACTTCTGCGTGAGCAGAGTTCATCCCAAGAATCATATACATATGATCATAAGGTCATGATTATATGGATATGTATTTGAGCAAAACTTATGTCTATACGGAGTTTTCTCAAGAAAACATATGCATGTAAGCACGAGATTAGGATCATATGAATATTTTCTTGGGTAGAACTTCTGCTTGGGCAAAGTCCCCTCGAAGAAACATATACATACAAGAACAACGGCATCTAAATGCACATACCCATAGAGACTTGCTCGACATGGAGGCATTTAGAGCACAAACATACAAGGGTATTTAAATACCATATGCTCATAGAGACTTGCTCGATATGAACAGTATTTAAATCCCAGAAACCCCACAAAGACTTGCTCGATGTGGGGTATAAAATATATCAAGATAAGGACATACAAAGGGTGTTTAAATACCATATGTCCATAGAGACTTGCTCGATATAGACGGTATTTAAACCCCAGAAACCTCACAGAGACTTGCTCGATGTGGGGTATAAAATATACCAAGATAAGGACATACAAAGGGTGTTTAAATACCATATGTCCATAGAGACTAGCTCGATATGGACGGTATTTAAACCCCAGAATCCCCACAGAGACTTGCTCGATGTGGGGTATAAAATATACCAAGATAAGGACATACAAAGGGTGTTTAAATACCATATGTCCATAGAGACTTGCTCGATATGGATGGTATTTAAACCCCAGAATCCACACAGAGACTTGCTCGATATGGGGATGTGGCGCGAGGGAGATGTCGGAGCCGTATACGATGGCGATCTCCCACTCTTTTCCACATTATCGGGCACTCCTCACTCCATATTGAGCAAGAAATGGGCCAATACCTTCACTCCAAACCAAGAACTTGGAAGAACAAGTTGAAGGGGATTGGAAGAAGGAAGCTTTTCTATTTCTGAAAATTTCAGAACCAGGACCTTACAAAGCTTGGAGGGACTGGTTTACAAGGGTTTTTTGGGGGTTTTTCTCTCTATGGGGACTGGTTTTTTCAGCATAGAGGGGGGGGGATTTCTGTTTTTTTCCACTACTTCAGATGGAGGGGTGCCTCCCCTTTTATAGGGATGGCTTCTCCTCCCTCCCTGCATAAACAGGAGAAGGAGGGGGGGAGAACTCCCCATTCCGGTTGGGGGGGAGCACCCCCCAACCTGTTTAATATTAACAGGTTGGGGGTGTGAGCACCCCCCAACCTGTTTAACATTAAACAGGTTGGGGGGGGGGGTCCCCTCCAACCTGATTTATATAAAACCGGTTGGAGGGGGCACCCCCCTAACCGGTTTTATGTTAAAAAGTTGGAGGGGGCCTTCTATCTGGTTAAAAAGGGCCAAAAAACATAAAAAGGGGTTTTAGAGGGTGTCCCCTAACTGGTTAAACAGCCCAGAAACATTAAAAAGGGGGTTTAGAGGGTCTCCCAACATGTAAAAAAGGCAGGAATCATAAGAAGAAGGTTGGAGGGTCTCCCCTCCACCGGTTGGAGGGGAGGGGGCTTCCAACCTGTTTATTTAAACAGGTTGGACCCTCCGACCTGTTTATTTGAACAGGTTGGACCCTCCAACCGGCCTCTCCCCTCCCATTCTCTTTAAACCAAGGTAGAGTTTCAAATGGGGGGCTCTGCCTATAAATAGGCCACCATGCTTCATTTGAGAGGCACCCAATTTGCTGAATCCCACTTCTCTGCTTGGAGTTCTGCTTGGTGAAGAGTTGCCGTTGCATCCTTGGAGCTTCTGCGGCTAACTTGTTCTTGTGCTTGTACTGTACTTTACTTACTTCATACTTGGTCTTTAGACCTCGTATTGTTGGATTCTTCCATGTATCTGTATCTCACATTGGTCTTTATGGACCTTGTGCTGCCGGATTTGTTCCGTGCTGTATCTGTATTTGTATTTGTCACTTGGTCTTTATAGACCTCATACTGCGGATTTCTCTTCCATGCCATATCTGTACTTCAATGTTAGTACAAGGCGTTAATTCTTTCCGACTTGTTCGGAGACTTAACGCGGCCTGAAAAGTTGTTGGTTATCCTTGAAGGGAAGTACCCAGGATGTGTCTGTAACTTTTTGGGGTTCAACAGGGGGCTCACCCATTCAAGAACCAGTTGACCTCTCGATGGGGGGTCAGGATCTCCCACAATAACAGAGAGAGGAAGGGAGAGAGTTTCTGAATATCAGCACCCATGGAGTTTATCAACCAAGACATGACAACAGAATTCTCACGGTACACCTTGTTGAATTTGGGATCCTTGGCACTTGCTTTGTTCAATTTACCATTGATGTAACAACTTTCCCCAACCAAAAATAAAGAATTCTGCCTGAATGGACCATAACATCTATCACTACCACGCCAATAAGTCTATGCATCACCCTTATCAAAGACGCTTCTTGAAGTGGTTGAATGGTGAGGAACTTCAGAGTTCCAGCTGGGAATAGGCCAAAAGATTAGGTTTTGGGAAGAAATATGGTAATCTCATATTCTTTGCCAGTGATGCCTGGTAGACTTCATGAACTTCCAGATGAAAAGGGCAGCAAAATCATCTGAAAGCTCAGCCTTTCTGTCCACTTGTCTTGCACTGGTGTAGCAGTGTTTCAGTTGACTGTGATTCCTCCTTATTTTTGCATATCTCTCTATTGGAATGAATCCTCCCAAAATTCCATAAGACATGAAAAATGCATTTTGAATAAATGATAAGTGCTTACTCTTTTGTCTCCCTGTCAAAGTTCATTACTTTTACAACAAACCATTCTGTTTTCTCAGCATCTTCAATCACCCTAGCAGCAACCTGAAAGCATACATGCCATGAATATAATGTCCCACGATAACTCATCGCATACCATGATCGTATGAGAAGATAGCAGTGCTTCTAAGATAACCCAACCAAAACAGAGAACCAATGAGAAGAGAACATATTCACATAGTATCATAGGTAAAGAACAAAGCATACATAAAAGACAAAGTGTAGGCCACCATTATACTGGTGCTTTTATGTTCCAGTTCTTCTCAGTTTGGGCACTTAGATCTCTAAAGTATAAAAAAGGACAGAATTTAACACTAGGACACGTAAATCTCATGGCTCATGTCCTTCAAGCAAGGGTAAAACAACACAAATAATAATATGTCATGAGCAGATTCTTAAATGGTTCCTTCCATGCAACATTGTGTTTTTCTCACAACTTGCACAGTGTAACTGTCGGACGTGGAAAAATATCACGAGATTTTTATGGGGTTTGAATTTGATTTTCTCTTTTTGATTTTATTTTTGCGGGGCGTGCCAGCCTGTCTAACAGACAGAGTTTGAAATCCACGCAATGCGGAGAGAAAGTTTATGTCCAAAGAATGGACAAGTGCGCCAATTTTATTTTGAACTTGTTTGTTCAGCGATTTTATTTTATCAGGCGATTAGGGTAGCGTGTGCTTGACCACTTCTCCATCGACCGGAATCGATGTTTATTTACATCGGATTAAAAGCCTTTGATGTTGATTTACATCAATTTTAATCCGAACACCATTGATAGCAAAAGCCGAGGTTTGCATTTTTCTAGAAAATACTAACACAGTGTTTTATTTTTATCGAACGAAATGGATTTTGTTTTGAAAAGAGCATAAACTCCATTTGTGAGTTTAGCATGCAATTTGAGGAATGATTGGGTGTATACCCGAGGATTTATTTGATTTTTGAATATGTTGTGTATTTGAGCAAAACTTCCGCGTGGGCAGAGTTACCACGTAAACACACGAGCATATATTTGATGCACATATTGTCGTATTTATTTTGGGGAAGAGTCTCTGTATAGGCAGTCTCCCCATAAAATACGCACATATGAACATATATTTTGTGAATATATGAGTATGCTTTTGGGCAGAACCTCCGCTTGGGCAGAGTTTCCTTTAAAAGACATACACATGAACACAAGATTTACCCTCACGAAGTCTCATTCAACGTTAGGGAATAACATAAATGTGTTTAAATGCTTATATCCATGGAGACTAACTCGACATGGAAACATTTAGAACACAAGAACATAAAGATGTTAAATACCTTATGCCCATGGAGACTAACTCAACATGGAAGGTATTTAAACCATGGTTTGGCGTGCCAGATCGGATCGGCCTGATTCTCCCGAATCGGGGCGAATCATGGAAAACCCGATTCTCGATTCCATCGATTCGGTCTGATTCGCCTCATATATATATTATTATTATATCATATTATAATATATATTATACATTATAAATATCATATATATGATATATTATATATATATAATATATTATACCTATGAGGATCGATCCGATTCGGATCGATTCGGGGGAATCGAATCGGATCAAGGAAAATCCGATTCGCCTCCTGATTCCGATCCGGCAAACCTTGATTTAAACATCGAAGTACACGAGCACAATTTAATTTATCTCCACAGAGACTAACTAGATGTGGCGATATGAATATATATTTGGATTTTAGAACTCCCCCATGGAGACTAACTCGACATGGAGGGAGTTTATGGAGATTTCATGGCCAGAGGGGGAGACGACCTTTTTACTTGCAGGGGGCGAATACCTTCACGTCGAGCAGAACCTTCTCAAGCAAGCTAGAGTTTTCTTTCAAAAGAGCTTTCTTTTTAAATTTCAAAAAATCCCCCCCTTTCCCAATTATAGAAGAAAAAGCTCCAGGCCCGTTGCCATCGGGCTACATGGACTATTTATAGAGGTTTTACCCCTTTACATTGAGAGAGGAGAGAGAGGTAACCGATGGGAGAGTCCCATCGGTTAAGGAGTTCTTCCTTAACCGATGGAGGGGTTCCATCGATGGGAGGGTTTCCATCGGTTAAGAGGATCTCCTTAACCGATGGGGGAGTCCCATCAGTTAAGGGATGGGATGGTCCCATCGATTAAGGGTCTCCCCCTTTTTGGTATTTTTTTTGGGAAATGGGGGTCATGGGGCTTTAAAATTTTATGTGTCAACAGTAACATTGACAAAGCATACCACCACAAAAATGTGACAGCAGCTCATAGCCTCTTTGCCACAGGACATGTATCATTATCTTTACCATTACCATTATCATTACTCTACCTATATCATTACTACTACTATTATCATTACCATTATGACATTATGTATACTGTTACGATTACCATTATCCCATTGCTATTTTTGTTACCAAACACCATTATCTTAACTTAAGCATTACCATAACCATAGGACAAGTTGTACAATTAGAGTATAGATGTATTATTCGTACTTTCTTGTGTAGTACATGGTGTATTATTTTGGTACAACACAAGTTGTATATAAGAAAGGGAAAGGCTCCCAAGATGGATCAGCCATTGTTGGAACGCGGAATATTTAGATCCCTCCAATGCTTTCGCCTTGGAGGCTTTAATATTTATTTCTCTCGCTGTGGGCATGCCAGACTGTTTACAGGAAACAGACAAAGATTTATTTTGCGAGGGGTACCGAATAAAGACTCGGCACCCTCGAATATTTCATTTCATTTTTTCTGCGTGCGCTCGTATTTTCAGGTGATTGGAGTGGTCGTGTACTGGACCGTTCCCCACCGACCGGAGTCGGTGTTTCATTTACATCGAGTAAAAACTCGAACACCTTCGATGCGATATGTTTATTAAAAGACCATATGCCGAAATTTAAAAGAAATAGATGACGAAGAAATCTCCACATTTTTATTCAAGGGCATTTGTGTCATTTACATTTGTGCTCGCAACGGGGTGTTTGTGCCTCCGTTGGGCATTTACAAATTGTAATGATGGCATTCGCATCGACGACGGGGTGTTTTATGCCTCCATCGGATGCTTACATACCACATCATTTCATTTACGCACGCGACGGGGTGTTTGTGCCTCCGTCTGGCGTTTACAAATTGTAATGGGTCGTTTATGTCGACGACAGGGCGTTTATGCCTCCATCGGACGTGCCTCAACATGCGTCATTTCATGACACTGGAGGACTTATGCACGAACCATCATATGCCGAGTCTCATGTATTAACCTACGGCGTTCCGGCGAAGGCGAAACACTTCAGACAAACAAGAGGACTGGCCGGGGGAACCCCTGAACGAATCCTCCGCAGACACCGGACGAACGGGAGGCCGCTGGCCCAAAGAGTGGGAGCTCACGCAAGCGGGAGGGAGCGAAGGCTTCTCTGGACCTTCCCGGGGGGTCTGCGAGTGTTGTGTCTTTCTTGGACGTCCCGACCGTTTTCTGGCCTTACGGGACATTCCTGTCATTTTCTGACCTTCTTGGACATCCCGGCGGTTTTCTGGCTTTATGGGACATTCCTGGCATTTTCTGGCTTTCTCGGACATCCTGGCCATTTTCTGGCTTTATGGGACATCCCTATCATTTACTGACTTTCTCGGACGTCCTGGTCGTTTTCTGGCTTTATGGGACATCCCTATCATTTTCTAACTTTCTCGGACGTCCCGGCCGATTTCTGGCTTTTCCGGGCGCCCCGGCCGATTTCTGGCTTTTCCGGGCGCCCCGGCCGATTTCTGGCTTTTCCGGGCGTCTCGGCCGATTTCTGGCTTTTCCGGGCGCCCCGGCCGATTTCTGGCTTTTTCGGGCGCCCCGGCCGATTTCTGGCTTTTCCGGGCGTCTCGGCCGATTTCTGGCTTTTCCGGCGTCTCGGCCGATTTCTGGCTTTTCCGGAAGCCCCGGCCGATTTCTGGCTTTTCCAGGCGTCTCGGCCGATTTCTGGCTTTCCCGGACGTCCCTGCCGTTTTCTGGCTTTTCCGGGCGTCCCGGCCGTTTTCTGGCTTTTCCGGGCAACCCGGCCGATTTCTGGCTTTTCCGGGCGCCCCGGCCGATTTTTGGCTTTCTCGGACGTCCCGGCTGTTTTCTGGCTTTTCCGGGACTCCCGGCCGATTTCTGGCTTTCCCGGCGTCCCGGCCGACTTCTGGCTTTCCCGGACGTCCCAGCCGTTTTCTAGCTTTTCCGGGAGTCCCGGCCGATTTCTGCTTTTTCGGGAGTCCCCGCCGATTTCTGGCTTTCCAGGACGTCCTGACCGTTTTCGGGCTTTTCCGGACGTCCCGGCCAATTTCTGGCTTTCTCGGACATATCTGCCATTTGATGACATTTCTCGAGAACTCCCCGTGAGTCTAGCCTCAAGTCACACCCAGGAGAGCGCACGCCGCTTCATAGAAGTGACGTGGGTCTCACTCCACCGGGTTGGACAAGAGGCACGGACCGTCGTGCCATATTTGCCATTTTCTGCGCCGCAGGACGTGTCTGCAATTTTCTAGGCCAGCGGGGGTATTCCTGTAATTTTCTCCTAGCCAGCAGGGTATTTTCGCAATTTTCTTAAAAGCGAGGGTACTTCTACAATTTTATCCTCCATGGGGACATTTCTGCAATTTTCTCAGAAGCAGGAGTATTCTTGTAAATTTATCCTTCATGGGGATATTTCTGCAATTTTATCCTTCACGAGAATATTTCTGCAATTTTATCCTTCACGGGAATATTTCTGTAATTTTATCCTTCATGGGGACATTTCTACAATTTTATCAGAAGCAGGGGTATTCCTGCAAATTTCTGACTGACAGGAGTATATGTGTACTTTTGATGTGCACATACGCAAACTTTATATCCTCGGGGGCTTTGTGCACTTTCACAGAAACTTGGGCCCGTGTACGGAACATATGTGCAATTTCACACGCATGCACAAATCTTCTCCTCCCCAGGGGGGGCCTTTGTGTAATTTTACACAAATCGGGTCCCGCACTAGGGTCTTCATGCGGAGAACAAACAGGCCCCCTCCCTCCCAAAGGAGAGGGACTTCTCCTGAGGATCTGCGCGAGAGAATTCTCGAGCGCCAGACGGCCTCAAGTTTCGCCGGGACGCGAGAGCGTCTCGCCAGCGTGGGGGAGGAAAAATCCCTCAGGCGGGGGCCTCCGCGTGAGAGCTTTGCCCCTCTGGAAGCCAGGGGGGCCGAATGAAGGCCCTGCCCCTCTATTTATAGGGGTTTTGGCGAGTGGTTTGGCGGGGGTCGGTGGTTTGGCGGGGGTGCAAGGGACACCCGCGCCGGACCACCAGGGCCGCCGGGTCAGTGGGGTGGTCTGGCGCCCATGGGCGCCGGGTCAGTGGGCCCCGCGCAGGGGTGGTCTGGCGCCCATGGGCGCCGGGTCAGCAGGGGCGCCGAACCACGCGGGTGGGCCCGCGCACTGGCCAGGGGCGCCGAACCAGTGCGCAGGCGGGCCCGCGCGGGTGGCCACACCCTGGCCTGGCGCGGGTGGCACCCGCGCCTGGCTTGCCGCGGGTGACCCCCGCGCCTGGTCTGGCGGGGTGGGGGGGGGGGGGGTTTCACCCCTTTTTTTCTTTTCTCTTTTTTTTTTTTCTTTTTCTTTTTCTTTTTCTTTTCTCATTTTTTTCTTTTTCTTTTTCTTTTTTTCCTTTTCTTTCTCTCTCTCTCTCTTTTTTTTTGAAGTTTTGGGGGGTTTTCCCCTTTCTTTTTTTTTTGGTTTAATTTTTTGGTGTCAACAGCCATTCATACCATTCAAGCTTCCTTGTTATCTCCCTTCTAATTCCTTTGTCAAGGTATCAAAGCCACAGTAGCGCAGGTAACAAAGCTTCAGGGATTATTCTTGTTAGATATCTAGCCCTTCTTCATAAAGACAGATTTGGTCTTTTTTAATTGTTGTTCTTGGCATTACACCTTCAAGGTTAGTGCGAAACATTTTTCTAGTCAGCATGGAAGGCGGAATCAGCCAATCCGGATCGGGATCAGCCAATTCTGGATTGGATCGGCCCTGGTCGATTCCTGGGCTGATCCGATGCTTTTTTCCAAACTAGTAAGCCCTTATTTCGTTTGGATTTTTGCTTCTATGCCATTCTCAAATCTCAATGGAGATGCAATCTAAATCTTGTGTGATTCCAGTTTGTTCCAATGCGGAAAAAAATATTTCCTGTTGGAAGTTATCTTAAGATGTTTTCTTATATGCCAAGAATGTTGGAGGTATGTGAATGGTAGTGAAAAGAAACCAAATGGTGGTGACAAAAAACAACTCAAAATCTGGTACAAGAATAATGCAAAGATCATGAGTTGGATCAGAAGCTTGGTGTAGCCACAGATTAAAATCAATCTTAAAATACATAAAACTGTAGCTAATAGGTGGAGGTTTTGGGAAAGATTTTATGAACAAGATGATGACTCTAGAAAGTATATATGGGCATTGAGATTAGTGAATATACTCCAAGGAACCAAAAAACTCTCTGGAAATTTATTTAAGTTTAATAAATCTGTGGCATGAATATAATTTCATAATTTATGGGAAGATTATTGCAGAAGCTTCAACTAATTTTTAGGAGTTAGAAGAGAAAAGCATGTGAGATAAATTCTTAATGAAGCTAAGACCTGAATTTAAGATGGTAAGGGCAAACCTCATGAATAGAAAACATGTTCCACTATAAGATAAGTGTTTTCCCAGAAACTCTTTGAGAAGAACAATGTATTCTCTCCAAGACACATGAGGCAAAATAATAACATAACACTAATGTAGACATGGGTTTTGCTGCTTGGAATCATCCTAAACTGCATTTAATTTTCAATCTGTCCAATGCTGCTCTTGTTAAAAATGTGGGCATCTTGCTTGGGATTGTAAGAAAAAATATTGTAGGATTGTAAAAGGATGGGCATATAATTACTAAGTGCCGGCATCATCCTCAACATAAGGGTCCTCAAGCCTATCAGACTACTCTTATTGAGGCTTCATCTTCCAACTCTATGCTTGCTGCTGACAACCAGCATGATGCTGGTCCCATTAAATCCATTCAAAGAGTGATTTAATTTGTTCTTTCTGGTATAGGGTTGTGGGACGCGGAATTTTAACATGATATATATAGGGGGGGGGGACAATGCCATTCGTTCCTAGATTGCGAGCGTGCCAGTCTATTTAACAGACAAATTAAGAATCCACATGAGGCGGGGAAATCATGTGTTTGCTTATTGGACGGTTGCGCCAATATCTAAGGTATCCATTCCGCGTACGGATTATCAGGCAGAGTGGGTTCATGTATTGGATCTTTCCCCACTGACCAAAGTCGGTGTTAATTTAAATCAACATAAAGTCCGAACACCCATGATTAACTGTCAAAGAAATTTAGATCCCTTCCTTAGTAGGTCCTGATGCGAGAGGCATGTAAGCTATGTTTGCTCATTCATGGCTAGCATTCATCATCAAGTGTATTTTTTAAGGATTTGGGAAGGGTTCGAGACTCCAAGGATATTTTGGTAATTTCTGAGTTTCAGGGGGTATTTTGATAATTTGGGCCAAGTCAGGGGTTCGATACAAACTTCAGACTAGTAGAGAGGTTTTACTGCAATTCAACACTTCTGGAGACTCTAAGGTCATTTTTTTTGGGAAGACTGGTAGGCCATTTGAAGACTCTCTAGATTGTAAGAGTATTTCAGTAATTTGGCCAAACGAGGGCTTGGTACACATCCAAGGTTGGCAAAATGTGTTTCTCAACTTTCGGAAGAACTGGAGCTATTTTTGGAAAGTTTGAGGATGGTTTGGCAATTTTCTGACATGTAGGGGTTTATGTATAATTTGCCACAACTGCAAAGTGAATACATAGGAATGATAGTCACTTTATTCATCATGGGTACAAGTACAATGTGTGGTTGACATATTGTTGTCTGTACAAACTACAAAGTAGGCTCCCGCACTGACATGGGTTACAAGGGCATAGCCACAATTTGGATAATTACAGGGTAATGTATAACTGCAACTTGTAGGACTGAACATGTCCGATCTGTGAGGAGGGCCATTTTCATAATTTCTGAGAGTTACACATGGGCACCATCCATTAGACATACAAATAGTACATGGTTCAAACCTCTAAGGGTATAAGTGTAAAGTCTGAGGGTATTTTTGTAATTTCATACCCTTGACGGACTTGCACAATCGTCACTAGCCACGTACACGAATCACGAGCACGAACACTTGAAGCGAGGAGCCTTCTGGATGTTCTTCTCCCCTTGATCTGCATCTCTACAACATGGTACTCCGCAGTCCGCACTGACGTAGATACAGGGGAATAGCCACCATGTCGCAAAATAATACTCCGTACTGACGTGGGTACAAGAGCATAGCCGCTATGGTCGACATATTGTCAATTGCATAACATGGTATTCCGCACTGACGCGGATTCAAAGGCATAGCCACTGTTTGGGTCTTTCAGCTTACGAGGAAGGGTATTTTGGTGACTTATGAGAGTTACACATTTTTACCCTCCAAATGGCATGAATACGTTATATAACAAGTATCTTTGAGCCCATGAGGGCATAAGCGTAAAAACTCAGGGGTGTTTACGTAATTTTGCATACCCTTAAGGGTGTTACACAAAGCCATGGACGAACAAGCCAATGAACCACGAACAAGTGCACAAATATGGCTCCAACTGGTACAACTTTAGGCTTCTCCCTATTAACAACCTTTCCACTCCGCATTGACGGGTTATAAGGGAATAGCCACAATTTGGAAAAGTGTAGGGTATGATTGCAATTTGCAGGACTTAGGTCTTCCTGGCCAACGACAAAGGGTATCTTTGTAACTTCTGAGTGTTACACATTTTTATCCTCCGAGCGGCACAAAGACGTTGTGTGGCGATCATATTTGAGCCTATGATGACATGGGGGCATAAGTGTAAAAATACAAGGGTGTTTATGCAATTTCGTGCACCCTTGGGGGATGTTGAACCCTAAAAAGTTATGGTGGATATCTACCAGAAGAAGTGTCTGGATCCATTTATAGTGGTCCAAACAGTTACTTAGGTAGCCCATTTTTGGTTACTTAAGTGACAAGGATGAAGTTCCCTTCAAGGGGTGCCTTAAAGGCAAAGTTAAATTATTGCTTAAGGTAACCCCATGGTTACTTAGGTAATAAGTGAATCCAAGTGCCCCCCAAGTTAAGGAAGGGAGCTTATAAATTCAATCGGCAGCAAGCCCTCTAGGCAAGCCAAAGTCCAAGATAGAACAATGCTTCATAGAAGATACAGCACGGAAGAAATCCGGTAGCACAAGGTCTATAAGACCAAGTATGAAGAACAAGTACAAGAACAAGCTCGCAATGGACGCTCCGTGGATTTGCAAATCCAACTCTTCGCCGAGCAGATCTCCGAGGAAAGGGGTAGAACTCCAGCAGCATCAACACCCCTCTAATGGGGCATCTGGAGGCCTATTTATAGGCAAATCCCCCTTCTCCCCCTTAACTGATGGACCCCTCCATCGATTAAGGGGATTTCCCCCCTAAACCGATGGGGGGTACCATCGGTTAGGGGCAATACCCTAACCGATGGACCCCTCCATCGATTAAGGGGATTCCCCCCCCCCCCAAACCGATGGGGGGTACCATCGGTTAGCCCTAACTGATGACCCTGGGGTCCATCGGTTAAGGGAATTTCCCCCCAAACCGATGGGGGGTACCATCGGTTAGCCCTAACCGATGGACCCCTCCATCGGTTAAAGGAATTTCCCCCCCTAACCGATGGACCCCTCCATCGATTAAGGGAATTTCCCCCCAAACCGATGGGGGTTACATTGGTTAGCCCTAACCGATGGACCCCTCCATCGGTTAAGGGAATTTCCCCCCAAACCGATGGGGGGTACCATCGGTTAGAGGGGGGCCCACCTCTCTCATGCGCAATGTAAGGGGGGCAAACCCCTATAAAAGGGGATGCACCCCCTTGTAAAGGGCGCTTCTTCAGGCCCCTTCCCCGGTTCCCTTGCTCCGGTGTCAAAAAAAAAAAGAAGGAAAAATCAAGAAAAGAGCAAAAAGCTTTCTCTCTCTCTCTCTACCAAATCTCCCCACTCGCTCTTCAAATTCCCCTGCTCGTTGTGAAGGTACAGGCCCTTCCCCTGCTCGGTGCGGAGTGTGGAAAATCCGATAAACGCAAAGCAAAGGGAGATTGCCTCCATATGGCATCGACATCTCCTCCATCCCCCTCCATGGAGGGCTTCTCAAAGAAATCATAGTGCGGTCCTAGCCCCCACATCGAGTAAGACTCTGTGGGGGTAATATCCTTCGGGGTTTAAATACCTTCCATATCGAGCAAGACTCTATGGATATATGGTATTTAAATACCCTTGTTCTCGTGCTCTAAATGCCTCCATATTGAGCAAGACTCTATGGGTATGCGCATTTAGATGCATATGTACTCCCCGCCCATCGAGCAAGACTCCGGGATGGTGAATTTTATGCTTATATGTATATGTTTCTTAGAGAAGACTCTGCCCAAGCAGAGGTTCTGCCCGAGAACATATCCATATAATCACAACTTTGTGCTCATGTGTTTATGTTTTCTTAAGGATATTCTGCCTAAGCGAAGGTTCTGCCCAAAAACATACTCATCTGTTCACAACTCCGTGCTTATATGTATATATTTCCTAAAGGAAACTCTGCCCAAGTGGAGGTTCTGTTGGAAACATATTCATATATTCACAAATATTGTGCTAATATGTATATATTTCCTAAAGGAAACTCTGCCCAAGCGGAGGTTCTGCTGGAAACATATTCATATATTCACAAATATTGTGCTTATATGTATATATTTCCTAAAGGAAACTCTGCCCAAGCGAGGTTCTGCCGGAAGCATATCCATATACTCACAAAGAGTTGTGCACATACGCGTATGCTCTCGGGGAGAAACTCTGCCTAAATAGAGATCCCGTCGAAAATATATTCATATGTTCACGAATATATGTTCATGTGAATATGTTTTTTCTTTGAAAGAAACTCCGTCCAAACGGGGATTCTGCCCAAAAAAACATAGCCATATGTTCATAAATATATATGTGCATATGTATGTATTTCGTGGGGACACTCTGTCCATACAGAGACTCTCCCCTAAAAATCAATACAAATATATGTGCATCAAATTCATACTCATATACTTGCGCGATAACCTTGCCCTTGCGGGAGCGCTGCCCAAATTCACAATACACTCAAACCACCAAATAAATTCATGGGTATACACCCACATACTCCTCAAACCATACTTCAAAACTCAAAGGAAATCCATATTCCTTTTCAAAATGAAACCTCTTTCACCAAACAAATATTCTTCTTTTCAAAGCGAAATACCCTTTTCAAAAAGAACAAATCCTTCTTTCCAAATCAAAACCCCAAATACCATTTTCAAAAGGAACAAATTTTTTTTCTCAAATCAAAATCCTGAATACCCTTTCTCAAAAAAGAACAAATCATTTCTCTCAAATCAAAATCCATTTTGTCTGACAATAATAAAAGGGAAAACATCGTATTACAATTTTCTAGAAAATGCATATTTTCTCGTTCTTTCTATGAATGGTATTCGGGTTAAAACTAATGTTATATAACATCAAGGGCTTTTAACTCGATGTAAACAAAACATCGATTCCGATCGATGGAGACAGGGGTCCAGCACACGCTACCCTAATCGCCTAACGAATATAATGCGGAACCCAAGAAGTTCAGATTAAAAACGACGCACTTGTCCATTCTATGGACATCAAATTTTCTTCTCCGCACTGCGCGGACTTTTACTTTTGTCTGTTAGACAGGCTGGCACGCCCCGCAAGGCAAAAGAAATAAAATAAGATAAGCAACAAACCAAATCAAACTCAAACATCCGTAAATGCTCTCCAAGAAGGCCAAAACCGCAAGAAGCGGGGGAGAGAACCATAACCATACCACACCACCATATGTGTGATATTAGAGTGAATTTTTCCGCGTGTCCACAGGGGCTTACATCAACAATCACACGAGCCAACCGACCACGGACCGCGAACCACGAACACTTGGCTCCAAGTGAGACCGGTTTGGCCCTCTTCGCATATGTGTCGTGTATGTCCTCCCCTCCAAAATGGAGCCTCCGGGGGCCTATTTATAGAGTTTAGAGGAACCATGGCAATGAGAGGGGCCAGTAGGTTCAACAGGCCTCAAAATGAGGCTATTGGACCCGCTGAGGGTCCAAAAGTGGGGTGTTGAACCCGCTGGGCACCCAGTAGGTTCAACCAGCCCTAAATTGGGGTGGTCAAACCCACTGGATGTGCAGTGGGTTTGACCGACCTCTTTGGAGGCTGGTTGAACCTGTTGGGGTCATGGCGGGGCCAAGCAGTCCCAGGCGGGGCCAAATAGGCCCAAAATGGGGTCATCTGGGTCTATGCAGCCCATCTAAGGGCCTATCAGACACAGTAGGGGCCTCTTGGAGGTGCGGCCCCCTCCGCTCCTTTTAAAAGGACCCTTCTTATTTTCGCGCCATATGTGTGTGAAAAATAGGTGCAACAAGGGTTTTGTAGTCAATATTTCTCTACATCTCGCTTTCTTGTTCACATGCCTCTAACTACATGACATGTTCCTCTAAATTGTTATGTTATATAGTACCATATTTTGGAACATGCAAAGTTAATATTGCAGATGGAAGGAGTATTTTCACTAGAGTTGGTACTGTTCAGTCCACAAATGTATTTTCAGTAGAACATGTAGAACACAAAAAGAAGAAGAGGAAGAAGAGAGAGAGGGATTGGAATGTGGAATCGGATTGGATTGGCCGATCTGGCTGATCAACTTGGAATCTGGCCTATCCATATCGGCTAGATTAAAAAAATCATTAAAAGAAGGTGAAAATTTTGAGGAAAAAGGAAAAATTAGAAAATTGACACAAAAAGTTAGAAAAAACACTTACAATTTTTGTTCAATATAAACACGATGAAATTCAATTCAAGGAAGATGATTAAGACACTAATAATTATGTTCATAACATTTGAAACATGAAATAAGTAAAAATACCTTTACAATATCACATTTGAGACCCTTCAGTGTCAGGCTCATAATTCTGAGCAGGTGTCCCATAGTCTGACTGTACATACTCGGTATCCATAGCCAAACAAGGAATTGATGAGGTCTTGGAATCCCCTTTAGATGTCTTGTGTGTTATTGCTTGTTGACTTGAACTTTCTCCTGATTATGTTGGACGGAAGAAACTACCATACCCAATAATTTAAATATGTCCAGTGTACCCTATCTCAATATTGGTACTGATATCTGAATATGGTAGGATGAGGGGATAAAAAATAGGTGGATAAAAAAGCCCATATTCCCAATCATGCCCTCTTTGCCTCTGTTGGCCTTCATATCCCTCATGTTGTTGTTGTGCTTCCCCTTGGCTTCCTTCTTGTTGACTCAATGGAACTGAATAGTCTCCATATCCTAAAAGAATATTGTCAAGCCCAGAGCCTCCTAAGGCTCCAGTACTAATAGTAGCACCACCGCCACCATCATCATCATCATCATTATCGTCATAAGTGACTGAGTGGAGTCATCACTTTGAACTTCATTTCCTTTCTTAACCAGTTGTCTTCTATGGTGGTAATGTTTTTGCTCTGCCTCATATAACTTGGCCAAGTAAGGTGGTAGGGGTGGAACCTCAAAAAATGTCTCCCCAACATATGCAACTGTGCCCTCCTCAGAAATTTGTCGTGGTTATTTTGTTTTGTTTCTGGGTGAGTTTGTGCTTGTTTCTTTCCGAGCCCTTGTCTTTTTTGAGCCTTTGTGATTCTTTCTTTTTGGATCCAACTAAGGGGCAGATCTTCTTAATTCTAGCTGAGATGTACTAAGTCTAGCAATCCCTAGTGGTGTGGCTGAATGTCGACTTCTCTTAGAAGCAGATGCAGGTGGTTCTTCTTGAACTTCTGGATCTCGAGCAATCGCTCCATCTAATTCACCTTATGCCTATGTCCGATCCTGAGGATCAAATTTAGATATATCTCTCTTAGCTCTCATCTCCACCCAAGCATGTAATGGGTGTTCTTCATCTAACAATTCATCCACATCTATCTCAAGAATTGATTCCTCAACTGCTCTGCCAGCCACTTACATGAATCTGTTTCATTCTTGTTTCTACCTTTCTTGGATCTGCTTCACCCTTAAGTGCATATTGTAATGGCAGTACACCAAATTCTCTAGCCCTGAAACACCAAACCTTAACCTTTCTAAAGCCATTAACCCATGCCTTCAATTCACTAACCTCCTCCTCAAGCCCAACATCCTAAATATATCGTGGTGTGGGAGCCTTGAGACTAGGCCCAGCTTCTATAATTACATCCAACATAGTCTAAAAATATGTGTTTGATGTTGTACGTGCCGGCACACCTACATCCAGAAGACATTTAACAATACCTTTTAATGCTCCCTTCACTGTCTTTGCAATGGCTTTTACTCCTTTTATGGCTTGCTTGATGTTGGCTTACTTTGCAGGCCTTGACCTACAAATATCTGTCCATAGAACCTTGTGCAGGATCAGTAACATCTACCACTCTACCTCCACCATGAAATGAAGTGTAGTGGCCCTAGATATTTGGACCTGCTAAGGCTTCATATCCAGATCTACCTCCCATGAGTCCAAAACTCAAAAGGGACACTAATGGGTCTAGAGAGGTAAACAAGCAACTATAGCACTTAAAATGGATAATAATTGACAATAATTAAATAATGCATTCCCAATTTATAACTCAAGTATGCACCTGTAGTCTGTAGAGGTAGAACCCCAAAAGAACCCTGAAGTCAACTGTTGGTAGACGAAAGGCACCACACAAATTGTCACCCAAATTCCATAATAACCATAATTCTAGTATTCTACTCCTTCAAATAGCCTAAAAGGGAAGACGGGGTAGGGGATAAGCCTCTAACAGTCATAGGCCCAGTAGGGAGCACCATAAAACACAGTGTAAAAAGAGGAACGGTTTTACATAGCATTTCCTATAAAACAATTAAACTATTACAATGGGCTCTATAAACCTGATATTGTTCACTATTCAACGACTTAAATGATAAACCTTTACACTGTTTAATCATCACTCGATACTCTGCGTCATTGGGAAAAGACCGAGCGACACCAACATGTCACCCAGCTTCCCTCACTTTAACTCTAACTCATCCCAATTGGCAACTAAAACAATAAATAACAAAAAATGAGTCTCACGAGTTACCGGCACCATCAAAAAGCCTTAAAACCACACACAACCCAAATACACATTCTAACTAAAATTTTAACACCAGAATTATTCATAAATTAAAGGAAACCTGATACCACCAAAACATGAGGTGCGGTTTATAGGAGTAATTAATTCAATTCCCAGTTTACACATTAACCAACAAAAGCCTAGTTAAGAAAGTGCGACACTATTACTCAGGTTACAAAGGCTAGTTCATGACGCTAGACTTTGGCCTGAACAAACAACACAAGAAACACCTTTCAGTCTCGCAGCCAAGGACGAAATGTCCAACTGCGGCTCCACCTCAACACTACACAAGATCAAAGAACAGTGGAGAGCAACCAACACCACTATCTGCAGCCTGACCGAACTACAGCCCCACACCTCCATAGGTTCTGGGTCCTGTATAGTGAGGCAAATAGGAACAAAGGACTAGCTAAGGCCCAGCACATCTGTTGGAGTATGTTCCCCCAACCACGAGTGTTACAAGTGACTGAAAGTAAAACACCCACAACATACTAGTCACCACCCCAACGTCGTATTTCCCTTAGCCGGACGACAACTCACCGCAGGAGTACCGAGTAAGGGAGTCTAGGAAGACGCAAGGCCTTGACGGTGCCACCGCATCGAGACTAACCCATAGCACACATGTGCTTGGCTCACCAAGGAACTTGGGGTACTGTCGGACGCGGAAAGTTTCGTGTTGTATTTTTATTTGGTATTTAAGTTTGATTTGATTTTTATTTATTTGTTTTGCCTTGCGGGGCGTGCCAGCTTGTCTAACATATAGAAATTAGAATCCGCGCAATACAGAGGGAAAATTTTATGTCCAAGGAATGGACAAGTGCGCCACTTTTATTTTGAACTTATTGGTTCCGCGATTTTATTTTATCTGGTGATTAGGGTAGCGTGTGCTGGACCCCTGTCTCCATCGATCGGAATCGATGTTTTATTTACATCGGATTAAAAGCATTTGACGTTATTTTTACATTAGTTTTAATCTGAATACCATTGATAGCAAAGTCGAGAGGTTTGCATTTTCTAGAAAATTGTAATGCGGTGTTTTCCCTTTTTTATCGGACAAAATGGATTTTGATTTGAAAGAGGGATTTGTTTTTAAAGTATTCCATTTTGAAAGAGAATATTTGCTTTGAGGAAAGGGTTTCATTTTGAAAAGAGTATGGATTCCTTTTGGGGGTTTGAAATATAATTTGAAAAATGAGCGGGTGTATACCCGTGGATTTATTTAGTATTTGAGTATATTGTGAATTTGGACAACACTCCCGCATAGGCAGAGTTACCGCATAAATATATGAACATGTATTCGATGGGCATATGGCCGTATTATTTTAGGGGAGAGTCCCTGTATGGCTAGAGTTTCCCCATAAAATACGCACATATGCACATAGTCTATGAACCAAGGTTTGCCATATCAGATCTCGGCTTCGTCTCGGGAGGGTCAAAGAGAAGAGATCTCGAAGAGATCTCGGAGAGATCTCGGTAAGATCTCGGGAGATCAAGATAACATAAAAGTGTGGATCACATAGGTTCACATAGATAATTCCTTAAGGAACATAGATAATTGCATACATTCCAAAGTCTCAACTGTGGATGACATAGGTTCACATCATGGTTTGCTGGAGTGGCGATTTGGATAGAATCGGGTTCGCCTTGATTCGATCCGATTCGTATGGAATCGGTCCGATTCACATAGGATTATTATATATATATTTAATATAACACAGGTAAATAAATAAAGAAACTAGAAAGTGAATTCTCATGAGTTTGGGTGATAATAGTTTATGTTTGACCAAATCTTGAGAGGTTTCAAACAGACAAGTGTTGTCAGTAGGAGAGTGGCTCCCTTGGAGAAGTCACATGTACGTTTGACTTTTTTTACCGGACTTTGAATTTTTAGTGTTCCATGTGGTTTATTTGAATTATCAAATTTTTAGATAGGCTAAATTATGAGAGATTAGAAAGTTAGCATTTCGCTAAAATCACCAAAATCACGATTTTCTTCTTCGATAGGAGAGTTGACTTTTTATTGGTAAGAGATATGATTTTTTTGATATTTTTATTGGATTCAAATGGGGGGTACTTCCTTATTTACATGTAATATCTTAAGTAAATGTTAGTTAACATTTACTTAAATGATATTCAGGTAAATAAGAGGATCTTGACAACCCTGCCTGAAGAGATCCTCACAACCCTGCCTGAAGAGATCCTGACAACCCTACCTGACTCATCTCGGCCTTCTCGTTTCTCGGGAAGGGGCCGAGACCGATATTCTCGCGAGATCTCGCGAGAATCTCACGAGATTGCTTACCATGCTATGAACATATGAGTATGTTTTTGGGCAGAACCTCCGCTTAGGCAGAGTTTCCTTTAAAAACATATACATATGAACATATGGATATGTTTTCGAGCAGAACCTCCGCTTGGGCAGAGTTTCCTTTAGAAAACATATACATATGAGCACATATGTTTGTGAACATATGAGTATGTTTTCGGGCAGAACTTCCGCTTGGGCAGAGTTTCATTTAGAAAACATATACATATGAGCACAATATTTGTGAACATATGAGTATGTTTTCGGGCAGAACCTCCGCTTGAGCAGAGTTTCCTTTAGAAAACATATACATATGAACACAATATTTGTGAACACGTGGATATATTTTCGGGTAGAACCTCTACTTGGACAGAGTTTCCTTAGAAAACATATACATATGAGCACAAACACTCGCCCTTCCCGGAGATTTGCTCGACGAGCGGGAAGAACATATGCATCTAAATGCCTATACCCATGGAGACTTGCTCGACATGGAAGCATTTAGAGCACAAGAACAAAGATGTTTAAATACCTTATATCCATAGAGACTTGCCCGATATAGAAGGTATTTAAACACCAAAGCACACGATTTAATTTTTACCCCTACAGAGACTTGCTCGATGTGGGGGTATGGGTTGCATTATGATTTTTTTTTAAACCCTCCATGGAGATTAACTCGGCATGGAGGGGGATTAAGGAGATGTCGTTGCCAGGCGGAGACGATCTCCCTTCCTTTTGCGCTTGCCGAGAGCCGATAGCTTCACACCGAGCGGGGAGAGGGTGGATACCTTCACACCAAGCGGGGAGCCTTCAAGAACAAGCTAGAACTTTGGGAAAGAGCTTTTTGCTTTTTTCAGATTTTTGTTCCAATCTTTCCGGAAAAACCAGAAAAAGGATGGGGGAAGATCCTTTGCCCCTATGGGGCTACAGGAGCTTTTATAGGGGTTTTTTGCCCCTTTACATGCGAGAGATGAGGGGGATTCATCCCCTTAACCGATGGACAGTCCCATCGGTTAAGGGGAAATTCCCCTTAACCGATGGGAGGTTCCATCGGCTAGGAGCCTAACCGATGGAACCCTCCATCGGTTAAAGGGGACTCCCCCCCCCTAACCGATGGACAGTCCCATCGGTACCATCGGTTGGAGGGGATTCCCCCCCCCAACCGATGGAAGGTCCCCTTATCCGATGGTAGGTTCCATCGGTTGGGGGTTTAAACCCCTTAACCGATGGTAGGTTCCATCGGCTGGGGGTTTAAACCCCTTAACATGGGGATTTTGCCTATAAATATGCCCTCTATGTCCCCTTAGGGGGATGTTGGTGCTGCTGAAGCTTTGCCCCTTTTCCTCGGAGATTTCTCGGCGAAGAGTTGGATTTGCAAGTGCTTGGAGCTTCCGCTGCACGTGTTCTTTGTACTTGTTCTTCACATTTGGTCTTATTGACCTTGTGCTGTCGGATTTCTTCCGCGACATGTCCTCCTTGAAGTGTTGTTCTTCTTTGAACTTTTGCTTCACTGGAGAGGCTTGCTGCCAACTTAATGAATAAATTCCCTTCCTTAGCTTGAAAGGAACTTGGATCCAATATTACCTAAGCAACCATGGGGTCACTTCAAGTAATAATGACATTTACTTCATCCATAAGTCACCTTCAAAAGGGACTCTATCCATATTACTTAAGCAACCAGAAGGGCTACCTAAGTAACCATTGGATCATTATAAATGGACTTTGGCATTTCCCCCTTGTAGATATCCACCACAAACTTTTTAGGGTTCAACAGGTACCTGACTGGAGAGGTTTCCAGAAACAAATGGCATAGCTACGGAACCCGGAAAGTCATATTTACAACCTTCAATCATATCCACTTGCAACCATTCCCGCATCTATTTACTCCAAACGTGTTACAGAATCGTCAACTCATTTTTAAGGAAAACTGGATAACATCAATGAGACCAAATAAGATAGAAACATCTCGATAGACCCTAAGAAGGCGTCCCATCATATAGACGCAACAACTAATAATAATGTGTCAAGATCCACTACTACGACACAAAGGCGTTGGCCCGGGGCCGAGAGACAGGGCGCCTTATTAAGGAGTCCCACCAACGTGACGTGATCGCTACAAAATTCGACATTCTAAAAACTAAAAAAAGGTAGAAACAAGGCGGAATAAATTCTTTCTTCTATTATTAAATCCTCTAAGATAATGGCTACAAAATTTGACTTTAAGGTTTCTATTGATTACATTTGACTTGAAAGTTTCCACCAATTACATGCAAAAGGAACGTTTAAACTATGCTACTATAAGAGGGGCAGCTCATGCAATTACATAGGATATTCATGACAAGTTTCTTTTTAACGAGGTTATTGCTCTTAAAAGTTCTAATCTGAATCAGATATCTATATCAGGAATTGCCTGATCTCAATCCAGATTGGATGAGCTGGTTAGACCAAGCCAGTCTACTATTAGAAGACAAAAAAAGTATCTATCTCATAATTAATGAGTTTTAAATAAATAAAAAAACAGTAACTTTGAAAATAATTAGGCAAACATTTTTATAAATTGTGTCTCTGTTTTAATCAGAAACTGAGAGGCCTGGCCCATGTGGTGGACTAGTTAATTTCAATCAAATCATCCAACACAATCTAGGATGATTTGGTCCCAGTGAGACAGACTTTGTTTTTTTTATTTTTAGTTTATGTTCTCACAATACATTTGAACTTAAGAGCCAAAACCACGTCAGGCCACTGTGAAACTCTATCAGGATCAGTTGATCAAATCCAGATCAGCTGATCTTATTTGGTGATTACACAACTTATCTAACATGATTTTAAGAGTATTTATATAAATAAGAACTTGTCAGAGGTATTTATGCAGAAGTCTCTTTTTATTTTCGTATACATAATTATTTATACTATCTCAAGATCCACTGTGTTCATTTATGCTTGATGAAGCTCCAATTGATCTTGCACTCTGGCTCAACTAGGTCCACATTCAAGCTTAGTATGGGCTAAACCCTGTAACAAACTTGAGCCTGGCAGAAGCTGAAAAAGGAAAATTGATGAAGCTCAAACCAATGTGTAAGGGACAAGCTTCGCCCTCAGTTTCACGTGGACAGTGGACTCGACCTCGTAAAAGTGGTAATATTATCCCAGCATTTCTTATACAGAGTTTGCCCGAAAGGACGTCCCAGCCAATGAAAAACCCAGAAATCAGATCCTTTTAAATTAAATGCTCCAAAAAAAAAACAATTAGATTCTGGGTAATTATTAAGATCACTACAAGTCTACAAAATCTGGCCGAAACACAGAACCATTAAAACACAATCAGGTGAAAACACAGAACTATTACCATATTTCTCTCACTATATTCATTGATTTCCAAATAGCCACACATTACTTCCTAAAACTACTTTTAATAAAATTTCCTACCTTTCAGAGAGCTTTTACCTTCATAAAGTAATTCCCCTCTATAAGCTACTGCCTCTCAGCAACCAAATTGTTTCCATTTGCTGGTGGTTGTTTGCAACCTTTGAATCTTCCCATACTTTCTTTCACAAGAATCACAACTGATTTTCACATGTTTTGCAACTACTGAAATAATAGTTTGGAAATTACTTCCCAGACTCTCAGAAAATTCCCTTTTTCTTTAGGATCTATTTCCCATCTAGTGGGCAAATAGAAGTTGGGGAATACTCTCAGACTCCATCTTATCTTGCTCTGTGCACCTTGCCCCCTTGCCCCCTTGTCCCTATATAAAAATGCAACACGATTTATTTTCAATCATTTTCCATAGAATTCATAAAATAAGCATTTTTTCAGTATGATACTCTCGAGAAAATATTCATAAGTTTTTTTTCTTTACATAATTCATAGAATATAAACCCCCCCCAAAAAAAAAAAACAAAAAAGAGGCACCTATGATTCCTTTGGGAAAGAAAAAAAATGACAGACTAACAACATTTGCATTAAGTATCATCAGTGAAAAATAGAACTTGTAAATGCATGTCAACAAAGATATAAAAAGCAAGTACTAGAAACCTTCGCGATAGTAATAGCAAAAGCAGTTTACAGAATTCCAAAAATCAACATAAAAGCTAGTAGGAAAAACCTGTTCACCCATCAAACAAGTAGGATCTACTTGATTTCTGATCGTTCCAGATGGTATTCTTGTCATATCCATATCTGACTTCACGCGTTTCTTTTTCTGCTCACTAACTTCTGCAGTGTATCACCAATTCATGGCTAAATGAGAAAAAAAAAAACTGGAAGGCAGAGCTGAAAACTGCAGAAGTTTTCTCGAAAGAGGGAGATATACAGTGACTTAAAACAACACATGCCACATGCTTGCTGGTGAGCAGGGTACCAGAGAAAAAAAATTTTAAAACAACACAGTGGAGAAACAGGAGGGAGAGGGAAGAAAGAAGCAAGGGCAGGGCAGGCAGTGATGGTAGGGGGACTCTTGCCTGTCCCTTTTCAGAGCACTGAAAAGAGCAGCAATAACTCCCCCGCAGAGACTCACAATTTCTGGAAATTTTCTCAAACTTTTATCCCTTGCACAATTTTATTGCAGCAGGCATTTATAGACTCAATTGTTCCAACTTATATTCCTAATTTGACTACTATTTAGACTCTAAAATAAGCAATCAACCTGATAAGAAATCAGACCCTCCAATTCTTATTTAAACTAGACTTACCTAAGACTCAGCAGAAACTTACTTCCGACTTAAAGTATGACTCCTAATTGGATATAAGACACCAAACCCTAATAGGACTGTGACAACAAATAGAAATTTAACTTCTCTTAGACTCTATAAATAGGAAATCCAAAACCCAATTGGACTGCCAAGAGACTGACCAATCCTATTCGAACTAGGACTTAAAATCATGACCTAGAAAAGAACGAAAACTCAGATAAAAAAGTAAAAATTGCTTGAGGACATTCCAACGACCATAGTTTGTCATATCTTCGTTGTTGAATATGCTCTGGCACCAAAAGAGATGGCAACTCTAAAGGACATATGGACAGAAGCAGAATGCTGTCTGGATCTATCAACTTACCCAAGAACTCCATTCTCTTCAGCAACGTAATATGTCTGTGATTGCCTATTTTCCTGTTCTATTAAGTTGATTTGGAGGATCTCAACTACTATGCCATTGACTATTGGGAAAGCTCCAAGATTAGAAGATGCATCTTCAGTATGTACTCTGGAATCATGTTTTTCAATTTCTAGCTGATCTTAATCCCGAGTTTGAGAACCTTCGTACACAGATTCTTAAGCTCGGTCCTCCTCCATCTACAGAACAAGTCTACTTTAAGGTTCTAATTGAAGAGGGGAGGTGGAAGACGATGGTTTTGGTACTACACTGGCCAGAGGTCTGAGAGTTCTCAGCTCTCCTGAGTGCCAAACATAAATCAATCTGGAGCACAATTGAAGGAAATAGAGACAAACCATGGACTAAAAAGACTTGTCTGCATTGCAGTTATGCTAACAATGATGTTGATAACTGTTGGGATCTTCATCCTGAAAAGCAGCCACAAAGTTCGGTTCTAGACTCAAAGGCCAACAGCTGAGGGCAATGCTGCTAATCACTCAACCTGTGGACAGCTCATCAACTCTTGTTCCTTAGGGGCCTAGGGCGGCCTTCCTAGTTCCTTAATTTCTACAATCATAGGGATGTCCTCCCAGGATACTTCATAGCTTCATGCCAATACTACTTCTTTTTCATTGTGGACGCAGAAAAATTCACTATCTCTTCCTCCTCTCTTTGAAGAGAAAGAAAGGGGGAAAGAATTAGGTTCATTTTTGTGTTTACGGGCGTGTGAATCTATTTAACAGACAAATTTGGAATTTGCTTGATGCGGGGAATTTGTATGTCTGTTCATCAGACGATTGCGCCTATATTTTGGTGTATTTGCTCCGCGCGTTTATTTCATCCAAGGTTGGTTGTATCGTATGGATCAACTGTGCTGAGTTCCTACTGGCATGGTACGGATATTTTGGTGTATTTGCTCCACGCGTTTATTTCATCCAAGGTTGGTTGTATCGTATGGATCAACTGTGTTGAGTTCCTACTGGCATGGTACGGTATGATCCGTACCATACCGATTGGTCGATCGAAAATCCCAAGTCGGTCGACCGATTTTCATCTCTCTTTGAAGATCAAATAGATTAAGGGATCTGGATGCCACCCTGACAGAAACTGGTCGACCGATCAAGAGAAATCGGTTGTCCGATTGAATCGGTCAACCGATCAGAAGAAATCAGTCGACCAATTGTGATCCAGCAGATCGACCGTGCCAAGGCTCGCAAACCCCTTGGCACAGTACGGTACGGCCATGCCGCTGGGCTCGGAAACGCCCGGTACAATACGGCCGTGCCACTACATAAACCTTGATTTCATCAGGCGATCAGGGTTTTTATGTATTGGACCTTTCTCCACTGACCGAAGTTGATGTTAATTTACATCGAGGTGAATTCGAACACATTTGATTCTCTGTTAAAGAAAGTCTTTTGTCTCTATTTGTTGTGACAATATTGATCTTGATGATCGTCCTTGATGGATACATAATCCTGCAAAGAGATTTGAAGTCTTCATTGCTTGTACACATGTAATTTAGATTACAATTAGTCTTTCAAGCAAGGTTCGTCGCATCGGGATATTTCTGTAATTTTCCTTAATACAGGGGTATGTTGGTAATTTTCTCTGACATAGGGGTATATCTGCAATTTTCCCTGACTCAGGGGTAATTTTCTAATTTCCGCCCTCTTGAGGATGTTTCTGCAATTTCTTGTCTCTTCAGAGACGTGTGTGCAATTTCTTGTCCCTTCAGGATATTTCTGCAATTCTCTGTCCTTCGGAGGGCATTTGAGTAATTTCCAAACTTTTCAAGGTCTTTTATACAATTCCTTGCTTTCCAAATCATGTCTGCAATTTTAACCATTTGGGGAGGGATATTTCCATAATGCTCATCCATTGGAGGGTATTTCTGCAAACTCCTACCCTTGGGAGGCCCTTTATGTAATTTTCCCATGAACAGGATATGTATGCAAATTTCTGCACAGTGAAAGTATTTCTGCAGTTTACCACTTTTCAAGGGTTTTACTACAAATTTGACTCTTTTTGGATACAATTGCAATTCCCTCCTACTTATGGGTATAATTGCAATTTCCTGTCACTTCTGGATACTCTTGCAATTTATGGCCCTCAGAGGGTATCTTTGCAATTTTACCACCTTCAAGGGCTCTTGTGTAATTTTACACAAACACTCCATGCCCTCAAGGGCTTTTATGTAATTTCACACAAACCCCATGCCCTTATGGCTTTTGTGGAATTTCACATACACATAAATTTCCCTCCCTCAAGAGGGTTTTCATGCCTTGAGAACAACGAAACCAACAGTCTCTTCTGGCCGAGCAGGAGTCTTCCAGTCCTACCTTCCTAAGTCCTTAGCCTTGCCCCTCCTTTTATAGGAGGGGAGGGCTATCGGCCCCTAGCCACAGGCGGCCAAACCCCACTGAGGGCCCATTTTGAAGCCCAGGACCCATCGGTGGGGGGGGGGGGGGGGGGGGGGGGGGGGGTCCCCTCGCTGGGGTTTGGCCGCCCCTCCATTGTGGCAAACCCCACCGAAGAGAGGTCCTTTTGCTCTCTTTTTTTCTTTTCTTTTTTTTTTAATTTAGACTTTAGAGAGAGTGAGGCCCCTCGGTGGGCTTTTCCCGCCATGCTTTCTCTCTTTTGCGCGGTACTGTAGCTACAGTAGTTACGTAGCTACAGTGCTGCAGAAACTACTGTAGTCTTCTCTCCTTTTTTGCAGATTTTGTATTTTTTAGATCTTGGAATTTCCGAGATTTTGATATTTTTGGGATTTCTGGGTTATTTAGAATTCTAGGATTTCTGGATATAAGGGTCTTTTAGTATTCAGGAATTTGGATATCTCGGGAATTTTGGGTTTTTTCTGGAAATTTGGTGTTTCTGGAAATTGGGTATTTTTAGGAATTTCTGGGTTTCTGAGGAATTTCTGCAAATTGGACATTTCAGAACTTTTGGATTTTGTGAATTTGGCATTTCTGGGCTTTCTGGTAATTCCTGAAAATTTGATATCTCAGGAGTTTCTGATTTTGGGAGTTTTTTGGAAATTTGGATGTTTCAGAAATTTTTGGGAATTTGGAGATTTGATATTTCTGAATTTTCAAATAATTCCTAGAAATTTGATATCCCAGGAGCTGTTGGATTTTTTGAGGGGGTTATTTGGAATATTTTCCATCCACGGTTTTATAATCACTTTACGCCATGATTAGCAAATTTTTTTCATATTTAATTCTTTTGATCACCTAAATATTCACAAAATTTTAGTGAATATTCTTGGTGTCAACATTCATCTTCTATTGTCCAGCAAGGTGCCGACCATGTTGCACTGAGTGTCTGCACTCGTCCTATCAATGTCCCCTGGATCATCGGTTCCACAGCCACAGATCATGACTGATATCTCCACTTATTTTTCATCTTATTATCTTGGTTCCAGGCAAGACAATGCAATGATTGCTGATAACTCTTAGGCCACCAGTGCTGGGCAAGGTGATATACTTTACATAGTCTATTTGTCTTGACCTTTTGACATCATGTTTCACCTTATCTATGAATCTGATTTCTATTAGTAACCTTATATGTCATTTAAATTGTTTTGTGACTCTTTTTGATGATCATTGTGCTGTTCAGACCTACAGTCTCAACATTAGATTGGGTCTGAACGTGAATCTGGCTGTCTTTACTAATTCGCACCCAATGAGGAAGCAGCTGTAGCTTTTAAAAAAATATATAAATAAATGAAATTCTTGAAAAATAATTCTATAAACAATCAAGTAAAAGTTTAATAGGGAGCTAAACAGAAGATTTCAATGTAAGTGGGCTAAAGAAAGACTTAATGGGCTTAAAGGAAGGAATAAATCTTTAAAATTCAGAATGCTCAAAAACACATTGTTAAATTGGGTCAAATGAGCTAAAACCTAAGTCTAATGGACTAAAGATGGAACCTAAACCCTAGCCCAACAAGAAGAGTTCGAATTTCTGTCAAAATCTCAATCTAAATAGGAATTAAAAGGTGGAAATCGGCCATATTTTGTATCAAAATCGGACTTGAAGAACCAAATTTGGACTCTTTGGAACCCTAGACCTATAAATAAACCCCTTGGCTGACCCTAGCTGTTCCTGGAGGCTGTTGGGCGTGGTTGGGCATGCTTTAGAGTTTAGAGGAGGAGATTGGAGATCTTTGGGCATTCTTCAAAGTTCTTTGCGTTCTTTATCGTTTCTTCCTGAAATCGATCTAACAGGTAGGTGATCTCTCAGGCTAAACCTAATTAAACGTTCCTATAGGTGTATTAGCATGCATAGATGAGTTCCATGCATGTTTCCCTCTTTTCGATTCGCCATATGTTGAGAATTTTGAGTTTTGGATTGTGAAACGCCAGAAATCTGGGTGTTCTTGATTCTGCATCTTAAACGCCATCATTACAGGAACAACATCTTTAAACACGCCATCGCAATATACCGCAAATAGAGTCATGCTTCCCTGATAGACTGCATTTGACTTAGCCTTATCGCGGCAAGTCTCCCGACTGCGTCTTCAAACGCCGCGGCTGATCCTACAGCAACTCGACCGTCTTTCCAAAAACTAATCCTGTTTTAACAGTACCCCCAAACTGAAAGGTTTTGTTGTTAGAAGATCGTGTTTTTGTCCTAAACATGTCGTTTGCAGTACTCTGAACATGTAATACATCCTTAAAATACACGTGATAAAAGCTGAGATTATCTCCTTAAACATGTCACAATTATTTCATGTCTATATGATCTCTATCCCTTATCTTGCTCCAGGTTCGAATCTATCTTTAATCTAATGATTTCTCTCATGATAATATTAACTCCATACCTCCTAATCAAATGCTTAATTTCATGAACAACTATCATGTTATTGGTCTTATTCCAAACGCGAGCCTCTGTTTTAATGTTTTTATATATATAATGTTTTGAGACCAGTGTTTTATTGGCATTTAACTAGAACCATGTCACCAGACTGCATGGAATTCCGGATCGGATAGGAATCTGGAATCGGAACTGATCGGCCCGGAATTAGTCGGGATCAGCCGAGCCATCCCAATCCGGGCTTATTCCAGCTGATTCCGGCTGATTCTGGCCAATTCCCCCCTCCCCCTGTTCTACCTAGAATCAGGAAGGATCGGTATTCCCACCCCCGAATCAGATTGGGACCCCCCGATTCTAATCCAGATCAGCCGATTCTACATTCCATGCCAGACTGTGGCATGCTTCAACAGATATGTTTTGCGAACACCCCTTGGTGAAGTTAGAACCTTTTGCTGGATATCCCTCCTGTCGAATTAGAACTTCTTCACTAAGACCTCTGTAAGACTCTACTGACCGTGGATTCCCACACGGCCGCCAAGCAGGTTGTACCATAAAAACCAAAACACCCATCTGAAACTATGTTGGACTATCAAGACATGTTTCTGTCGGTCTTGAAAAGCATTCCCTGCCCCGGGAACGGACTCTGTCCAGTCTGTTTCTTAATGTGCAATCTACAGTGTGTGTCTATAAACACATCGACTCTGCAGAGTGCAGACAACTCCTCAAATCCTTAACGCGTCAACCTGATGACCGAGACTAGATTCTTAACATGCATACCTATGACCACGACTTTAAATGCGACAACTGTTCCCTACGCATTAAAACCCCGTTCTGCCAGTACATGTCTAGACTGTGCAGACACCTTTCTACCTATGTTTTTCATACCATACTGCAAGATCCAATTGATAACATCCCTTTCACATCAGAACCATATTCTCTACCTTGAAAATCTTGGAATATCATGTATAATGTACCTAGCATTACAACAGTTTTATCCCTTTGGAATTCGTTTGGCCATTAAATATGATTGTCTAGATATTTACACGGGATCTTGTAATGCCTAGCAATTATAGGACCCGATCTGGTCCTAGGAGGAGCACCAGAAAGTACTTGTGCCCGTAGAAGTTGATTGACCATGGTGTGGCACTGCACTAATACATGCGTGCTAAATTGATCTATGACAATCAAATTGTGAATGAATAAATGAATGCTCAATCAACTTGTCCTTGCTGCCCTTATGGGTATTACTTATGTTAAGGCCAATTCCTTATCATAGAACTTGATACTTGCTCTCGAGTTAACATTATCTTTGCGCACTTGAATCCTTCAGTTATCTCTTTATCTTGCTAAATAATTGCTCATCTATACATTCATGACTCTTGTTTATGAATTACTGTTTTACCTGCCTTTAGATTTAACTGTTTACATGGCATTTAGTGTACCCAACATGTTTTTTTTTTTTTGGAAAAGTGGATAGTACCACTGATTATGTTAGAGGAGAAAAATATGTACTTGTATGAAAAATCAAAACCCTTATACAAAAAGAAGCTCCATAGCTAGCCAGATTGCCCCCTATTAACTCCCCATCAGCAAAAAGAGAGAGGAAAACAAGTTGCCTAATATAGAGATATAAATCTTACTGAGCTTTTCGCTCACCATATTTAATTTGTGGTTTTCAGCATGGTTTTCCGAATCGGAATCGGAAGGCGAATCGGGTTGCTCCTGATCCGCCCCAATTCCCCCAGAATCGGTCCGAATCGGACTGATTCGCAAGAGTATATTATATATATATATATATATATCATATTGCATATATATATATATATACATATATCATATTTCAGACACATTTATATTGATTAAATACATATATGTAATATATATCATATTTATAATGTATAACATATATTACAAATATGATATAATATGATATATATATATATATATAAAGGGAATCGGGGCAAATCAGGCGAATCAGGGATCGGGTTTCCCCTGATTCGCACCGATTCGGGGGAATCGGGCCAATTCGCCCCGATTCGGCAAACCCTGGTTTTCAGGTAATACTGATGAGGACACACTCTGACAGGGAAGGGCAAGAGTGATGGAGCATTCAAGTTGTCATTAGAAGTTCATTAGTAAAGTAATTAGAGTCTTTTTTTTTTCTCTAAAAGTCATAGTCATGATGGGCCCTATGTATTAGTGATGAATAATTTTATGTAATAGAACTTAGTTAAACTTGAATATCGATAAAATTGTGACAATTTATTGGTGTCATTTGGTTATTGTCTCCTGGAATGATGTTAATCCTTTACTATTTGCTCTAATCGACTTGAATGATATAACTGCTCATTCCAATATTGCGCGTTAAGGTATGATAGCACTGCTGATTCTCCATCTCCTTGATTTCAACAGATTTTTCTTTGCATGTCCGGTTGGTCCACTTGTTTAAGTTTTTGAGTCTTGCACCTAAGTTGTTTGCTCAAACAAAATTGGAATCACTCCAATGTTCTAATTGTCAAACGGCAAAGCATTGTCATTCAACTTTTTCTACTTCAATTAACAGAAGTCTAGTTCCCTCGCTCTTGCTCACTCTGACGTCTAGGGGCCTTCCCCTATTCCTTCTCTAGATGGTCACCGACATTTTGTAAGCTTCATTGTTGACTACACACACCGTACTTGGATCTATTTAATGAAGACATGGGTAAAAGTTCTATGAGTGAACCAACTGTTTTTTGCAAAATGGTAGAAAATCAATTCCAGAAAAAAGGTGAAAATATTTTGTTCAAATAATGCAAAAAAAAATCTTTGAGAATAATTTGAAATTTGAATATCTTTCTGGAAAATGAGGGTATAATCAATGAACCTTCTTGTGTTTATATCCCTCAGTAGAATGGTGCAGCAGAGCAGAAAAACAGAGACATGTTGGAGACTACCCGGGAATTACTATTCCAGCGTCAGATTCCCGAAAAAAATTGGGCTGAGGCTGTCCTCAATGCTGCTCACATCATAAATCAGATGACGTCTCATATCATTAGATATCGAGCTCCTTACTCCTTGTCGTGTCCTAGTCGTCCATTATTTGATCTTCCTCCAAAGATGTTTGGTTGTATTTGTTACATTCACTATATGGTCCTAGATACACTAAACTCAATCCTTGTGCAGTTAAAGGTATCTTCTTGGGGTACTCTTCCACACAAAAAGGGTACAAGTGCTCTGATCTTTCCATTGGCAAAAGGATTGTCCTCAAGGATGTTGCCTTCTGTGAGTCTAAGTCCTTTCTTCCTCCTCCTTCAGTTCCTATGTAGTATGTACAAGAAGTCGTAGTCGGCCGCTTTGTCTCCATCGCCCTTAACGTTTTAGACTCCTTCCTTGCCTACTGTTCCTGTTCCTAATGCTCCTGCTCCTTCTGAAACAAGTGGCATTCCCTCTTCTACCCCTATTCTCACCAGCATCCAAAGGAAACGGTACCACCACTGGCCAACGTTCCTACTCATGAAGATGTTGCTCCTGCAGGTCCATCTTCTCCCCAGCATGATGATTTGCATCTCTCTATTTCTGTCTGCAAAGGCACTTGGACTTGTACTCAGTGTCAAATTTCCCGATTTATCTATCACAATTTTGTTTCTTCCCTATGCACTGTTTCTTTGCCTAGTTCTATTGCAAATGTTGTGAAGGATCCTCAATGGTTGCATGGAATGGAGGAGGAGATGGCTGCTCTCTAAAAAAATGGCAGATGGGAACTAGTTGCTCCATCCCCGGGACAAAGGTTGGCGGGTTCAAAGTGGGTGTTTACCTCAAGTATAAGGCTAATGGCACCGTTGACAATATAAGGCTTGGCTACTCACCAAGGGATTTACCCAAACTCTAAGTGTGGATTATGATGAGATTTTTAAACCAACAGCCAAGCTCATGACTCAGCTAGTCACCAAGGGTTTTTCTCCCTCGCTGCCCACATTCCTGGAAATTATGTCAGCTAGTTGTCCAAAATACTTTTCTTAATGGTGCTACTCACCAAGGTATTTAGCCAAACGGTAAGTGTGGATTATGACAAGGCTTTTGCACCAATAGCCAAGCTAAAGGCTTGACTAGTCACCAAGGGATTTTCTCCCTCGCTGCCCACTACTCCTGGACATTGTCAGCTAGTTGTCAAAAATATTCTTTTTAATGGTCATTTACAGGAAGAGGTCTATATGCACACGCTGCCTTGTAAAGTCTGCTGGCTGTGGAAGGCGCTGTGTAGACTAAATTGTTTAGCCATGCTAAGCTTTGGTTATGCTCAAAGCAATGCTGACAACTCTTTGTCAAATGGATTGATGGCCGGATTGTGCTACCTGCTGTTATGTTGATGATCATGATATGGTGATTACAAGTGACCATGTAAGAAAATTCAGTCACTCAAGGCTGGTTTCGCTCTGGAATTTGATATCAAGGACTAATGCATGCTCCAATATTTCCTACTTCCTAGTCCTTGAAGTGGCATATTCCTGGATTGTATCTATGTGTCACAGTGCAAATAAGTCTTGAATAACTTACCGACGGTAGAAAGTTGGCCAGCAAACTTGTTATCACTCTCATCAAGGTTAAACATCATTTAATTTTTACCAGCCAGGATGGAACTCCTCTCATGGATACAGAGAAATGTCACTATCAGCATATTGTGGGGAAGCTTCTGTATCTTACTCTTATTCAGCATGATCTTACATGTTAGTGTTTTTAGCCAATTTCTGCATGCTCCCACTACTCACCACGTGCAAAAAATTGATCATATACTTTAGTATATAAAGCTTTCCCTAGGCAAAGGTCTTTTACTCTCCAAATCCAATACACTCTGCATCGACGGTTATGCTGATGCTGATTGGGCTTGGTTCACAAGAGGACAGCCAGTCTACTGGTTATTGTGTTTATCTTGGATGAAGCCTAGTCACCTAGCAGAGTAAAAAGCAAACTATCTGTGCTCGGTCCAGTGCCGAAGCTAAATATCGCACTATGGCACTTTCTCTTACTGAGTTGCACTAGTTACGGCTTCTATTTCAGGACATTGGTTTATTGGTTCTTCCTCTTCGTCTATATGTGATAATCAAGCAGCCGCCTACATCGCCGACAACCCTATCTAGCATAATCTCACCAAACACTTTGACATCAATTGACATTTTATTTGGAAGCGGTTGGACAGCAGTGAACTATGTCTTCCTTATGTTTTTTCGTTGGATTAGGTTGCTGATGTTATGAAGGGAGTCACCAACGACCAACTCGCTTCTGCTAAGGGCAAGCTGTGCATGATAGGTATCTATGCTCTGCAGACGGGAACAAGGATGTAGTGGGTTAGGCACATTTCAAAAAAAGGGAAAAGAAGTTAGGTTATGTTTGTGAATCCCACAGCCATAACCTCTTAGGCACTTTTTAAGGGAAAAATCATGTGGGCTCAGCCTAAAGTAGGCAATACCTCAGAAAGGTTGGATTGAGTCATGTCAGCCTACCCCACTTTCCAACCTTGTCATCGACCGAAATCTTAATTCCATCAGACCTAAGTTGGAGAAGCTATTCAACAGAGATGAAATATTTTATGTACCTATCAGCTATACACTGAAATCAAAGCTCTCAAGTAGAGTGGCATGACTATCACCTCATATTCGGTGAACTGAAACCAAGTGGTAGGTGCTGGATTATTACACTAAGTGGGCCGAAGTGATGGAAAACAACATCTGAAGCATGCTGAAAATATGAAGATTTATCAACTTCTTACAGGACTCAACTCAGAATACGAGATCGTGAGTGGTCAAATCCTCAAGGCTAACTCACTTCCTTCTCTAGAGGAGCAAGATCTAGCATTAGGTTAATTAAGTTGAGCAAATGGATATTGATGGTAAGTGACCAAAGATAAGAAAATTTAAAATACTAAGAGAATTGGAATATCTTGCTTAAAGGTAGAGATTATAGTGGTTACCTGTAAAAGTTTCAAAAATATGCAAGTGATTTTTCTATATTTTTTGCAAGTAATTTTTCTATATGTTTTTGTGGGAATTTAGTGGCCAAGAGAAGCTAGTAGATACCTTGTGCTAGATCAAGTATTGAGGTTGTGTACAAGGCTAAGGCCAATCATGGAAAACAAGAACTACATATCATATAGACACAAATTAATGTTTAATATGATTGTGTACATTAATTTCCGTATTTATGTATGTAATAAGTACACAAACACATATAGACATGTATATGATGTATGATATGTGTATTATCATATTTGATGTGTATATATATATATATATATAAACTTGGCAAACCAACAAAAATGATCAAACTCTAGAAGCTTATAAAATAGCTAAAATGAGGGCTAAGAAAATAGTTAATGAAGTTAAATCCAAGATGTTTAAAGAATTATATAATAAATTAGGAATCCGAGAGGGTGAAAAGGACATATTTAAACTTGCTAAATTAAGAGAAAGGAAAAGTAAAGATCTAGATCATGCTCGTTGCATTAAGGATGAAGATCAAAGGGTTTTAGTTAAGGACCTAGATGTTAAAGGGAGATGGTATAGTTATTTTCAGAAATTACTTAATGGAGATTGCTTTAAGGATTTCTCTTTAGAAGAGAACCAAGAGTCAACAAAATTTGATAAATATCAATATTTCAGGTGTATTAAGATGTTAAAAACTTAAAAGTGGGTGATGTCTTACGAAAAATAAAAATGGGCAAGGCCTTAGGACCACATGGCATACCTATTGAAGTGTGGGAAGGCCTACAAGATATTGGTAGTAAGTAGCTAACTAAACTTTTCAATAAGATTTTGACGGAACAAAGGGTGCCAGAACCAGAAGAATGGAGAAAAAATGTGGTGATTCCTTTCTGTAAAAATAAAGGAGATATTCAAAGTTGCAATAATTATCATGGGATTAAGTTTATGAGTTATACTATGAAACTTTGGGAAAGAGTAATCGAGAAACGAATTCGATATATGACTACTACATCAAAAAAAAGTTTGGTTTTATGTCGAGTAGATCTACTACAAAAGTTATTTTCTTATTATGGCAGTTAATGGAGAAGTATAAAGAGATGAGAAGAGATTTATATATAGTTTTTCTTGATTTGGAGAAAACATATGATCGAGTACCGAGGGAATTGATTAAGTATCTCTCAAAGATATGTTGACTTGGTTAAAGATATGTAGGGTAGGAGGGTGCTACTACTAGTGTGAGAACAATTGCAAGAGAGACTTGTGAATTTCCGATCACTATAGGTCTACATCAAGGTTCTACACTAAATTTGTATCTCTTTGCTTTGGTTATGGATGAAGTAACAAAGCAATTGCATGATGATATCCCTTAGTGTATGTTATACACAGATGATATTGTCTTAATTGATGAGAGTATTGATGGTTTAAATGCTAGGTTAGAAAGTTGGAGGCATGTCTTGAAGTCTAAAGGTTTTAAAATCAATAGGAGAAAGTTAAAGCTTATGCATTGCAATTTTAGTAAGGAGAGGATGTTACAGGAAGATATAGTTCTAATTGATAGACAAAACATTCCTAAGAGTAGTAGCTTTTGATACTTAAGGTCTATCATCCAAGAGAACTGAGAGATTTTTAACGATGTTGTACACAAGATTAAGGTAGGCTGGTTAAAATGAAGAAGTGCATCAAAAGTCCTTTGCGAACGTCATATACCCGTGAAACTTAAAGAGAAGCTTTATAAAATGGTTGTGAGGCCTGCCTTGTTATATGATACCGAGTAACAAAATGAGTGTAGCAGAGATGATGATGCTGAGATAGACGTGTAGTAAGACTAAGAAAGATAAGATTAGAAATGAGCGCTTCTATGAGGACATGGGGATAGGGATAGCTCCAATTGATAGGAAAACGAGAAAAAATAGACTTAGGTGGTTTGGACACATGTCCTGTCTCCCAAACTCGTCGCCGGTTAAAAGATGTACCCAAAGTTTAGTGGATGTCAGTAAAAGAGTTAAGGGAAGGCCTAAGATGAGATGGTCGGATGTTATTATGAAAGACTTGGACTTCTTAGGTTTAAACACGAATATAGCACTTAATAGAAATCTTTGGCAGAAAAGGATCCACGTAGACAACCTCAAATAATGGGATAAGACTCTGATGATGATATATTAACTATATATATCTACATATTATCATCATATTTACATTAATATATGATTGAATGAACTAGTTCACACAAGTCAATCCACTTGTACGTATGCACACATTGGAGTCAGGGCCTCAAGCTCCATATTCCAAACACTGCTCACAATTCTAATGATTGTGATATATGTATAATATATACATTTATAAGGATATACATATTAATTCTGTTTGTACATTAATATGATATGTATATATGTATATGATTACAAATATCATAAATATACATGTAAATTTGAAGACATATTTTTCCTAATTTTTCCTGATTTATTTTCAATAAAAGACATCTTTTAATCTGGCCGATACAAGATCGGCCAGATCTCTGGCAGACCAAGGAAAACAGAATCGGATCGGCCCAAGAATCGGCCAGGGCCAATCCCAATCTGGATCAGGCCGATTTTGGCCAGGAATTGGCCAGAATCGGTAGGATCGGCCATGACCGATCCAATCCGAATCAGGATCGGCCGAGGGCGATCCCTAGGCTGATCCAATTCTCTTTTCCTTTCTCTCTTGAGGCACATTCTTGTCATTGTTTCATTTTTAGTTACTTATTAGGTCATTACTCTTGGTAAGTTGTTATTTTATTTATGTTAGAAGGGCAGAATTGTCCTTACATAACTTTTAGCATTAGACCTAGTATAAAAGGAGTTGATGGGGGCCTGTGGCTTCATTCTCAAGGCCATAGGCCACCACTTGTGCACCTTTTCTATATCTGCTCTCTCTCTTCCTCCTCTCATCTTCAGATCTACATCAGTCTGTTTTCTTATCTTTTCTCTTATCCACAGGTGAATCTCTGTCTTATAACAATTTGTACAGAAAGATCCATGAAAACTAAGGTTTGCCATCTTTCTATACTGGATCATATTTGGTTAGCCCTGGGATGGTACAATACACTGATACAGTACCGTCTCGCACCATCTCGTACCATCTCATACCGTCTTGAGCTAAGTCAGCCGATTCAATACAAGAGGACAAACCATGATAAAAATAAAAGGTGAAGGCCTGTGACACTGATTTTGGATGCAGCAGGCTCCACTTCTCCTGATGCCTTTCTCCCTCTTTTCCTTTGTTCTCTTTCTTTGATTTACATCAATATGAAAAACATTAAAAATGGAGACAAAGTGAATATGCTTATCAAGATACTTCATCATTCTACTGAACATCGTAGTGTGCATATTCAAAGCTATGTATTCTGAGTTATTGAGAAGTGATGAGATACTAAATGTGCTACCTTACATCTCACGTAAGTACTTCTACAAGATGTTACCTATCTTCTTCCTTTGTGCTGCAGACATTCCTGCTTGTGGAAGAGCATCTAACTGCACTACTAGTGTAGCTGAAACGCTGTAAATGAAAAATAGGAATGCTATGGATGAAGTAACTTCTGACAATATTCATTGACGAAAAAAACTGGTGCAGCCAACAAAATAATGAAATTAGATAATAGGATCATGGTAAGAAAGAACATATTCAAACTCAAGTTCTTAATGATGTAGCATTCACCAGAGTGCTCCAACTACATAAATCAGAATTCATGCAGCATGTAGACATCATTGAATCATGGGACTTTAGCTAGAAAAAATATGCTCATAGGTTCTCTCAGATTGGATTTCCCCTTTTATTTTTCATATTATTTCTAATAACCTTGCTACATTGCAATACTTGCAAAAATACCCCTGCAATTATTATCGATTAGTCATAGTTGTCAAGGCGCAAAAGGGCACTGTTGGCATATAAATTTTTCAAATCCCAAAACCCCCATTTCCCAAAACCCAAAAAGACCAAAAAGGGGGGGAGACCCTTAACCGGGGGGGGACCTCCCCCCGGTTAAGGAAGAAACCTTAACCGAGGGGACCTCCCCCAGTTAGCTCTCTCTCCTCTAACCAGGGGGACCTCCCCTCGGTTAAAGAAGAAGCCTTAACCGGGGGGGCCTCCCCGGTTAAGGCACAACCAGGGGGACCTCCCCCCCGGTTAGCTCTCTCTCCTCTAACTGGGGGGACCTCCCCCCAGTTATGTATCTCGCTTCATAACTGGGGGGACCTCCCCCCGGTTATGTCTCTCTCCTCTAACCGGGGGGACCTCCCCCGGATTATGTCTCCCTCCTCCATCAATGTAAAGGGGAAAAACCCCTATAAATACCCCATGTAGCCCAATGGCAAAGGGGTCGGATTTTGAAAAGAAAAACCTGCTTGTTAGGGAAGACTCTGCTCATCACGGCGTGAAGGTACTCGCCCCCGACAAGTCGAAAGGTCGTCCCCCCCCCCTTCCGACAACGAAATCTTTGTAAATCCCCCCATGTCGAGTTAGTCTCCACGAAGGGATTTTAAAATTCAAATATATGTTTATATCTCCATATCGAGTTAGTCTCTATAAAGATAAAATTATTAAATGATCGTGTTAGTGTGCTCCATTATTTAAATATTTTTCATGTCGAGTTAGTCTCCATGGATACAAAATATTTAAACATGTTCATGTGCTCCGATGTTTAAATATCTTCCATGTTGAGTCAGTCTCCATGGGTATGGGATATTAAAATATCACGATGTTCTTGTGTTCAAATGTTTCCATGTCGAGTTAGTCTCCATGGATATAAACATTTAAACACATCTATATAATTTCCCTGAGTAAGACTCTGCAAAGGTAAATCGTTTGTGCTCATATGTGTATGTCTTTTAAAAGGAGACTCTGCCTAAGCAGGGACTCTGTCCAAAGGCATACCCATATGTCCACAAAATATATGTTCATATGTGCCTATTTTTATAAGGAAACTCTGTCTATACGGAGACTCTGCCCGAAATATGACCATATGTTCATCAAATATTCGTGTGTATTTGAGCGAAAATTCTGCCCATGCAGAAGCTCTTCTCAAATACACAACATATCCGAACATCAAATGAATCCCCGTATTTATGCCCATTTTTCCCTCAAAATGCATGTCAAACTCACGGATAGAGTCCATGCTCTTTTCAAAAAGTCTATTTTGTTCCGTTAAAATTAAAACATGTATTATTGTTTTCTAGATAAAAGTAAACTTTGACTCTGCTATCAAAGGTGTTTGGGTTAAAATTGATGTAAATCAACATCAAAGGCTTTTAATCCGATGTAAATTAACATCGATTCTGGTCAATGGGGAAGGGGTCCAGTACACGTAACCCTTATCGCCTGATAAAATAAAATATGCGGAACAAATGTTTTAAATAAAACAAAAAGGCGCACTCGCCCAATGAACATAAAATTTTCTCCTCCGCCCCATTCGGATTGAAACTTCTGTCTGACAGACAGACTGGCACGTCCCGCAAGACAAAATCAAATCACATAAAATTTTTCCGCATTCCACAAGCGCCAAGGCATTTTTGGGTTCCTTGGATGCCTAGGCACTTAGGCGTCTGCCTAGGCAGCGCTAGGGCGCTCAAGATGGTGCACAATATGGTATCTCCCACCTATATGGAATTTTTTTTCACAATTTAAATTTCACATATAAGAATGAAATATTCTCAGCATCTCAAATGGACGTTAATTGCAAGGGCATGTTTGGCACTATATTGATATAAACAGGTTATTAAAACAATATGAAAATAAGAGGGACAATTCTGCAAATAAACCTAAAATGAGGATATTCATGGAAACTTTTGAAAGAAACAAAATGCCATTTTCATTAGAAAGAGGAAGGTAGGGATAGAAGAAAATGTGATACTAAAGAATGTTGTGCAATTTTCTTTTCCAAATGCTTGCTTAATGTTTTTGCTTATGATAAAATCTTTTTAGTTAAACAAATCTATTTTATTATAACACACTTTACTTTGTATTATAATTAATGTGTTAAAAAAAAGGCATGCATGTACTATACTGTATAAACATCATTAGTCAGTTGGTGTCGACACACTAAACCGAAGTGTCGACACACTGTCAACTCTTGTTAAGAAAATTTTGTAAGTACACAATGTATACATATCATGGTATGCAATCTCGCGAGAATCTCAGTCTTGGCCCCTTCCCGAGAAACGAGAAGGCCGAGATGCCTCTTCAGGCAGGGTTGTCAGGATCCAGGATCCTCTTCAGGCAGGGTTGTCAAGACCCCATTATTTACACTCCATATCATTTAAGTAAATGTTATAATTTGATGTTTCATTTACTTGAGATATTACATGTAAATAAGAAAGTACCCCCCATTTGAATCCAATAAAAATATCAAAAAAATCATATCTCTTACTAATAAAAAGTCAACTCTCCCATCGAAGAAGAAAATCGTGATTTCGGTGATTTTTACGAAATGCTAACTTTTTAATCTCTCATAATTTAGCCTATCTAAAAATTTGATAATTCAAATAAACCACATGGAACACTAAAAATCCAAAGTCCGGTAAAAAAAGTCAAACGTACATGTGACTTCTCCAAGGGAGGCACTCTCCTACTGACAACACAGTCTGCTTGAGACCTCTCAAGATTTGGTCAAACCTAAACTATCATCACCCAAACTCATGAGAATTCACTTTCTAGTTTCTTTATTTATTTACCTATGTTATATTAAATATATATATAATAATCCTATGCGAATCGGACCGATTCCATACGAATCAGATGGAATCAAGGCGAACCCGATTCGGTCCGAATCGCCGCTCCGGCGAACCATGATGTGAACCTATGTCATCCATAGTTGAGACTTTGGGAACGTATGCAATTATCTATGTTCCTTAAGGAATTATCTATGTGAACCTATGTGATCCACACTTTTATGTTATCCTGATCTCCCGAGATCTTACCGAGATCTCTCCGAGATCTCTTCTCTTTGACCCTCCCGAGACGAAGCCGAGATCCGATATGGCAAACCTTGATACATATATCATATATCATACTTACTCCGACTCCAGAAAAGTCGAAGTGTGCTATCGATTGCTAAACAAACTGATCCGACTCCCGAAAAGTCTAAGTGTGCTATCGATTATTGAACAACTAGTCCCACTTCGACTCCTAAAAAGTCAAAGTATGATATTGATTGATGAACAAACCAATACTACTCTGATCTCAAGAAGTCGAAGTGAGCTACCAATTGATAAAGGAAAATCATGTCTCACTGCGACTCTTAAGAAGTCAGAGTTAGGTACCGATTGACGTATAAAGACCATCAATCGATGTCTCATTGCGACTTCTCTACAGTTGAAGTCTACAGTCGAAGTCTATCTATCGATTGTCTGTGAACCTACCGATAGTTGACCATTTCTATCGATTGGTTGTATCGATTGATGATCATTTTTGTATCGATTGTTGATCTTACTCCGACTTCTCTATAGTCGAAGTCTGTCTATCGATTGCCTTTGAACCTATCGATTGTTGATCTTACTCCGACTTCTCTACAGTCGAAGTTTGTAGCCGAAGTTTCACACTGATTGCCTTAGATATCGATTGCTTATATGATTCATATCGATTGTTGGTTATATCGATTGCTGACCTACTCCGACAGTCCGACTCATGGAGAGTCGAAGTTAGGTTTCAACTTCTGTCAACTGTACTTAATTTCTTAATGACTATTGTTATATTTGCAAAACTATTAATGTATTATTATTGCAATTAATGTTTTAATTCTTATGGAATTATTTAATGAACAATAGATTAACACATGATCTACACTGTGATATTCTCTTTGTTATCTGTACAATAATCTATCTAATGAGTATTGTTCTTCTCTATTCTTTTTTGTTTAATATTTCCTACCACAAATATTTCTGAAGATCAGTTTCATAGTTTATTTTTTTCAAGACAGCTATGTGTCTTACAAAGACATGTGTAAGCGTCCTTCAGAATGTCCAGTTTCCAGATTTTAAGGAAAAACTCTTTTGCAATTGTACTGCGCGCCAAGCAGGTGTCCATTCCTCCTTGAATGCTCACCTAACTCTGTACTGTTCAAAGGACAGATTGTTTCACTGGAACTAATAGATATCTGTTACAAATGACTTGTCTCTCACTTTCTATTATTATTATTTTTATCTTTCACAAGTCTAACCCTGAGATAAAGAAAAGACATGCTATGGTGCGTGAAGATATCTAAATAGAACCATGCAACTACCCATGTAGCTTCGAAGTGGTTGAGACTCAGAGATCTGAAGATCTGATGAACCTCTCAAGAAGTCTCAAGTCCCAAGACACAACGTTCAAATTCAAACGGCTACACTCAAACGGGAAGTTGAAGACTGAAGGTTATGTAAGAAGCTAAAGTTTGAAATACAAGAGAACAGATAGATACGTGAGTGCAGAAAGAAGAGAAGTCTCCACACTGACAAAGAAAGAAAAGAGCACACAAGATCTGAAAGAGAGTCTTCTACTCAAGCTGCGACTTCCTACTCTCTTGCAATTCAGAAGCTTTTGGGTGGTATTCAGTTGGTCTAATTCTTCTCAGTCCACCCTCAGTCAGAAAGAGTTAGAGCATTCACTCTTATATGTACAACTCTTTCTGATCTTCTGTGTTTACTCATTTTCTAAGCAGACACACTGTTCATTTCAGTGTAGAAACCAGCAGGGAGTTTGTTCCCTGTAGTGCCCCTCTGTGAAGGGAAGACCTACGGTGATAGGTGGTTGTAATACCCCTCTGTGAAGGGAAGACTTGCGTGGGAGCAAGTGGGTTGTAATACCTCTCTGATGAGAGAAGGCTAAGTGTTCTTGGCAGATAGTGAAAATCTCATGGGGTGCTTGGGGACTGGACGTAGGACTCCTGATTGATAGGAGGTCCGAACCAAGATAAATTCTTTGTGCACTTGTGTAATTGTTTCCACCAAGTTTTCATTTGTTTCACACACACCACACTAAGTACCAACGATACTATCTAGTGTTATCTATTTTCAGATAAATTTTTAATAGTGCAAGAAGTCATATTCACCTCCCTCTAGGATATCTAAAACTCCATCTCGATCCAACAAAAAATACCAACTACCTTAGTATTATAAGCAATTACATAAAGGGTCTTTTCTTATAAATCTTCTTACAACAAAAATTGCAAATCTGCCATCTTTATATCACCTTACAATGTATTGCAAAAAACCCACTGTGGTAAACTTTTGTCACAAAAAAATGAATATACCCCACGAATTCAAATGTTCCTATTAGTTTTAACACATTTTGGCAAGAATATCCTTAGCCTTAAGTTCCCTCTCCCCTCTGGGTTGATGATAGATCCCCCCTCAACCCAGCAAGCAGCAGCTATGTGGTGCCCTCCCTCCACCCACTCATGCCACCAGCAAGCTCCGCGCCCCAACCCTGCAGGACACCTCCTCTGCCATGCGCACCGCCATCCCCACCACCCTCCCTCCTGGTCCACCCCTCCCCATGGATGGCAGAGTCGGCCGACTCGGAGCGGAGTCGGCCGACTCTGAGTCAGGTCGCCCCCGACTCTGGGGGGGGAACACCGACCCACCCACGGGACTGGTAAGCTCTGTTCACTGTCCCGACTCAGGCCGACTCGGCCCAACTCAGGCCGAGTCTGGCTCGACTCAGGGTCGGGATCGGCTGGGGCCGACCCAGCCACCCGACCCGACTCTGCCATCCTTGCCCCTCCCCCATGTGCTCCCCCCCCCCCCCACCCCCCAACCCACCTTCTCTGGTGCACCACCACCCTCCACCAGTTCTCACTCTCCTCCCTCGTGTGCACCCCACCTACCCACTGGTAAGGTCCCCCTTCCTCCCACCCCCTCTACAGTGCACAGCTGCCATCTCCACCACCCTCCCACCCAGTCCCCAGCCCCTTCCCCCATGAACCTCTTCTCCACCTACCTACTGGTGAGGTCCCCCTTCCTCCCCAACTCCATCCCCTCTAGGATGCGCTACTGCCACCCTCACCATCCCCCACCAATTCCCAGTCCCTCCTGCTCCAGCCATCCCTTATCCCCCAACAGCAACAAGCAGGCCCCCACACCCAGCCCCCACTGCTGCCTCAGATCCCTGCTGGGAGGTTGCAGTGCCATGACCCACTCCCTTTTACAGCATCGCTCCCTGCATACGTACACACAAACACACACACACACACAAGGGTGGGAACCTGCAGCAATTAAATTCACAGTAACTTGGTCATTTTTAACATGGGTTAAAAGACACCATAATTGTCAACAAGTCAAGGCCAAGGTTTGCTGGAGCGCCGATTCGGGGCGAATCGGATTCGCCCTGATGCGATCCGATTCGGGTGGATCCAGCCAGGCAGGGTTGGTTCTGCCCCAGGTGTGGCCAAATTCGCATGGATTTGATGTTTCTTTGGCTGATTCTCTGTTTAAAGCCTCCTCTGAAGAATTTATGTATAACTGATGATATTTATGTCATGTAATACTACACAAACATCCATTTTCATTCAATTTTATTAGAAATTGAGTACAAATTACAAAGTACAAATATGAAACTCAATTTTAAATGAAAAATACAATGAGACTCGTACAAAGTACAAACATCAAACTCAAATCCAAATACAAAATATAATGAGTCTAGTTCCCCCAATATCCCTGCTGATATGGATCATATGTACCCCACTGAGGCTGGACAGACTCATCTGACTCTGAGGGCAGCTCCCCAATAAGATGATAACTTTTGGTTTGAGACACAAATGTACGAAACTCATCCCAAGTCATCATGGTGTTGTATCTGGTCCGAAACTCCCTCACAAAGTGGTCCCACACCTCGCATCCAGGACGGACTATCCTCAAACTTGCCATTTGTACATCCTCTACAGGAGCATAAATCTAAACAGGAACATGAACAGGAATAGACGGAGGTGCAGGGTAGCCTGTGGTGGCGTAGCCACTATAGCCACTGGAGTAGCCTGTGTCGGATGACTCTGGCTGATAACTATGTCCCCCATATGATCCCATTGACTCATGTGTGCTCATTCTCTCAAAATCAGATATCATAGTGTTATAGCTATCACTGTCCACTGATGAACCTTGTACATGACCATCTTTCACAAACTTCCGCCTTCTATTATACTGCACTGGGATGCCATGATCGACATCTTGGGTGCAATGGCCACCATAATGTTGCTCCGCTGTGAATACCATCCCACCACCGCTGCCCCCTCCTTGTCCACTCTCACCCCCGCCCCCTCCCCCATCTCCAGCATTACCACCGTCCCCTCCCCCATCTCCATCACCTCCCCCTACAGACCCACCCGGTGAACTAGTAGTCATGGAGTCATGGGAGCGGTTGCTGGGTAATCGAGGCAAATCCTCGGAAGGTGTTTTTTCTGCATTTGGATCCAAGGTTTCTAAATCTGCAATATCAAGTGGATCTTCAATAGGGGCAGCCATTTTTTTCCCTTTCTTGGATCCCCAGGAGAACCAACTCTTCTTCTTTTGTACTGAGGCGGTTGGCTCTCGTATGACAATGCCTTTGGCTAGGCCACATGCTTGACCTTTATCCTTCCCCTTTCCTTTCGTAGGTTGGGATGTCGTCACCGCCTTTCCTTTCGCAGCTTGGAATGGAGCAGCAGATTGCGTATGTGACCCCTTTCTTCTTAGTTGTTAGGAAGCAATTGCAGGTGCTTCTCTCATAAACTGTGAGCGGGTTGTAGGGCCTAGCATCAATCTTTCAAAGTGCACATCATCATCAAGGTTTGCACCACCTGTAATAGTCTTCAACATCACAAATTATGGTATGGACAAACACAAAATATTGAATGAACATGTTTAACAAATGATAACTACTGTCTCACCTGTAGAAGGCATGGCACGTTCCATTCGTAAGTCGCCAAGAAGATCCACCTCATCTTCTTCTTCGGCCCGAAATTGAGAAGAATGTGCTTGTCTCCCTCCTCCTACATCTCCATGTTCTCCCTCCTCCTCTTCTGCAGCTTCTATAGCCCTAGCTAAGAATGTGTTTGGACGAGGTGGATCTTCAGGATCATCTGCCTCCTCATCTAACTCATACTCTCCCCGCTCTGTGGTCGCTCGTGCAACCCATGCAACCATTGGGTCATCATCATCTCGTAGAAACCCAATGTCAACTGGATCATACTCCACCTCCCAAGGATGGCAGAGTCGGGTCGGGTGGCTGGGTCGGCCCCAGCCGATCCCGACCCGAGTCGGGCCGGAGTCAGGCTGAGTTGTGCCGAGTCGGGTTGAGTCGTGCAGTGGAGATTGCACACCTAGTCCCGTGGGTGGGTGGGTGTTCCCCCCCCCCCCCCAAGTCGAGTCGGCATGGGCCGATTCCGCTTCGAGTCAGCCGACTCGGAGCGGAGTCGGCCGATTTTGCCATCCATGCCACCTCCCCCTCTTTGGATCATCTATTAGATGTTTCATCCTCAACCGCATATTGTAGTGCACATACACCAAATTGTTCAAGCGCCTATGTGACAATCTGTTCTGGACTTTGGTGTGTATCAATGCAAAGGTGCTCTAGTTTCTCTCACACCACTGGAGGAGGAGGTCTGTGACAGGATCTTCACTGCAATTTTCCTCAATATGGGTGTCGAGTGCTCAATGTTGAACCACCAATCAGCTGTAAAAAAAGTTAGTGTTACTCAATTAGTCAATCGTTGAGTTTACTAATATCCAAGAATGAAAGGGAAAGCACATTACCGTCGTCAATGCAGTCCCGAACAACAATGGCGGATGGCTCCGCAAAATTCTCAACCCCTTCTCGAAAGCTCTTCATCTGCCACAATGAAGTCCATAAGCAAAAAATTTAAACTTGTAATTGACATCATGTAGGGAGATTAATGCTCGCCTGATCAATAACATATGCTGCATCCAATGGACTCCTTGACAGTCTTTCAACAACCCGCGTAAAGGCGGCCGTCAAGTCATCATCGTACGATAGCTCCACCGCATAATGGTAAGCAGGATGGAGATAGTAAGCTGCAATGAGGGTATAAAATAAATTAAATTCATGTACTAAAATCAAAACCAAGTTGAAGTAAATTTTTCTCACCCGCCATATGTAGATCTCGACTCATTTGTCGGTCCCACCGATCCTCAACAATGTCTAAAGACCAAGTGTGCATAGCGAGGGGACACCTCACGGATCTCTTCTTCACAGCTTCAATTTTTGCATAAACCAACCCTATGGTTGGTCTCTTATCCCCATCAACCACCCTCAAAACCTCATAAAGAGGTTCAATGATTTGCACCAGCTTGAAGACTCGGTCCCAGAAATTAGCGCTGCAGACGATCCCTTCAACCTCTTTACCATCGGATGTCCCTGCAAAAGTGCTCTGCATCCATCTGTCTGTCCTAAACATGCATTTTAGACCATCTTTGTGTTTTAGGAGGCTTTGTAAGGCAATGAAATTAGTTGCAAAGCGTGTGATGGCCGGTCTCAACAACTCTCCACCAGTAGACTCCCTCATCCATGCCAGAACAACATGATGATTATAGATATACCTTGTGATTTTCTGCCCAGCCTCCACCACCGTCCTCACGGGTTGCAATGTGCCAATCTCTTTCAACATCAAATCTACACAATGTGCTGCACAAGAAGTTCAGTAAAGATGGGATAAAGATGCATCAACTCCTCCCCTGCCTTCTTGTATGCAGAGCCATTATCGGTCACCACCTGCACAATGTATTGCTCTCTTATCTCATCCACAACCTCCAACATCAAACTCAAAATGTATTCAGCATTGTGAACTCTATCTGATGCATCAATAGATTTGTGGTAGAACACCTGTCTATTACAATAAACAAGGAAGTTGATAAGGCTGCTCTTGGTGGTACCCGACCAACCATCACACATCAATGTGCAACCATATTTCTCCCACTTTTTCTTGAAGCTTTGGATATATGACTTGATCTCATGTACTTCATCTAGATATCTCCCTGCCAAGTCTCTTGATGAGGGTGGTTACACATGAAGCCCATGTCGTTGTACCTCCTGGATCATTGTTTTGTAGTATGGGCTATTAGCTGCATTGAATGAAATGCCCGAATGATGCCACCATTTTGCCACTGTACGACCCACTTTATATCTAGACCCTTGCTGGTTGTATGCATCATCAATTCTGGTTTGCTTTCCATACTCCCGAGAATATATATTAGGATCCACCTCTTCTAAGGTTACACCTGTGGATCTCTTCCTTTGCCTTTGTTGTTGGTCTGGGACTGGGACTTCGGCTGGAATATGAGTGAAGTAATCCCCCACGTTGGAAAATCGATGGGACTGCGCCTCGCCCCCAACCCTGGACCCACCGCCTCCACTACTACTGCCAACCTCAAAACTCCCTCTCTGCTCAGCTTCCCATGACCAACCCTGGTTTGTCCTTGGGTCCACCTAAGAGGTTGATCAGGGCCATCAGGCACATACTCTGCATAAATTTCTGGCTCATCATCGTCGTCTTCATCTCGCTGCCTTCCTGAGATGATCCTCTCATGCATCTCCCTGTCCGCCCTCTTTCTTATAGTCTCTACCCGAACACCCTTCAAGTGTTCAATCATGAGCCGCTTCACTTCAGTAGGCACCAATTTGCAACCTTGCACATCATGGTACCATGCAAGCCACCCACCTGCAAGGTGCTTCTTTAGGCAAGCCACCTCCTTGTCTCGTATGGCCACAGTAGTTGCACTTGTAATTGTGCCTACTGCCCAATGCAGTCCCATGCTGCCACCCAATGTCCTCACTATTGCCTTTCTTCGATGCCATCTACGTAAAATAAATAATCATTAAATTTTAGGGAAAAAAAACAATTTATGTTGGTTTCACATACAAACAATTTCTAACAACACATTAGACGTTGTAAGTTGCTTTGCTATGAAATGTACATAGCTTGCAATTTTTATTCTTCTTTTTTTAATAATTTCAGAAATTTTGAAATGTGAAGAAAATGACCAAATCTATGTGAAAATTTTGTAGATCCAAGGGAGAAATGGTTGCAAGTGAACACTAAATACTTGCAACATCATGGTTGCAATTTCTGTTTTTTTTTTAAGTAATTTCAGAAATTCAAAATTTGAAGAAAATGACCAAATCTATGTGAAAAAATTGTAGATTCAAAGGAGAAATGGTTGCAAGTGAACACTAAACACTTGCAACATCATGGTTACAATTTCTGTTTTTTTTAATAATTTCAGAAATTCAAAATTTGAAGAAAATGGCCAAATCTATGTGTAAAAATTGTAGATTCAAGAGAGAAATGGTTGCAAGTGAACACTAAACACTTGCAACATCATGGTTGCAATTTTTGTTTTTTTTTAATAATTTCAGAAATTTAAATTTGAAGAAAATGGTCAAATCTATGTGAAAAAATTGTAGATTCAAAGGAGAAATGGTTGCAAGTGAACACACTTGCAACATCATGGTTGCAATTTCTGTTTTTTTTTAATAATTTCAGAAATTCAAAATTTGAAGAAAATGGCCCAATCTATGTGTAAAAATTGTAGATTCAAGAGAAAAATGGTTGCAAGTGAACACTAAACACTTGCAACATCATGGTTGCAATTTTTGTTTTTTTTTTTAATAATTTCAGAAATTCAAAATTTGAAGAAAATGGTCAAATCTATGTGAAACAATTGTAGATTCAAGGGAGAAATGGTTGAAAGTGAACACTAATCACTTGCAACATCATTTCCCAAGAATATATTTCCCATACATCAACAAAAAAAATCAAAACATGAAAGATACATGGTGGGTTACCTTGAAAACAGTGAAATGGGTGAAGAGAGGGATGAAACAAGCCCAAGACCGCCTTCAACCACCTTCAAATCCACGTAGGAAGCCTCCTTAGATCTCCTGGAGTGTAGATCTGGGCTTTCCTTGAGGGAAAAGGGGGGAAAATGGGGGAAAGAAGGGCTTCCGGCGAGACACCCTGCGAGTCGGAACTGCACAGTCCCGATTCGCAGGGCGTCGGTCGACACTAAAGGGGTGTCGACGTTTCGGATCGTGGCGGATCCGGTGAATCGAATCGGGTCGGATTGAATCCGACCGATTCGCCCGATCCGCAGCCGGCTCGGCGTATCACGCGAATCAGGAATCGGGTCGGCGCTGATTCGATTCGATTTCGTTGGATCGGGCCGATTCGCTCTGCCGTGTAAAACCTTGGTCAAGGCAACCAAGGCGTGCTTGGGGTCCTAGGGCGCCTAAGTGCTTAGGCGCCTAAGATGATGCATATTTATTTCTCTAAAAATATATAATGCTCATAAAAGTTCAAAAAGACCATAATGTGACAAACATGTCAAATCTCAAGTAACTAATAATTATTTTCACTATGGATGTTCAAATCACAGTCATTAGACTGTGTTTAGCATCACAGTAGTGGCAGTCACAGTATACAGTCATTACACTGTGCTCGGATTGCTGAACTCAGTCTGATGACAGTCTGTCAATGACACAGGTTAGAAAGGGGAAGGGGCTGGGGATGGGAGGAAAGGGGCCAGGAACTGTGGCTGTGCAAACTACACAGTGTCACAGCGCACAGGCCCTCCTGGGAGGGACCAGCTTGGGGAAGAGGGGAGACTCCAGCTTGGCTGGGGAGTTGGGGGGAGATGGAAGAGCTCGGCTTGGTAGGGGTGGGGAAAAGAGGGAAGGAGAGTGGGAAAGGGGACTTCACCGGCTCACCACCAGACAGACGAGGTCAACGGAGAGGGGAAGAGCTTTGGACCGAGAGAGGCAGAGATCAAGATAGAGAGAGTACAAAATGCCTCAAAGAAGAAGTGTCAAATGGGGGTGTCATCTGATACGTATCGGTATCAGACGACAAGTACGGTATCGGACACCTCTGATCCGAAACCGGACCGAAACACTGTTCCGAACTTTGATAACCTAAAAAAATATTTTTAATGGTTTCAGGCGACACCTGGAACCAGTGTCAGCCCGAATTGGCCGAAACTGAGGGATTCATGTTCTGATGCCCTTGATATATATAATATGTGTTATGGAATCCCTTCAATCCCTTGATATATACATAGTGTCTAACTTACTTGAACATTATTTAAGTAAATGTTAGTATTTGTAGTTTCATTTACTTAAGATATTACATATAAATAAAGAAGCACCCCCCATTTGAATCTAATAAAAATTATTAAAAAATCATATCTCATACCAATAAAAAGTCAACTCTCCCATCTAAGAAGAAAATCGTGATTTTGGTGATTCCATCAAAATAGCGACTTTCTAATTCCTCATAATTTGGCTTATCTAAAAATTTCATAATTCAAATAAACTCAATAGAATACTAAAAATCAAAAGTCCAGTGAAAAAAGTTAAACGTGCATATGACTTCTCCAAGGGAAGTCATTCTCCTACTGAAGGGAGTCATTCTCCTACTGAACAGTCAGTAGGAGAATGACTTTCTTAGAGAAGTCATATGCGCGTTTAACTTTTTTCACCGGACTTCAGTAGGAGAATGACTTTCTTGGAGAAGTCATATGCGCGTTTAATTTTTTCACCAAACTTTTGATTTTTAGTATTCTATTAAGTTTATTTGAATTATGAAATTTGTAGATAAGCCAAATTACGAGGGATTAAAAAGACGCTATTTTGATGGAATCACCAAAATCGCGATTTTCTTCTTGGATGGGAGAATTGACTTTTTATTGGTATGAGATATGATTTTTTGGATATTTTTATTGGATTCAAATGAGGGGTACTTCCTTATTTACATGTAATATCTTAAGTAAATGAAACTACAAATACTAACATTTACTTAAATGATGTTCAGGTAAATAACCATGCCTCGAGGTGACGTTCAGATAAACTGCAATTTCTCATTAATCTAATTTATTTAGATTCAAATGCATGTCCACTGATTTTGGTGATATATTGATAATTTTTTATATTTTTCTGATTTTTTTATATTTTTAATGGGTTTTTGCATGTTTTGGCTGGGTTCGGCCGAATCCGAAACCGATACCGAATCGGTTTTAGTTTTGGACCCCCCCCCCCCCACAAAACCGAAACCGACACCCCCATCTATGAGTGTCATGGCAGCCAGAGGTGGCAACAGCCGTGGCAGCGGTCGCAGCAGGAGCATGTCGGAAGAACCCTAGATGGAGCCTTCAAAGAGGGGAGAAATGGGGTGAGTCGATCAGGAGCAGGGGTGTTTGGTGTTTAAAAGTGGATTCAATTTTGCTTCAGATGGGTCTCTTCATGGGTCTAGGTGCTCCAAGGTGCCCAAATGGTCCTAGGCGCGTGTCTTCACCAACTAGGAGGCCCCTTGGAGTGCTTTTTTTGGTTTTTGAAAGGCGTCCTGTTGCTGACCGCACAGGATTGTGCCTTCACGTAGGCGGCGCCTAGGTGACCGCCTTGACAACTATGAAAGAAACTACGGTAAATTGAATGGATGATAATGTAAGGTAATGGAAATGAAATTTTGCAATGTTTTATATTGTAGAGTGAGATTTTTAGACGATATTTTAGGAAAGATGGCAGATTTGCAATTTTATTGTAAGAATGGTTTATAAACAGAAAACCCTTACATAAATGCCAAGGATACTACAACCTCGTCATCATTAGACGTCCCCAGGCACAGTTCTCCTGATGCTCAACAATTTTTAAAATTACAGTGATATACACATTTTGACTGAATTGTCGAGCTATAAACTTCACATTATCAAAAAATGGATCACATATCAAGTGAAACGACCATGTTATACTCACACATGAAGACAACATCATTCGCATCTTAGAAGGTAGAACACAGTTCAAAGTAAAGCATACTTCATTTCATTCTCGAATAGCTCTTTTGCATGAGCATATAGATTCCGCAGTTTCAGTAGCATGGTGTCCCCTGACTTTTCGCCTATGTCTTGAGCTGGATTTTTGCAAGGGACTAATTAGAAAATGCCCAAGTATATCAATGAAGTCAAGTAAAAAGAACAAGAAAGGGGTTAAAGACATACAACTGATTGTAGATAAGTGCTAAGATCGCAGACAAGAAATCATCTAGTTTATTGGACAAGTAGCGGTAATACATGACATGAGATGAGACAAATTTACAGGAAACTGAGAGCATAAAAGTATCATGATCATATATTGCACTAAAAGTAAATAACCTATGAGCTAAAAGATGATATTGACAGAGAGAGAAGAAAGATTGCATTAGATATGAGACTCCTAACAGAAGAATCAACCTGATTAACTACAATAACCACTTGTTACACAGAAAATATTTCCAGGTTGAGAAATAATTGCTTTAATTTTAGCTCAGTTTCTTATTGAACTTCTAGATCAAGCATCCGACAGGTCAGACTGGTCAGTTCTCCAGAAGTACTTGGGGGCCGGGGCTCAGACTTTGAAACCCAAATTTCAGGACTGAGGAAAATGAAGGGAGGGCTCCATGTTGCTTTTCAAGCAACTACAAGATTAGCCTTTGTAACCCACATTTTAGCAGAAGATAGCATGGATGGCAAGATCGGAATCAGGGTCTGGATTGGCCACGGCCGATCCCGATCCGAATCAGATCGGATCAAGGGATCCAATCTGGCCGATCCGGATCGGACAGGTTAAAAAATGAAGAAAAATTGTGGAAAATCACAGAAAAATCAGGAAAAAAACAGAGAAAATCATGAAAAATCAGAAGAAACAAATCACAAAAAATTAGGAAAACACATACAAAATTCATTGAATATAAACACAACAAAATTCAACTCTTATCATGTACATGCATTTGAATGTAAATAAATTGGATTAATGAGAAATTGCAATTTACTTGAACATCACCTCGAGGCATGGTTATTTACCTGAACATCATTTAAGTAAATGTTAGCATTTGTAGTTTCATTTACTTAAGATATTACATGTAAATAAGGAAGTACCACTAATTTGAATCCAAAAAATATCAAAAAAAATCATCTCTCTTACCAATAAAAAGTCAACTTTCTCATACAAGAAGAAAATCGCGATTTTGGTGATTCCATCAAAATAGCGTCTTTCTAATCCCTCGCAATTTGGTCTATCTAAAAATTTCATAATACAAATAAACCCCATAAAACACTAAAAATCTAAAGTCCGGTGAAAAAAGTCAAACGTACATGTGACTTCTACAAGGGAGTCACTCTCCTACTGACTAGAACTTAGTTGCTGTCAGTAAGAGAGTGTCTCCCTTGGAGAAATCATATGACTTTTTTCACCAGACTTTAGATTTCGAGTGTTCCATAAATTTTATTTGAATTATAAAAATTTTAGATAGATCAAATTATGAAGGATTAGAGAGACGCTATTTTGATAGAATCACCAAAATCGCGATTTTCTTCTTATATGAGAAAGTTTACTTTTTATTGGTAAGAGAGATGATTTTTTTGATATTTTTAATGGATTCAAATTAGGGGTACTTCCTTATTTACATGTAATATCTTAAGTAAATTTACATGTAATTACCTAAATGATATTCAGATAATTAAGATAAGTGGAGGGCATCAAACTACAACGGGTGAAATCGGGGTGGATCGTGCGAAATCCGTCCAATTTAGGTCCACCTAGTCCGATTCCACCTTACATTGTGGGTCCCCCCCCCCCCAAATCGGATCGACATAGGCCGATTCCAACTCAAATCGGCCAATTCCGATTCGAGTCGGCCGATTTTGTATAATGTTGTGGCACCCCTCCCGGCCGGTTAAGAGGTGACACTCACACCCAAGATTCAAAAACTCGGCCGGATCGAGATCGGATCGGCCGATCCAACTCAATTTTGGGCCGCCCGATCCGATCTGGGGTAACCCATTCGGTCCTGGCTAGCCGATCGGACAGGATCGGGCAGGCTCGGCTGGATCGCCGATCCCGACCCGATCCTCCGTGAATCGGTCCGGATCGGGTCGATCTTGTAGCAACCCGGAATATTTAATACTTAAAAATTCGAAATAATAATTTCTTTAAAATGAAATAATAGAAACATATGTACCGCTATCGTATGTGCAAGAATACATCGGAAAATTCCTTAAAAATTATAAATCAACCCCAAATATTATCCCTAAGTGTTCCACGAAGAAATTCGTGTAACGAAAAATCCGATTGGCCAAGCGTACGTCACAATGTGACTAATTATCCAAATTTGGAAACTAAGTCGGAAAACCGTTAACACGGAAAGATCACGAGCCCATAAATTAAACGAACATGTCGGAGAGACTTCTAACATCATGAAATGATTACCCATTATCGGAATTGGACCAATGGATCTCTCATAGACCATAAATAAAATCAAGTAAGAAAAATATAATAAAATCCGTAACTCTATTATACCCTAATTAAAAAGGGAAATCACATAAGATAAATTCCAATAAATAATGGGTTTGTTAAATGGACCCTCTAGAAATTATTGGGCCAAAATAAGGATTTTTAAAAGAGGAATAATAGGAAAATAGCCTAAATTCGTAACTAAAATATTACCTAAATAGAAAGGGGTTATTAAATAAGTAAAATAGGTAATTTGAGTTGTAATTGGATTCATAAACCTACCCTAATAGGTTGGCCACGAATTTAACTCTCATCCTAGCCCAAATAGGAAGTGGAAAGCATAGAAGGTGGAAATAAATAGGGAATTCAGAATTTAATAAGAGTTAGAGTACTATTAGGAAATAGAAACATAGGAAGCATAAATACTCTCCAATCTCTCCATGGCCGGCCCTAACACGTTGCTGGGGCTTGCTGGACCTAGAGGAGAGACGAAGGAAGAGGAGAATTCGTGGGGAGAAGGCTTCATCAAGCTTCATCCCGAGTTCTTCAAGTTCTAGTCCTAGAAGAGAAAATCGAGTCAAGGTAGGCATTCTCACGAGCAAAACTAAAGAAATTTCGTCTGTAGATTGTTCCATGCCTCAGGAACAAAACCCTCAAGTTTCATAATTTTCCATTGAGCAAATATTTTCTTATTGAATTTTGAAGTCCTGCAACCCTCTTGACCCCGAACCTTCATGTTTAATTCATATCTTCTTGAATACTCTATCTCATGCCTCGAACTTTTTATTGAAGATACTAAAGCATGTTAGGCATCTTTCGCCCCTGAAAGCCCTAATTTTTATCCACCCTACTTCGTGAATTAACTCCCTCATCTAAACTGCTCACTGTGTCATGTACTCCATATTTGACTTGAATAAAGCATGTTGAAACTCTATCTATTTTCAAATTCCTATTTACTGTAAGTACTCACGTATGTCTAGATCAATATGCAACTTGTTTCATGATTTTTCATCGACTATACAATTAGTTATGAATTTTCGAATCACCCTGTGTCAAAACATGTTAAGTTGGCACGCAATCCCATGCTAGTCCCTTTTCCCGCTCGAACTCAGGTGAAGTATCTGAGAACGCAACGGCCCGAGATCGCGACAGGGAACCCTGTCGCTTTCTGGCCGCCTGACCGAACGACCCGTCGCGATCTTCATAAGACCCTGTCGCGATCTGCCTGCCTGTTCAGACATGCCCGTCGCGATCCTTACAAGCCCCCGTCGCGTTCACACCTAATCCCGTCGCGACCCTTACAAGGGTGCGTCGCGATCTCAGCTTTTTGCATAAAAACCCACCTTTTTGCAAGATCTATTGTTATACAGTTTCCTCATGTCTTATTAACTGTCATGTACACAGAAAAACGAAGTTGTAATTATTGAATATATTTTAATTAACTCAAGTTAATCACATGATCTATCTTGCCCATGATTTTCTTTTACGCTTGCACTCACTTTGAACCATCCTATATGGCTTAACTTGGCATGAAAATTGTCACATGTACATCTAGCCATTTATTTCAATTATATATATTAATCGTCCTATTTTAAATGAACTTGTCTATGTTTACTCGCGATGTTTTGGGAATACCGATACCGACGCTCCACTGTTCTAGAATTCCTCTAGAACGTCGAGCACTTGTTTCTATACACACTCTCTCTTGACTTGGACGAACTCTCTGTCGAATATTCCTTCTGCCGGACTAGTGAATCCTTGTTCAAGGCCTCCGTAAGTCTCCTCTGTCCATGGATTCTCACATGGTCGACGAACTAGTTGTACCCTAACACCTATGATACCCTTTAGGGATTAACATAATCCAAATGGCTATTAGAAGTTCGCTCTTATCTTGAATCATGCCGGACCTCTGGACCTGTGCATAACGAGGCCAGCAGAAAGGTTGTGTTCCACCTGACTGCCAACACCGTACGTGCGTGTTGTGCAACTATTACTATCGCTCGTTACTCGACGTTTCATATGCAATGACCATAAGATCTCATCTATACTCTACTCGCTCGTCTATTCATGTTCACTCTACTATCTCGTCTATCTCGTCTATTCATCTAGTACTCTCTTGGTACCCTTTAAGCTGTGTGGCTCCTACTGTTTTGAATTGTTCATGACTGTCTAGCGCTAAAAAGGGTCTTGTGACTCTACTGACTTGAATGCATACTGTTCAGGGCACGGAGAGTGTCCGAGGGGCTCCAATCTAGTCCTGGGGGCAGAGAGCCACCCGAAAATACCTGCAGGAGCTATAGACGGTGTCTGTATTTGCACCAGTTCTGACTGACTGTTCTGAATTAGCTAGACATCTGACTGTTACACTGTTACTGTTAGTCTGGTAATTCAGACGTACTGCACTATTACTGTACTACCACTGACTGTTACTGAATTGTTGTTGAGCGACTACTGGCGTACTCTCTACTTGCTCTACTTGATACTCGCTCTCTTGAGTTATTGTGTGCTATCACGACTTAATCACATTCAAAGTGCCATGCTCTCTCGTTGTCTATTGACAATAAAAGTGCTATATTTTCTCTCGACTATCTATGGATAACCAAAGTACCATTACTATTTCGATTGACGAAAGTTAATCAAAAGTGTTATACTATTTCGATTGATGAGAATCAATCAAAGTGCAATTTACTCTTTAATTGACCATTTACTATCTCTCTTCTTGCTATACATGTCGCTTGCTATTCTTGACAATGTCGTTACTTGCTATTGTTATTATCGTTTCTATCGTGACTTGACTTTAATCATCGTGTTATACTTGATTCATCTGTTATTTGAACCATGTTATTTGTGCTATTATTTTCTCGACTTTACATGACTCTTTCTATCATTAGTTACTCTGCCATTAAAAGCATTAATCATTTAAAGCCTGCTTGACTATTGAGATTTAAGTCCTACTGGGCGTTATCGCTCACCCTTCGTTATTTGTTATTGTGTCTCAGGTAAGTCGGACAATGACGTTACACACACCTATGGGACAAGACCCGAGTGATGAGTGACCTGGAGTCAAATGACAAAGTTACACTTGCATAATGGAGTCTAATAGTTATTGCTTTAGATTTCTTTTCAATGTAATGATGTCATTGAGCCTTATGTATTGGCTCCGAATTAGTGGTTGTAATAGTCTTAGCAATTTTATAACGAAATCAAGAGTTTATTTCAATTATTGTTCATTAGATGCTCTGATGTCTGCGTCTGTATGCGCAATTTACGTTACCATACTCGTTGTTCGAGTTTCCCTCCGATTTATTCCGCTGCTAAATTGGAGGGGCGTGACAGATCTGGTTCAAACGGCTAGTTTGAAACTAGCCGTTTCTAGCCGTTGGGGGGCGCTCCCCAACTGCCAGAAACGGCTAGTTTGGCCCCTTGGAAGCCTTGGGGGTCTATATAAACCCCCCAAAGGCCCCCATTATGCTCCAAACTCAAGTGTTGAGTTCTCCTCCCCTCCTACCAACCTTTGGGCATTCTCTCTCTCACTCGGGCGCTCTTTTACACTATTACGAGGCGATCTCATCTTTCACTCTCTTGCTCTTCGTCTTCGGGCTCTCTCACACACACACTCTCGGCCCGAACTCTAGACTGCGATTGCTCTCTCTCTCTCTCAGCCCCACAAAAATTTATTTATTTTTTTTGTTTATTTTTTAACTTATTTTTTGTGTTCTAACTTATAAGCACCTTTCATTGCAAATTGCAAGACATAAGTCATGGCAGCCGAAGGTGGTGCTCCCCAATCTTCAAGCAACCCTCCTAGCGTTGATCCTGCTTGGGCTCATTGTACAGTTGTAGACATGGGCCGAAGGGAGGTCCAATGCAAGTATTGTAACCGGGTCTTATCGGACAGTGTGTGGCGTTTAAAACAACATCTAACAGGAATTAAAGGTGAGGTAGCACCATGTTCGAGAGTTTCTTCCGAAGTTCGAATACAATTTTGTCAATACATGAAGGAGAAGGAGACATCCAAAGCGAACATTACTAGAAGACGCCAAGAAATCCGAGAAGAGTTGTCTACCCCTCCTCGAAGGTCCGTGGATGAGATAAATTTATCAAAAGGGAGACAAACAATTGATCTTGATGACGATGAAGAAGGTTAGTTAACTTAGTTTAGTAACTTTAGTTCAAAACTTCAAAAACCCTCGTTATACATCATCAACAAGTTTTTTTACATTATCTATCTCCTATTATAGAACAATTTTGTCGGGCATCGCAAGCAAGTCGAAGGTCTTTTGCGGAAGAGGACCATCTCCGACGTACTAGTCAGCACCTAGGTCAAGGTAGTGGCCATGCATCTTCTGGACAAGGGAGTTCAAGTGCTGGGATGAGCACAAATATACCTAAGGTTCCTCTAGATATCCCTAGAGATGGCGATCCTAGAGTGGGACCATTGGACCCATTTCTCACCAAGTGGAGGGAGAAGTAACCATCCATTTCTGCAGCATTTAAGAATTTGAAAATATGTAAGGAGAAGATAGGAAGAGCGACATCAAGATGGTTCTTCTTCAACAGCATACCAGCTAATGTAGCAAAATGACCATATTATGAGTCAATAATCGAGACTATTGGTGAAGTACACAAAGGGGTAGAAGGCCCTACCTCTTATGAAATCTACAACAAGTACTTGGACTTGGAGGTTGAAGACATAAAGGCATATGTTTCCACTTTTGAACACATATGGGATGAACATGGTTGCACGTTAATGTGCGATGGATGGACAGGTATGTACTATGTACAACACATGGGGTAAGTTAATTATTATTAATTAATAACACATAGGTTCCAATTTTTCTTATGGAATTGTACAGGCATTACACGAAGAAGTATGATAAACTTCTTAATCTACTGCAAAGCAGGGACTATTTTTGGAAGTCGGTAGACACTTCTGGCAAGGTGAAGAATGTGGAGTACCTATTTCGGTTGATGAACAACATGGTGGAGGAGATCGGAGAGAAAAGAATAGTCTAAGTGGTAACGGACAATGCAACGGCTTTCAAGTTGGCAGGCCAAAAACTAATGGAGAAAAGGGAACACTTGTATTGGGCTCCTTGCTCCACGCACTACATTGACCTAATGCTAAAAGATATTTATGAAGATCCAATGGTGGAAAATGTAGTCAACAACGCAAGATCCATAACCACCTTCATCTACAATCACAACAACATATTGGACGTCATGAGGACGCATACACATGGACGGGAGTTGCTTCGGCCAAGAGCTACGAGGTTTGCATCCCAATATATTGAATTGGATAGCATAAATGGACAACGTAGCAACCTTATTAGGATGGTAGCATCCGAAGAGTGGGAGAACCATATGTCCCGACATGCTCCTACACAGGTGAGGGAGAAGGGAAAGAAGATGACCGACCTGATTCAATCAAAGCCATTTTGGAAGGGGGTGCAAAATGTTTTGAATGTAGTAGAACCACTTGTCCGAGTCTTAAGGGCAATAGGATGGGGAGAGGAGATCCGAGATGGGCTACTTGTACGAGGCTATGGATCAAGCAAAGGAGCTCATCCAAATGAACAACAAAACGACGTATGCCAAGTGGTGGGAAATCATAGATCGACGATGGGAGCACACATTGCATCATGATCTTCATGTTGCGGGTAAGCATAACACTTAAACTCTTGTGAATTGTGATTACATATTACTTATAATTTTAAGGAATCATATCATGTTTTAACATTTTTCTTCTATATGTAGGGCATTTCTTCAACCCCCAATACATGTATAGGACTGATGGGAGGAATGAGAACTATGACAATGCCTCCGAAGTGTTGATTGGAGCAAAAAATGTAATCAAACGCATGATAGACAATGAGGATAGAGCAATCATAGCATGCAAACAAATGCATGATTATAGACTTTAGCTCTACCACTTTGATATTAGCACGGCACAAAGAACTGCTCAGATTTTGAATCCAGGTTAGAAGTTACTCATCATATTTTTTTGCCTCCGGAATGTGTTGGTTCTATTCATTTACAGCGGATTGGTGGTTGGATAATGGAAGAACTTATAGATATAAAGACTTAGCATATGTAGCTATTCGGGTGTTAAGACAAACAACCTCTGCCACAGGGTGTGAGAGGAATAGGAGAACATTTGGCTTGGTCCACACAAAGCAAAGAAACCGCCTGAAGTCTGCACGTCTTGAGAAGTTGGTATTTTGTCACTATAACATGAGATTGAAGCTTAAAATTCTCCAATTACTTAGACAAGTTCAAGATAGAGAAAAATATAGAGCATCGGGCCAACAACAAGCTGAAACAGCAGCATCCGAGACAATAGATATGGAAGAAGTTTTTGAGGAGGAACATTCACTCCATGCATGGGTAAATGCAACCACTTAGGTTGAACCGGAGTTCAACCCGCATGATCGTGCATGGGCTGAAGGTAGATGACCTTTACAATTTACATGCAACATGGCATTATAAGTTTTTTATTGCTCATGTTAACATGTTTATGTCTCATTTAGGTGAGCTTGATAATGTGCATTTGCTTCCTGAGTTTGAAACTCCCCCAGCCCCTAAATGCCAAAAGAAGGCGGTGGGTGCAAGAGTAAGGAGCAAGCAATGCAGTATGAGCATTGCAGACTTGGAGACCATCGAGGAAGATAATGATGATGAAACTTCGGAGCCAAGAAATAATCTCGTATACCAAACTTCTAATGACTCCACATCGAAGACAAGTACTCCTAATGAGGGCTCCGATCATGAAGGAGATGTCAGCAGCGTACCGGCACCGCCACCAGTCCCTATTGTATTCACTGGAGAGGAAGACTTCACCAATGCTACTCAAGATGAGCACCATGGGAGTAAGCAAGGGAGGGAAGAACAATAAACCTCAAGTCAACATTATACAAGGAAGGGGAAGAAAGTGGCATGTCAATTCAAGGCCAAGGCCAACGAGCATCCGAAGATTCGGGATACAATCCCAACTTCATTCCGCATAGACGGAATTGGTTAATGAAGAAGAAGAAGATGCAAGAGAAGTGGGAACGTCAAGAAAATCTACGGATGAAGCTTAAGACCATAGAGCAAGCCTCAGATACATCATCTTATGCTTCTACTGAAGGATACTACCAAGGGCAAGAAAGCTACTTGGCATATCCTAAATACCCGGATGCATCGTATTACACCAGAGGCGGAGCATATGCACAAACCACGGAGTCCGATTCGCATTCACATAACTCATATGAGTCATATGGCTCATATCAAATGTCGAAAATACCTAGAAACACACCCATTACTATCATATATGCGAACACGGATGCATATAGTCAATATTTGACTCAATATGAGGTATATTACCAACATTATATGTCTTGGACAGATTATGTAGACCTTATGTCCAGACAATATAATGTGTAGTTCTAATAAATGTAATTTTATTCCTTTTCCTCCCACCAATGATGTATCATGTCCTTTTTTCATGTATTTCAGTTCATAAATACAATGTTTATGTTTTTCCTTTTTTATATATTTTTTCTAATTTTTTTCAATTTTTTGAGAGGGCCGATCCAACCCCCATTAGTTCGGTCGGGCTCGAGATCAGGATCGGTCGATCCGATTAGTTTGGGGCCAACTAATTCGGGACCAATCCTCAGGTTTTTGAACCTTGCTCACACCCACAAAACGGAAGCATCTTACACACACTATTATGGGAAGGTTTTATGCTGCATGAAATAGATTAGCAAACCAATCACAACTCACAAGAGGAGTACATGGTAATAATACTAAGTACAGCTTCCTGCACCTGCAACAGTACATCGCATATAACAGATAAAATATCATAGTATGTTCATTAGTTACATGTCAGGCATAGCTGAGTACAAAAGGTGACACAGCACGACTTAAACACAGTTTTATCCTTAAGATCATCCAGCCTGAAATATTTACATAGCAAAGGAGGTTGGCTTGATGAGGGGACCTCATCAGGATGAAGAATCTGAAATGGGTTCAAATAAAGACATGAGTTCTAAAGGAACTCAGTAGACAAACCAACATGAGAAATAGAACATATGAGCATGGAACATGGCATAGTTTATAAGGTTACAGAAGCACAAAAGCTACACAAAGAGTACACCGTAAAGAAGACTTAACATGTTACATGCTTACAGGAGTGCATGTAGCATATTTCAAAACATAAATGCTTGGCAAGGATTCAAATTCAAACATATCGAATGGCATCATCAAATCTCTCATGGGGATGCATAACATATAGCTAACCACCTATCGAAACAGGATGTTTACATATACATACATAACTAAGAATGCCCAACAAATTGAGCCTAACCACCCACATTTGATTTGTTGGATGAGATCGTCGTCACGGTTGACCCCTCATGCATGATGCCAACCATGAGGAATCCTAACCACCCTAGAGAGAGAGATCAAAGTATCTTGCCAAGACAACCAGATATAGGGCCTCAAAGAGTAACATAAAAGGGTTCAGATCAGGCTTCTGGATCAAACATGTTGGTTCACAAGTGGCACTCCACTGAGGAGATAAAGAAAGGCTTCCAAAGGGTCAATAAAGAGATTGGTTATGCCTACCTTAGTGTGGGGAAATCCAACCAAAGCTCCAAATAGAAAATTGGGAAACCAACTCTGCCAGGAAGCTGCAACAACTCCAAGCTCTAACCTTCAGTTTTCCCAGCAGCAAAAGGCAGAAAGGTTAGCTGGAAGAGTGGTCACAAAGGCTAAGAGGAGTTAAAGTTCAAAGTGGGTCGATGCTAACAAGAGGATCCAGACATCTGGCCAAGATGCAGGCCAAAGGGAGATACTAATCCAGTAGAGATGACCGATGGGACAATGAGTGGAAGGTTTTCAAAGGCAAACGACATAATCTATGGGAAAAAGATGAGTTATTCTGACAGGCACAGGGGTCTAAGTCAGAAGGTTGACAAGCCAAAGGGGTCAAATGATGATGACAACTGCCAATAATCTGACAAAATTACAAGAGATTATACTCAACTCCAATTCGATTAAAGAACAAGGGAAATATCGATTGGGAAACAAAGGAACTTCGACTGGAGGCCAATCAATTATAGAACAATGGCCATATCGATTGGAGAACAAAAGAAGCACCTATCAATTGCTGAAGAGAGTTTCAATTACTGAAGGATATTAAGTTCCCTTCCGATTGGAGACTAAAGATACTGATTGATGACTAAAGACATCGATTGGTGACTAAAGATACCGATTGGAGACTAAAGTCATCGATTGGTCACTAAAGATACCATTTGGAGACTAAAGATACAAATTAGAGACTAAAGACATCGATTGGGGACTAAAGATACCGATTGGTGACTAAAAATACCGATTGGTGACTAAAGATATGAATTGGTGACTAAAGATACCGATTGGTGACTAAAAATACTGATTGGCGACTAAAGACTTCAGTTGGTGACTAAAGATACCGATTGGAGACTAAAGATACCAATTGGAGACTAAAGACATCGACTGGTGACTAAGGATACCGATTGGAGACTAAAGATACCAATTGGAGACTAAAGACATCGATTGGTGACTAAGGATACCGATTGGTGACTAAATATACCGATTGGTAATTAAATGTTAAGTTCTCTTCCTTTATAATTAGTGAGTTTTTTTGTTCTAATTATGGGATAAATGGTTACTTTTAGCTAAAGTGTCAAAGTTCATAAACAAACTTCTAAAGGTAGACTTAAAGGTTCTAGACCTAAGGTCCCACACAGGACATTACATTTTGCCATCCATGGAAGATAGTGGTAAAGCGGCAAGACAATTCACTGATAATTGTTATCCAATTTCATTTCTTAATGAACCCTTGGTTAAACACTACCGAGGAGAAGTGAGATGGACATTGTCTATCTGCAAGGTACAAAGTGGGTGGAGGAGGGCCGGCAAGGATATTATGAAGGAGGTGGGGCATTAACCCACTAAAATGGAACCATCACCAGCAGTTGCAATGTGAGAGGGTCTTATGGTGGATAGCTTATGTGTAATTAAAAACTTGCAGAAGTTGAGAAGACATGTTCCTGCAGAATTTCTGTGGCATATATGGCACGCAATTTACAGAGGGCAGGAAGTCTTTGCTGTGAGAAAGGTGAGTTATGGGAGATGAACAGAGGTCCAACAAGCAGAGGCATATGGAGGGAATTTTAATGGTCAGCTCAGGGCGAAGGGTGATGAGGTTTCAGATATTAGGGGGAAATAGAGGATTTTGCACATTTTACTGCTGAGGCAGCATTGTCTATGACAAAATATGCATATTACGACAAATGGGTTAAATAATGATGACATGTAAAGACTAAATATTATTTTCACATACTTGATGTTTTTTTTTACCAAAATTCATTGAGGAAAATCAGTGAATTGCTGAAAAACAAATAAATATCTTCTACATCTCTTATTATGACTATTGAAATGAGATTTGCATGAATGAAGACAATAAAAGCTATGATCAGGGTTATGACTGTGAAAGCCCTTAGTAGATATTGTATGAGCCTTTGGTTGTACAAAGTAAGACCATAGACAGCTCAATACTCATGAGTATAATCATACCAGAGGATAAAGTTTCTTGTATAATTTTCCATATGCAAAGTATAAAGTGATCTTACTTAATCAGCAGAACGAGCTAACGTTCAGTTAAGAGGAGAAATCAGAGATCTCTGTTTTTTATTGGAGGTAGAATAAGCTGTTCTGTGAGGAAAGACATCCTGATGGTTTTAGTATGTTTTTGTTTCATTTTGTTTTGTGTTATGTGTATGTGTTTGGATCAGGCCGCCAAATGAGGTAGGCTTATGTCCTTCACCTCTCCCCATCAAGGAATGTTCATGTTAATTATGATTAAACAATCGAATATCCTTGATTAAGCACCACATGATGCCTATAATCTATCCAACTCAAGATAAAATTTAAGAGTAAAGAAATTTCTGGAAACTAAATTTAAATGTATTTTTTTTCTTGTTTGCATGGCTGATTTCTTTTAGTATTCAGATATCTAGAGGACCTAAAATCCAATTTCTGCCTTCATTAATTTTATTTATATTGAACCACAGGATTAGGTTTCCTTTCTTCTTCTTCTTTTTTAAGATGTGAATGATGGTAATATAGTATTGAGGAACACGCAGAATTTAATAATGAAGAAGAACGAAGAAGAAGAAGAAGATGTGTGGGCGTGCCAGTCTATTCATAGACAAATTTAAAATTTGCTTGATGCGAGAAATTTACATGTCCATTTATTGGACGATTGCGCCAGTATTTGATGTATTTATTCCATGTGGCTATTTTATCAGGCGATTTGATATTTCATGTACTGAACCTTTTCCCACTGACCAAAGTCGATGTTAATTTACATTGAAGTGACACTAAACACTTTTAATTCTCTGTCAAGGAATGTCTTTCTCTATTGGTTGCGACATTAATGATTCCTTCTATTGCAAAGAAACTTGATGACTTTATTGCTTGTACATATGTAATATGAATTACAACTGGTCTTTCAAGACCTTTACATCATCATCATCATCATCAGAGCCTTATCTCATTATTTGGGGTCGGCTACATGAACTCTTTTCCGCCAAAAATTTCTGTCAAGTGCTATAGTCATGTTTAAACTCAAGAAGTTAAAGTCTTTCCTAATAACATCGCATCATCTCATTTTAAGCCTTCCCCTAGCTCTTTTACTGGTATCCACTAAGATTTTGTCACATCTTTTAACCGGCGCCGAGTTAGGGCGACGATGCACGTGTCCAAACCACCTAAGTCTATTCTCTCATTTTTCTATCAATTGGAGCTATCCCCAAATCCTCACGGAAACGCTCATTCTTAATCTTATCTTTCTTAGTCTTACCACACATCCATCTCAACGTCCTCATCTCCGCCACACATTTTGTTAATGTATTCATTTCGCACTGCCCAACACTCGGTACCATATAATAAAGCAGGTCTCACTGTCGTTCTATAAAACTTTCCTTTAAGTTTTACTGGTATACGATGATCGCAGAGGACTCCTGATGCACTTCTCCATTTTTGCCTACCCGTCTTAATCTTGTGTGCCACATCGTCATAAACAAGTCTAAGAAAACAAGTCCCAAGACTCAAGGAAACAGGTCTCATAATCGAGTCTCGTAAAACAAGTCTTCTAAACAATCCAAAACGAGTCTTGTAAAACAAGTCTCTAACCTCATTAGAAAACGAGTCTAAAGAAAAGACAAAACAATCCCTGTGAAACAAGTCTTAAGATAACGATTCTCAAGAATATAGGAAACAAGTCCTGAGAAAGACATGATTCTCAAGAACAAACGTCAAAACAATTCTTGTGGGACAAAGCCCAAAACGATTCTTCTGAGACAAAGTCTCAAAAACGATTCTCAAGCACATGTGGCCAAAACAATTCTTAGCGATAAAATGAATCTTCTAGACAAGCTAAATCGAGTTTTGATTGCTGGCCAAAACAAGTCTTCTGTAAAACGAGTCATTGAAACTGGCCAAAACGAGTCTAAGAACCAAAAGTCCAATCAAGTCTTGTAAAACGAGTCTTAAGAGCAAAGGTTAAATCGAGCCTCAGCAAAAATGAGTCTTAGAATTGAAGCTCGTAAAACAAGTCCCGTGAAAATGATTCTTAGGAATAAGTCAAAACGATTCTCTGGAATAAGTCACATGGGTCTCGTGAAAACGAGTCCCAGACCCCTCAGTAAATCGAGTCTTGAGCTCAAAACGAGTCTTGCTTTCTGCAGAGATCCTATGGTTCAAAACAACAAATATCATCTCCTTATAGTACATCAGAAATGATACATCTTCTCAATGCTGAAATAATAACAGAGGATCCACCCTTGATTCATGCAACACATAAGACCACATTAAGTCAACTTCTGAACTTTCTCTTTGCATAGTTTGTTGTTTTCCTCCTCCCAACAAGGATGGCAGAGTCGGGTCGGCTGGGTGAGTCGGACCTAGCCGACCCCGACCCGGGTCGGGTCGGATCCATGGATCCGGCCGACTCCAATGGAGTCTGGCCGACCCTGGATCGGCCATGCTTAAAAAATGTTAAAAATTTGAAAAACAAAATCAGGAAAAATCCAAAAAAATCATAGAAAATCAGGAAAAATCACAGAAAAATTATTTTAAAATATATAATAATAGAACATATTGAGTATATCCATAGTTTAGTTACACATATGTTCATATTACAATCCAGAGCAATGGTAACTATGATACCTTATTTACATGTAATATCTTAAGTAAATGTTTATCATTTACTTAAATGATATTCAGGTAAATAAGGGGATCCTTACAACCCTGCCTGAAGAGGATCCTGAAGGTAACCTGAGGGAATCGGCTACACCAGATGGAATCGGGGTGGAGTCGGGATGAGTCGGGCTGAGTCGGCCCGACTCCACCCGATTTCGGTCGACTCACCCCGATTCCACCTAGCCCCATGGGTGGGTCGTTGTTCACCCCCCCAAGTCGGGTCGCCAGGGGCCGACCCGACTCAGAGTCGGCCGACTCCGCTCCGAGTCGGCCGACTCCGCTCCGAGTCGGCCGACTTTGCCATCCATGCCTCCCAAAGGGCCCCCAGCAGGCAATCACTGCAGCTCATTCTCTCCTCCCTGCTTTCTGTCCCCGTAAACCCAAACAATTTTAAATTGATCAGGTGGACGAAACAGCCAGCTATTGCTGACTCTTTTCCTGGCTGGATCAGCCAAGGTGGGGAACATATCAAAGAAAAAGGTAAATCAACTACACTATAATTGATTAGGTGGCTACATCAGCTGTGCTGTTGTCAATTTTGATACAGATTGGATCAATCAACTTGGGAGGGAGATGTCCTAAAATATAGGGTACTAAGTACTTTGCTACATCAACTAGGCTTCACCTAGGAGTGTCAATGGAGTTGGAACATCCAATCCCGCCAGGAAAGGGTGCACTCTCCTAACCACCTGATCTAGGTTTATTTTCTTTTTAAAAAAAGGGCTTTTGCCTAGGTGACTCGCCTTGGCGCCTAAGCAGCAAGGCACTGGGCCATCACCCTAGTCACCTTAGTCACCTTAACAACCATGCATATGAGAAGAAAAGATAATTATTTAAAAAGAGTCCACTGGTATTGACTGTTCTTAATACGATTGCAGTAGATTCCAGATCTCCAGCCATGCTTAACCCTAAGAAATTAATTCCACTCAGCTATTGATGTTTAAGTGACAGCCAATCACCATTGTGCAATGATAGAGATTGAAGATAATATTATCATGCATGTTCTACAGCTATATGATCCATTCTCTGGCTTTTGTCCAGAAAATAAGCATCTATCTTTCACAATATGTTTGTACCTTAATTCTCACACAAGTTGGCGTCCTCTCCTATGCTGCTTTCCACCAAAGCATTGATTTTATTCAAGTGAAGACAGATTGTACCACCAACTCAATAAATAAATAAAGGTAGTACAGTCAAGGAAAGGGGGGGAGAGGTTCCTCAACTCTAAGAAAGCAAAAAGTAGAAAAATAAAAGTGTACTAAGTGATGGCTGTGACAAGAAACTCCTAGCAGGTTTCTATTCCATAAAAAAAAAAAAAAAAATTGCAACTCTTGAAACAATATTTTCAATGTACACACAATTTCCCCAGAAGATGCAGTCATTACACACCTTCCACGTGTTATAGCAAAATGTATGAGGAATGAGGTGAAGAATTTGGATTGTTGTTCTGCTCCCCTGTGACACCTTGAGTTGCTCAAACAATTGCCACATTGTATAATAGAGTCAAACTGAAACTTGACATAAATGGGTGAGTCAATGACCCTCCACCTTCTGCACTAACAGGGCATAACACTATCAAATGATCTACACCTTCTACCTGGCTCCACATGCTTCACCCGCAATAATTTTCCGTCTCCATTCAGATTCTTATGGCTGATTTCACAGACTCACTGCTCCTTTATTCCCAACTGTGCAGTATCCACACTGTCTTACCCTCTTCCTGTCTATTGACTCTCACTTGCTCAGATATTAAAAACATGGCTTACATGAATTCCTTAAGTTTGTGTGAACCATATAAACTACAAAATGGTTCCAGAAACTATAAACTCCATTCACAAAAGGTAACATCCATTTTCCTTCCCAACCTATCCAGTCTGTCCTTTCATGTATGAGATGGACTAAAGCTTCAGAAACCTCCCAGCAGAGGACATCTGACCTGAACCACATAATTCTCCACCAAAAATACAATCCCATCACCCAAGCTGAACTATGCTGAAGCGCACATGAAATCAAGTTTCTCAAATATCGACGCTAGAGAGAAAATAATACCCTACCCTATGGTTAGATGGACAGAGAGTCCACTTTCTAGATCCTTCAACATATTTCCCCAAGAAAAACTTTCTCAGAAACTTATGATACTTATTTCGAATTAAAATCCTGTTTTGGATCAGGTTATTTACGGGTTATCTATGAGCACTCTCGGGAGCATTCCCCAAAGTGTAGGGTTTTTTTTCCCTGCAGAATCTTGTAATTTTCTCTGCCCATATGGGTGACTATTCCACGTCATTATGCGACTATTCCAGCTATGGAAGTCCAACAGAGAGAATAAATTTCATGTGGACCCTGCTACTGATGGAGAGCACTCACATATAAGCCCTCATAGAACTATGGATTTCAATCAATATATCTTTCATTACCCTTGTGGCATGGACAACTTTCATAGCCAAAGTCATCATTCTTTAAATTAATTTTCCTCCCTTCTCCATGGCAAGAGATGCTGAACTTCTTTCTCTTGTGGCATCACAGTATCGCAACACTAAACAAACCCACAAGTGTGGTGATGAGAGCACCGTCTGACAGCACCCACCAAGCTTCACCTCTACAGCATGCCCCTTGGAAGCTCTAATTCTAGTCCATATGTTCTTTATCGACTCTATTTGCACTCCAAGGCCTCTTGCTCCATGTCTAGTTAACCCAACGTCCCACACTGACTCCACTTTCCTAGAACCCTCACTTGGAACTCCTCTTTTCTATCAGACCACCAGCACCCCGATCTTCCCCCACTTTGCAAAACATATGACCACACAAATCATAACAAGCAGAAACAGGGAGCACGAACCACAATTTAGCAGAAAGGACGAATTAAAGCCACATGCGCACGGAGAGAGAAGGAGATGAGGGGCGAATGCTCACTGGTCTGAAGCTTCTTATGAAGTTTATTGATCTCGGCAAGTGTGTCCTCCTGATCCTTCTTCAGCTGATCCAGTTCCTTGGCCTTGTCGAAGAGGGCTGCCATGTCGACGCCCGACATCCACGCCCTTCTCTGTCTTCCTCCGCTGCTCCGTCAGAAGACGCTTCGGGACATGTGATTTTGGGGGTGGCGGAGTCGGATCTTATCTCTCCTCCCCGCCCCGACCCGCCCTCTTTTTTTTTTTTTAACAACTGTGTAAGTCCGCCACGTGGGGACGATCATACGCAGTGCGGAAGTTGAGCCTCTGTCCACGCCCCCCCGACTGATCGAAGGGAGAAGCAGTTTGAGATCTCTGCCACGACCCGCCCACTTTTGTTGGTATTCCGTCGTGGCTATCTTTCATTGGACAGGCGCACGGAGTAACGTATCCCCGGATACGCAAGGAAGAAGGCGGACGCCACGGTAGAAAAACCCAACCGGCGGTTTTGGCCTGACTTGTTAGCCTTTGTTAGTGTACATATATATGTTTAAGAAAGCCATCTTCCTCTCCTTTTTTAACTGCCGGCGGAGTTGCGAGGTTGGCCGATCATGGAATGAGATTTATTTATTTTTTCATAAAAGTCGGTAAATGATGACTGCTGGTACCGACATGCATGCTTCAATGATCAGTTGTTGTTCCCAAACGAAACAAAAGAGAACCTTCCTCCTCCGCTGATCATGAGATGCAGGAGTCCGAGTCCACCCTTGCGGCGTCAAAAGATTTATTTTGATTAGTTGCAATTTATTGTTTGCCAGAAACGTGTCGTAAATACATTGACCAATGAAAAATTAAAAGTGTATGTCCGAAATATATATTATAAGTGTAATAAATCTTTCTCTCTAGGAATGATTTATTGCCAAGATTTTAAGATGGCTTTAATCGAGTGTGGTGTACAATAAAAGAAAACAACTACTTTAATTATGAGTCATTTTTGTTCTTTTACAGAAATGTTAATCTCTCGTTCTCAATGGCCAAAAAAAAATCATAGTTCAACATGAAATTGGTCTTTTTGAATGATATATAGGTTCCACTATAAAATAATATTAAATATATGACATCTTCTCGTAAAGTGAATTTGTTCCACTTAATAAACTATTTGTTTTACTTATTAAATTATTTATTTTAATTTGTTCTACTTAGTAAATTAAGTGGAGCAAATAGTTTACTAAGTAGAACAAATTCATTTTATAGGAGTATGAAAAGTATTTAAAAATTAAGTAAAATAAATAATTTACTAAGTAGAATAAATAATTTGGTAAGTGAAAAAAATTAATTTGCCAATGTAATAAATTCACTTTATAAGAGATGAAAAGTATTTAATGTTGTTTTATAGTGGGACTCATGCATCACCCAAAAGAATCAATCTTATCTTAGACAGTAAATTTTCTTAGCCTTCCAAGATGGAAGATTAGCATTTCTCTTAAGTTAAAAAATTTTAGAAACACTTTTTTTTGTTGTATGTTGGGGATTTGAAGTAAAAGAAATTTAATTTCCTTTAGAAGCGCGACATTTTTTCTCTTCAGAACGAAGTCTTCACGTTTCATATGAAAATTAAGTTTCTCGAACGTACTATTGATTCTAAAATATTGCAAGGACTATAAACTTTGCATATAACTCAATCATAATTTTCATAACCGAATAAAAAACTTCTGAAAATGATCTCATTAATTAGTCCTACTTACTTCGGCCCACCCCCTTGTTTGGGTGGTGAGGGCGGGCATTAATCGTTTCTTCCTCATTAATTGCAAAATTGTAGGTGTGAAAAACATGAAATAAAGGAAATATAATTCTATTTAAGTCCCACAAGGAAGAGCTAATTGAACTCAACATAAAGGAACTAGCAAGAGACCTTAATGATGCCTATCAATGTCTATCTTCTCACCGAGCAGCGCAATGTGGTAGTACTCAAAAGAGAAAATTCTTGTTACACTGACCATCATCCTATGGGTGTGCATACACACCATGGGAGATTGGGTGGCCCATCATATTAATGTGATGGCCTCTTAATCAAGAGGAGATGTGTATGCACACCCTTTGTAGCAAACATTTCACTACTCAAAAAGTAGTCTAGTAGTTAGGATATCCATATATTGGCAATTGAAAGGTCCTATGTTCTATTACTAACATGGTAGTGTTTGTAAAAAATTAAAGAAAAGTTATGCAAATAAATTTGTTTCTTTAGACCAATAGGGCGTTTGGAAATACTTTTTTGTCTATTTTTTACTTAAATCTTAAAATTGAGAAAAAATGACATTACCTATTTGGTAGAAGTATCATAATTTTTAAAATTTGTGTAGACTTATTTAACATATATTTGTTATTATTTTTTATAATTATTAAAGTGACAAAAATAGTTCGAAGGAGATTGCAGAAACCAAGGGGAACAACACCCACCTGTGTTGTGGCAACCACGACAAAGGAAATGAGGAAGGAGAGGTGCTTCCGATAAAATGTATTGACGAAGACACAATGTGGTTGGCGTACACGTTGCCGACACTGGAGTTGTCAAAGATGGTGATGAAGACGTGCTCCTTTACGTTGAAGGGCCTCGAGTTTAGCGTGAACTCCCTGAGGCTCCCCTGAGGAAGTTGCGGCTAGGGAGAGCATGCGCCATGAGGTGGGCCAGCAGCACCATCTCTGTAACGTCGCGTATTTTTCGGATCCTCACTTAGCGGGTTTGGTGGCCAGTGTGTGGCCCAAAATGGTGTGTATGAAATGCCTTTGACAGGTTGTGTACAGGTCGTGTGGGCTAGAGGTCTGGAACCCAGGCCAAACCAGCTTCTCTTGGCGTTTTTAGAAATGTGACCAGATCAGGCGACGCGATTCTGAGAATCGCGACTGCCCTGGTCGTCACGTTTCTAACGTCGCTTCTCCGGAGTGCGCGCCGCATGGCGCATGCAGAGGCGTCACATTTAATTGTGACGGCTTTACCCATCGCGATTAAATCGCAACGTCGCGCCCCATCCCGATTCTGCTTCGAAGTCTAAGTCGGCCACCCCAGGCTGAGCAGTGCAGGCAGCACTGCTCAGCCGTGGGGGTGGCCTGTGTGAGATTTGTGTCGGGATTCTCGGCATTTTGGGGATTCTGGCATGCGGATTGGCGGGTTTCCGGCGCGAGGTCGTTGCGTGGAGTACGGGAAATGCCAGGGCAACGCCGTTTTATGCAGTCTTTGCATTCTTCGTGTGTAGGGGGATTCTTCTCTTTTCCGATTTAAATGGACCATTTGTAAAGTTTTAAACTGGTTTAATGGGTTAAGGGGTATAGAATACATGTGTAGGACTTAATTTCATTGCAAATGAGCATGTAAATGGGTTGTACAGGGGTGATTTGGGCTTCCTCCGGAGGGGATTTTCGGGTAGGGTTCCGCAGCTGAATCGCGACAGATCTAGACGTCGTGATTCAGTCTGTATCACGACGGCTTGGTCCGTCGCGATTCAGTCATCAAATGGCGACATCTGGGTACGTCGTGATTTAGATGACTGCTACCCGAGCCCTTGTGTGTTCACACAGTGTTACAATATGCTTGCATGTATGGGTCTGTATATGCGTTGGTTGGTGTATTGTGGTTATCAAGCAGTGCATTAAAACTTGTGGTAAGTGGCATTTCCGAGTTTGCGTGGTTGTGCGTGCGAGGCAAGTCGGGTATACGACGCCACCTGTGGTTACCTATCGAGTCGGGTACCTCAGGATCTCTGTGAGCCAGGCATGTAGTGCTCGGGGTCTTGTCCCGGTACTTGTGTACCGCCAGGGTCTGTGTCGTCTTCCTAGACAACCTCACTCCATAGTTTGAGTAGTACGTCCGGCTGAGGGAAAGACGACAATGGGATAGCAGCTTGTGTGTTGTGGGTGTACTTAGTCGCTTGTAGTGCGCTCTTGGTTGGGGGACGGATACCGATAGACGTACTGGTCCCCAGCTAGTCCTTGTTTTCAGTGCCTCACTTTAGGGTGCTCAGCCCAGAGACCTTAAAGGTGCCAGGCATGGAGCTGTAGCCGTGTGAGCTGCAATTGTGGTGTGAGCTGGTCTCCACAGTCTGTTTGGTTCTGTTGTGGTGGAGCGGTAGCTGGACCTTTCGTCCTTGGCTACGAGGCTGGGTCTGTAGCTGGTGTCGCGAACCAGTATTCGTGATTTGTGTTTGGCGTTACCCTTCTTTAGTTCGTACTTCTGAGCGTGGTTTGCAGTTTATTTATTAAAGCTGAAATTCTATTATTAGCTTAATTTTATTTAAACAATGTGATTATTTTTCCCTGCTCAGATAGACGTGTTAGCTATAAATAACTGTGCTACACTCTGCTTCTCTTGTGTTTTGTGGTTTGCGGCTTTTGAGGGAATTTCCCTACTGAGCCAGTGACTCGTGAGGCTCACCCCTTATTGCTTTCAAATGAGGGAGAGCAGGAGGTTTCTCTCCCGTCTTCTAGTCCGGAGCCGCATCGTAGTGGTGTTGGGTTCATGCCTCCAGCAGTGTAATTTTCTTTTGTTATACCCTGGGGTATGCCCCATGCTTTTGTACTTAAGTTTGACTTTTGTTGAAATTTGGCTATGTAAATCCATTGTAAATATGTGTGGGATGTTGAATCTTATATATATATATATATATAAGTGTGTTTTCAAGGACATGTGTGTGATATCCCTGGCGAGACTTCGGCTTGTTCGCGGGAGGCGGAGTCGAATCAAGCTCGTTATTAGGTTAATGGGTTTGAATGACGTGGTCCGTCACAGTTGGCATCAGAGCAAGGTCTATGTAAATATGAAGGAACTGAGAGATTACATAGCCTGATTTCTACATTAGTCCACTACTGGTAGTTGACCCAGGTTTCGTATTGATTTGTTAGTATGTATGTGGTTGGAATGTTGTTTGTGCAGGAATTTGAGATGGCTAACTGGAGAGATTGGGGAGGTGGGGGAGATGATCCGGAGGAAACCACACATCAATTGATTGAGCGACTATGGGAGAGTATAACCTAGATAAGAATAAGAATGGACCAGCAGGGTCCAGTACAGCTAGCAGTTGCAGGGCCTTCAGTTGTTGACGAGCCAGGACCAGTACCCATTATACCACCCCCACCACCACCAGGAGTGGAGGTACCTCTTGTGGTACCTGCGCCACCAGCACCACCAATAAGGGCAGTGGAAGAACCAACCATGCAGATTGAAAGATTTTTGATATTGCAGCCACCTACTTATAAAGGGGGACCCAATCCAGACAGAGCTGAGCATTGGATCCATGAAATAGAAATGGTCTTTGTGATTATAAGGTGTCCACCAACAGATAGAGTAGTTCTGGCTACCTATCAGTTACGGGGTTTTGCGCAGGAATGGTGGAGGTTGAAGATGCAAACTACCTTTGCAGGTAGAGCAGAAGACACCATTTCATGATCGGAGTTTCTGGAAACGTTTAATGATACATTTTTCCCAGTACTGGTTCAGCAAGCCAAGACGGAACAATTTCGAACTTTGCAACGATGAAATTCTTCTGTTCAAGAATATCAGATGAGATTTATGACACTTAGTAGATATGCACCATATGTTGTAACAAATAATACAATGTGAGGATAGAGTTGCAGAATGCGGTGATACCACTTATGTGCAAGACTGTGGAGGAGGAGGCACAGAGAGCAGCTACTTTGGAGAGGTCAGTTCGGACCCGTCAGGCGGAGGATTCTGGTAGTTTTCGGCTACCACAACAATCCACCAAGGTTAGTAAAGGAAAAGCACCAGCGGGGTCATCTTCCTCGAGTTTTAGCAAGTGGGGTTCGAAATTGAAGAAGATATTCAGAGGACGAGGAGGAGGTCGCCAGCAGATGTTTCAGTAAGGGCGAGGTTATAAGCCGGAGGTGGAAGAGTCACAACAGAGTACAGTGAGGCAGCCTATAATTCCACCGGGCTACAGGTGTTATAACTGTGATCAGTCGGGACATTTGATTCATAATTGTCCCTATCCAAGGGAGTATGGATATGGAAGAGGAGTGCAGCAACAGCAGCAGCAACAGCAACCCCAACAGCCGCCAGCAGCACGAGGTAGAGGAGCACCACATCAGCGTGGTCAGGGCCGGGTTATGGCTATCACCCGGGCTTAGGCAGAGGCTTCCAACTTAATAGAAGGTATATTGCCCATTTATGAATTTTCAGCAAGGGTTTTAATTGATCCAGGTGCTTCTCATTCTTTTATTTTTGAGGAATTTATGGATGGTATGGTGCACCCATTAAAAGAAAGGTTGTGCGAGTTAGTTGTAGAGGATCCTTCGGGTGAATTCATGCTTACATCTTGCTATATAGATGAGGTTCCTATTGTGATTCAAGGAAATCAGTTGCCTGCTAGATTATATGTTTTACAGTTAAGAGATTATGATATCATATTGGGTATGGATTGGCTGGAAACCTATGGAGCAATGGTTGATTGCAGAAAGAAGAGGGTCAGATTTTGTCACCACAATGGAGCTATATTTGAATTTCAAGGTATGCTGTTTTACACTCCCAAATTTATAATTTCAGCACTTAGAGCTAGGAAGTTGTTGAATGCGGGTTGTGTAGCTTACCTAGCTTCAGTGAGTTTGGTAGAGTATGGTAAATCAGTTGAAGCAGTTCCAGTGGTCAAAGAATTTGCAGATGTATTTCCATATTATTTGCTAGGTTTAGCTCCACACAGGGAAGTGGATTTTACAGTGGAATTGCAGCTAGGATCTATGCCAATTTCCAAAGCATCGTACAGAATGGCACCGACAGAGCTCAAAGAGTTGAAGAAGCAATTGCAGGAATTGCTAGAAAATGGTTTTATCAGACCGTGTCATTCACCATGGGGAGCTCCAGTGTTATTTGTAAGAAAGAAAGATGGAAGTTTTAGAATGTGCATTGATTATTGGAAGCTGAATGAAGTGACTATAAAGAATAAGTATCCATTGCCAAGAATAGATGATTTGTTTGATCAGTTTCAATCAGCTAAAGTGTTTTCCAAGATTAATTTGAGGTCCGGGTATCATCAGTTAAGGATTAGAGAGGAAGACATCAACAAAACAACATTCAGAACCAGGTATGGGCACTACGAGTTTGTGGTTATGCCATTTGGGCTACCCAATGCACCAGCAGTGTTCATGAATTTAATGAACAACATTTTTCATCTATATCTAGATCAGTTCATTGTGGTTTTCATTGATGATATACTGGTATACTCAGCATCAGAAGAGGAGCATGCAGTGCACTTGAGAATTACATTGCAGACATTGCGAGAGAATCAGCTGTATACTAAGTTTAGTAAATGTGAGTTTTGGTTGAAAGAAATTTAGTTTATGGGTCATGTCATCTCAGCAGAGGGAGTTGCAGTTGATCCAGCCAAAGTTGAGGCAGTCATGAGATGGGAAGCGCCAAAGATAATTATAGAAATTAGAAGTTTTCTGGGTTTAGCAGGTTATTACAGGCGTTTCATACAAGATTTTTCTAAGATCACAGCACCAATGACCAAATTAACCAGGAAAGATGTACCTTTTGTATGGTCAAGTGATTGCCAGAAAAGTTTTATGGAGTTAAAGAGAAGGCTTACAGCAACACCGATATTAACATTACCAACAGGCAGTGGAGGTTTTGTGGTATACACAGATGCATCCAAAAGAGGGCTTGGAGCAGTACTAATGCAACATGGTAAGGTTATAGCTTATGCATCCAAGCAGTTGAAGCCAGCAGAAGGAATTACCCAACACATGATCTAGAACTAGCAGCAGTTGTTTTTGCTTTGAAGATATGGAGGCATTATCTTTATGGTGAGAGGTTTGAAATTTTCACAGATCACAAAAGTTTGAAATATATCTTCTCTCAGAAAGATTTGAATCTTCGTCAACATAGGTGGGTAGAATATCTGAAAGATTATGACTTCAGTTTGGCTTATCACCCAGGTAAAGCAAATGTTGTAGCATATACATTAAGCAGAAAAGCATATTTGAGTCACATGATGATTAAAGAGTGGAAATTGTATGAAGAAATAGCAGAAAATTCATTGTATGTTCCAAGTAGTCAGCGGCGGGTAGTGCTAGTTAGTAGTGCTATTGAGCCATCCTTGTATTGGTAGATTGTTGAAGCCTAGAAGACATATGGAAATTTAGCAGAGATTGTCAAAATGGAAGGTATTACAATTGATGATAACTGTGTAGTCAGGCTCAGAGGCAGGTTATATGTACCTACAGACGTGGAAGTGAAGCAAAGAGTTCTAGAGGAAGCACATAAATCCAGGTATACCATTCACCCAGGTAGTACTAAAATGTATCAAGATTTGAGAAAGCATTTCTGGTGGCCACATATGAAGGGAGAAATAGCAGAATTCATTGCAAGATGTTCAGTTTGTCAACAAATAAAGGCAGAGCATCAGAAGTCAGGAGGGCTACTTAAGCCATTACCAATTTCACAGTGGAAGTGGGACGATATTGCTATGGATTTTATGGCAGGACTATCGAGGATAGCTACAGGGCACAATGGTATATGGGTGTTTGTTGACAGATTGACCAAGGTATGTAGGTTGCTAGCAAGTATGTCTTGGACTGTGGATAGATTAGCAAGGATTTATGTTGACAGAATTATACCATTGCAGGGTATCCCAAAGACAATTGTTTTTGACAGAGATCCAAGATTTACTTTTGGTTTTTGGAGGAGTCTACCGAGAGTTGTTGGCACAAAACTAAGGTACAGTTCAGCCTATCACCCACAAACTGATGGTCAAACAAAAAGAACTATTCAGACAATTGAAGACATGCTACGAGCTTGCTGTTTAGTGTGGGGAGGTAGTTGGGAACACCATCTGGGAATGGTAGAATTTGCTTATAATAACAGTTATCACATCAGCATTGGAATGGCACCTTATGAGGCCTTGTATGGCAGGCCATGCAGAACACCATTGAACTGGCATGAAGTTGGGGAGAGGCCAGTTATGGGTCCTGAATTGATTCAGCAGACTACGGAGATGGTCAGATTTATCAAAGAGAAGTTGTAAGCAACCCAAAGTCGACAAAAACGTTATGCAGACACCAGACGCAGGCCACTTCAATTTGAGGTTGGAGATTATGTTTTTCTAAGAGTTTCTTCTACTAAGGGTGTTTTGAGATTCAGTAAGAAATGTAAGTTAAGTCCGAGGTTTGTAGGCCCTTTCCAAGTTTTGGAAAGAATTGGAGAGACAACATACAAAATTGATCTTCCGGCAGATTTTATAGATGCTCATGATGTCTTTCATGTCTCTACGTTGAGGAAGTACATTAAAGATCCATCACAAGTAGTCAGCTATCAACGAGATGATTTGAAGCCCGACATGTCTATGCCAGAGTACCCAGTGCAGATCACAGGCCGCAAAACACAGAAATAAAGAAATTGAATTAGTGATAATTAGATGGGAGAACATGCAAGGAGGAGAAGATACATGGGAGTTGGCAGAGGAAATGTTTAAAGCGTATCCTTACCTGTTTGAGTAAGTTTTTAATTCTTTTTAGATGATAGTAGATGGTGTTGTGTTTAAAGCTTTATGTATTTAGATTTCTCCTCAGATTTCGAGGTCAAAATTTCTTTTTAGATGATAGTAATGTAACGTCGCACATTTTTTGGATCCTCACTTAGTGGGTTTGGTGGCCATTGTGTGGCCCGAAATGGTGTGTATGAAATGTCTTTAACAGGTTGTGTACAGGTCGTGTGGGCTGGAGGTCAGGAACCCAGGCCAAACCAGCTTCTGTTGGCATTTTTAGAAACGCGACCAGATCAGGCGACGTGATTCTGAGAATCGCGACCGCGATCGTCGTGTTTCTAACGTCGCTTCCCCGGGGTGCGCATTTGCATGTGCGCCGCGTGGCGTATGCAGAGGCGTCGCGTTTAATTGCGACGACTTTACCCATCGCGATTAAATCGCGACGTCGCGCCCCATTGCGATTCTGCTTCGAAGTCTAAGTCGGCCACCCCAGGCCTAGCAGTGCAGGCAGCACTGCTCAGCCGTGGGGGTGGCTTGTGTGAGATTTGTGTGGGGATTCTCTATGTTTTGGTGATTCCGGCATGCGGATTGGAGGGTTTCTAATGCGAGGTCGTTGCATGGAGCACGAAAAATGCCAGGGCAGCACCGTTTTACACAGTCTTTGCGTTCTTCATGTGGTAGTGAGATTCTTCTCCTTTCCGATTTAAATGGACCATGTGTAAGGTTTTAAACTGGTTTAATGGGTTAAGGAGTATAGAATACATGTGTTGGACTTAATTTCATTGCAAATGAGCATGTAAATGGGTTGTACAAGGGTGATTTGGGCTTCCCCCAGAGGGGATTTTCGGGTAGGGTTCTGCAGCTGAATCGTGACGGATCCAGAAGTTGCGATTCAGTCTGTATTGCGACGGCTTGGTCCATCGCGATTCAGTCATCAAATGGCGACATCTGGGTACATCGCGATTTAGATGACTGCTACCCGAGCCCTTGTGTGTTCACATAGTGTTACGATATGCTTGCATGTATGGGTCAGTATATGCGTTGGTTGGTGTACTGTGGTCATCAAGCGGTGCATTGGCACTTGTGGTAAGTGGCATTTCCGGGTTTACGTGGTTTTGCATGAGGCAAGTCGGGTATACGACGCCACCCGTGGTTACCTCTCGAGTTGGGTACCCCAGGTTCTCTATGAGCCAGACACGTAGTGCTCGGGGTCTTGTCCTGGTACTTGTGTACCGCTAGGGTCTGTGTCGTCTTCTTGGACACCCTCACTCTGTAGTTTGAGTAGTACGTCCGGTTGAGGGAAAGACAACAATGGGACAGCAGCTTGTGTGTTGTGGGTGTACTTAGTCGCTTGTAGCGTGCTCTTGGTTGGGGGGCGGACACCGATAGACGTACTGGTCCCCAGCTAGTCCTTGTTTCCAGTGCCTCACTTTAGGGTGCTTAGGCTAGAGACCTTAAAGGTTCCACACATGGAGCTGTAGCCATGTGAGCTGCAGTTGTGGTGTGAGCTGGTCTCCACAGTCTGTTGGTTTTGTTGTGGTGGAGCGGTAGCTGGATCTTTTGTCCTTGGCTACGAGGATGAGAGGTAGACCTGTGTTGTTTGTCTGAGTTTCTAGCTGGTGTCGCGAACCAGTCTTCGTCCCAGTGTTCGTGGTGCTTGGAGCGAGGAGGAGGTGGTCATTCCTACGTGAAGGCCCCAACGGGTCGGCTCTACACTTAGAGGTAGGGACCCTTGACTCCTCTCGCCCTCGCATGCTCCCTTCCCCCTTGAGATTGTGGTTCCTCGTGGTTTGGGGTCGTGGGAGTGTGAGGATCATGCTCGCGTTGAGTGAGGATTCCATCGAGCGTAGATTCGTTATAATCCATGTTTGGTGGGGTTTAAGGGTGGTTTGGATGATTTATGAGCTTTCCCATATGTTTCCCATGCTCCCCTCCCCCTATGGAATGCGATTGTACCAGATTTGGGGTGGTCTCCGGGAGGATCGTCCCGGAACCCTCCTCGGCTGAAGATGCGACCGTTGTAAAGGTCGCGATAATGTCGCAACTGGCACGACCGCCACGACATCATCGCGATGCTCTTGTGCGTCACGACAAGGTCGCGATGGCTTGGGCCACCACGACAGTGTCGCAACATGGTTGCGACGGCCTGATGCATCACGACTACAGTAGAGACAGGTTAAGGTTGTGCGAAGTTCCATGTTTTTGTGGAGTCTTCGTCGTTTCCACTTCTTATTGTACCCGTGGCACCAGTGCTAGTTCCCTAGTATGGTCCTACACTAGTCGTTCGCCCGGTGCTCGGCACTTGAGGGCTTGTCCCGTGAGAGAGGTTGTTACCGTTGCCTGGGACCCCCGTCCCCGCGCGCCTGTTGAGGTAGTACTCCGGGCGGCGGGCGTGCTCGAGTCACGGACTCTAGAGTGGAGGGGAAAACGGTGGTTAGGACAGCGGCGTTGAGTCGTTTGCAGAGCTCTCGTGATTGGTCTGAGATGCCGAGGTTATTTGGAGTCCTTCCCCGCGCAGGCCAGTCAGTCCTTCTTCTCACTGCCTCACTCTTTGTGGCCCCGGAACCATCTAGAGAGGCCAGGCGTGGAACCGTAGTCCGGCCAGACTACGGCGATTACTATTGTGTACTTAGTGTTCCTACCTCACTCTGACGAGACGTGGAGGTTTGGACCTGGGTCGAGGATAAGACGTCAGTGGACGCACCTGACCAGTGACTAGTGGTAGTGTTTTCCATAGCTAGTGTCTCTTGTCCAGGCGGGGTTCTCCCTGTCTGCGTAGCCAACCGTGTGGTGGTCACGACGTGCAGGTTCTACGGAGTTTCCGACCGTGGTGTTCTCTGTACCGTTGGTAGTTAGTAGCTTTGCTTCCGCACTTCCGTTCGTAGGTAGAAGATATAACTGCTGTCGTTTAATTAAGTACATAGTTTTGACTACCTGTTAGAGACAGTAGGAGATGGTAGTCCTTATTGAGCTTCTGTTGTGAAGCTCATCCCTTTCTTTTCCAGGTGAGACTTCTCAGCAGCGGCAGGGCGTGCGTCGGGCGGAGGAGACGGGGCGGTAGTCGTGGTCCCCATAGCTAGCAGTGGTTTCCCCTTCTCAGTGTACGTCACCCTCGGGATATGGCCCTAAGGGACTTGTTCTTCCCCTGCCTTTACTTGTACTAGTTGTGTGTGTTGGGACTGTACCTAGAGCGATACGCAGTGGTTCCGCTCTTCTTTTTGCTTCCGCGTGTGTGCTCCTAGTTAGCAGTTGACGTTTACTTTCTTTAAATATTCTGTTAGACTTATATTATAGCCCTTCCGGGTCCCCCGATCTGTGGGAGACGACCGCGAATCGGGTCCTCGGCATGGGCCGAGGGTCGGGTTCTCAGGGTCGTTACAGTTGGTATCAGAGCGAGAGTCTGACATGACTTGTAGAGGATTTAAACTACAACAGGAAGTCCCAACCGTAGTACAAGTACACTGCTAGCCGCCCGAGTTGGTATTGTTAACCTTGTTGGTTGTATGCCGTGCAGAATATGGCTCCGCGCAGGCGTAGATAGGTCAAAGAGCTGGTAGAGAAGCAGGATGAGTCGGATATGCCCATGCAGGGCAAGTCCAGGAGGAGGTGTCAGCAGAGGAGTCAATGGCACAGCCTCAGGGTGCAGCGGCTGCAGCAACAGCAGGTGGGCAGCAGCAGCAGGAGTACCAGCCTCCGCCACAGCAGTATGCGATTGGTTTCCCTTTGGCTGAGCAGTTCTTCAGGACCCTGTATACAGCAGCGGGAGGTCAGCCTCCAATACCTCCCCCAGCGGTACCGGAGCAGCAGGTAGATCCAGAGGTGGAGAAGCCAGCAGTTCAGCAGGCATCAGGTACTGAGAGCACCCGAGCCGGTCGGAGGAGGACGGCTGTCACTGAGGACAGGACCGCCCTCTTGGAGAGGTTCTTGCATCTCTGACTGCCGATATTCTTCGGCGAGTATGACCCAGACAAGGCAGAGAGTTGGACGCACGAGTTGGAGCGCACGTTCGAGACCATGGAGTGCGCTGAGGAGGACCAGGTCAGACTGACAATGTATCAGCTCAAGGGGCCAGCCCATGAGTGGTGGAGGGTTTAGCGGCAGACCCACTTCCCAGAGGCAGCATTTGGATCAGATCACTTGGCAGAGGTTTTTGGGGGTCTTTCACGGCTAGTACTTCCCCGACTATGCTCGACGTGAGAGACGAGATCAGTTCCATGAGTTGGTTCAGGGCGATCTCACTGTTACTCAGTACCACCAGAGGTTCGTCCGGTTGTTGAGGCATGTTCCTCATGTTGCCAGTAGTGAGCAGGCTTGTGCAGAGAGGTTCATTGCAGGACTGAGGCCAGACTTGAGGTGGGGCGTGACTGTTCACATGTGTGCCACCTTGGGAGAGGTCGTGGCTAAGGCCACCGCCTTGGAGAGAGAGACCTGGCAGCCCCAACAGCAGCAGCAGGGAGGAGCCTCTTCCAGGTCCTCGCTGTACCAGCGTCCCGCAGGTAGTCGCGGTAGCCCGACTTCTTCTTCTTTGGGCTCGGGCAGTTCAGGCAGTTCCAGAATGCACTCGAAGTTCAGGCAGTTGTCTACTGGTGGGGGTGGACGGAGCCGGCAGCAAAAGCGTCAGTCGAGGTTTGTGGAGCGGTCAGTCCAGCAGGGAGCTGAGCAGAGCAGACAAAATGCAATCTGCTACACTTGTGGTTTGCCAGGCCACTTTCAGGAGGGATTGCCCGATGGGGCAAGTCCAGCAGCCGCAGCAGCCAATGCAGTACGCACAGCAGCTACCGCAGTACCAGTTCCCTCCTCAGCAGCAGACACCTCATCAGCAGCAGCAGGGGCAGTACCATTTGTAGCCTCGGAAGTTTCAGCTACATCAGCAGCCTCAGTAGTTCCAACCGTACCAGCAGCAGCAGCAGTTTCCCCAGCACCAGCAGCCGTAGCCCCAGCAGGCACCGCAGCGTGGGCGTGGACGTGGTCGTGTGATGGCTTCTCTTTGTTTTACTTCCGAGGAGTTTTACGAGTCTCTGGTTCGTCACACACCTGAGAGACAGTGTGATGTGATGGTCGATCTCCCGTCCGGTGATTACATGCGTTCTTTTGGTTACCTGGAGGGCTTCACAGTTGAGGTCCAGGGACACCAGTTGTCGGCCAGGTTGTACGTGTTGCAGCTTTGTGACTTTGACGTCATCCTGGGCATGGACTGGTTGGAGGCTCACTCAGCTGTGGTTGATTGTCAGCGGAAGACCGTTCGGTTTGAAATACCTGGAGCGCCCGTTCTCTGCTTCCGAGATTTCCAGTCTACCCGTCGACCTTTTATTTCTTTCTGTAGAGCTCGTCGTTTGATCTGTGATGGCTGCGTAGCATATCTTGCTTCTGCTTGTTCTTCGGAGCCTAGCGGGACGTCGGTTCTAATGTGCCTATTTTTTGTGAGTTCTCTGATGTTTTCCCGGAGGATCTACCTGGGTTACCGCCTGAGCGGGAGGTAGAGTTCTCCATTGAGCTTTTGCCTAGTATGATGCTTTGTCCAAGGCACCTTACCGGATGGCTCTGGCTGAGTTGCGCGAGTTAAAGTGCCAGTTGCAGGAGTTGCTTGAGCTGGGTTTCATCCGTCTAAGTCATTCGCCGTGGGGAGCTCCAGTGCTTTTCGTGAGGAAGAAGGATGGTAGCTTGAGGTTGTGCATCGATTATAGGCAGCATAACCAGGTAACAGTGAAGAATAAGTATCCCTTGCCGAGGATCGATGACTTGTTTGATCAGTTGCAGTCAGCCAGGGTGTTCTCGAAGATTGACTTGAGGTCAGGCTACTACCAGTTGAGGATCAGAGAGTCTGACATTGGCATGACACCCTTTTGTTCGAGGTACGGCCACTTTGAGTTCGTCGTGATGCCGTTTGGGCTCACGAACGCACCTACATCTTTTATGGATTTGATGCATAGGGGTGTTTAGTGAGTACCTAGATCGATTCGTGGTCATCTTTGTGGATGACATTTTGGTCTACTCAGCTTCTGAGGTGGAGCACGAGGAGCATCTGAGGATCGTGCATAGAGACGTTGCGAAGTCACCAACTTTATGCCAAGTTCGACAAGTGCAAATTTTGGTTGAGGGAGGTGCACTTTCTAGGGCACGTGATCTTAGGTTCTGGTCTGCCAGTGGACCCTGCCAAGGTAGAGGCAGTGTTGTCGTGGGAGCAGCCCACATCAGTGTCAGAGGTTCGCAACTTTCTGGGCTTGGCAGGTTACTATAGTATGTTCATCCAGGACTTTTCCAGGATTGCAGAGCCGTTGACCAGGTTGACGAAACTTGACGCTAGGTTTGTTTGGTCCGAGGACTGCGAGCGGAGTTTCCAGGAGCTGAAGATGAGGTTGACTTCAGTGCCAGTGTTGGTCTTGCCGTCAGGTAGCGGAGGTTTCGTGGTCTACACCGACGCGTCGAGATCAGGTTTAGGTGTCGTGCTGATGCAACATGGTGGGGTCGTTGCCTACGCTTCTCGGCAGCTCAAGAAGCATGAGGAGAACTACCCTACCCACGACTTAGAGTTGGTAGCAGTGGTGTTCGATCTGAAGTTGGGGAGGCACTATTGTATGGCGAGGCATTCGAGATCTTCACCGACCATCAGAGTTTTGCAGTACATTTTCACTCTGAAGGATTTGAACTTAAGGCAGTGCAGATGGATTGAGTACTTGAAGGACTATGACCTTACCCTCTGCTATCACCCAGGAAGGGCTAACGTCATGGCAGATGCTTTAAGCAGGCATGTTCACTTGAGTTCGCTGATGGTCAGAGAGTGGAGGTTGTTTAAGGATCTGTCCAAGGAAGTTTTCTACCATTCGAGGCGCAGGGACCGTGCAGTGATGACCAGTTTGTCAGTTCATCCATTAGTACACCATCACGTGTTGGAGGCACAGTAGGTAGACCCAGAGTTGGCAGATATTTTGCAGACGAGGACAGTGATGTCAGATTCAGAGGCAGATTGTAAGTTCCCAGTGATGCGCACCAGACGCTGTTGTAAGAGACACACCGGTCGAGGTATGCTATTCATCCTGGTTCCACTAAGATGTACCATAACCTAAGGAGGTTCTTCTGGTGGCCAGGGATGAAGAGGGGCGTGGCAGCGTTTGTCGCTCGGTGCCTTACCTGTCAGCAGGTGAAGGCTGAGCATCAGCGTCCTAGTGGTGAGCTATAGTCGTTACCCCATTCCTGAGTGGAAGTGGACTACATCACCATGGACTTTGTGGTTGGTTTTGCCCTGTACCCCCGCAGAGGCATGATGGCATCTGGGTGATTGTGGATCGATTGACCAAGTCAGCGCACTTTCTACACACCGGTCGAGGTATGCTATTCATCCTGGTTCCACTAAGATGTGAGCATCAGCGTCCTAGTGGTGAGCTATAGTCGTTACCCATTCCTGAGTGGAAGTGGGACGACATCACCATGGACTTTGTGGTTGGTTTGCCCTGTACCCCGCAGAGGCATGATGGCATCTGGGTGATTGTGGATCGATTGACCAAGTCAGCGCACTTTCTTCCAGTCAGGATCTCTTGGTCAGTGGACAGGTTAGCCAGGTTGTACGAGGACCGAGTTGTTCCATTGTACGGAACCCCAGTTTCGATTGTCTCCGATAGAGATCCGAGGTTCACATCAGGGTTTTGGCGCAGTTTGCAGAGAGATCTTGATACAGAGTTGAGGTTGAGTTCGGCATATCACCTGCAGTCAGATGGGTAGTCAGAGAGGACCATTCATACTTTGGAGGACATGCTGAGAGCGTGCTGTTTGGACTGGAGTGGCACCTGGGAGTCGCACCTTCTGATGGTAGAGTTTGAGTATAACAACAGTTATCTGCGAGCATCGAATGGCACCATACGAGGCTTTATATGGTCGCCTGTGCAGGGACACCCTTCACTGGTCGAGGTCGGTGAGAGCAGCTTTTGGGACCAGAGATGGTGCAGCAGTGTGCAGACATAGTCAGATTGGTCAGGAAGATGCTTCAGGTAGCGTAGAGCAGATAGAAGAGCTATGCAGATGTTCGCAGAAGGCCGTTGCAGTTCAGCATGGGGGGACCTTGTGTTTGTGGAGTTTCGCCGACCAAGGGTGTCATGAGGTTTGGCAAGAAGGGAAAGCTCAGTTCAAGGTATATTCGGCCTTTCTCTATCACCGAAAGGATCGACGAGGTGGCTTACAGGTTGAGTCTTCCAACAGAGTTGGCAAGCGTACATAGTGTTTTTCATGTGTCGCAACTCAAGAGGTACGTTGCAGATTCGTCGCACGTGTTGGACTACTCACAGCTTGAGGTAGCGCCAGACTTGTCAGTGCCAGAGTACCCAGTCAGAGTTGTGGACCGCAAAGTGTAGCAGTTGCCCAGGAAGCAGATTTTGCTGGTCATGGTTGTCTGGGAGAACCGCGTGGGTGGCGAGGCCACTTGGGAGCGCGAGGATGAGATGCGAAAATAGTTCCCTTATTTGTTTGATTGACCGGTATGTTGTTTTCCCTTTTATGTTGCTTCCTGTTGAAACTGAGTTTCTTTTAATTTTGAGGACGAAATTTCTTAAGGTGGGTGGGATGTAAGACCCGGCCCTCTTGGGCCCTTGGCCCCGTCCTCAGGGTCACGACGGGTGCCCTGGTCGCGACATGGTCGCGCCAGAGAAGCCTACCGTGATAGCTTTCGGGTCACGATGTGCTCGGCCGTCGCGTTCTGATCACGACGGGGGTGGGCGTCATGTTCCTGTCACGCCGTCTGATGGCGACGCGACTACTTTTCTAGCAAACTTGACCGCTGTCCCGTCTGTTAGAACGGTCTTGTCGGGTGTCAGGTGCGTACGGCATTGACGCAACCTGGTCAGTTGTCGCGTTCTTGTTACAGATCTTCGAGGTTTGACCGCCTTTTGGGGTCGTGCCGGGGTTGGCCGTCACGATGGTCGCGACGCCTAGCGGCGTCGCGACACGATTGTTGTCAGCCGGGCGACCCGTCACGTCTGGGGGCCGTCAGTTTAAAACGAGGCTGCGCCCCATTCTCCCTCTTCACCCTTTTCTCTTCTTCTTCCCTCTTCTTCCTCTCTCGAGCCCCCTGCGATTCTCGACGGTTCTTCGTGCTCGTGGTGCTCGGTCTGAGGTGGGTGTCGTCCCATTCGTGCAGGGGACGTGTTCGTAGTGCTTAGAGCGAGAGGAGGGGTCATCCTACGTGAAGGCCCCAACGGGTCGGCTTGGAGGTAGGGACCCTTGACTCCTCTCGCCCTCGCATGCTCCCTTCCCCCTTGAGATTGTGGTTCCTCGTGGTTTGGGGTCGTGGGAGTGTGAGGATCATGCTTATGTGGAGTAAGGATTCCATCGAGCGTAGATTCGTTATAATCCATGTTTGGTGGGGTTTAAGGGTGCTTTGGATGATTTATGAGCTTTCCCATGTGTTTCCCATGCTCCCCTCCCCCTATGGAATGCGATTGTACCGGATTTGGGATGGTCTCCGGGAGGATCATCCCGGAACCCTCCTTGGCTGAAGACGCGACCACTGTAGAGGTCGCGATGATGTCGCAACCGGCACGGCCACCGCAACATCATCGTGACACTCTTGTGCGTCACGACAAGGTCCACAACGATTTGGGCCGCCGCGACAGTGTCGCGACAGGGTAGGGTGTCGCGACATGGTCGCGACGGCCCGATGCGTCGCAACTACTGTAGAGACAGGTTAGAGTCTTGTGAAGTTCCGTGTTTTGTGAAGTCTTCGCCGTTTCCGCTTCTTACTGTACCCTTGGCACCAGTGCTAGTTCCTTAGTACGGTCCTACAGTAGTCGTTCACCCGGTGCTCGGCACTTGAGGGCTTGTCCCATGAAAGAGGTTGTTACCATTGCCTGGGACCCCCGTCCCCGCGCGCCTGTTGAGGGAGTACTCCAGGCGGCGGGCGTGCTCGAGTCACGGACTCTGGAGCGGAGGGGAAAACGATGGTTAGGACAGCGACATTGAGTCGTTTGCAGAGCTCACGTGGTTGGTCTGAGACGCCGAGGTCGTTTGGAGTCCTTCCTGGTGCATGCCAGTCAATCCTTCTTCTCACTGCCTCGTTCTTTGTGGCCCCAGAACCACCTAGAGAGGCTAGGCGTGACACCGTAGTCAGGCCATACTACGGCGGTTACTATTGTGTACTTAGTGTTCCTACCTCACTCTAATGAGACATGGAGGTTTGGACCTGGGTTGAGGATAAGACGTCAGTGGATGCACCTGACCAGTGACTAGTGGTAGTATTTTCCATAGCTAGTGTCTCTTGTCCAGGAGGGGTTCTCCCTGTCTGCGTAGCCAGCTGTGTGGTGTTCACGACGTGCAGGTTCTACAGAGTTTCTAACCATGGTGTTCTCCGTACCGTTGGTAGTTAGTAGCTTTGCTTCCGCACTTACGTTCATAGGTAGAAGATATAACTGCTGTCTTTTAATTAAGTACATAGTTTTGACTACCTGTTAGAGCCAGTAGGAGATTGGTAGTCCCTACTGAGTTTCTGTTGTGAAGCTCATCCCTTTCTTTTCCAGGTGAGACTTCTCAGCAGCGGCAGGGCGTGCGTCGGGCGGAGGAGACGGGGCGGTAGTCGTGGTCCCCATAGCTAGCAGTGGTTTCCCCCTCTCAGTGTACGTCACCCTCGGGGTATGCCCCTATGGGATTTGTTCTTCCCCTGCCTTTACTTGTACTAGTTGTGTGTGTTGGGACTGTACCTAGAGCGATACGCAGCGGTTCTGCTCTTCTTTCTGCTTCCGCATGTGTGCTCCTAGTTAGCAGTTGACGTTTACTTTCTTTACATATTCTGTTAGACTTATATTATAGCCCTTCCGGGTCCCTCGATCCGTGGGCGACGACCGCGAAAATCACATCCTCGGCGTGGGCCGAGGGTCGGGTTCTCGGAGTCGTTACAACTGGCGTTGAGTTATTCCATCGGTGAGCCTAGGCGATGAGTGCGACTCCATCCAGTGCGTGCCCCTTGTGGTGGTTATGAGCTGATTTCCGTGGGTCCCGTTCTCCACCGTCTGAGTATGGTGTAGGGGAAGATCGGTCGAGGACTAGACACGAGGGGAGAGCGTCTGAGTGTGCACACGTGGCTAGGGTTTGAGGACTTTGTAGTGTCGAGGCGCCAAGCCACATGCCCGAGTTGGTCATACCTTTCTTATGTGTGTGATTGTTTCTTGTGTTGAGCCCATCTACTATTGGACCTACAAGGTTCTAGTGTCCCAATGTGCTCCTCAGAGGAGACGGGCGTCATGCTAGTAGCCTTTCATGTTGTTACTTATTGGTATTATAGTTATCTGTTAGTTACTCTTTGCTTTCCTACACTTAATAGTATTGTTATCGGTGGGGTTTCTATCTCTACTGGATCTCGTTTAGAGACTCACTCCATTTCTCTTTTAGGTGGTTCGTCATCGCTCAGAGAGTTGAGGAGTCGAGTCACTCCGGTGCTGGACCTGCTTAGCTGCTTTTAAGAGAGTTGTACTTTTGTGTACATTCTCACTGCACTCTTCTTTTTGTTAGACATGCTCTTAGTTGTACCATGTTGATATATATAGTGGTTTATATTTAGTTTTTCCATGGATTGTGGTTGCTCATATGCTCTCCTCAGACACTTTCCTTAACCCGTCCGTGCTTCGGCTCGTGGGTGGTGGTTCAAGATTCGAGTTATTAGTGGGTAACTGGTATCACAGATCTTGGGTCGTTACAAATAACACCACTTGAATGTGCACAAGCTACACAACCCTTGGCTCGAGAAAACAAACCTTAAGCCACACACACACACACAAAGGATCATTAAGACCAGTTAAATATAATAAAACCCAGACATAGGAAAGAAGATAGAACAAAGATAGCTCAAAAGTGGATCCCCCTGTCACAAGTGATTGCTCGATGTAGCTGATGGGGATGGCACAATGAAGCCAACTGCCTACTGGAGTGAAAACGATGTCGCAACATGATCTAATGCCTCTTGGTGGTCTTCAACACTTCATTCTACGCTTGGTGAGGTCCAACAAATAGTCAACACATTCTCTCAAAGGTACACACACAAATTCCCCCTAACCATCCTCCAAAAGTGAGCCAAGCCTTGAGAAACGTCCTCCATCATATGGTTTATATACTAGGGTGTAGGAGGATCAATCTTGACCTCACATTGATGCCCTTAGTCCTTGGATTAGCAAGTCACAGAAAGAGTTTGTCTAAATATAGTAACTTCATGTCTTAGAATCGGTCGACCTATAATCCCAAGTTAGTCGACCATTTTTATTCTCTCATTGAAGACCAAGTAGACCCTGCTCTCTGAATGCCACCCTAACAGAAAATCGGTCGACCAATCCGAAGAAATCAGTCATCCGATTTTGGACTAGGCCTACGGGGCGCCTGGATGGTGCTCACTGGATAAATTGGTTGACCAAACAGACAAATTTGGTCAACCTAACAAGTTCGGTCGACTTAAAATCATATTTCGGTCGACCAAAACCTACACAGGCAGAATAAGTCACCATGTTAATATGTGTATAGAAATGGCTATAAAAAGAATTTTACTGTGACATAAAGTCTACAATTTTGAGGGCTATGCAAGACTCTAAAACACATCTAGAAACATAAATTAGGCCCTAAAAAAGTTATACAAATATGTAAGCAAAAATACATAATAAATAAACACTATGAAGCATTAAGGTCTAGAACATGAAGTCTAAGCGTCTCTTGGCCACTATTGCAACACATTTCAAGACCATAAACATTTGATTATTTGCACATTTAACACACATTTTAGACCATCAACATCAATATAAAAACATCAAACACATTTTTGATCTGTATGAAGTCCATTTAAATAAATTCAACACTCAAGAAATCATCAACATAATATAGTGTTTTATGATCGTCAAAATCTACATAGTACAACAATCTCCCAATTTTTTATGATGACAAAACACATGTAGATTTTTCACATTTTTCACATAAAACACATGCAAATCAACTTTTATTTTACAAACTTGAGACCAAGACTTACACATACATTCATTTATTTGACCAATAGTGCAAGACATTCCCTAACCAAGCATTGATCTTTTGACTCTCCCCCTTTCTTTAACACATAGTGACTCTCTTCCCTTAAATAAATTCAACACTCAAGAATTCATCAACATAATATAGTGTTTAGTGATCATCAAAATCTACATAGTACAACAATCTCCCCAGTTTAACAATGGCAAAACGCACATAAATTTTTCACATTTTTCACACAAAACACATGCAAATCAACTTTTCTTTTACAAACTCGAGACCAAGACTTACACATGCATACATGCATTCATTCGAACAATCATGCAAGACACTCCTTAACCAAGCAATGCTATTGACTCTCCCCCTTTCTTTTATACGCAACGACTATCTTTCTTTCCTAAAAATCAGTTCTCTCCCCTTTTTATACAACATCAAAAAGTGGGTGGTAATAAGGATAAGAGATATGCAATTGGCTTGCAAGCAAAGTGTGCTTCATGAACATTTCACTTGGAGAAGGATTAAGGGAGTGCATGCACTAAGAGATACCTACTTTAGCTCATGTATTTAATCACATTCTCAAGATACACTCAAAATTAAAAATATTAGAGGTGATGTGAAAATATGATTAAGAGACATCAAACAAAAGAAAACATTGACCTTTAAATTAACACTAAAAAATGTCTCTCAGCTCTACACTACTTTTTAGTCCTCATTATTAGGCAACTTGCACTCTCCTTTTTTTATTTCTTTTCTTTTCACCACTTGGAGATTTAGTCACTTTTTAATGCAAAACTCCTCATTTACTCAATAGGGAGGCCCGATTACTAAGTTTTAGCCTTATTCCATTTTTATGTTTCTTTTTTCATTTTCTTCTCTTTTTTTGGTGAACTTATTGGTTTCTTAGGGAGGTACCTTTTTCCTAATGATTTCCTTAAAGATAATGTAATATATTGAGCATCAATAAAGTGTTAATAAAAAATTTCATCATAGTTTGATATCAATTAATCTAATTTGAGTGCATTGGTGTGTTGGTTTAATTTCAAAGATATTTTGAGAATTATGTTAAATGCATAGCTATTTGGCTTCCCCTTAATATTGGCACATACCAGTGTAAACAACTCCCCTTAGCGTCTAAATTGAAGCACACCAAGATTTAAGCCAGTGCAATAATAGATAGCAAGGGAGTAGTAGGTCATAGGAAGAAAATCCAAGGGAAGTGTCTATAAATATAGTATACATGCACACACACAGAGAATATGCATGATAGACTCAAGAGTATCCAAAGGACTCTACCCTCCTAGACACTAAAGACCTACCGTCCTATCACTTATTTTTGTGTTTTTCATTTTTAAATTTTTTTATATTTTCCATTTCAAAATTTTTTATTTATTTTATCAAAAAATGACACAACTAACAATCATCAAAATATGAGAACTAACCAGTGAAGAAATATAAGAGTATTTATGTCATACCATAGAAGCTCAAGAACAAATACACATGATACTCGTAGAAGAGTTCAGTTTAGGTGACTTGAATTTCACATCAACACTCACCAACATAAAGTCTCAAGACACCTGCAACCAATGCTCTCAAGCAGATCTCTTTGGATCCCAAATGGTTTTGGGTCCATCATGGTTAGTGCAAGATGATAGCAAATCCTTTCTATTCCAGACAAGATTCAGTTTCTTCATGTTTTTCTTCAACAGACAAATAGAGTTTATATGGCCACGCTGTAGACACCCATTTCTAGCCCATAAGTTGAGCCAAATTCCTTGTCATATCATTGACGCCCCACGTTGGCTTTCTCCGATCATGGCATCTTTCGTTAGTTCATTGCCCTGGTGGGTTCTTCCTGGTCACATCAATCAGTCTTCATAAGTATCTCGTAGCTCTCTGAGTTAGGAGTTCAACGCTTCAAATTGCACGTCAAATCGGTACCCATGCAAGGAGATCAGACCCTTTGTATGAGCCATATCCTGAAAGTTTATGAAGTCGACAGTGTCCCTGCCGCGTTCTACTTATGAAGACGACGTCCTTAATGTCGTGTTCCGCCTCATATCGACTTGCCTTCAAGTCATAATCGATTTCCTTAAGAAGGCGATGCCTCGATTCGTCGCGTTCCTATTTGGCATTTTAATTCCCTGCAAATCGCCAGAAAATGCTCAAAAGGTTTCCTTCTATGGAAGGCGATGTATCGAGGCGTCGCGACTTGATAGCGACAAGGGCTCGTCACGTTCTGGTTTCCATGCAACGTACCCTTTCCTAACTCGACTTGGACCCTTGCTATTCATGAATAATCTGTCTTTTAGTAGGTCTGGAGGCATCCAAATCCTTCTAAATTTAGAGGAGACCCTCTTTAGAAGGTCCTTTCCGAGTTCTGATTCCCCTTGCCCGAGCTTACTTACCCAAATTTGGACTCTTGCCTATTATTCTCCTCTCATCCTATTTAGGAATAATGGGGTATAAAACTCTTCATAGAGCATCATTTAGGGCAAGGCTGGCGTCTGCTTCTTCCTCTCCCAGAGAGCTACGAGTTCTCAGAAGACCACTCAGCCTCCAGACGACCAGGAAGTGCCCCCTAGGGTGATTTCTTCTCATCTACACTTTCTTTCTCTAATTCTTCATCCTTTTTCTTCATACATGCATGTTTAGATTCATTTTTTTTCATAGATTTGCATTAGAACACATCACACACACCTAGTTTAATCACCCAAAGGGGTTAAAACCCCACCCCACGTGAGTTCCTCCCAATTATTTCATGTTTTTCATGCTTTTGGGATAGATTCTACACAAAACTTTTGTCTAATGGGTTTTCTCTTTTTTTGATGTTCTTTGCAGGGTTGTAGAAGACAGTAGCAGCACAAGGCTCTTGCCCCTTGGCCGGCTGAGGAGCAGGAAGAATAGAACCCACGATCTTCATCTTCTGAAGCAGAAGGTAACGTTCATCTGGTCGCGATCTCCGGAAGGCGACAGTCAGAGCGTCGTTTTCTAAGAACCAGAAGGCGGCACTTCCATCGTCGCTTTCAAGACAAGGCGACAGCTTCCCTGTCGTGTTCACAGGACTAGGTATCCTTCTGCACCTTTCTTCCTTTTCCAAAGTAGTTAGCATCTTCCTTCGTCATACATCTCTTTGCAACTGCTTTGGTGGCGATCACGATCCTTTTTCTTTATTTTAATCATCATCTTGGGGAGCAAATCCCGTGATTACACATGCCTCCCACAAAAATAGCATGTAACATAAAAAACATGAAGTGTCGGATGTGGCCTATGCTTGACAATGTTTTTTTTTTATTCACTTGAGTAGGCTTCTTAGAATGGACATGTTTCTTGGCATGTGACTATGATGTGCTAGGTGCTTTTGAGGCATGAACAAAAGAAGTCTTCATTTTAGACTTAAGGGATAAGTGAGTACCTCAGACTATGTCTATTGATATTCGCCGTAATACTGAGCACTTCGTCCAATTTTCTTTTCTTTTCATGAGTCTAGAAACAATAGTCGTCATTCATCATTAGTTTTTTGCAACTTTTTCATTGAAAATTTAGATGTTTTTGCAATCTCCTCGAGCATGTACAACTTATCTTTCAACTCTTGATTTATAGTTTTCAAACACGAGTATTCATATTCCAACATTTAATTTTTGGGAACTAGCATTCACTTGAGACAAACAATATTTTCATCCTTATACAGTTCAATCTTGCTTTGAGGAGATTCATTTTCATTCTCAAGGACATTACATTGAAGTCTTAAGAGATCACATGCTTCACATGGATTCTCATTATGCAAGATATCATGGATCTTCTTTTTTAAGCGCTTATTATCTATTTTACTCTTTTCGTACTTCTCATGTAGAGAAGTATAGCCAACTCCCGCTCTTCAGGGGTAAAAATTTCTAGGCCAAAAATTACCTCAGGGGAGTCCTCCTCAATTGCCTTAAGGCCCCATTCAACTTCCTTCTGCTCCTGGGTGTCTTCCGCTGAAGAGGTTGACTCGTCTAAATCACTCCACATTACCACCATGGCCTTTGGCTTCTTGGATATTCTCTTATTCTGTTTTCTCAGGTAGACAAGGCATTCTAATCCATATGACTGTATCATTAACACTGATAGCATATGATGTCATTCTTTTTGCTTGATTCGCCTTTTTTAACTCTATGCTTGTTGTCCTTCATCACATTGGTAGACTATAGCTTCTTCTTCCTAAAAAATTTCTTAACATTTTGGGTCAGCTTGGCCAACTCTTCTTCTTGGCCATTTGATGAGTTTTCCTCATCTGAGTTATGAGCTACTTGCTGCCATGCTTTCAGTGCAACATCCTTCCATTTTGTCTACTCAGACTCATCCCTCTTTAAACTAATCACATATGTCATGAGACTCTCAACCAATTCCTCCACAATAAGGCTTGAGATATTCTTGGTGTAACGACCCTCCTTATATCGGTACGATTATACCAATCCACGTCGGTACAAAGAATGCCGTCACAGTGGGACATTTACCCAACATTAAACAATAGATTGAGATGTACATGTATATCAAAAGAGTACAACGGAAATAAATGTAATTTTCTCATTCCATCATCATCACATAATCCACAGTCTATATATAAATAAATGAAACAACACCATCCACATTATTACATGTCCAAATAAAAATACAATGTCCATATGAATTATACAATTTCAAAGTTTACAAACTATGAAAAGAAAGTAACAACGTAGCAACGTCCACAAGTGAAGCTACTCCTCGCGCTCGGAGTCGCTTCTCACTATGTCCTCCTCAAGAATGGAGGTACCTGCCTCACCTGTACGCCAAAGCAAGAATGAGTCTTCTAAAAAGACCCAGCAAGCAATTCAAAGATAGCATCCTTACACATATCACACACATATGCTAGTCTTTTAAATATGAAAGAAACACATGTTGCATGCTACGTATCAAATAAACCACTTATTCATGAAGACCTATAACATGCTTTCTACACATTATATCCAACATGATACAAAGGTTCTAATTTCATTCAAATCATTTCACAATTATACGCAATTAAAGCATGCAATTATTTACATGGTGAATAGCACACCTAGCATGATATCTAATCATTTCTCATGCAATTATAACACTTATCCATGCATTTAACTTGCTGTTTTAATATGAATAAATCACATTCTCATGAACTCACATCATTTCACATACTAATATATTCACATTTTACTATCACATGTTCACTTTTCACATTTGCACATTTTCACATATCCACATTTCACATATGCACACTTTTTAAACTTAATTGCCGTGACACATAGTCCAAACCACCATAAGAAGGACACACATCACATACACATACCCGTCACCTAGGCAACATAGTGACGAATCTTGGTTAACTTCGTAGAACCGAGAGAAGCCCTCTCCACCCTAACCAGTGGTACTTGTCCACCTCCAGGATTTCATCCTAATGCCCATAAGATATCACACACATTGAGCCTTCTCATAGGGACTTTATTACAGTACGGCTCCACAGCCCTCTATGGTAGCAGTGTCAATCTCGGCACAATTTTACACATTCACACTTTATCACATTGTTTACATAATTCACATGCATTGTTTAACACATTTACTTGCATTTTAAATAAACACACACGCTTCAGTTCACAGGATATGATGTTACTATTTCACAATGACAAATAACTCATAACACAGTCCTAATCATGCTGCTAATCATTGTATTTCACATGATTAAACTTAAACGTGTTTATCATGGTCATATGTCTTATTAACTAATAACAGTACCTACTGTTATCAAAACAGAACGAAAATTTTATCACAGGCTTCACACAGATCATATGTCACATACCTAAATTTTCAGGTTTTTTGAAATAGTAAAGCAAATTTTAACAATTAAAACAAGTCACAGCAAATTTATTAATAAACTCATTTAAACATGATTCACAGTAAAACAGTCGTACTTAACAGTTCTAAAACCTGAAAACTGTCATCATAAGATCATGAAATATTTATGGAACCCTAATACACAATGGATATATTTATTCAGGATTATCATGGTCAGATCATGCTCAATGTCCAATTATAGAAATTTTAATAAATAGAACTGTATACAGAAATTCGACATATCCTCATGACATGACCTACTGTGTAATGACCCTCTTCATACCGGTACGATTATATCAGTCCACATCGGTACAAAGGGCGTCATTACAGTGGATATTAACCCAACACTAAACGATAGGTTGATATGTACATGAATAACAATAAGTACAGCGGAAATAAAAGAAAAACTAACTCATCTTATTCCATCATCATCACATCATTTCACAGTCTATATGACAATTAGAAATAACAAAGTCCACATTATTACATTTCCAAATGAAAGTACATTATAACATTGTCTATACGAAATAACATTGTTCATACTAAGAAAAGAAGTACAACTCCTAAGAAATCTCCCACAAGAAACTACTCCTCGGGCTCGGCGACGTTCCTTGCTATGCTCTCCTCAAGTATGGGGGCATCTGTCTCACCTGTACGCCGAAGCAAGGATGAGTCTAAAAAGACCCAACAAGCAATCTAAAGACAACATTCTTACACACATCACACATATGTTAAACTATTAAACGAAAAGGAACACATGGTATCTTCTAAACAATAATTAAATTTACATGGCACATGCTTTATGATACTTAAAACATCTATACATACAACCTACACATGCTTTAAACTAACACATGCTTATTGCAATTCATGGATAGTAAACATATACTTACACATGCTTCCTATTCATGCTCATTAACTCAATTCATATAGCCAATCATAATTCGTATTAATCACATTCTTAACATAATCACATATTCATGCATGTTCTATAACATGCTTTCCACGTACAATATGTATACCATGCTTCATGATCTCATACTTTACTCAAATCATTGCACAATTCTACAATTTAATTCATGGAAATATGTACAAGGTACGTGACACTCCTAGCATGATTTCTAACCAATTCTTTATACAATTATAACATTTTATCACACATTTAGCATATTGTTTTAATGTAAAATTTATCATATTTTCTTGACACTTGCGCATGGATTATATTAAACTACACAACATGATACTAAACGTTCTATCAAAATTAACCTTAATCATATTAATACATGCATGTGAACATATGCACTCTTATCTTTGTTTTCACATGCACTTACTCTCTCATTGACATTCGCTTGCACTTAAGGATAAACATGGTACATGCTTTATATAACTTAAACAACTAAGTATAAAAACTTATAACATGCTTTCTACATCTTTTATTCAACTTTAAATCTCATTCAAACCCTTTTGTAACTATACACACTTTAAGCATGGAATTAAACATAAAGTAAATAGCATACCTAGCATGGATTCTAATCATTTTCACATGCATTTAACACCAATGCACATACCTTTTGCTTGCTGTTTTGACATGAATTAAACACATTCATATGGGTTTACACTTGTTCACATGCTAACACATTCATTTAACAATTTCACATTGCACATCTTTTACATTCCACATTTGCTTGCACTTACACATGATTTCACACATTTTTCACATAGCTTTCGCTTACACGTTCACATGTCACATCACTTGCACTTACCACGTGCCGCATTCACATGTCACTTACACATTATTCACATGTTACACTTTTTACACTTAACTTGCCGTGACATATAGTCCTAACCACCATCTAGAGGAACACATAGCACATATCACATACACATACACATATCACATATCCGTCACTTAGGCAATGCAGTGACGAATCTAGGTAACTACGCAGAACTGGGAGAAGCCCTCTCCACCCTAACCAGTGGTACTTGTCCACCTCCAGGATTTCATTTTAATGCCCTTAGGATAATCACACAAACGTTGAGCCATCTCATAGGGACTTTTCTACAGTAGGCTCTCAGACCTCTATGGTAGCAGTGTCAATCTCAGCTCACTTTTACATTAAGCACATTATCACAATTATTACATTCATTTGCATTATTCACATGCACTATTTAGCACTTTTACACACACACTTTTAGATAATTACACATTATTACATTGTTTACACATTTCATGCTCATGCACTTAAACACACACACATGTTTTAGTTTTTCCTAACATGATGTTACTGGTCACAGTACTTAAACAATTCATACTACAATCTTAATCATGCTGCAATCATTGCATCATACAAGAACTAAATTTAATATGCTCAATTTGGTAAATATTCATTGTTAAATCAACAACTGTACTTACTATCATCCAAACAGGATGAAAATTTTATCACAGATTGAAAAAAGATAATACATCATGTTCTCAAATTTTTGGACTTGTACACTAATTATAATAATTAAAATAGATATCATGCATTTTCACTAAGAAACTCATTCAGCATGGTCTACATTCATACAGTCGGTTCTAGCATTTCAGAAACCTGAAAACAGTCATCATGCTATCATGTAAAAATTATGAATTCCTAACTCACAACAAAACTATTTTTACAAGATTAAACAGAGTTATTTTATGCTCACAGCTCAATTATAGGAATTTTAATAATTAACATAAATAACAAAAATTTGGTACCTCCTTGTGATATGACCTACTCTATGTACTTGACCACATATAAAATTTACAGCATGCATAGACCATCACAAGTCTGAATACAATCACACAATGTAAAAATTAGGGTTCTGTGAACCCAGACGAACTCGGCAGCACAAAGGTGGCCGCCAACAGGGGTTAACGGCACCATCTGTTGCTGCTGACCTTGGACCTTAATGGCAGCAAATGTTGCCGTTAAGTTCCTGTCTGCAGAAGTGCAGACAGAACGCACAAACACAGAGGAAATGGGGGTTCCAAGACTCGAATAAAAATCCACAAAAATACTGGGACCTAAGGGGACATGAGTAGGGATGCAATCCCTCAATTACTTGCCTTGAAATAAATCCACAATGATCGAATTAACCCGAAGAAGCCCTCCTCGGTCTAGCCAAGAAGGTGCTCAAAACCACTCCAGATCTGGTCCTTCCTGTCGATGTAGGTCGATCCTTGAAGTTGGGGAAGGTTCCTTGATGTATGGACTATCCTCCAGTCAGTGCAGATCTCCAGAAAACCCTTCCAGTCACTGGATCCAGGTCTCCAAATAACAGCTTTTCTCCACAGAAACCCTAGCTTCTCAAAAGGCCCAAAAGACTTAACTCGGCCGAAACAAGGTGATTTTATAGAGCTAGGTGGGTTGGATACGCATTAGGGTAGGTTCCCTATGGTTTTAGATGGGTTTCATAAACTGGAACTGAGGAAACGTAGCCGTTTCCAGATCTGAAATCGCAGAAAACTAGGAAATAGGCGTCAACATAAGCTGCCGCCAACATGGAGTTAGCGTCCATCGATCTAGACATCGACTCAGCTGGCCATGCAGTCAACGGCATGCATGTTGCCGTCAACATGAAATCAACGTCACTTTTTGTTGACGTCAACTGGCATTTCGGCCAGAACACAGAAAGACATCAAAATAGCTATGCCATTACATCACTACCAATTCAATGTGCACTGAAGTAAATAAATATCATATGTACAAAATAAACATGCATATATACATATATGTACACAATACAATTACATACAATATGCATGGAATAATTAAATATAATATGCACATCAATAATTAGATACTATAAAAACAACATCATTTAAATATAATATGCATGGGATTTAAATAAGTATTGCATGTACAAAATAATATACATACATATGCACATGAGAAATTATAACATGCATAAATTTAATACACACACTATATACATAACAAGTAAATACTACATGCACAATATAAAATGAATAAAAATTCGGGGTCTCACATACTAATTGTACCTGACCACATACAATTTTTACAACATGCACATATACACAACAGTCCGACAATCACATCACAGAGATCAAAATAGCCATTCTGTAAAACCTAAAGAACTTGGCGGCAAAGGGGTTGCCGCCAACCGGAGTTAACGACACACGATGTTGCCGCCAACTCAATATCTTGACGGCAGCAAGCTTGCCGTCAAGTTCCTATCTACAGAAAACACAGACTGAACGTAATACACAAGGGGAATTGGAGGTTCCAGGACACGAGGAAAAATTTGCAAAAATTCTAAGTCCTAAAGGACATGTGCAGGGATGAAATCCCTTGATTACTTGCCTGAGAAAAATTATCTAATGGGATTAATTTGCCGAAGAAGCCCTCCTCGGCCAAGCCAAGAAGGTGCTCAAAAACCTCCCAGATCCGGTCTTTCTGTTGATGTAGGTCGCACACCGGAGTCGGGAAAACTTCCTCAATGTCAAGTGCACCTCCCAGTCGAAGAAGATCACCAGGAGAACTTCTCTTATGTCGGATCAAGCTTTCACAAAATCGGTTTTTCTCCACAGCAAACCCTAGGTTTCTCAAAAGCCAAAATACCTAACCTTGCCCAAATCTGGGTGTTTTATAGGGTTAAGGTGTCGGTGTATGCATTAAGGTTGGAATCCTACCGTTGGAGATGGGTTTCCAAATCTAGAACCGGGGAAAATGCAGTCGTTTCCCGATCTGAAATCGCAACAGAAACTGAGAAGTAAACAACCACTTCTCTGCCGTTAATAGGAAATAAACGTCCATCGATCTGGACGCCGACTCTGAGTCAACGGCACACTATTTGACGTCAACATGCCCTCAATGTCAATGGATGTTGACGTTTACTGCCATCTCGACCAGAAAACAGAAACATCAAATAGCATATATACATCATAAACAAATACATACAATAGGCCCTGTATAATTTAAATACAATATGCACAATTAAATAAAGATAATATATATATATAGAAATAAGTTCGTATATAATAATAATAATAATAATAATAATATGACAAAATCCGAATAATGAGAACAAAGTTCGAGGGCCTTACACCCTCTCCCCCTTAAAGAAAACTTCGTCCTCGAAGTTAGAATGACATACTAACCAAACAACTGGGGATACTTCTTCATCATAGCATCCTCAAGCTCCCACGTAGCCTCCTCCAGCGAGAAGTTCCGCCAAAGCACCTTCACGGATGCAATACTCTTGTTCCTGAGATGCTGAACCTTTCGGTCAAGGATAGCTACGGGTTGCTCAACACACGACAGGTCTGGCTGAATCTCCACTGGCTCGTGACTAATAATATGCGACAGATCTCGCACATACCTCCTGAGCATAGATACGTGGAATACAGGATGCACACTCGCTAGCGCCGGGGGTAAGGCTAGCTCATATGCCACGTTGCCCATCCGCATAAGAATCTCATACGGGCCAATGAATTTAGGACTCAACTTGTTATACCTGACAATGCCTCGGGTAGGCGAAACCTTCAGAAAAACATGCTCGCCCACCTCAAATTCTAAATCCTTCCTTCTGTTATCGGTGTAACTCTTCTGCTATCCTGCGCTGCAACAAGCCTCTGCCTGATAAGTTGAATCTTATCCGAAGTCTCCTTCACCAACTCCGGACCAATCAACTGCCTATCACCTATCTCCTCCCAACAGAAAGGAGATCTACAAGGCCGCCCATACAGAGCCTCAAACAGAGCCATGCCAATGCTCGCATGAAAGCTGTTGTTGTAGGCGAACTCCACAAGAGGTAAATGATGCTCCTAATCACCCTTCCAATCAAGCACACACGCTCTCAACATATCCTCGAGCGTCTGGATAGTCCTTTCGGACTGGCCATTTGTTTGGGGATGGAACACCGAACTAAGCTTTAACTGAGAACCCAATGCCTCCTGAAGACCCTGCCACAACCTCGATGTAAACCTCGGGTCTCAATCAGAAATAATCGACTTCGGCACACCATGCAACCTCACAATGCTACTAACATACAACCTATCCAAACTCTCCATGGACTGCTTCTTCTTCATCAGCAAGAAATGCGCCATCTTGGAGAAACGGTCTACATTCACCCAAATCGAGTCATTGCCCTTCACTGATCTGGGCAAACCTGTGACGGACCGGGGTATTTATGCCCATTAAGGCTCCATATCCAGATCTGCCTCTCGCGAACGGACCGAAGTCTCGCAAGGGATAGCTCACACAAACGTCCAGTAAGAATATAAAAGGCAAACTACAACAGTATAAGGCACAAGAAAGTACATGTGCTCATACCTGCATATAACAATTTACAACTGTCCCATTACATTAATACATGTCCAATTAAAGGTACAACTACCTGGGGCATACCCCGAGAGAGCACATGCTCACACAACACTAACTACTGCACAACTGCTGGTGGTACAAGTCTGACACAACGCCGCTGCAAGCCAAACACTCGGCAAGTCCTGAAAAGAACTGTAGGGGAGTGAGCCTCAACAAGTCACAGGCTCAGTAGGGACCACCCAAGGACCACAACAACTAAACAGAAGAGACCTCAACCTCAATGGGTCTCATTGGCCACACATATAACCAAACCATTTCATGCTCACAACAGTTGTATATAATACTGCAATTAAATATAAACACATTAACTATTCACAATCTCAGAAAGTAAGAGAGAACAATAGGACTAGCTCTACACCACTAGTCCACTTAACAACAGTAACACCTAGGCCTCAAGCCTCATAGGCAAACCACAGTCACAACCAATCATTTAAGCTATAAGCCGCACAAGCAAACCACTGCCTAGGCTATAAGCTTCACAGGCAAATCTCAAGTACGTGGGTAACAGAACTGCTAACCAAAAGCTGGTCCTTTATACCTCAAATCACAATATGTCGGAAAACACACACACCAAGTAACATGATCGACTACAGCGGGCCAATCCATCACACATGAAAACTATATACAGTAACTTACTCGAGAAAGGTAAAGCACAATAAGTGGAAGGTCACACCTCACGACCTCCACGAAACACAGTTCCACGTCAATACCAGAACAGACTAGTACACGACGTACCATCACAAACCATTACCCACACAGGGTATAGGTACCTATTACCACAAGGTACCAGCACGGAAACTACAAGTAAACCAGTGCCGTAACAGGGCACACCATAGCGAGCTAAACCACATTTGGTGAGTCAACACTCACCAATCATAACCAAAACTATGCCACCATTCGGGCACACCACAAACCACAACCGTAGTCACAACTATGCCAACACCCGGGCACACCTCGAACGAGTCAAACCTCGATTATGAGTCACAAACTCACGAGCCACAGTCACTGGTAAGGCACGAGTCGGAAAGGAACGTCGCCACCACACGGGAACAGACTACTGGCTGATCAGGCCATTATCCAACCCGGACAACACAACACAAGAACTACCTCTCAGTCTCGCAGTCACGGATGAAAGGTCCAACTGCCGCTCCACAAGAAAGAAGTCAAACAACTGTGGAGACAAACCAACACCACACCTGCAGACACACAGCTGCAGGTCCATGCCTGGCACCTCTAGGGACTCTGGCCGGAGCACCCTAAAGTGAGGCACTGGAAAACAGGACTAGCTGGGGACCAGTGACATGTACTGGTGTCCGTAGCCCCAACTATGAGCGCGCTACAAGTGACTAAAAGACAAGTACAGAAGTCACTGTACTACTGTCGTCTTTCCCTCAGCCGGACGTACAACTCAAACACAGGAGTGAGGGTGTCCAGGAAGACGACACAGACCTCAACGGTACCACACTGTACCGGGACAAACCCCGAGCACAACAAGCACACGTGCCTGGCTCACAGAGAACCTGGGGTACCCAACTAGAGAGGCATTCCGGAATAGGCGCCGGACCACCACACTCGGCAAGCTCAAACCACGATATATTCACAAACACCTCACAACACTTTCTATTACCAATCACGGTACACATATTAGAAGTAGATTGATCCAGTCACAAGGTGACTTACAAGCTAACCTACACAATCACACATATAAACCATATTAATACCACAGCCTGTCATTGGTCACACAGTGACCTCCAAGCTAATTCACACAGACACACATATAAATCACGATAGCCAATCATACTTGGCCTATCATTGAACATCTTGCGACAGTAGAGGTCACATTAAACATTGGCCACAATATTTATATTATAATCATACTTACACTTTACTAATTATCCATCCAGGATAATCTATAAAAGATCCGAAAGGATCAAGGCTAGGTTCAGACGTGAACCTCATCGCCACAACACCACAATAATTAATATATAATAAACATGATAAGGTACAATGTGCCATGCATATACAAACCACTTGCACGACATCAAAACCCTGTGATATTTCACAACTACATAGCCGGTAAACTGACCTCAAAAGCCCTGTGCTCCAAGAGCACCACATGTGTTAATACACCGCAACACTTATAAAAAGAATGCCATTAAAAACACACTGTGCATATGCACAGGTTGGCGGCGACATCGATTGCCGTCCAAAGGATATAGACGACAATGTCCCTTGCCGTCAACACCAAGTAAGCGACCACCACTTGGCCGTTTACCCACAATCAACGGCTAGATACCTAGCCGTTAATCTCCCAACAAAGAACTCTGCATCAACCGATGTTGACGTCAAGATCTTCACTGCAGAACCTGCCAGAACACACAAAATGGCCCTAGGCCGATTGCACGGGCAATCTAGCCATAAATATAATAGAAAAACAAGGGGAAACACTCCCCCTTACATCTATGTACCATAATTAAACCAGAAAAGCAAGATCCAATACTTGGATCAATCAAACCACCCAATTTCCCGGCATGGTAACCCATTTTTCCCAAAAACACAATTAACAAGTAATCTATGCAAATGGAGCATGACAATTCAAACAAGAGAAGTCAAGGGGTCCAATCCCTACCTCAGAAACGCGATTGAACTTCCGAAGAACCTTGAATCACGCCGAGACCCGAGGAACGCCCCGCGAACATCGCGCTCCAATTCGTCATTCCCCACCTGATTTGCCGCTACCACGCGCACCACGGCTGCCCCTCGTACTCCCGTCGACCACCGGAACTCGTGAAGAGGCTCAAGAGTGAAGGTGGGCGAAGAGGAGGGGAGAGAGTGGGGAAAGAACAAGGCTCGGGTCAGCCCTAAAAACACAGGTGCGTCAGATTAACGTCAACCTCTGTGTCGTTAACCAAACCGCCACCCAACTAGGCGTCCACATCTTTGGCCGCCAAGTTCATGCAACGGAACACACTAGAACCATGGTAGACGTCCACATCGATGGACTCTAAAACCATGTTAACGGCAACCCATGGCCGCCAACACAAAGTCGACGTCACCCACCTGGACGCCAACCCACTGTTGATGTCCAGCGTACTGAACACCAACACAGACCCATTACCAAGCCCGGTAAGGATCCAATAAGAAACACACAACACTAATGGGCCTCACATTGGCCACCACACCCGCTAAACCTGGATCCACGGGGATCCGGAAAACGCGCAACATTACATTATTATCACCTAAAAAGAAATGTCGTCCTCGACATACAAAGCAATTCATAATAAACCGGATTATCACCTAAAAAGAAATAAAATCGTATACAGAACAAGAAGGATACTCTTTCTCTGCATCAGCTTTTCAATTCATCAGTCCATTTCCATCCTTGCTTTGCTCCTTTCTTTTCTTTCAATTCATTTCACAATTACTTCATTCTGTCGATTCTATTACATTTCCTTACTTTTCAATTATAGACGATCCTACCTTGCCAATGGTGCTTTATCTCCTTAGACTGAACCTACTTTCACATTTTTCCAGCTGTTTTGCAATATTTCTTTCGAGGCCGCTTTATCTTTCTCAAATATCTTACACTGTAATATTCTTTCATGCCACCATTTTCCTTTTCCATTTATCACTGTTTGCTGTTATCCTGCCTCATCTGCATTTACATTCGCAATTGTCACTTCTTCAAAGAAAATCAATCACCATCTTTGAATTTCCTGCTCTTTTTCATATTATTCTGCTCATACCGTTTCAAGTCATCTCTGATTAAAAACCATAATAAACTCTGCTCCTTTATTCCACTGTGCAAAACTTTACACTTACTTCTTATCCCAGCAAACCTTGAACAATCTGTGGATATTAAATCTTTCTTGTTTCCGCTTCCGCTGCGCTACTCTGATCATACTGAACACTTGCAAAATATTCCACAATTTCTGTTCTCATTATTATTTTCAATTATTTCCATCTGGCTTTAACTGAATTCATTTCTAACTTCAACTGCTTCTCAAATCATCTTATTCAATTAATTCATGCTGAAGAAATTACTGCAATTTCTGACCTGCCAAACCACTATTAACATGCTTTACTCTTCATATACCTTTCTTGCTTTACTGACATTCTCTGGCTAATCTCCTAATTCTGTTGCATAAACTTTCCAAATATTACTTAATCAATCTGCTCCAGCATTAAACCCTGAAATATCTTAATAACAGTTCACTTCTGTTCAATTGAATCATTTCTTTGCACCGATTTGCAAACTCTGACTGACATTTCCTGACTCATCTTATTTTATTCACTTCATCATTTGCTAAATTCTTCCTTTCTCTGGTCCATATTTCTTCTTTATATAAACTGCCAGTCATTTTAATCATAACATCTTTTCCGCAAAATACTTCTCTTATTCATTCTGCTGCCTGGCTAATCTTGATGTACCGTTCATACTATAAATCTTTCTGATATTTAATCATCCTTCTTTAAAATACAGAAAAAACTCAAATTTAAATACTAATTTCTTTAAATATAACAACTTGCTCTGTCTGCTTCCCTCATTCCATTAAATGCTCTTTTCTCAAATAACATAAATATCAGAATCTGCCTTGCTGTTTCTCAACTCAATATTTATTAACTGCTTCTCCATTAATGCACTTCTTTCCATTCTATTTCATTTGCCTTGAACTCATTCTAACATACGTAACTTTAATTTTGATTTTCCTCGAATTGCTCATAGTTACTAACTTTCACTGCTCTTATCTTTAGCACAGCCATCTTTACTAACTCTCTCTGAAGAATTCCTCATAACTTGTCATTCATCAACTAAATATTTCTCTTATGCAATTCTTAGAAAATCTCTTTACACACTGATTCTTCTTTTCTCTCTTTCTTTATTCAACTGATCCTTTTTGTACATATTTGTACAAATCCTCATATCAAACTTCATATTACCATCACTATTCATAACGACGCTTTTCTCAAATTTCTGATCTCAGGTACACTTAATCATCACTGTTCTTCTATGTACCAGTACCTCTTTTAAAGCTGATCTGCCTTACTTAATCATGTCAAACTCTTCATAACACTAATCACATTCTCATCCACACTATTTCTTGATATCATCTGACTCAGATCTCTGATGCCACAATACCTCTGCTGAGGTTCTCAACTATACTTTGCACATTTAATCATTTTCTAACATACCCTGAACTGTTCCTCATCACCTCGTTACCATATACCTATCTCTGTTAACTCTATATCTCATTATAACTTACTTACTGAATTCCATATCCAAACTTATTAATTTCCTCAATTCCTTTAACTACGAATCTTTAACAACCAAATCATTCTATCACAAACTAACACACTGGTATAATCACACAGATTATACCACCTCTAATCACATCAACTTTCAACAACTGCTAACGGCTGCCAAATTCTCAACTCAAAAACACATTTTTCATAACAAAAACTCAGATAAATACTATATTAATCAACACAAAACCACAGACTTACTACCAGCAGTGGACATTAATCCATGTATTGGGACATTGTAACTTCAATGTCTTTTCATATTCTAACTGGACATTGCTCTGATGCCAACTGTGACGGACCGGGATATTTATGCCCATTAAGGCTCCATATCCAAATCCGCCTCCCGCGAACGGACCGAAGTCTCGCAAGGGATAGCTCACACAAACGTCCAGTAAGAATATAAAAGGCAAACCACAACAGTATAAGACACAAGAAAGTACATGTGCTCATACCTGCATATAACAATTTACAATTGTCCCATTACATTAATACATGTCCAATTAAAGGTACAACTACCTGGGGCATACCCCGAGGGAGCACAAGCTCACACAACACTAATGGGCCTCACATTGGCCACCACACCCGCTAAACCTGGATTCACGGGGATCCGGAAAACGCGCACGTTACAAAACCCGTCACAAAATCCATAGTGATAGCCTCCCACTTCCATACTGGGATCTCCATCTTCTGCATAAGACCCGATGGTCATTGATGCTCGGCCTTCACTTGCTGGAATACCAAACACCTGGATACGAAGTCGGCCACATCCTTCTTCATACCAGACCACCAGAAAGATCTCTTCAAATCCTGGTACATCTTAGTGTTGCCTGGATGAATAGAGAACCTCGACTATAGCACCCCGGAAAATTTAATAATTTAAAATTTGAATAAATGGAAATAAAGGATTTTCATATTATCGGAGTATTTAAAACATACGTACCATTATCGTATGTGCAAGAACACATCGAAAAATTCTATAAAAATTATAAATAAACCCCAAACATTATTCCTAAATGTTCCACAAAGAAATTCGTGCAACGAAAAAGCTGATTGACCAAGTGTACGTCACATTGTGACAAATTATCCAAATTAGGAAACTAGGTCAGAAAATCGTTAACAAGGAAATACAACACGACCATAAATTAAATAAAAATGTTGAAGAGACTTCCAACATTATATATTGATGACCCATTATCGATATTGGGCCAATGTATCACTTTTGGTCCAAAAATCAAATAGAGCATGAAAAATACCCATAAATTCGCAACCATAATTGAGCTGAAAATGGAAGGAGGTAATTAGGGTAAACATTGGATGCAATAATGCTCTCTTGGCAACCCAAATTCGTGCCTACCCATCCTTGGAGGTTGCTTGATGGCCAAGACACTCCAATGGGGGAAGAGATCTTCAAAATATGGAAGGGGGCATGCTAAAACCGCAACTCTTCCTTCCTTGTTGCAGTATGACTTCTAAAAGCCATAGATGCATAAATACTCTCCACCAAACCCTAGGGGACAAGTTTTACATCTTGTTGTGGTCGTGTGGAGGAGCTCTTGTCGGCTGGGGAGCAGGAGATCGGCCACACCAAGCTCATCTTCTTCCCCGTTGCGTCTGCTTCGACCTATGCAAACCGTCCACTTAGAGTCGACCAAGGTAGGTCAAACCTAAACCACATCGTGCAAGGCTTACACCCATGGAAATAGGGTCAAGTCTACTTTCTAACCCAACTAGAATGCACAATTTTCATGCAATATACTGGGTGTATTAGGCGTTCCCCAACCAGTGGTTTGAACGAGGGTTTTCTGGAGAATGAAACTTCCACAACCCAGAAGGTAGGTTTTCTCGGGCAAAATTTAACAAATCATATACCAATGTGTAGAGCATCAAGTCTACTTTCATTTCTAAGTGGTTTCATCGAATTCCAATGAGTACATCTTGAGTTATAAGTGTTTTGCCAAAGTCACACATGTCAGAGACTTTTTACGTTCATCTTGATGTTTCATGCATCCTGAGGCCGTTTTAAATTATTTAAAAATCATAATTTACTTTTACTTCATGTTCCCAACAACTTTCATGTTGACACTTTTATCCCAAGAGCCCTAGTTTAGAAGATATAAGCGTTGCATGGATCGAACACCTGTTTCCTGCATTTTTCTGCGTTTTCGGGTTTATATTTGAACAGGGTCCGGTCCAGGCGACGCGATTCCAGTGCCTGGTATCGCGTCGACCTTGGCCGACACAATTCAATAAATCACGACCGTGAGGTCCGACGTGATTCTGTGTCTGACCAGTCAGCGGCGCGCGTGAGACTTCGCGTCGCGTGGGAGCCTGTGCATGTTTGAATCGCGACGGGATCTCCCGATGCGATTCAGCAAGTTTTCCCGCCCATTGGTTATTTAATGAATTTCCTTGAATGCGTCGGTATCCCCCGATGCGATTCACATCAAATGGCGGCCATGTAGGCCGACGCGATTTACCATCTTCACAGTACTCTGTATAACGACTGTATTCATCGTTAGGAAATGCGTCCACTGTGTTGGACACGTATTTCCAAGCTTACCTGAGGTCTATTTTACATGGTATTAAGTGCATGTTTTGCATGTCTTGGTTCTGATCATTTCATGGGGTCTGTTTAATGGCTTAAAAGTAGTTAACCCAGTTAAAAGCTATAATTACACGAATGTCATTCTAATTGCTCCCTTAATGATGTGACCATTCATGCAACTAGTGAATTACTCCTCTTACTATTCTAGATTGTTAAAATGATAATTGCCATCTTAAAATATTACAAACAATGTTTAGTTAAAGTGCATAGTTTCATCTCATGTTATCATGGTTAAGTGCTTTCCGTAAGTTTGAAACCGGTGGATTGTGGATTGAGATGCGTACATCACTACACACTTGCATTCTTAGGCAGCCCTTTCTTGGGGATTTGAAAGCTCTCTATCAGTCATTCCATATCGGTAGACTAGCGACCTTTTCTCTAAGACCTCCGTAAATCTCTGTACTCCGTGGATTCCCTCATGGAGACCGAGTTGGTTGTACCGTTGAAGTTCCCTGGAGATAGCGTGCACTTCCTTTCTCATCTTGTTCTCGTGAGTGTGATTTAAAATCTAGACTCAAGCCATTAATGCAAGGATTGAACTAAAGTATAAATTGTGCCGTTATGCTGTCGAATTTATTTCTTGACCATTGTTATCATGGAATCATGTTCACACTAATTACTACTTGTTCTCATCATCATCATGAACATGACATTACACATGCTTACATCTTGAAACTCTCATTGGCCATTATAAATGATTGTGGGTATCTACATTTAAAATTGACATGAGATGCTGATCGGGCACGGCGAGTGTCCAAGGGCTCCAGTCTAGCCCCAATGATGGAGAGTCATAAATATACTATTAACCATAGGATATAATGATTACTGTCATTGCATCTGCGCTAGGAGTACTTGTGCTAGATACAATAGCCACATACACGTGTCCTAGTGTGCATTTCAAGGTGGATCTTTCCTTGGTGTACATTAGTGTCTTCGCGCTTGATTAGTGTTACATGATCTTGCTCGTGTTCGTGCTTGCTTGCTTGCATGATATGGCCATCCTGCAATTATTGCAATTTAAAGTGATATCTTGTGTGCTTGTTACATGACATTCTATTGGAACTCTTGCTCATTATATCGTTCTAGATCTTGCTCTATCATGATCACTCTATCTAGCTTGTTCATGTATCTTGTTTTAATGAGTTTTATTTGTACTTGCATATCATGACAATCATCGTGCTTACCTAGTTCTAAATTGCTAATCACTTATATCATTGCCCACACATTGAGATATAAATCCTACTGGGCTAGTTTGCTCATTCCCTACTTTTAACCATTCTAGGTGACTATGAAATTCAAGAGGAGGAGCGAGTTGAGGATGGGAATGCGTCCAAGTGATGAGCTTTACAACTATGTGTCTAGCTATAGTTAGTTTGCTTCGAGTGTTAGAACAATGTAGTAGGAAGTGAGGAATAAAATGTAATTTGCTTTATTTGAGTCTTAGTCCTGTTATACAATGTTTAAGTGTTGTATTAGTTCACCACGATACAATAAGATGAGATTTGAATACAATTTTCATTGAGTTCAATATTTGGGCCCTATTATGATGTTGTATTGTTATACACTTAGTGTGTGCTAGCTAGAGGCTTATTTACCGACTGTTCACGTCTTGGAATATCGACTCGAATTATCTGAATTAATATCTGCTGCATAATTCTCGGGACGTGACATCGACCTATGAGCTTCTGCTAGAACATGCTCACGAACATCCACAACATCGGGGACACAAACTCGGTGCTGAAATCAAATGACACCGTCCTCATCGAGAGCAATGCCTACCTTGCCTACCAACTCTTGGAGTCTAGGATCAGCCTTCTGTTGCTCAATCACCTCATCTCGAACAGTGGACCGAAAAGACAACTGAGCCACGAAAGCCTGACATAACAATGGCTCTAACTCAGTCATCGCACAGGCTGCGTCCTCCAACATCTTCCAATCCTGCTAGAGCAAAGATCTCTTCCTGCTAAGCGCATCTGCCACGACATTCGCCTTCCCTGGATGATACTGAAGCTCGAAGTCGTAGTCCTTGAGGAACTCAATCCATCTCCTCCACCGCAGGTTCAACTCCTTTTGAGAGAAGAGATACCTCAGACTCTTGTGGTCAGTGAACACCTCGAACTTGACACCATAAAGATAGTGTCTCTAGATCTTCAGTGCATGTACCACTGCTGCAAGCTCCAAATCATGAGTCGGATAGTTACGCTCATGCTCCTTCAACTGGCGAGAAGCATACGCCACTACCCTACAATGCTGCATCAACATACAGCCAAGACCGATCCGAGATGCATCTGAATAGATAGCAAAACCCTCTACACCACTCGACAAGATCAACACGGGTGCAGAAGTAAGCTTCGCCTTCAGCAACTGAAAGCTACTCTCGCAATCTTCAGACCATGCAAACTTCACACCCTTCCTAGTTAGCTTAGTTAAAGGTGTGGCGATAGATGCAAAACCTTCAATGAATCGCCTGTAATAGCCCGCTAAACCAAGAAAACTCCGAATCTCCGATGGGGTCCTTGGAATCTCCCAATCTAACACAGCTTGGACCTTCACCAGATCAACTGCAACTCCAGCGCCTGAGATAACATGCCCAAGGAAATGAACCCCACTCATCTAGAAATCGCACTTGCTGAACTTTGCATACAACTTGTGCTCTCGAAGAACCTCCAGAACAACCCTCAAATGCACACAGTGTGTAGCCTCATCGGGAGAATAGACTAGCTCATCGTCAATAAACACTACTACAAAACTATCCAAATAAGGTCTAAATACCCTGTTCATGAGATCCATGAACGCTGCAAGGGCGTTGGTCAGACCAAATGAAAGCACCAAAAACTCATAATGTTCATAACGAGTCCTAAAGGCCGTCTTGGACACATCTTCACTCCTAATCCTCAACTGATGATATCCGGACTACAGATCAATCTTAGAAAATACTGATGCATTCTGCACCTGATCGAACAAATCATCAATCCGCAGTAAGGGATACCTGTTCTTCACGGTCACCTGGTTGAGCTTTCTATAATCAATGCACAACCTAAGGGAACTGTAACGTCGTGTGCTTTTCGGATCCTTATGGATCATGTGTGCAATGGTTGTGGTGGCCGTTGTGAGGCCAGTGTGGTGTAGACGCATGGTGTGTTCAGGTGTGGTGCAGGTTAGGTCCCGAAATGAAATAGGACCTGCTACAGTTGAGTAGGAGTTGGCGGCTAGGTGTCGCCGTTGACTTGTTGGCGTCCAGGTAAGTTGCCATTGACTACATGAACTTGGCGGCAGGGGGATATGGACGTTTATGGTGGCGGTTTCCCTAAGCGGCAGAAGGGTTGACGCCAACCTGTGCAATCTGCAGGTTATAGGGTCACCGAGGGCAGGTTTTCACCTGGTTCTTCCTTCCCTTGCCTTAGCTTCATGCCCCAGTATCCCTAAAGCTTCCAACAGTCACAGGAGAGTGATTGGAGGATTGTGGAATGTGTGGCGTTGTCAAATCGAACGAGGAAACGCCGTGGCGTGGTGTAATTGCCGTCGGAGCTCGCGGAGGACTCGGCGTGAACCAGGGATCTTTAGGTGTTTTTAAGCGTGTTTAGAGGTAGGGGACGATCCCATTAGAGTTTCTAAATCGTTAAAACATGCATAGGAAACATGTAAAAGCCTGTTAATTGAGTTTTTGGGTAAAAAGTTCTTCATGCGGGGTTTTAAGGGTGGTTTGATGGAATTTGATGGTTAATCATGTAGTTCTAATCTTAAAATGATGCATGCTTGACTTGGGAAAGAGTTTCCTTATGTTTCCCCGTTGTTTTGATGGTTGTAAATCCTGTAGAATCGATTTAGGGTTTCTGCAGAGGCAGAGGCTGAAGATCTTGGCGTCCACATCGATTGTCGCCAAGTTCATCAGTCGGGATACAGACGGCCATAACCCTTGCCGTCTACTTCCCATAAGCGGCAGTCGATGTTGCCGCCAACATGTGTATAAGTAGAAATGGCTGATTATCATATTTATCGATAATGAATGGTGCATTGGCACCTGTGGTGCACTAAGTGCACATGGTTTCTGTGTTTAGCATACGGGGTATGCAGTTAGTTACTCACTTTACAGGCTGCGTGTTGTTCACGCGAGTCCAGTTGGGTTCACATGTAGTGGACCGTTGTCACCTGAGGTTTACGTGATGTTTCACGTGGTTTGTGTGTGATGAGCACATGGTTTTGTGTACGTGGCAAGTAGTACGACGCCTACCGTGGTTACCTCTCTAGTTGGATGCCCCAGGTTCTTTGTGAGCCAGGCTGTTAGCTCGGGGCTTTGTCCCGGTACTTGTGTTGTACCGTCGAGGTCTGTGTCGTCTGACCTGGACACCCTCACTCCTTTGCTTGAGTTGTACGTCCGGCTGAGGGAAAGACGACAGTGGGACAGTGACACTCGTGTTTGTCTTTAGTCACTTGTAGCGCGCTCGTAGTTGGGGGTACGAACACCAGTAGTCGACACTGGTCCCCAGCTAGTCCTTTTCCAGTGCCTCACTCTAGCGAGCCCAGGCCAGGGTCTCCAGAGTGTCAGGCATGGGCCTGCGACCGTGTGGTCCGCAGGTGGTGGTGTTTAGTTGGTCTCCACTGTTACTTGACCTTTTCATGTGGAGCGGCAGCTGGACCTTTCGTCCGTGGCTGCGAGACTGAGAGGTAGACCTATGTTAGTTTGTCCGAGTCAGTCTCTGGTGTCGCGAACCAGCTCACGTGGCTCGTGTTTGGCTGTCTCTACTTTAGCTCGTACACCTGTTTGAGTTTGCCGTTTATTTAATATAGGTTCTTTACCTAGTCGGCAGACGGCGAGTACTTTTACAGCTTTCATATCCTGCTTAGCTGTTCTATAAATTGTTGGTACTGTTTATTGCTTTTGTACCTGTGGTTTTTGGTTTGCTCGGTTTTGGGGGAGTTCCCTATTGAGCCAGTGAGTAGCGAGGCTCACCCCTACCCCCACAGGTGAGAGCGAGGAGGACGTTTCTCGACCGTCGTCCAGTTCAGAGCCGCGTCGTAGCGGTGCAGGGTCAGTACCTCCAGCTGTGTAGTAACAGCTCCAGCAGTGTAGTGTAACTAGTTAGTTTACTTGTTTCAGTTGTACCTCGGGGTATGCCCCAGGCTCTTGTACTCTCTTTCAGTTTTATGGAAATATGGCTATGTAAACTTGTGAATATATATATATATATATATATAAATGGTGTGTTCCTTTGTGTTTACACGGACTGTGGTTTGGTATCCCTTGCTAGGCTTCGACCCGTTCGCAGGAGGCGGACTCGGATCAAGTACATTATCAGTTTAACGGGCTTGGCCGAGGTGTTCCGCCTAGTTGGTATCAGAGCAAAGTCCGTGTTAATATAAAGGAACTAGAAAGATAGATAGCCTTATTTCGGTCTTTGTACACTGCTGGTAGGGACCCCGGTTTGATAATTTGTTGTTTTGATTTTTGCTTGTGTTTTGTTTATGTAGAAATTTCTGGAATGGCTGATAGAAGAGATTGGGTGGTGGAGGAGATGATCCAGAGGAAAGTACCCAGCGTATGATAGAAAGGATCTGGGAAAGCCTTACGGATATTCGGGCAAGGATGGATCAGCAGGCGCTGGTACCACCGGTTGCAGTGCCACCTGGAGATGGAGAGACTGTACCTATTGCTCCAGTTCCGCCAAGAGTAGAGGTGCCTTTTGTAGCACCTGTGCCACCACCACCACCAGTGTTATTAGCAGAGGAACCAGTGATGCAAGTTGAGAAGTTTCTGAGATTGCAGCCGCCTACTTACTCCGGAGGGCCGAATCTAGATGCAGTGGAGCAATGGGTTCATGAGATCGAAAGAGTCTTTGCAACTATGAGATGTCCGGCAGCAGATAAAGTTGTGCTAGCTGTCTATCAGTTGAGAGGTTTTGCATTAGAATGGTGGCGATTAAAGATGCAGACCACTTTTGCAGGCAGGACAAAGAGGCTATTACTTGGTCGGAATTTCTTGATGTATTTAACGATACATTCTTTCCGATTCAAGTGCAGCAAGTAAAGAGAGAGCAGTTTCGGACGCTCCAAAAGGTAACTCTTCAGTTTTAGAGTACCAGATGAGGTTTATGGTGCTTAGCTTTATGCACCTTATGTAGTATCAGATAATAATATGATGGTTGAGTATTTCATTGAGGTTTGAGAGTGGAGTTGCAGGATGCAATAGTACCTCTCATGTGTAAGACAGTGGAAGAAGTAGCCCAGAGAGCAGCTACATTGGAGAGGTCTATTCGGACTCGTCAGGTGGGCGAGTCAGGCTCAGGTAGTTTTTGGCTACCACAGCAGTCAGTAGGTGCAAGTAAGGGTAAAGCACCAGCAGGACCTTCTTCATCAGGCTTTGGTAAATGGGGTCAGAAATTAAAGCAAGCATTTAAAGGCAAAGGAAGAGGATGGGGAGGTCGTCAGCAATTTCAGCAAGGCCGAGGTAGGCCTGAGGTGGAGGAGTCGCAGCAGAGTACTGCCAGGCAGCCATTACTCCACCAGGAGCAAATTGCCCCTATCCGAGGTAGGCCTGAGGTGGAGGAGTCGCAGCAGAAGAGACTGCAGGCAGCCCATTACTCCACCAGGATATAGATGTTATAATTGCAATCAGCGGGGCATTGATCCGCAATTGCCCCTATCCGAGAGAGTATGGGTATGGAAGAGGTGTGCCTCTTTATGATTATTCAGCAAGAGTTTATTTGATTCGGGTGCCTCTCATTCTTTCATTTCCGAAGAATTTCTGGATTGTATAGCTCATCCTTTAGAGAAAAGTCTTGTGAGTTAGTAGTGGAGGTTCCCTCGGGTGAGTTCCTGCTCACTTCGAGCTATATAGATGAAGCTCCTGTTATGATTGAAGGGAACCAGATGCCGGGTCGGTTGTATGCCCTGCAGTTGTCAGATTATGATATTATTTTGGGTATGGATTGGCTTGAGACTTATGGAGCAATGTTAGATTGCAGAAAGAAAAGGATCAGATTTTGTCATCCTAATGGTGCAGTATTTGAATATCAAGGTATGCCTTTTATACCTCTAAGTTTCTAATTTCTGCAATTAAAGCTAGAAAGTTGATAAATGCTGGGGTGTGGCTTATTTAGCCTCGGTAAGTCTGGTAGAAGCTAGTCAGTCAGTGGAAGCAGTTCCCGTGGTTAGGGAATTTGCTGATGTTTTTCCTGAAGATTTGCCTGGTTTAGCTCCACATAGAGAGGTGGACTTTACCATTGAGTTGCTGCCAGGTACCATGCCGATCTCTAAAGCTCCATATCGGATGGCACCAGCAGAACTTAAAGAATTGAAAAAGCAATTAGAAGAGCTGTTGCAGAAAGGGTTTATTAGACCGAGTCATTCCCGTGGGGAGCGCCGGTTTATTGTGAAAAAGAAAGATGGAAGTTTTCGGATGTGTATTGATTATAGAAAGTTGAATGATGTGACCATTAAGAATAAGTACCCGTTGCCGAGGATAGATGATCTGTTTGATCAGTTGCAATCAGCAAAGGTATTTTCTAAATTGATTTGAGGTCCGGGTACCATCAGTTGAGAATTAAAGAGGAGGATATAGATAAGACAGCTTTCAGAACCAGATATGGTCACTATGAGTTTGTGGTTATGCCATTTGGGTTGACCAATGCTCCTGCAGGTTTTATGGATCTGATGAATAGAATTTTCATCATATTTAGACCAATTCATTGTGGTCTTTTTTGATGATATTCTAATTTATTCAGCATCTGAAGAGGAGCATGCAGCTCATTTGAGGTTTACCCTGCAAGGTTAAGGGATAACCAGTTGTTTGCTAAATTCAATAAGTGTGAATTTTGGTGAAAGAAATTCAGTTCTGGGTCATGTTATCTCAGCTAAAGGAGTAGCAGTGGACCCAAGTAAAGTGGAAGCAGTGATGAGATGGGAAGTGCCTAAGACAATAACTGAGATTAGAAGTTTTCTGGGATTAGCAGGTTATTATAGGCGCTTATTCAAGATTTTTCTAAGATTGCAGCACCTATGACTAAGTTGACCAGAAAAGGTGTGCCTTTTGTGTGGTCTGGTGAATGTCAGAAAAGTTTTATGGAATTGAAGAAGAGACTTACAACATCACCTATATTGACATTACCGGCAGTGAGTGGTGGTTTTGTGTTGTATACTGATGCTTCAAGGAGAGGACTTGGCGCAGTGCTTATGCAGCATGGCAAAGTGATAGCTTATGCGTCCAGGCAATTGAAGCCGGCAGAGGAGAATTACCCCACTCATGATTTGGAATTGGCAGCAGTTGTGTTGCCTTGAAAATGTGGAGGCATTATCTGTATGGCGAGAGATTTGAGATCTTTACAGATCATAAAAGTTTAAGTATATTTCTCGCAGAAAGATTTAAATCTTCGTCAGCGCAAATGGATTGAATATTTGAAAGATTATGATTTAGTTTGGCTTACCATCCGGGTAAGGCCAATGTTGTAGCAGATGCCTTGAGCAGAAAGGCATATGTAAGTTTGATGATGATTAAAGAATGGAAGCTGTATGAAGAAATAGTGGAGAACTCCTGTATGTGCCCAGTAGTCAGCGACGGGCATACTAGCTGCTAGTGCTGTAGAGCCGTCTTTGTATTGGCAGATTGTTGAAGCTCAGAGAGCAGATGCAATTTAGCTGAAATTGTGAAAATGGAAGGAGTTACCATTGATGATAATTGTGTGGTTAGGCTCAGAGGCAGGTTGTTTGTTCCAGCAGAAAGAGAGGTGAAGCAGCGAGTGTTGGAAGAGGCTCATAAATCCAGGTACACTATCCATCCGGGTAGTACTAAAATGTACCACGATTTGAGAAAGCATTTTTGGTGGCCTCATATGAAAAAGGAAATAGCAGAGTTTGTTTCAAGGTGTGCTATCTGTTAACAGATTAAAGCAGAATATCAGAAGCCTGGAGGTTTATTGCAACCGTTGCCCATTCCACAGTGGAAATGGGATGATATTGCTATGGACTTTGTGGCAGGTTTACCAAGATCGAGTTTCGGACATAATGGAATATGGGTATTTGTTGACAGATTAACCAAGATGTGCAGATTAGTGGCAGTAAGTATGTCTTGGACAGTGGATAAATTAGCAAAGATTTATGTTGAAAGAATTGTTCCACTGCATGGTATTCCGAAGACTATTGTGTCTGATAGAGATCCAAGATTTACTTCTGGTTTTTGGAGAAGTCTGCAGAAAGTAATTGGTACTGAGTGAGATATAGCTCCGCTTATCATCCCCAGATAGATGGTCAGACAGAGAGGACTATCCAGACGATTGAAGATATGTTGCGGGCTTGTTGTTTAGTTTGGGGAGGTAGCTGGGAGCATCATTTGGGAATGGTTGAGTTTGCCTATAATAATAGTTATCATACCAGTCTTGGGATGGCACCGTATGAAGCTTTATATGGAAGGCCATGTAGAACCCCATTGAACTGGCATGAAGTGGGAGAAAGGCAATTAGTGGGTCCTGAATTGATTCAGCAAACCACAGAAGTAGTGAAGCTTATTAAAGAAAAATTGCAGGCAGCTCAAAGCAGGCAAAAGAGTTATGCAGATATCCGGAGGAGACCACTTCAGTTTGAAGTGGGAGATTTTGTTTTCTTGAGAGTTTCCCCGAGGAAAGGTATTATGAGGTTTGGTAAGACTGGAAAGTTGAGCCAAGGTATGTGGGACCTTTTCAGGTGATTGAGAGAATTGGGGAAACAGCTTATAGGCTGGATTTGCCAGCAGATTTTGCGGATGTTCATGATATATTTCATGTTTCTATGTTAAGAAAGTGTATTGAAGATCCAGCTCAAATAATCAGATATCAAGGTGGTGACCTGAGGCCGGATATGACTATGCCAGAGTATCCGGTGCAGATCATAGATCGAAAGATAAAGAAGCTGAGAAATAAAGAAATCGAGTTGGTTAAAGTGAGATGGGAAAATAGGTTGGGTGGTGAGGATACCTGGGAGTTAGCCGAGGAGATGGCTAAAGGGTATCCCTATCTGTTTAAATAAGCTTTTGTATTTCTTTTTTTAGATGATAGTACTTGTAAAGGTGTGTATGTTTAAGTTGTTTAAGTTTGAGTTGTGTTATGAATTTCGAGGTCGAAATTTTCTTTTTAGATGATAGTAATGTAACGTCGTGTGCTTTTCGGATCCTTACGGATCATGTGTGCAATGGTTGTGGTGGAAGTTGTGAGGCCAGTGTGGTGTAGACGCGTGGTGTGTGCAGGTGTGGTGTAGGTTAGGTCCCGAAATGAAATAGGACCTGTTGCAGTTGAGTAGCAGTTGGCGGCCAGGTGTGGCCGTTGACTTGTTGGCGTCCAGGTAAGTTGCCGTTGACTGCATGAACTTGGCGGCAGGGGATATGGACGTTTATGGTGGCGGTTTCCCTAAGCGGGAGAAGGGTTGACGCCAACCTGTGCAATCTGCAGGTTATAGGGTCACCCGAGGGTAGGTTTTTCACCTGGTTCTTCCTTTCCCTTGCCTTAGCTTCATGCCCCAGTATCCCTAAAGCTTCCAACAGTCACAGGAGAGTGATTGGAGGATTGTGGAATGTGTGGCGTTGTCAAATCGAACGAGGAAACGCCGTGGCGTGGTGTAATTGCCGTCGGAGCTCGCGGAGGACTCGGCGTGAACCAGGGATCTTTAGGTGTTTTTAAGCGTGTTCAGAGGTAGGGGACGATCCCATTAGAGTTTCTAAATCGTTAAAACATGCATAGGAAACATGTAAAAGCCTGTTAATTGAGTTTTGGGTAAAAGGTCTTCATGCGGGGTTTAAGGGTGGTTTGATGGAATTTGATGGTTAATCATGTAGTTCTAATCTTAAAATGATGCATGCTTGACTTGGGAAAGAGTTTCCTTATGTTTCCCTGTTGTTTTGATGGTTGTAAATCCTGTAGAATCGATTTAGGGTTTCTGCAGAAGCAGAGGCTGAAGATCTTGGCGTCCACATCGATTGTCGCCAAGTTCATCAGTCGGAATACAGACGGCCATAACCCTTTCCGTCTACTTCCCATAAGCGGCAGTCGATGTTGCCGCCAACATGTGTATAAGTAGAAATGGCTGATTATCATATTTATCGATAATGAATGGTGCGTTGGCACCTGTGGTGCACTGAGTGCACATGGTTTCTGTGTTTAGCATACGGGGTATGCAGTTAGTTACTCACTTTCGAGGCTGCATGTTGTTCACGCGAGTCCAGTTGGGTTCACATGTAGTGGACCGTTGTCACCTGAGGTTTACGTGATGTTTCACGTGGTTTGTGTGTGACGAGCACGTGGTTTTGTGTACGTGGCAAGTAGTACGACGCCTACCGTGGTTACCTCTCCAGTTGGGTGCCCCAGGTTCTTTGTGAGCCAGGCTGTTAGCTCGGGGCTTTCTCCCGGTACTTGTGTTGTACCTAGGGGTGTTCATTATTTGGTCCAAACCGAAAAACCGAACCGAACTAACCGGTTCGGTTCGGTTCGGTTTCATGAACCTCACGGTTCGGTTCGGTTTGGAGCTGGGAAATCGAAATAAACCGAATATAGATATATAGTTATATAAATAATAAAATTAAACAAAAAAAAGGGGTGGCGCAGTGGTGGGAAATCACTCCTTTGCTTGAGTTGTACGTCCGGCTGAGGGAAAGACGACAGTGGGACAGTGACACTTGTGTTTGTCTTTAGTCACTTGTAGCGCGCTCGTAGTTGGGGGTACGGACACCAGTAGTCGACACTGGTCCCCATCTAGTCCTTTTCCAGTGCCTCACTCTAGCGAGCCCAGGCCAGGGTCTCTAGAGGTGTCAGGCATGGGCCTGCGACTGTGTGGTCCGCAGGTGGTGGCATTTAGTTGGTCTCCACTGTTACTTGACCTTTTCACGTGGAGCGGCAGCTGGACCTTTCGTCCGTGGTTGCGAGACTGAGAGGTAGACCTGTGTTAGTTTGTCCGAGTCAGTCTCTGGTGTCGCGAACTAGTTCACGTGGCTCGTGTTTGGCTGTCTCTACTTTAGCTCGTACACCTGTTTGAGTTTGCCGTTTATTTAATATAGTTGCTTTACCTAGTCGGCAGACGGTGAGTACTTTTACAGCTTTCATATCCTGCTTAGCTGTTCTATAAATTGTTGGTACTATTTATTACTTTTGTACCTGTGGTTTTTGGTTTGCTCGGTTTTGGGGGAGTTCCCTACTGAGCCAGTGACTAGCGAGGCTCACCCCTACCCCCATAGGTGAGAGCGAGGAGGACGTTTCTCGACCGTCGTCCAGTTCAGAGCCGCATCGTAGCGGTGCAGGGTCAGTACCTCCAGCTGTGTAGTAGCAGCTCCAGCTGTGTAGTGTAACTAGTTAGTTTACTTGTTTCAGTTGTACCTCGGGGTATGCCCCAGGCTCTTGTACTCTCTTTCAGTTTTATGGAAATATGGCTATGTAAACTTGTGAAATATATATGTATAAAGTGGTGTGTTCCTTTGTGTTTACACGGACTGTGGTTTGGTATCCCTTGCGAGGCTTCGGCCCGTTCGTGGGAGGCAGACTCGGATCAAGTACGTTATCGGTTTAACAGGCTTGGCCAAGGTGTTCCGCCACAGGAACCATCCTTCTTCTTCATGAACAATACAGGTGCGCCCCAAGGTGACACACTAGGGTGAATAAATCCCTTGTCCAGAAAATCCTGCAACTGCTCCCTCAGCTCAGCTAATTCCGTAGGTGCCATCCGATATGGAGCCTTAGAGATAGGAGAGGTGCCTGGAAGCAACTCTATCTCCCTAGCCGGTGGTAATCCAGACAAATCATCAGGAAACACGTCTGGAAACTCCTGCACTACTTCAATCTCCTCAAGGGTAGGTGACTGATCAGCCTTCGGTACTAAGACCACACTGGCAAGAAATGCTTCACACCCCTTGCCCACCATCCTCATCGCCTTCATGGTGGAGATCACAAACCTTCCCGCAAAGTTCCTTGGTAAAGGATGCGAGAACTCATCCTCACCAGAAATACGGAAAGTAATCTTCTTCCCATGACAATCTACCAAAGCATAGTGCTCCTCAAGCCAATCCAGACCTAGAAATAGCATCATAGTCCTTCATCTTGAGCAAATAGAAGCACCCAACTAAACCTCGGTCCTCAATGCACACAAGTAAAGATGGAATACACTTCCTACTAGTGTGTGCACAGACAAAGGAACCTCTAACTCCTCAGCCTCTACTCCTGACTCTATAGCTAACTACTTTGCAAACCGCTCAGAAATGAATGAGTGAGTGGCATCCGTATCAAACAAAACCCGAGCGTGCACACCCATGAATAGAACCGTACCTTCCGGGACGTTTTCCGCCTGCTCTGCATCCTCTCGCCCTAAGGCAAACACTCTGAGCTTGGGCTCGAGGCCTTCCTAGTCTTCCTGTGGCTAGTGCTGCTGCTGGGGCTAGCGCTCCACGCTGAACACCCTGTTGCAGTCTGGGACAATCTCTGATCTGATGCTCGGTGCTGCCACACTTGAGACACTTCCCCGCTAACTTCCAACATTCGGTACCACCATGAGCTCTTCCATAGTGAGGGCACATCTTCTTGTCGCTGGGCCTGAGGCTGTGGGATCGCGGAGTAACTGCTTGCTGACTACTAGCTGCCACTGGACGCTGCGGTGACTGGTATGCTGCCTTCTTCCTATCCTGCCGTTGGAAAGGTGGCGCGGACCTCTTCTGTGATGCCTTCTTCTCCTTGAGATACTACTCCATCTCGCTCTCTTGCCTACACGCAGCGCTGAGAGCCTCATCTAGCGTACGGTGGTCAAATGCCAAAAGCCTCGACCTCAGTGATGGCTTAAGACCCATCACAAACTTCTTCGCCTTCCTGCGCTCATTAGAAACTATGTGAGGAGCATAATTGGATAGTTCAGCAAACCTGGCCTCATATTCCAACACCGTCATGGAGCCCTGAGTGAGAGAAAGGAACTCCTGCTCCATCTTGTCTTGGATATGCTCAGGGATGAACTTAGCCTGAAACAGCCTCGCAAACTCGTCCCAAGTCACCTCGATAGCACCATCCTCGAACCTGGTGTGGAGTAAGGAAGACCACCACACATCGGCTCTCTCATGTTGTCGAGGTCCTCGTCGTTCAAACCCGTTAACCTAATAACGAGCCCGACAGGACTCCGCCTCCCGCGAACCAGCCGAAGCCTCGCAAGGGATACCATTCACTTGTCCGTAGAATACAAAGGAAACAACTCAAATATATATATATATATATATATATATATATATATATATATATATATATATATATATATATTAGATTGTCAATCTCACAAATATTTACATGAAATAAACATAGCCAGTTTCTCAACTGTAACCAAACTAGTACAACAACAATCTGGGGCATACCCCGAGGTGTATAACAAGAAGGAAAATTACACTACTGGAGGTAGTGCAGACCCTGCACCGCTACGGTGCGGCTCAGAACTAGACGACGGGTGTGAAGTCTCCTGCTCTCCCTCACATGAAAGGGGGTAGGGGTGAGCCTCTCGAGTCACTGGCTCAGTAGGGAAACTCCCCTAGAAACCGAGCAACCAACACAAGTAGTAAAGTAGGAGGCAACACTAACAATTTATAGAACTAGCTAACAGGATATAAAGCTATAAATATCACTTACCACTTGCTGCTTAACAGAAAACAACAATAATAAATAAACGACAAACCACAATCAGGCGTACGTGCCAAAATAGAAGAACGCCACACTCGGGCCACGTACACTGGCTCGCAACACCAGTAACTAACCCGGACAAACCACACAGGACTACCTCTCAGTCTCGCAGCCATGGACGAAAGGTCCAGCTGCCGCTCCACCAAACACAAGCCAAGAAACTGTGGAGACCAACCAACACTACTGCTGCGGACCACACTACCGCAGGCCCATGCCTAGCACCTTTAGGGACTTTGGCCCGAGCTCCCTAAAGTGAGGCACTGGAAAACAGGACTAGCTGGGGCCCAGTACGTCTACTGGTGTCCATCGCCCCGAACTACGAGCGCGCTACAAGCAACAAACACAAACTCTCTCTGAAGTCGTTGTCCCTCTGCCGTCTTTCCCTCAGCCAGACGTACTACTCTACATAAGAGTGAGGGTGTCCGGGAAGACGACAAGACCTCGTCGGTACCCAGTACTAAGACAAGCCCCGAGCACACACACGTGCCTAGCTCACACAAAACCTGGGGCTCCCAACTGAAGAGGTATCCACGGTAGGCATCGTACTACTCGCCACGCACACACAAACCACGTGCACACCGCACAAGCCATGTGAAACCCCACGACAACCACGTGAACACTATGCAAACCACACACACAGCACACTCCCCGAGTGCTACAGGTGCCAATGCACCGCTTACCATTGCCATGCATCACCATACACGATAATCGGATAACATGCTCACATGCACAAACACAAATAGACCCTCGGCTGTGAATGCGACAGGGTCCCATGTCGCCATCTGAACATGACACCTTGATATGTCGCGTTCAAGAACATGAACACGATGGGTTGGCCTGTCGCGACCTGATCGCGACAGGAGGGTCCGTCGCCTTCATAGGCAGGAGCCCTAATCTGAGGACCCCTCGCCAGATCTCCCCTTTAGACCTTGCAAACCAGTGTTTTCATCCATTTTTCATGCTTTAATGTGTGTCCTAGCATGGTATCTACTATTTGTAAAGCCAATAACACATTAAACACGACACACACACAATCCATGTGATAAAACAGGTGGACTCTCCCTACCTATGCGAAGAACAAGATCTACACGGTGTTTCCCCTGCTCCACGCGACGACCTCGCGGCGAGAGCACGCCAAGAACTCCCTTGGAACGCCAAATCACCGCAAAACCATGCAACAACACCTCTCCTGGCCGAGCAGAGCTTGCAAAAGCTCTGTTCGGCCAAAACCCTCTTAAAACGAAGCTCGGTTGGGAACGCGACGTAGCACACTGTCGCGATCTGAATGCGACGGTTGTGGCCGTCGCCTTCCCACTCCTAACGTCAGCATGCCCTGCCCCATGTGCCACACGCGGCGTGCATGCAGACATCGACCCAAACAGCAGTTCTATGAACGCGACACCCAGGGCCGTCGCGTTCAGAACGCGACGCCCCTCACTGTCGTGTTCACAGACTGTGAACATGTAGGCGCGTTGGGCCTAACCTCTCGGCCCACAATGCCCCGGAAACTTGCATAGACACCTGCTAAGCATGTCATTGGCCACACACTGGCCTCCACAAGCACAATGACACGATCCGAACAATCAATATGCTACATTACTTTCACCTAAAAGAAATTTCATCCTCGAAATTGAAAACGGAAATCCAACACCAAAATTTTAATTAAACTAGCATGGTACTATCACCTAAAAAAATTAAACGCTTACTCAAACAAGTATGGATACGCTTTCATCATCTCGTCTGCTAATTCCCATGTATCCTCTTCGCCTTGTCTATTTTCCCATCTGACTTTCACTAATTTAATCTCTTTATTTATGAGCTTCTGAGTTATGCGGCCTGTGATCTGTACTGGATATTCCGGCATTGTCATATCTGGCTTTAAATCATCTATTTGATAACTAACCACTTGGGATGGATCTTTAATATACTTTCTGAGCATGGAGACGTGAAACACATCATGTGCATCTGTAAAGTCTGCTGGCAAATCTAATCGGTAGGCTATTTCACCAATTCTTTCTTTTATTGGGAACGATCCAACATACCTCGGACTCAATTTTCCTTTTTTGCTGAATCTAAGCACACCCTTGGTAGGAGAAATCTTCAAAAAGACATAATATCCGACTTCAAACTGCAAAGGCCTGCGTCTGGTATCTGCGTAACTCTTTTGGCGACTCTGCGCTGTCTGAAGCTTCTCTTTAATGAATTTTATTATCTCCGCACATTGCTAGACTAACTCTGGACCCATAACCTGTCTCTCGCCTACCTCATGCCAATTTAGTGGTGTCCTGCACGGTCTGCCATATAATGCTTCATAGGGCGCCATTCTAATACTTGTACGGTAACTGTTGTTGTAAGCAAATTCTACTAAGCCCAAATGACGCTCCCATATACCTCCCCAAACTAGACAACAAGCTCTCAACATATCTTCAATTGTCTAGATTGTTCTTTCTGTCTGCCCATCCGTCTGTAGATGATATGCTGAACTATATCTTAACTCTGTGCCGATCACCCTCTGCAAACTCCTCCAAAAGCCTGAAGTGAATATGGGATCTCGATCTGAGACAATAGTGACTGGAATCCCATGCAAAGGCACAATTCTTTCTATATATAATTTTGCTAATCTATCCACAGACCATGACATGCTGACTGACAATAGCCTGCAAACCTTAGTCAATCTATCCACAAAAAACCTAAATACCATTATGATTACCTGTGGACTTGGGTAAACCTACTACAAAATCCATGGCAATGTCATCCCATTTCCACTGTGGAATGGGTAACGGCTGCAATAATCCTCCTGGCTTCTGGTGCTCTGCTTTTACTTGCTGACATACTGCACATCTTGCTATGAACTCGGCAATTTCTCTCTTCATATTCAGCCACCAGAAGTGCTTCTTCATGTCTTGATACATCTTTGTGCTGCATGGGTGAATAGTGTATCTTGATCTGTGAGCTTCTTCTAAAACTTTCTGTTTGATCGCTGCTTCAGCTGGTACATATAATCGGCCCTTAAGTCTGACCACACTGTCATTATCAAAAGTTACCTCTTCCATTCTCACAATATCAGCCAAACTGTCGTCTGTTCTCTGCGCTTCTACTATCTGCCAGTATAGAAAAGGCTCCACTGCACTGCTTGCTAATATTGCCCTCCGCTGCCTATTTGGCGCATACAATGAATTTTCTGCTAGCTCTTCATATAATTTTCATTCTCTGATCATAAGTTGATTCATAACCGACTTTCTGCTCAATGCATCTGCTACCACATAAGCTCTACCGGGATGGTAAGCCAAACTGAAGTCATAATCTTTTAGATACTCCATCCACCTGCACTACCTTAAATTCAGATCCTTCTGAGAGAAGATATATTTTAAACTCTTATGATCAGTAAATATCTCAAACCTCTCACCATATAAATAGTGCCGCCAAATCTTCAATGCAAAAACAACTACTGCCAGCTCTAAATCATGTGTTGGATAATTTTCTTCATGTTTCTTTAACTGCCTGGAGGCATAGGCTACTACTTTGCCATGCTACATCAAAACTGCACCCAAACCCCTCCTAGATGCATCTGTGTATAAAACAAATCCGCCATTGCCTGACGGAATCTCCAATATCGGGGCTGAAGTCAACCTCTTTTTCAATTTCGCAAAACTGCACCTGCAATCTGAAGACTATACAAAGGGAACTCCCTTCCTTGTTAACCTTGTCATTGGAGTTGCTATCTTGGAGAAATCCTGAATAAACCTTCTGTAGTAACCTGTAAGACCCAGAAAACTCCTGATCTCTGACACTGTCTTTGGTTCCTCCCATTTCATTACTACCTCAACCTTGGCTGAGTCGACTGCAACACCCTCACCTGATATCACATGGCCCAAAAACTGAATTTCTTTCAGCCAGAATTCACACTTACTGAATCTGGCATACAACTGGTGCTCTCTTAACGTTTGCAAAGTGATTCGCAAGTGTGCTGCATGCTCCTCTTCTAACGTTGAGTAGAACAAAATATCATCTATGAAGACCACTATAAATTGATCCAAATATGGGTGAAAAATCCTGTTCATCAGATTCATAAAAGCTGCTGGCGCATTTGTCAACCCAAATGGCATCACCACGAACTCATAATGCCTATACCTGGTCCTGAAAGCTGTCTTATCAATATCATCCTCCCTGATCCGCAACTGATGACATCCTGACCTCAAATCTATCTTTGAAAATACTTTGGCTGATTGAAGCTGATCGAACAGATCATCTATTCTGAGGAGTGGATACTTATTATTGATGGTGACTTTGTTCAACTGCCGATAATCTATACACATTCTCAGACTGCCATCTTTCTTTCTGACAAATAATACTGGCGCTCCCCACGGTGAATGACTGGGCCTGATGAAACCTTTCTCTAACAGCTCCTGCAACTGCTTCTTCAATTTCTTTAACTCTGCTGGTGCCATTCTGTACGGTGCCTTGAAGATTGGCATACTGCCCGGCTGCAACTCAACTGTGAAATCCACTTCCCTGTGTGGAGCTAACCCTGGCAAATCTTCTGGGAACACATCTGCAAACTCCCTAACCACTGGCACTGAATTTACAGACTTACCAAACTCAACTAAACTAACTGAGGCAAGGTACGCTACACACCCAGCATTAATTAACCTCCTAGCTCTAAGTGCAGAAATAATAAACTTAGGTGTGTAAAAATGCATACCTTGGAACTCAAACACTGCTCCGCCCAGCCTACAAAACCTGACTTTTTTTTTCCTGCAATCTACCATCGCCCATAGGCTTCTAACCAATCCATTCCCAAAATCATATCATAATATTTCAATGTCAAAGCATACAACCTTGTTGGCATTTGATTCCCTTGAATCACTATCGGAACTTCATCTAGAAAACATGAGGTAAGCATGTACCCTCCTGAGGGAATCTCTACAACCAATTCACACTGCCTCTCTTCTAAGAGATGTACCATACTATCCAAAAAATCTTCGGAAATAAACGAATGGGAAGCATCCGGATCTATTAACACTCTAACAGAAAAATCAAAGAGCGGTAATATACCTTCAATAAGATTGGATGCCTCTGCCTGAGCTCTGGTAACTGCCATCACCCGACCCCGACCTCCTCTCTGGTACGGTGCACCTCTGCCTCGCTCTGCTGGCTGTTGCTGGGTCCCTCTGCCATAACTGTATTCTCGTGGAAGCGAACAATTTCTTGCTAAATGCCCTGGCTGCCCACAGTTGTAACATCTGAAGGTTGGATATGCCGTGGGCTGCCCTGCTGTGCTCTGCTGTGACTCCTCTGGGGCCGGTGCCGGTGGCCTGAAACCACAACCCTGCTGGAAACCGCCCTGCTGCCTACCTCCACCTCGACCTCCTCCTCCTCGGAAGAATTTCTTTATCTGCTTACCCCACTTTGCAATCCCTGATGACGAAGGAGCTCCGGAGGGTGCCTTACCCTTGCTAATGCTCGCTGACCGCTGAGGAAGCCGAAAACTACCTGAACCACCTGACTGTTCCTGCCTAGCCCGAACAGTCCTCTCCAGAATCGCTGCTCGCTATGCTGCCTCCTCTACTGTCTTGCACATAAGGGGAATGACTGCATGTAAGGCCCTTGATTTTCATAGTGTATGTTTGCATATGTGTACATATGTGTATATGTGTGTATACATGTATATTATGTATAGAAGTTAATTTAATAACTATGGCATGTATGGTAGTATTGTAATGTATATATATATATATATATATGTGGATATTGAGTTCTGCAGCTTAAGTTGTTCTGTCGACCAGTAGGCGTCCACATCAATTGACGTTTACTGGGGATTAGCGGCCACATCGATTGACGCTAACCAAGGACTGACGACATGTGATCTGGACGTCTATTTTCCAGATCTGTTGCGATTCCAGATCCAGAAACGCCCCCGAAAATCGCGTCTCTAGGTTTGGTAACCGTCCCCCAACAGCTCTATCCCTTACCCCGAACTCATATCTGACCCTAGCCCTTTATAAGAACTGAGATCTGGCATAGATGAGTCCCTTTTGACTCTTTTGTCAAAACCCTAAAATTCTGTGCGAAAAACCTGATCTTTGCAACCTCTGATCCAGCAACCGACGACTCTTTCTGGCGATCTTCCACAACTGGAGGAGAGTCTACACATAGGAGAAGGGTTCCCCATCACCGGATAGCGTGCTACATCAACAAAGGACTCGGTGGAAGGAGGAATCGAAGGCTCTTTGGCACAGGCCGAGGAGAGCTCCTCCGACACAAATCGACGGTTGTGGAATTTACCTAAGGCAAGTAACCTTCCCACACAGTCCCTACATGTGTCTAGTATGTCCCAGGAATTTTGTGGATTTTTTCTCGTGTCCTGGAACCCCCATTCAAGTGATTTTATGTGAGCAGTCTGTGTTTTGCACAGACAGGAGATTAACGGCACAATATCTTGCCGTTAAGATCCTGAGTTGGCGGCAGTCTTTGATTCCGTTAACCTGCTAAACGGCTTACCCCTTGCCGTTAAGTTCGCCAGACTGCAGCAATAAGCTGGTCTGACTTATATAACCTAGTTTCCGGAATTTTCTGTATGAGGATATAAAGTAAATTGTGTGTAATATAAAGTAAGCAATATGGAATGTGCTATGTAATTTTGGTGAATTTTCGTTCACTGTAGAATTGTGGAAAATTTCTGAAGTTTAGTGCTTGAGCATGATTAATTTGTTACTGTGTGAATCTGTAAGAGATCAATGTCAGAAAATTTATGTGATGTGTACACTATTAGTAGAACATATTGTCAAATTTTGGGAATGATCTGCTAACTGTGTGAATTAATATGTTTTCTGGAAATAGAAATAGTGAGCATGACTAGATTGTGTAGAAAATCTATCTAATTCTACGAAAGTAGATAAATTCCTAAAAATGTACACATGATTGGTATTGTCAGTATGCATGTGAAGAATAAATTGTGAGACCGAATGTTAACAATATTGTGAATTTGATTATTTTAATCAGAAATTTGATCACTGTTTTAATTTTAGAAAATAGTGAAATCATCAGAAAAATGTGGAAATTCGTCTGTGTTATGTGTGAACAGTAAGTAACATGTGGTTAAAATTTCATGAGAATTGATAAACCGTAGGTACAATCTTATTTATTCCATCTTAAATGATTTCTTAAGCCATGATTAATATAATTACTGTTTAATACCTTTTTAATTACAGCATGCTAATGACATATAAACTGATGTAACCTCACCAACAGTAGTACCATGATAGGGAATCTGAAATATGTGTATAGATATGAATACAAGAAATGTGTCAAAAATGATGTGAAATTATGTATTAAAAATGTGAAAGTGTGCCGAGGGTGACACTGCTACCTAGAGGGCTGTGGAACTGTACTGTGGTAAAGCCCCCACGGAAAAGTTCAAATGTGTGATATCCCACGGGCATTGGGATTAAATCATGGAGGCGAACAAGTATCGCTGGTTAGGGTAGAGAGTGCTTCTCCCGGTTCTGCGCAGTAACTAAGAATTGTCACTAGTATGCCTAGGTGATGATTATGTGTGGTGATTAGTGTGTGTCCTTCTTTGGTGGTTTGGGCTATGTGTCACGGCATTAATAAATGTGAATTTGTGTTAAGTGAAAGTGCATGTATAAATTGTGAGATTGTGTAAATGAGCATGTGTTAGTTTAAACTCTTGTGATAGCATGTAAATTGATAGTCTTATATGCTATGTGACTTGTCTATAACAAGTAGTTCCATGTGTAAATGATTTAGAATCCATGTTAGGGAATTGTGTTTCTTTTGTAAGTAGTTTCCATGCTTAAGGTAATAAATGTTACTTTATACATGTTATGAACATGTGATTGAGTTGACATATTGATAATTGTGTAGAAAGCATGTGATAGGCATTTAGCTAGTAAATACTTCATATTAAATAAATGTCATGTGAAAAAAAAAATGTGTAGAACTCATGTTTAGGATTCTAATTGTTAAGATTGTTAAATTCTATGCCTAAGTGTGATATCAAATGTAGATGACATGCAGTACATGTAAGTTTTGTGTGCTTAGCGTTACTTGTTGAGTTCCATGAACTCATTCTTGCTTCGGCGTATAGGTATTGAGACTACTACTTCTTCCGAGGAGATCACTAGGAGCGACTCGGAGCGGGAGTAGGAGATTAAGATTGGACATATTAATGTATTTTCCCTTATTTGAAAAAAAAATGTAATAAAGACTCTGCGTAGTCTAATGTGGACATTGTACTCTTTTGTCTCTTATTTATGAACTGTTTAGCTCTTTTATTTCTATATGGACTGTGGATAAAATGTTGATGATGGAATACAAATCCTAATTCAGTTCTTTTAAATTCCATTGCCATGTGTTATTTATATTTGTGTATATTCATCCTTGTGTACAATTGTTGGGTAAATGTCCCACTGTAATGGCATTCTTTATATCGACGTGGGATGGTATATCCGTACCGGTATAAAGAGGGTCGTTACACTGCATCCTGCAACTCTGCTCTCAAACCTCTACTAAAATATTCCACTATCATGGTATTATTTGTCACCACGTATGGAGCACATTTGCTCAGTGCCATGAACCTCATCTGATATTCCATCACCGACAAATTCCCCTGCTGGAATGTCCTGAACTGCTCCCTCTTCATTTGCTGCACTTGGACTGGAAAGAAAGTATCATTGAAAATTGTCAAAAACTCTGGCCAAGTGATGGTGTCCTCAGACCTCCCTGCAAACACCGTCTGCATCTTCAACCTCCGCCACTCCTGAGCAAAACCTCGTAGCTGGTAAGTGGCAAGGATCACCCTATCTGTCGACGAGCACCTCATCATCACAAACACTCTCTCAACCTCATGCACCCAGTGCTCTGCTGTGTCTGGGTTGGGGCCTCCTGAGAACGTAGGGGGCTGCAACCTCAGAAACCTTTCTACTAGTACTATGGGATCCTCTACTCCAACTGGTCGTGCTGGTACTGCTGGGGGTACGGGTACAAAAGGGGGTACCTTGACTCCTGATGGTACTGGTGCTACTGGTACTGCCTCCTCAACGACTGGTGGCATCGCAGTTGCTTGCTGTACTGGCGCCAGCTGATCTAACCTCATCCGTATATCTATAAGACTCTCCCAGATTCTTTCTATCATCCGCTGTGTAGGATCCTCTCCAGACTCCTCTCCACCACCTCCCCAATCCCTTCTATCTGCCATCTCTGATCCTGCACAAACATCATTCCAACGACACAACATAGAATAAATCAATACAAAACCATGGTCACTACCAGCAGTGGGCTAAAGTAGACAAGTGGCTATGCTAATTCTGATTCCTTTATATTCACACAGACCTTGCTCTGATACCAACTGTAGCGGTCCTCGTTGTTCAAACTCGTTAACCTAATAACGAGCCCGACACGACTTCGCCTCCCACAAACCGGCCGAAGCCTCGCAAGGGATACCATTCACATGTCTGTAGAAATACAAAGAAAACAACTCAAATATATATATAAGATTGTCAATCTCACAAATATTTACATGAAATAAACATAGCCAGTTCCTCAACTGTAACCAAACTAGTACAACAACAACCTGGGGCATACCCCGAGGTGTACAACAGGAAGGAAAATTACACTGCTGGAGGTAGTGCAGACCCTGCACCGCTACGGTGCGGCTCAGAACTAGATGACGGGTGTGAAGTCTCCTGCTCTCCCTCATCTGAAAGGGGGTAGGGGTGAGCCTCTCGAGTCACTGGCTCAGTAGGGAAACTCCCTTAAAAACCGAGCAACCAACACAAGTAGTAAAGCAGGAGGCTACACTAACAATTTATAGAACTAGTTAACATGATATAAAGCTGTAAATATCACTTACCACTTGCCTCTTAACAGAAAACAACAATAATAAATAAACGGCAAACCACAATCAGGCGTACGTGCTAAAGTAGAAGAACGCCACACTCGGGCCACGTAGACTGGCTCGCGACACCAGTAACTAATCCGGACAAACCACACTGGACTACTTCTCAGTCTCGCAGCCATGGATGAAAGGTCCAGCTGCCGCTCCATCAAACACAAGCCAAGAAACTGTGGAGACCAACCAACACCACTCCTACGGACCACACTGCCGCAGGCCCATGCCTGGCACCTTTAGGGACTTTGGCTCGAGCTCTCTAAAGTGAGGCACTGGAAAATAGGACTAGCTGGGGCCCAGTATGTCTACTGGTGTCTGTCGCCCGCAACTACGAGCGTGCTACAAGCGACAAACACAAACTCTCTCTCAAGTCGTCGTCCCTCTACCGTCTTTCCCTCAGCCGGACGTACTACCCTACACAAAGTGAGGGTGTCCAGGAAGATGACAAGACCTCGTCGGTACCCAGTATCGGGACAAGCCCCGAGCACACACACGTGTTGGCTCACACAAAACCTGGGCTCCCAACTGAAGAGGCATCCACGGTAGTCGTCATACTACTCGCCACGCACACACAAACCACGTGCACACCGCACAAGCCACGTGAAACCCCACGATAACTGCGTGAACACTACGCAAACCACACACACAGCACACTCCCCGAGCGCTACAGGTGCCAATGCACCACTTACCATTGCCATGCATCACCATACACGACAATCAGATAACATCCTTACATGCACAAACATAAACAGACCCTCGACTGTGAACGCGACAGGGTCCCATGTCGCCATCTGAACGCGACACCCCGATATGTCGTGTTCAAGAACATGAACATGACGGGTCGGCCTGTCGCGACCTGATCGCGATATGAGGGTCCGTCGCCTTCACAGGCAGGAACCTTAATCCGGGGACCACTCGCTAGATCTCCCCTTTAGACCCTGCAAACCAGTGTTTTTATCCATTTTTCATGCTTTAATGTGTGTCTTAGCATGGTATCTACAGTTTGTAAAGCCAATAACACATTAAACACGACACACACACAATCCATGCGATAAAACAGGTGGAATCTCCCTACCTCCTCGAAGAACGTGAAGAACAAGATCTACACAGCGTTTCCCCTGCTCCACGCGACGACCTCGCGGCGAGAGCACGCCAAGAACTCCCTTGGAACGCTAAATCGTCGCAAAACCACACAACAACACCTCTCCTGGCCGAGTAGCGCATGCAAAAGTTCTGTCGACCAAAACTCTCTTAAAACGAAGCTCGGTTGGGAACGTGACGTAGCACACTGTCGCGACCTGAATGTGACGGTTGTGGCCGTCGCCTTCCCACTCCTGACGTCAGCATGCCCCGCCCCGCATGCGACAGGCGACGTGCATGTAGACATCGACCCAAACAGCGGTTCTATGAATGCGACACCCAGGGCCATCGCGTTCAGAATGCGACGCCCCTCACTGTCGTGTTCACATACAGTGAACATGTAGGCGCGTTGGGCCTAACATCTCGGCCCACAACGCCCCGAAACTTGCGTAGACACCTGCTAAGCATGTAATTGGCCACACACTGGTCTCCACAAGCACAATGACACGATCCAAACGATCAATACGCTACTCCTGCAAAGCACAACTCATAAGCACCAAACTAGATAAAACCTAAACTTAACACAAGTACATGCATACATAATTAATAAATACCTGCAGTATATAAAAGGCCAAACTAACTTTATCCTCCTCAGCACACCTAATGGCTCGGAAGATCTTCTCAATCTCCCTCATCCAGCTCTCCACCAAAAGTGGCTGACTCTCCCCCTTAAAAGAGGGCGGAGCCATTCTCTTGAATCTCTCCATGATGGAAGGACCACCATGGCCTTGCTCCTGAGGAATTGGATCTGGAGCCTGAGCCTGCCACAACTAGAAATATAAGCAACATATATAACAATCATACATTTAATAAAAACAGGCTACTCTATTTAACAATTCTAACCTGAGACTGCAGTTGAGCCTGCAGTGCCGCTTGAGTATGCGCTTGGGTCTGCATAGCCTGAACCAGACCTTGCATGAACACTCCATAATCCACAAGCGATGGTGGAGGAAATACTGTAGGACCCTGTGGTGCTGGGGCTTGCTGCTCACCCCTGTCCTCACGCCTCTGCTCGTCATCTCGAGTCTGGGCACCATACCTACAATGAGTAGCCATAGCCTGTAAAACAATTTAATCTAGTTAGAAACTAAGTTATTTAGTCCTAACCATTTTCTTAACTATCTTTCATTCATTATTAGACATTTTCTACGTATATGGACAAATTCTATTAAGACTTAGCATATTGTGAAGATGATGGTATATTCACGTACAATCTCAACCTGGGTTGCTCTGATACCAATCTTTGTAACAACCCTCCTTATACTGGTACGATTATACCAATCCATGTCGGTACAAAGAACGTCATCATAGTGGGACATTTACCTAACACTAAACAATAGATTGAGATGTACATGTATATCAAAAGAGTACAACGAAAATAAATGTATTTTTCTCATTCCATCATCATCACATAATCCACAGTCTATATAGATATAAATGAAATAACACCGTCCACATTATTACATGTCCAAATAAAAATACATTGTCCATATGAATTATATAATTTCAAAGTTTACATACTATGAAAAGAAAGTAACAACGTAGTAACGTCCACAAGTGAAGCTACTCCTCGCGCTCGGAGTCGCTCCTCACTATGTCCTCCTCAGGAATGGAGGTACCTGCCTCACCTGTACGCCAAAGCAAGAATGAGTTTTATAAAAAGACCTAGCAAACAATCCAAAGATAGCATCCTTACACATATCACACACATATGCTAGTCTTTTAAATATGAAAGAAACGCATGTTGCATGCTACGTATCAAATAAACCACTTATTCATGAAGACCTATAGCATGCTTTCTACACATTATATCCAACATGATTCAAAGGTTCTAATTTCATTCAAATTATTTCACAATTATATGCAATTAAAGCATGCAATTATGTACATGGTGAATAGCACACCTAGCATGATATCTAATCATTTCTCATGCAATTATAACACTTATCCATGCATTTAACTTGCTGTTTTAATATGAATAAATCACATTCTCATGAAGTCACATCATTTCACATACTAACATATTCACATTTTACTATCACATGTTCACTTTTCACATTTGCACATTTTCACATATCCACATTTCACATATGCACACTTTTTAAACTTAATTGTCGTGACACACAGTCCAAACCACCATAAGAAGGACACACATCACATACACATACCCGTCACCTAGGCAACACAGTGACGAATCTTGGTTAACTGCGCAGAACCGGGAGAAGCCCTCTCCACCCTAACCAGTGGTACTTGTCCACCTCCAGGATTTCATCCTAATGCCCATAGGATATCACACACATTGAGCCTTCCCATAGGGACTTTACTACAGTACGGCTGGTAGCAGTGTCAATCTCGGCACAATTTTACACATTCACACTTTATCACATTGTTTACATAATTCACATGCATGGTTTAACACATTTACTTGCATTTTAAATAAACACACATGCTTTAGTTCACAGGATATGATGTTACTATTTCACAATGACAAATAACTCATAACACAGTCCTAATCGTGCTGCTAATCATTGTATTTCACATGATTAAACTTAAACGTGTTTATCATGGTCATATGTCTTATTAACTAATAACAGTACCTACTGTTATCAAAATAGAACAAAATTTTTATCACAGGCTTCACACAGATCATATGTCACATACCTAAATTTTTAGATTTTTCGGAACATTAAAGCAAATTTTAACAATTAAAACATGTCACATGCATATTTATTAATAAACTCATTTAAACATGATTCACAGTAAAACAGTTGTACTAAACAGTTCCAAAACCTGAAAACTGTCATCATAAGATCATGAAATATTTATGGAACCCTAATACACAGTGGATATATTTATTCAGGATTTATCATGGTCAGATCATGCTCAATGTCCAATTACATAAATTTTAATAAATAGTATACAGAAATTCGACATATCCTCATGACATGACCTACTGACTGTACCTGACCACATATAATTTTTACAGCATGCATATATACAGAGCAGTCCGACAACCACATCACAGAGATCAAAACAGTCATTCTGTAAAACCTGAAGAACTTGGCGGCAAAGGGGTTGCCGCCAACCGGAGTTAACGGTACACGATGTTGCCGCCAACTCAAGATCTTGACTACAGCAAGCTTGCCGTCAAGTTCCTATCTGCAGAAAACACAGACCGAATGCAATACACAAGGGGAATTGGAGGTTCCAGGACACGAGAAAAAATCTGCAAAAATCCTAAGACCTAAAGGACATGTGCAGGGATGAAATCCCTCGATTACTTGCCTGAGAAAAATTGTCTAATGGGATTAATTTGCCGAAGAAGCCCTCCTCGGCAAGCCCAGAAGGTGCTCAAAAACGTCACAGATCCGGTCTTTCTGTTGATGTAGGTCGCACACCGAAGTCGGGGAAGCTTCCTCAATGTCAAGTTCACCTCCCAGTCGAAGAAGATCACCAGGAGAACTCCTTTCACGCCGGATCAAGCTTGCACAAAACCGGTTTTTCTCCACAGCAAACCCTATGTTTCTCAAAAGCCAAAAGACCTAACCTCTCCCAAATCTGGGTGTTTTATAGGGTTAAGGCGTCGGGGTACGCATTAAGGTTGGAATCCTACCATTGGAGGTGGGTTTCCAAATCCAGAACTGGGGAAAACATAGTCGTTTCCCGATCTGAAATCGTAACAGAAACTGAGAAGTAAACGGCCACTTCTCTGCCGTTAACAGGAAATAAACGTCCATCGATCTGGACGCCGACTCTGAGTCAACGGCACACTAGTTGATGTCAACATGCCCTCAATGTCAATGGATGTTGACATTTACTGGCATCTCGACTAGAAAACAGAAACATCAAATAGCATATATACATCATATACAAATACCTACAATAGGCCCTGTATAATTTAAATACAATATGCACAATTAAATAAAGATAATATATATATATACAGAAATAAGTACGTATATACATATATGCACATATACACATAAACAATGTACACAAAAGCAACTTAGTATAATATGACAAAATCCGAATAATGAGAACAAAGTTCGAGGGCCTTACACTTGGAGTCTTCTTTAACTGTAGCTTTTATGTGCCACATAGGTGGAATGGATCTTAAGATCTTTCTCACAATCTTCGAATTTGTATAGGATTTTTTAGTGCACTTTAGCCATTTGTGATCTTCATGAGTCATGCAAACATTTCAGAAATCATTTGCACTAGGCTCATATGGGACATCTCATACTCCTGCACTATTGCTTTTATCTCCTTGACTTCGGAGGTGCCTTCATATATTAACTTGAGTTTGTCCGACATCTCCTTCGCTAAACCGCATATAGAGACATAGAAAAGCTCATCAGGATGGATAGCACACTACATAATATTCATGGCACTATAAATTATCTTAGATTTCTTCATGTCATCCTTTATCCATTTTCCCTCATCTTTGGGCAGCTCATAAGGACCCTTATGCATGACTTTTCAGACCTCATAATCTTGACCCGTAGAAAGACTTGCACACGGTTCTTCTAGTAAGCATAGTTGTTGCCATCGAAGATCATGGGACGATGGATGGAGTAACCCTCTAGAATAAAGTTTTTACTGGCCATTACACTCAAGGATCTACTGTAAGATAAGGCATTTTGTTCTGATACCAATTGATATAATTGAGTATGATGGTCAACCAAGATGGGACGGGTGAATTAGATGGCTGACTTTTTTGAAAATTATTGCAGACTTACAAAAACTAAATTTGCACAAGTATCGAACTCCCTAAACTAAGTCATGTGAGAACTAGAAATGGAAGATAAGGAAAGCACACACACGACACACAAATTTAGGTGGTTTAGTCACACAACGTATGTGCCTACGTCCACCCCCACTGACGTGGAGCGGAATCCACTATGGATTTTTGGCCATGGGTACAGTAAAACCCAAACCCCACATACACATACACGGTGCAATAACACCATTTGACCGTTCACAAGCTATAAATGCTCGACTCAAGAAAACAAACTTGAAGCCACACACACACAGGATCGTTAAGATCAATCTCAATATAATAAAGCCAACATAGAGGAAAGAAGATAGAACAAAGATAGCTCAGTCACAAGTGATGGCTCGAAGTAGCCAGTAGGGATGGCACAATGAATCCAATTGCCTCCTGAAGCGAAAACGATGTCGTAATACGATCTGAAGCCTCTAGGTGGTTTTCAATAGTTCATTCCATGCTTGGTCGAGGTCCAACAAATAGTCAACATGTTCTCTTGAAGGTACACACCCAAATTTGCCCAATCCATCCTCAAAAAGTGAGCCAAGCCTTGAGAAATGTACTCCATCATCTAGTTTATATACTAGGGTGTAGGAGGATCAATCTTGACCACACATTGATTCCCTTAGTCCTTGGATTGGCAAGCCACGAAAAGAGTCCATCCAAATATGGTAATTGCATGTCTCAAAATTGGTCGACCTAAAATCCCAAGTTGGTTGAGCATTTTTCTTCTCTCATTGAAGACCAAATGGACCCTACTATCTGGATGCCACCCAGATAGAAATCGATCCACCAATCATAAGAAATCAGTTGTCCGATTTGAGACTAGGCCAACTGGGTGTCTGAGGGTGCTCATTGGATAAATCGGTGGACCAAATAGGCAAAATCAGTCAACCTGAAATCAGATTTCAATCGACCTAAATCTGTACATGCAGAACAAGTCACCATGTTAATATGTGTATAGAAATGGCTATAAAATGAGTTTTACTATAAGATAAAATCTGCAATTTTGAGGGCATATGCAAGACTCTAAAACACATCTAAAAACATAAATTAGGCCCGAAAATAAGTCATACAAAAATATGAACAAAATACACAATAAATGCACACTGTGAAGCATAAATGTGAAATCTTTTTGAAGCGTCTCTTGGCCACTATTGCAACACATTTCAAGACCATAAAAATTTGATTATTTGCACACTTAGCACACATTTTAGGCCATCAATATCAATATAAAAATATCAAACTCATTTTTGATGTGCATGAAGTCCATTTAAATAAATTCGACACTCAAGAATTCATCAACACAATATAGTAATTTGTGATCATCAAAATCTACATAGTACAACAACTAGAACTCCTTCATCGAGGCCTCTGTAAGTCTATGTGAGCATGGAATTCCTTTAAGATGCCAAGTAGCTTGTACCATAAACAATTACATATCATGTTGGACTCTGTGGGACCTATACGACACGTTCCGACTAGCCTACTTTCTCTGATTGAAAACGTGCATGCATTAGTGTTCATGTTCTAAACACTCCACTATTGAGCAGCGTGTCTTCCTAATAAATACACTCCTATCTTTGACCATGTTCTGATCATGACAAGGGGATAGACTACGTTCAACCTAGTGTACGGAATCGTCACGGAGGCATCAAATGCACAACGAAAAGAAGTTTAAAACAAAAATGATTTCAACACACCTTGTTATCAGACCAGGATGATGTCGGGGCATGGAACCTACATACTAACCATACAAGGATGAGACCTTCTTGTAGGATTGAATGGGTGGACGGATCAGATCTAGAAGGGGGGGTTGAATAGATCTGACACCAATTAATGCGGAAGCTCAAGCAATTTAAAAAAATGCTTCGAATCAAAGATCAATTCACCCAAACAATTTAGTGATCTGAAGTGTGAGTGTGTGTAGATGATGTGTGAAGCAATTCAACAAATAGTGTTAGTGCAAAATCCTATGCAAGCATCTAGCGCAGACAAGAAGATCAAACCATTGCACATAGGATTTTCAGGTGGTTCGGAAATCACACCATGTGATTCCTACATCCACCCCTCACACAGTGAGGCTCCACTACTCAAAAGAGTACAACACACACCGGGACACAACGACTCCAAACAACTTTGAGTTCAACGACTCACAAACTGAGCACGACGGCTCAAACAACAACCAGAGCACGACGACTCCAAATTGAGCACGATGGCTCAAACCACACCGTGAGTGCGATGACTAATAAACCAGAGCTCGACGGCTCCCAAAACACAAGCTAGATCAAAGACAACAGAAATCAGATCCTCTAGCAATGATCTGATTCAAGACAAATTCGTACACAAAAATTTGTGCAGAACTTCATGCACAAATCTCATAGACGAAATAAAGAAGAACAAACTCTGAAGTGAGAAATGGATGTAGAATGAGTGTTCTTCGATGAAGAGGCCTTGCAGATGCTTCAATTGAGGAGCCTTGATGGAAATCGATGGAGATTCTCCTCAATTGGCGATGCTCTGCTTTGATGGCATCTGAATTGCCAGAAATCCTTCTTCTCCTGTGCCTCTTCAGTTGGATCTGCTCCCTTGCCTAGCACAACAAGCTTCTCTCCAGAGATTCCCCTTGATTCCCACGTCCTTCCTCTTGAAAGGATGGCCTGCAACTTCTGGAGATGGAGCAAGATCTAGAAAGCCCCCTTTGGCCGCCAAAAAGCTTCTTTTGGAAGTGTATGGGCTCTCTTGCCTTTGGGGTACAAGGAACATGGGTATTTATAGCCCCATATGTCCATAAAGTGCCTTGGGGTGCATGGGCACAGAAACCTAGGTCAAATCCCCTAATTCCCAAGCAGCTACGTGTCCAGAAAAATTCACGTTTTTGAGTTTCAGGTGGACTGTGTCGACACCACCAGGGAGTGTGTCGACACACTGTCCCATTTGCGCAAAATTGGTCTTCTGGGAACTGGGTCTATTGTCGACACACTCACTGGCTGTGTTGACACACTGTCCCAGTCTGGCAACTGGGTCTTCTGGAATCTGGGACTAGTGTCGACCTGACCATTGAGTGTGTCGACACGACTGGCAGACTGTGTCAACACACAAGTGGACTGTGTCGACACCACTTGAGACAAATTTGTGTAAACCTGAAAATATAAAGTGTAAATAATTAATACAAGATATTATCATTAAAATATGAGATATTAAACATCAAAAACATGTTGTCTAAACATTATTGTGATATGTATAAAATGTATAACATGTTCAACATGTCATCATCAAAATCACAATATGTCATCATTAAAATCACAATATGTCATCATCAAAATCAAAGTATGAGTGATGTTCATTGGTCATCATTAAAATACAACTTCAGGAAATTCCAAAATTCACTCAACCCAACAATCTCCCCATTTTTGATGATGACAAAATATATGCACAGTCTCCCAATAACCTGACTCCCTTGACTGCAATAACTCCCCTTGACCATATACACCCTTTGAACTTTCTCCCCATAAAGAACTTTCTCCCCCTAGTAACTTTTACTTTCTCCTCCTTCGAGGAACTTTCTCCCACTTTTTGACAGCATCAAAAAGTTAGACAAGAGAGAGAAACAAAGATTGTAGGAGATCAAGAAATGAAATGTAGGAAATGAATGGTCAGAAGTAATCAAAATAAGTGAGGCAAAGTGATATTGTCAAATGAGAGAAATGATTGTGTTTTTGGTACTGTGCCACAAAGTTTAATCACAAAGATACACTCAACACAAGGTATAGCAAAAATATAATGATCTGAACGTAGTTAAAATAATGATGCAAATGTGAAGTAAAGTGACCTATATGAATGAGCAGAAATATTTAACAAGAATGTTAGGAGCTTTAAGTTTAACACAATGTAGAATAATAGGTCTAAACTCAGTATACATGAACTTGATTAAGATCTTAAGCTTTTCTATCCTATCTTTTGATTTTCTTGAATTTTGGCTTGGAAAGAATACAATAATAAGTTAGTTAAATCTCACTTTTCAGTGCAAGAGATCACATTGATTAGATGCAAGACCTCCTGATTACTCAGTGGTTTAACTTTCATTATCTTATACAGAGTTGAAAATTTTGATTTCCAATTTTTGACGCGAAACAAATCACTTTTTAGGTGAAATGGCCCAGTTACTCAGCAGTTCAAAAATTTACATTGCTCTGCTTGTATCTTTCCAATTATTGATCATTTTGATCATTTTCTTTTGATGTTTTGCAGGAATATGTTTGCTTTGACCAGAAAATTCATGACTACGAAGTTAGAAAAATTATTCTTAACATGTGGTAAAAATGAAGCTTAAACATACACATGTGAAATATTAAAGCCACTCATGTGCCTATAATAGTGTGTTGCAAATCATTTTTAAAACATTCAGTATTAAGATTGCTTAACCTTGAAATGATACTGAATCTTTGAAATTAAACTAAATGCACAATGAGTTTAGTTTCAATGTTTTAATTCTCTCATAAGAAAATAGCACAAGAACTCAAAAATTCTGATGACTTTGGGGTTCAAAATAGAAAAGTAAGTTCAAGAGATATGACAATGACTCCCCCTTTCATGTATCTCCCCCTTACAAGGTGAACATGAAGAATATTGAAGAAATAGGGAAAACAGAATGAACATGAATGTTTTATTTGAAAGACAAGGACTCCCCCTCAACAATTGCATACAAGACTCTTGATACTTGGCGGAGACATATACTCACGCATAGTGAAAGTGTCCAGAAAAGCCTGACTTGTCTTTCTTCAAATCACCATTTGATATACCAAGAATGCCAATGCAATGTAAGAGTGAGGAATTCATTTGCAGGAACATTTGACAACAAACTGAATGGGAGTTGATGATAAATCAGATATGAAAGAATATTTCTTCAGCATTTCACTCAAAGATTCTTTTGACTCACTTCCCCATAAGATATGCATGATATAAAATGATCATTTAGGCAATTCAGATATGTTCATTCAAAGTAGTTTGCACAGAAAGAATATAAACATGATCAAGCATGCATTAACAAGAAATTTATTGAAGGAGAAAAGTTGCAAAGACTTAAAATAAAGTTTTTGAGATTTTCATTTTTCTTGATGACCTTTTATGCAGGAAAAAAAACTATTGATACTTGGCGGAGAGTTTTTCTCACGCATGATGAGAGTTTCCAGACAAGCCTAACTTGTCCTTTCACATTTCACCATTTGATATACCACATAGTCACTGCAAAAAGGTCAATTATTATTTAGTTTTAGCATGAAATTCATTGCATTTTCAAGAACATTTTTTGCACTTTTTCAAATTTACTCCCCCTTAATATGGGCATGGATTGAAAAAGTTAGCAAGCAATTTACACATGATTATAACACAATTAGCTTTAAACATAACATGACTTTTGGTACTTGGCGGAGTATTTTACTCACGCATAATGATAGCTTCTAAACAAGCATAACTTGTTTTTCCACATGTCATCATTTGATATACCAAAAAAGTCAAAGCAGTTGATATGTACACAGAATCATGGGCACAGTTAAGCAAGCGTGATAATACAAACATGATTCCAATTGTTATGACATAAGGTTATTGTTGGGAGTAGCATCAGAACACATTTTTCATTGTTCAGATACAAAATCAAACATCATTTCAATTCATGCAATTCAAATTTGAAATGATAAAGAAGTTTTACCTAAATGGACTTCAATTGCTTTTCAAAGATTTTACCTGTGTTCTTCAATCATTTCTTGCCGTGCACAACCAATATCTTGAGTCCATTTACAATGGATGGCTGCAAGTCTCCTCAGCTTGCTGATTAAGCTGGTTTTGGGACCCACACTTGCTTGGGTCCTGCAATGAAATCAATGTTAGAGTGCAATAAAGATTGTTGAATCCAAAATGATTTTATTTTTGGTATAGATGCATTTCTTTCATTGACAGAACTATGAGTAGAATTAGTTCTAAATTTTCTTTTTACCTTGCTCAATGCATCTATGTTTTCATGAAGTGTTCAATTTATATTCACATGGAGTTTCTGAGCATTTTCAACAAAATCATGATTCTTAGTTACATGTGAATAATGTGAAAACTTTTGCAAGTAATTCAAGCCAAAATCATCATGGATGAAATGAAATAAACAAGTAGTCATGTTTCAATCACAACCATTTTTTTTTTTAATTAATGACTCTTACACAAGAAAGATCATTGGTACTTGGCGGAGGTTATTCCTCACACATAATGATAGTTTCCAGACAAGCCTGACTTGTCCTTCCACAGTTCACCATTTAATATACCGATTGATCTTTGCATAAGAGTCCTAATTGATTTTAGTTTTTATTTAGCAGGGAGTCTCTTAGAAGTATTTACCTTGTGAGATTTTCATTTTCTTTCATTCTCTTCACTTACTTTCCTTGTAGCCTTAGTCATGAAGCCTTCATTTTGAGATTGACTACAAGGATCCCTGCATCCAGCATTCAAGCAGCACATTTTAGAACCCAAACTTGTTTGGGTCCTAAGGATCTTCCATGAATTTACAACAATGATTTTTGAATCCAAAAGGATTTGATATTGGGTGTATTTTTCTGAAGACTAGAAACACTGGAATCTTGGTTTCTAATCTTAGAGCTATTGGTATAGAATGCACCACTGACATACTGAACATTTTGTTTTCTATTTTTCAGATTTTTATCATTGAGATTTTTAACATGAAATTCAGAAGAGATCTTTTGTGCAACAGTTCATTTTTCATGTACATAGAATTTCTGAGTGTTTTCAGCATGAACATGATCTTTATTCTTATGTACATTAACATGAAACATGGGAGCATACACAAGATTATCAATTCTATGCCAACATTCCCTAGAAGTATGCCCAAATTTATGACATGTGAAGCACTGAACTGATTTGACATATTTATGGAAATGTTGATCTCTATTCCAGCAAAATTTGGCTAAATGACCAGGTTTATTACAATTAAAGCAAATGAGATCATTTCTTACCTGGTACTTACCTTGGCATGTATGCATTTGCTGGAATCTCCTTTTCATGTGAGGAGGCTTACCATGAAGAGAAGGAGGTACCTTTTGGTGGCTCTTGACATGATGTGAATTTGAAACTTGCCTTGGAGCTTTTTGAACTAATGGAGGAAGTAGATGAATCTTCTTGATAGTAGCATTCTTCTTTTTCTCTGTCTGTTTCTGAACAAGAACTTTCACAAGTTTTTCATTAGAATTAATAGAGTTCTTGTTCGCAGCAGCTTTAACAAATGTTAATTTTGTTTTATTTTCATTTTTCTTATCTCTCACAGAGGCAAGACTTGTGTATTTAGTATTTTTCAATTCATGTTGAAGCTTCTGTTTTTCAGCTTTTAATGCAACAACTTCTTTTTCTGAAATTTGAAGTTTATCTAGCATGACATCCAAACCATTTTTCATCTTGTTCTTTTCATTTTCAAATTGAGCAATTTGTTTTTCCAATGGTTTGTCATGCAACAAACATTCAATCTTCCTTTTTAGATGACTATTTTCTTCAACAAGTTGTTTGCATCTTTCATTTATTTGATGATCATGCGCCATGTTAGAAATCTGTTTGTTTAATTGATCATTGTCAAATTTGAAGTTTTCATTGAGATCAATCAATTTTTCATTTTCATCTTTCAAATTAAGATTTTCAAATTCCAACTGATCATGATCTTCTTTCAACTTGGACAACTTGTTTTCACAAATTTTGATTTTATCTTTCAAACTTTCTTTTTCAGAATTCAATTTCTGAACTTCATTTTTCAAATTCTCATTTTCTTCTGAAAAATCTTTATCATTGTTCTGGAGCAATTCAAGTGTGTTTTTCAAAGTTTCACTTTCTTATGGCAATGTTTTAAAGTCTTTTTCAAATCTTTATTCTTAGTGTTCAGCTTTGCATTAAGATTTTGTATCTTCTCACAGAATTCAATCAATTCAGCATAAGACATGCCTTCATCTGCATCAGAATCAGAATTAGAATACATAAATGGATCTGGAATTGATTTACCTGATCTTATAGACCCATGTGAACTCTTGTGTTCTGGAGAGGATGCAGAATGCTCTGAGATCATGGAATGTGCTGTTAGAGCCAAAGTCTTTTGAATTGTTGATTTTCTAGATTCATTGAGGCTCTTCTTTGCCATTAAGTACTTGTGAATTTCTTTTGCTCCTTTTCTTTGTGAATCCTTTCCATCACTGCTGTTGGCCATAAAGCATAACTCCTCATTTGCTGAACTTGAAGAGTTCTCTTCTTCATCCTCACTTTGGTCTTCATCCGACCAAGTTGCAATCATGGCTTTTGGCTTCTTCAATTTGTTGTTCTTCTTATATTTGTCCTTTTGATCTCAGGACACTCACCCTTCATGTGTCCTATCTTGTTATACATGTAGCAAACAATATCTTCATCAGTTTTTTGATTTCTGCTTGCATTAAAATTTGAAGAAGAAGCATTCCTTTTACTAGAAGAATATTTTTTCTTTCCATTGAATTTTCCTCTTCTTGATTTTAAAAATTTTCTGAATTGCCTAGTCATGATGGCAAGTTCATCTTCATTAGACTCAGACTCATAAAAACTTGATTTTTCTTGATTTTTCTCTTTGTTGCTTGATGAAGTCTTAAGTGCTACTGGTTTAGCCTTAAGCATGTGTTCTTCACTTCTCTTCAGATTTATTTCATAAGTCATTAAAGATCCTATGAGTTCATCCAAAGAGATTTTGGATAAATCCTTAGAATCTTCAATTACTGTAGCCTTTGTGTGCCAATTGGATGATAGAGAGCACAAGATTTTTCTTACCAAATCAGCATCAGTGTAGTCCTTACCTAGAGCCTTCAGTCCATTTACAATAATCATGAACCTAGCAAACATTTCAGAGATTGATTCATCAGATTTCATCATGAATAATTCATATTCAGAGATAAGAATATTTGCTTTGGTTTCTTTAACTTGAGATGTTCCCTCATAGAGTAACTCAAGCTTAACCCACATCTCCTTGGCAGATTTGCACATGGAGATTCTTGAGTACTCCTTTGGGTGGACTGCACATTGAACCATGTTCATGGCACTGTAGTTCAGAGTGGCCCTCCTAATTTGCTCCCTGGTCCAGGTTTCCTCTTCTCCCTGGTTTTCATAGGGACCTACCTCAACTACCCTCCAAATCTCATAGTTCTGGGCTCTAAGGAAGACTTGCATGCGATTCTTCCAATAGGAATAGTCAGTCCCATTGAAGAAGGTGGCCTATTGATGGAATGGCCTTCAGATATAAAACCTTGAGAATCCATCAATTAAAATAAGATAATGAAAGGGCAAGCAAACAATTCAAGTAATTAACACAGAGATCAAACAGAAGCAATCAAATCAGATCAGAAACAGATATTAACCCGCTCTGATACCAATTGTAGGATCGAATGGGTGGATGGATCAGATCTAGAAGGGGGGGTTGAATAGATCTGACACCAATTAATGCGGAAGCTCAAGCAATTTAAAAAAATACTTCGAATCAGAGATCAATTCACCCAAACAATTTACTGATCTGAAGTGTGAGTGTGTGTAGATGATGTGTGAAGCAATTCAACAAATAGTGTTAGTGCAAAATCCTATGCAAGCATCTAGAGCAAACAAGAAGATCAAACCATTGCACATAGGATTTTTAGGTGGTTCGAAAATCACACCATGTGATTCCTACATCCACCCCTCACACAGTGAGGCTCCACTACTCAAAAGAGTACAACACACACCGGAGCACGACGACTCCAAACAACCTTGAGTTCAACGACTCACAAACTGAGCACGACGGCTCAAACAACAACTGGAGCACGACGACTCCAAATTGAGCACGACGGCTCAAACCACACCGTGAGTGCGACGACTCATAAACCAGAGCTCGACAGCTCCCAAAACACAAACTAGATCAAAGACAACAGAAATCAGATCCTCTAGCAATGATCTGATTCAAGACAAATTCGTACACAGAAATTTGTGCAGAACTTCATGCACAAATCTCATAGACGAAATAAAGAAGAACAAACTCTGAAGTGAGAAATGGATGTAGAATGAGTGTTCTTCGATGAAGAGGCCTTGCAGACGCTTCAATTGAGGAGCCTTGATGGAAATCGATGGAGATTCTCCTCAATTGGCGATGGTCTGCTTTGATGGCATCTGAATTGCCAGAAATCATTCTTCTCCTGCGCCTCTTCAGTTGGATCTGCTCCCTTGCCTAGCACAACAAGCTTCTCTCCAGAGATTCCCCTTGATTCCCACGTCCTTCCTCTTGAAAGGATGACCTGCAACTTCTGGAGATGGAGTAAGATCTGGAAAGCCCCCTTTGGCTGCCAAAAAGCTTCTTCTGGAAGTGTATGGGCTCTCTTGCCTTTGGGGTACAAGGAACATGGATATTTATAGCCCCATATGACCTCTCTCTGATACCACTTGTTGGATCGAGATGACACTAATGATGTCCTAGAGGGGGGAGAATAGGACTTCTTGCGCTTTAAACAAAAATTTTATCTGAAAGGAGGCAACTCTAAATAGAGTAGTTAGTGTTTAGTGTAGTGTGTGAAACAAGTGTAAATTGGTGGAAACAATCACACAAATGCACAATAATTTTTATCCTGGTTCGGCCCTTCCCACATGGAAGTCCTACGTCCAGTCCCCAAGCAACCTCTTGGGATTTCACTAACTGCCAAGAGAACTTGGCCTTCTCTCAACCTGAGAGGTATTACAATCCCACTTGCTCCCAAGCAAGTCTTCCCTTAACCAGGGGTACAAAGACTACCTATACAATAGGTCTTCCCTTCACAAGAGGGGCACTTCAAGAAACAAACCTCGTGCGGGTTATCAAATAAAAATGAGAAAACACTGGTGTGTCTGCTCAGCAAGATGAGCAAACACAGAGAATTTAAAAAGAATTACAAATAAGAATTCAGCTCTAGCTCTTTTGAATCTAACAGGGTGGACTGAAGAAAAGATCTAGAATTACAAATGCCACCTAATAGAAAAAGACTTCTAAGAACTTGAGAGCTTGGAAATTGCAGACGGAGGAGGCAACTCTCTTTCTTTCGATTCAGTAGAAGGCTTTTTGGAGACTCTTGCAAATGCAGATGGGAGTTGTGTTTCTATCTCTCTATCTGAGTTTCTTGGTTCCTTGTGTCTCTCGCTTGTTGAAAAACTTCGGCTTCTATATATGCTTCAGAGGCCTCAAGTTTCTGTTTGAAACTGTCCGTTAGAGGACTAGTCATTTGAGAAGTAGTCATTTGAGAAGTAGTTGTTGATCCTTTGGATTGAGACTTTGTTATACAATAGTCCTTCAGCTTTTGGATTTCCAATGACTTCAGGCTAAACTTGTAGCTTCAATCTTCATTAATTGTTCTGTAACACTCCATGCTGAAGACAAAGAGCAAGGCATGCTTCATAAATGTTCTGCAACAAAGGACAAGATAGAAAAAAGATACCTCCATACTTTCGGGGGTAGGTGAGACAGAAAAATATGTAAAGTATAAGAACCTCAGACAGACAGATGTTCAGTGCAATAAAAGACTGACAGACAGTTGCATCCAGAAGGTAAGGTGAGGTTCTAACAGTGGTAGGTGAACTCCTGATAGATACTCCATGCTGCCTATACTTACCATTGCATTTACTACAAGGAAACTATCAAAAGGGAGAGGATATAAACTTCTGATATAAAAACAAGAGACCAATTTGTATAAATATTTCAGATCTATTCAAAATATATTTTATGTGGTCTTTTTTAATATAAATTATCCTACCTAATAGAATAATTAAATAATGGTATTAATAAAGAGCATTATTCTGTAGAATATGCAAGTGTTAATCATACTGTAAGAGATCCCATAGGGATAGCAAACATATTGAATTACATAAACTCAAGATTTCATGGATCTTATGAAATGACAAACTTATACAGAAAATATTTTAAGTACAAAGAAGTTGATAGTACACTTCGACTTTCCTAAAGTCGGAGTCAAAAATAAGAGACAAAATGAACTTCGACTCTATAGAAGTCGCAGTAAGACTGATCACAAAATTCGACTTTTGGGAAGTCGGAGTGATAAGCATCAATCGGTCATACTTCGACTTCTGGGGAGTCGGAGTGAGGACTTCGACTTTCAAGGAGTTGGAGTATAATACAGAGACTTCGACTTCTCAGGAGTCGGAGTGAGAACTTTGACTTCTTGGGAGTCAGAGTAAGGACTTTGACTTACAAGGAGTTGATGTTTAAACGTAATCGATGTTAAGGCATAATCGATGAACATAATCCATGTATAAGTGAATCAATGTTCTAAGGTAATCGATGAACATAATCCATGTATAAGTGAATCGATGTTCTGAGGTGATCGATGTGAGAGATAATCGATGAACATAATCCATGTATAAGTGAATCGATGTTCTGAGGTAATTGATGTGAAAGATAATCGATGTTGACTTAGAAAAAATTTGAGGAAGCCAGCAGCTGTCGACAGGCAGGTTGCATCTGTCGACAGCCCAGCTTTTGAATTAGAAATATGGTTCTGGAAAACACAAATACTGCAGTACCTGTCGACAGCCGATGAGCATCTGTCGACAGCCGCCGTTCAAACATAGTATTTGCAGTGGACTTAGAGAATTTTCGTGAGTGTTGATCTATAGTATTATACAGGTCGATACTTGAGATATATTGCAATGAATTTGTTTGTAGAGATAGTCTTAAAAGATTTTTTCATAGCAAAAACATAATATTAAAAAGAGATAGTTGTTCAACAGATTTTCTAAAGAATAGTTGCTCAACAGATACAAGCATGCTAGTTTTGGTTTCCCTTACCTCAGACGTACCTTCATAGATGAGTTCGAGTTTATCCCATATCTCCTTTGCAGACGAGCATATGGAGACTCTCGAGTTCTCCTTTGGATGCACAACACCTTGTATCATATTCATGGCACTCCAATTCAAAGTTGCCCTTTGAATTTGCTTTCTTGTCCAGGTGTCCTCATTAGCAAGTAGTTCATAGGAGCCTTTGCTTACTATCTTCCATAGCTCATAGTCTTGAGCTCTCAGAAACACCTACATACGATTTTTCCAATAGGTATAGTCAATTCCGTCAAAGAAGGGAGGCCTAGTCACTGAGTGTCCTTCAGCTAAAAATCCCTTGCTAGAGTTCATCATGCAGAATCTCTCCTGATCGTTAGATCAAGCAATTAAAGCTATGAAATCGGGGAAACCCGCTCTGATACCAATTGAAGAGTGTGCGGAATTAGTCCTAACGGGAATCTAGAAGGAGGGTTGAATAGATTAACCACCATTTTTTTGCAAATAGACCTTAATTTCGAGATTAAGATAGATTATGTGAAACTTGTGAGAATGTAGATCAAATTCGAGCCTAATTGTGTCTGCAAAGTGTGTACACAAGATTAGCAATATGGAAGATGTGAGATCAAATAATCGTGCCTATCAAATATCTAACGGTAGATCGAAGCAAACCACAAGACACAATGATTTAAGGTGGTTCGGATTACACAACTTGTGTATCCTACATCCACCGGCCACACACACATGCCAAACTGCTTATAAAGCAAGTTCAACACACACAACCACACACACACACACATAAGATCTGAGATGATCAAGATCTCAGATCAAACCACACACATGCGAATTGAGCAAAAGGGTTGCTCAATTCAACATCACATACATGAAATGAAGAGTTGAAGTGCAAGAAGAATTCAGAGTATGAGAGGAACAGATGAAATGGATGAATTCTTCAGATCCTTCGTCCAGATGCTCTTCTGACTTCGAATTGTGGATGATCTGATGTTGGTACTTGAGCCTTGAGGACGAATTTGCTCCAATTTGGTTTTTTGAGATAGATCTTCTAGTTGTTGATGCTTGGAGCTTGGAGCATAGCACTAGGAACCTTCCTCTGGCTCTTCTGAGTTGTGGAATTGGTGTGGAGGCTCCTTAGTACGAAAAGGAGGCTAAGGGGTCTTTATATAGGTGTGTCCTAGTCTCACACAGCCATTGGGATTCGTGTGTATGAGAAAATGACGCCCTAATAAAGAGCACATGTTGCTAAGTTGTTGCAACTTAACTGGTGGCTGTCGACAGATGCACATCGGCTGTCGACAGCTACTGCAGCAGATCTGCCATCCAGAATTGAATCCTTAAAGCATGGGCTGAGTTGTCGACAGGCGCATCCTGGCTGTCGACAGTTGTTGCTTCCTTTGATTTTCCAGAAGCTCATTGTTAGAGATCTTCAGTGGTTGTCGACAGATGAGTCCTGGCTTGTTGACAGCTACTGTTTTCTTTGGTTTTTCCAGAACCTTGTTGTTGGATGGTCATCACTGGTTTTCGACATATGCAAGGGTGCTGTCGACAGCTACTGCTTGAGATCATCCATCCAGAAACTTTTTGCTTAAGGTTTCTTCAAGTTGTGCACTATCTTTTTTCATGTAGTCTCCTACAAGAAACAAACTTCAATTTAGATATCATGTAGTCATTGTGTATGCACAATCTTTATGTCATTGTGTCATCATAAAAAAAACATACAATCTTATGACTGTTCATGCAATCACAACCCAACATGATTATGTTGGTTGCAAGTTTGACAGAAAGAGTACTAGTGGTTTGTGTTTATATCTAGGTAGATTCCTAATCTTTTGAGCTTCTAAAAAACAACATTCAGTAGCTCTATCCACTGCACATACTGAATATGTTGCGGCTGATTGTTGTGGCACTTAAGCTCTTTGGGTGAAACACCAGCTTCTAGACAATCATAAATTGGGTTATATTCCTATTCTATGTGATAACACTGGTACAATCAATCTATCTAAAAACCCACTTCAACACTCACGAACAAAACACATTGAAATAAGACACCACTTTTTAAGAGATGAGGTTGCTAAGAAATCATTTGAGCTTCACTTCATTGAAACTGAAAAGCAAATTGCAGATATTTTCACTAAACCTCTCCCAGAAAATAGATTTACATCCTTAAGGAGAGAGCTTGGTTTGTGTAAATTTAAACATCCTTATATCTTCCATCACATTTTTTAAAAGTAAAAGCCTTCTTGTTATTGGTAATAAATTCATGTTTTCACATTGCATTGACACTTTGGTATATCAAATAGTGATTTGAAGAAGGGCAAGTGACGCTTGTCTGAACACTTTCACTATGTGTGAGTATATGTCTCCGCCAAGTATCAAAAATCTCTTATGCAATTATTGAAGGGGAGCTTTATCATTCAATAAAACATTCTTGCTAGTTCTACTTTCACTTCATTCAAATCTTACTTCATCAATAACTTTCATGTTCACCATGTGAGGGGAATTACATGTAAGGGGGAGTCATTATTAACTCTTCACTCAATTTCTTTAACACTCCTTGTCTATCTTGATCCCCACTCATTAGAATTTTTTTTGAGACTCTGTGATATTTTTATATGAGAGACTTCATACATGAAAACTAAACTAATTGTGCATTTAGTTTAATTTCAAGATTCCATCTAAAACAAAGATTGTGCATTTTTAATATTGAATGTCTTTAAAATGATTTTCAAAACACTTGTAGGTACATGAGTGGAATTAATGTTTAACATGTGCATGTATAAGCTTCATCTTTACCACATGTTACGAATTCTATATCTACATTCATAGCCGTGATTTTTCTGGTCAATGCAACTATATTCCTGCACAGCATCAAAAGAAAAATAAACGACAACATGGAAAGATGCAAATAGAGCAATGCAAATTCTTGTACCATTGAGTAACCGGGCCATCTCACCTAAACAAGTGGTTTGTCTTGCGTCAAAAATTGGAAAACAAAATTTTCATCTCTGTGTAAGATAATGCAGGTTAAAAAAACCACTGAGTAATCAAGGGGTCTTACATCTGGTAAATGTGATCTCTCACACTTAAAAGTGAGATTTAACCAATTTATTCTTGTATTCTTTCTAGTAAAAATGAAATGCATTCAAAATAGTCAGGACAAAATCACAAGACCTAGATAAAGTTCATGAACAATGAGTTTAGACTTATTATTCGACATTGTCGTACATGTAAATCTAAAAACCTCATATGTTAAACACTGTTGTTAACTCATATAGGTCACTTTGACTCACATTTGCATCATTATTTTAACTACATTCAGATCATTATATCTTGCTATACGTTATGTTGAATGTGTTTTTATGATTAAACTTTGTTGCACATTAGTAAAACACAATAATTTCTCTCATATGTCAATATCACTTTGAATCACTCATTTTGATCATTCTTGAACATTCATTTCCAAAAATACATTTCTTGATTTCATGCCACATTCTTCATTGATTCTTAATAAGAAAGAGGAAGTGACTCACCAATAAAGGGGGAGAAAATGTTTTTTCATTCAATAAAACAACCCATGATTTCTTGCCATTTTATATTTTACTTCAAATTTTTTGATGTTGTCAAAAAAGGGGGGGGGGGGGAGAATAAGTTTATGGGGGGGGGGGGGAATCTTTTGGGAGAAAAAGAATAAGTTTTTGGGAGAAAAAGAATGAGAAGAAAAAAATGTGTATTTGGGTGAAAAAGAATGAGTTTATGAGCATTTATTTTTGTCATCATCAAAAAGGGGGAGAATGTTGTGTTAAGTGTGTATTTAATATTTTGATGATGATTAAACACTCATACTTTGATTTTGATGCTGACTAAAAACTCATACTTTGATGAAGATAATGTTATAGTGATTGTGCAACTAATAGTTTGAACAATGATATTTTGATGAAAACAACATAGTTTGATGCTTTATATTTCATATTTTAATGATGTTGACATGTTTTGATGATTCATACTTCATATATTTGTAGATCTACAAGACAATGTCAAAGTTGCGTCGGTACACATTGAGAATTAGATCGACACACATAGCCTGTCCAGTAAGCTCAAGAAGGACAAAGTCAGAGTTGCGTCGGCACATATTGCAAATCGGGTCGAGACACATAGTCCATCCAGTGAACTATATTTGAAGAAAAACACAGGAGGTTGATAGAAGTTGTTAATCATGTCGACGCACATATCCTCTCAGTAAGCTGGAACTGATATTTACTCAAGTTGTGTCGACACACATGTAAACATACGTCGACGCACCTCGAGTAAAAATTCAGAAACGAAAAGGGGATGAATTACAAAGGGTGTGACTTATCCTTGGAGATTATGGGAGAATATTTTTTTGTACCAAAATATCCCTTCATCCAAGTGGCAATGAGGAGAAGGACTTGTGGACACGTGGCCAGCTTGGGTGACCCTAGGTTTCTGTGCTCATGTGTCTCACGTACAAGGGAGTGCACTGAGGCTATAAAAAGCTATCTGTCTCATCTAGAGTAGCAATCCATCAAGATTAAAGAAAGGAAGAGTAGTAGAGTGAGAAGGAGCAGCAGTGCAAAGAAGAAGCAGCATTTGTGGGAGAACTCAAAAGGAGCAATTTAGATTGGAATCACTCTACAAATCTAGATCTAAAACAGAGTATCGCGAATTGAAGAGAACTCTATCGAGTCCTCCCAAGGGCTTTCAATTCAAGCTTCCAGCAGATAGCTCTCAATGAGGAACATTCAATTTATCCTTATATTCCTCATTTCTATTGGATTGTTCATTTATGTTTATGTTTTAGTGTGTTTGAGCAATCTGTACAAGTGTCTGTACAGATCTCAACATGTGTGTGGGCTGAGCAATTGTGCTCATGTGTGGTGTGAGCCGTCGTGCTTATGTGTGAATTGAGATATTGAGCTCGTATGTGTGTTGTACTCAATTTTCTTGAGTAGTGTGTGCCTCACTGTGTGAGGGGTGGATGTAGGAGTCACTTGATGTGATCTCCAAACTACCTAAATATTTCATGTGTTGTGGTTTGATCTACTTTTTGCGCTAGATGGTTGCTTAGGACTTCGATTTCACACTTGGCACTCACACACGCATTGTTTGATTGATTGTTTCTCACATCAACTACACACAATCACATCAGTTCAATGAGGTTTTCTATTTGAATGGATCTATATTCTGGAGTAATTTTTACTTACTTAAGTTTCCGCTGCAATTAATCACAGATCTATTCAACCCCCCCTTCTAGATCTATTCACCCTGCATATTCGATCTTACAATGTCGACAGATGATGGCCATGTGTCAACCTGTGAAAATCAAATGTCGACTTGTGTTTTCTACTCATATTTAATCTCTTTTATATGAATTCTTGTGTTAACAAAAACTCTAATTTTATGTGATTAACATATATTCTTCATTAAGTTTGTCAACAAGTATTAAAGGTAAAATAATAAGCTCTAAGAATTATCAATGTAAATAACTAAAAAAATCACTCTAAAAGTTCTTCATAATATGTTTCTAAGGCCATATCGATTACTGACCAAGTGTTTCGATTGTTGACTAAGCTTGAAGTTTCTATCAATTAGTGAACAAAGTCCATGTCAATTGATGTTAAACTATGTATCGATTGAAGAACAAGTCTATATAGATTGGAGAATAAAGCTTCTTATAGATTGTTATTTTTTTTTCACCGATAATTGTTATTTGTGTTCTGATTAGTGTTTAAATGTTCCGATTACTAAACAAACATTCCGATTAGTGAACAAATGTTTAGTTTTCATTTCGATTGGCTTACAAGCATTCCAATTGGTGAACACTTGACTTAAGATGTTCCAATTGGTGAACAAATGGCCAGATTCATTTCGATTGGTGCTTATATGACTTCAAACATATCAATTGGTGTTATAAGTGTTTAGTACTTATATTCTATACCAATTACTGACTAAAGCATACCGATTACTGACTAAAGCATATCGATTACTGAACATATATTTCAAATGGCTTTGAATCAACATGTCTTGGCCCCAAAATGAAATTTCAAGTAGCCTTCACATCTTTAACTTATTATTTGGCTACTATAGGCTCTGACTTGAAACTACCTTCTAACATGCCTTCGAAGGTCTTTCCTTTTTTGCTAGACAGAAAGTTCTTACCTAGTATATCAATATGTCAGCTGGAAATATGGGTTTCTATAGGAGAGGTATGATTGTTGACTAATGGATGATATATCTTACCTAACACCTCCCTTCATGCATTAAATAAGAGCAGGTATCTGGTACTCCTATGAAGCTACCATTATACACAACTTCTTGGAAATCTGCATGAAGCCTAAGCTGAAGACACATGCATTCCAACGGATACATTCTCTAAGAGTCTACAAAAGAAGGAGTTGATGCAGTAAAGACAATAGTGATCTGTTCAGATTTTTAGAATACACCAACTCAAAGCATCCACCCTTCAATCAGTAAAAAGTTGAGAGTCAAAGCCTTCATCTTCAAGCTTTCTCTCTCTCTCTCTCTCTCTCTCTATTGCATTTTTTATTATAATCTTCTTCCAAAAGAGAGAGTTGTTTGTTTCAGATCAAACCCTCCTTCTTGTTCATCTTGGGTTGGTCTAGGGACTTTTGTAGTTTCTTTGAGATACAGGTTGTTCCTCTTCTTTGAAGAGAAAGCTTCTTGTGCAAGTGTTTCTTCCCCTTTGTATAAGGGAAGACTCGAAGTGTTTGGGTGTTGTTCCTCTTGTGTTAAGGGAAGAACCTCGCTTGGGTTTGTTCCGGTAGGTTTGCTTCTGAACTTCTAAAAGAAGTGGGCTTCCTTTTTGCCCAGAAAGAGAAGAAAATCAGCTAGGGTGCTGGGTGTTTTTCCCCTTGTGTAGAAGGGAGGACTAGCTCTACTGGGCATTCTATATCCTTGGGGGGATTATACCCTAGTAAGTGAAATTCCAAGATTTGCTTGGGGACTGGACGTAGGTCTTCCATTGGGGAAGTACCAAACTAGGAGAAACCTTGTGTCTCCTTTGCGTTATTGTTCTATGTGTATCTTTGTTTGATTGCTGCTGCACCTAATCACTAACTAACGCTTCCGCATCAAAGTTGTGTTTTTAAGTGTTAATTTTTGTAGAACCTACTCGCCCCCTCTCTCTTTAAGTGAATGCTTCCTTACTGCCGTGGGTCAACATCACCCAATATGGATGCCTCAATAACACGTCGGCATGGGACAATGCCACAACAAATCCAACACGTCATAAACCTCAGACATGACAATAGAAAGGGTAATGCGCCCAAGCAAATGGATGCCATTGTCCTAGTAATGCGTCCAGACAAGCTGATGCGTTACCAGTCCGATGATCGACCTCGAGATCAAGCCATCCCAAGGGTCACCAATCCACAATGCACACACCACAGGGAGGAGGGGAGCACGGAAAAGCTAAGGGAAACCCATAGAAAACTCGACCGCCCCAAACTACTCGAATTGAGAAGGGCACAAGCATCCCTTCCTTCAAATGGAGAAACCAACCCTTTATGGGCCATCTCGTGTGATTGGCCGCCTCCTTCTCGCTCCACTCTAGCTCTACGACCAACCAATGCACAATGTTTCCCAAGCTATAGAGACCTAGAGGGGGGTGAATAGGTTCTAATTGTGATATTTATAAATATTTGTTGGTTTAACAAAGTATAAACACTATCTAACCAAACAGTAGGAAACACAAATAAACTTCTCGTTAGTTGGTAAGATATTAAATGATGAGCTAAGGATACGATCGATCATGCAAGAGAGAATGTAGCACACATGCACACAAGGCACCAAGATTTATCCTGGTTTGGTGTTGATCCACTCAACACCTACGTCCAGCCCTCAAGGGCAAACACCTTGAGATTTTCGCTAACCATGCTGTCAACCACATCCAAGATTACAACTTCTGAATACAAACCTCTAGCCCGTCCAACAACCTCCTGAGTACCTTAGCCCTCACCTCTTTCCACAGGTGGAATCTATTAGGATCGGATTTTCGGTAATGGCAAATCTAGAAGGGGGGGGGGGGGGGTTGAATAGATTTGCAGCGGAAACTTAAGCAATTTAAAAATTACTTCGAAATAAAGAATCTACTCAATTAAAACCCCTCTGATATGATTCAATGTGTGTTATCAAAATGTGAGAAACACTTTATGAAACAGTGTAAGTGTCAAATATGTGATTAACGTGTGTGAACAAATTAATTAGTGTGCAGGCAAAAATCCCTATGCATGCATCTAGTGCAATAGAATGCAAATCACAAATCAAACCACAATGCACAAGGGATTTTTAGGTGGTTCAGAGATCACATCCAGTGACTCCTACATCCACCCCTCACACAGTGAGGCACACACTACTCAAAGAACTGAGTACAACACACACACGAGCACAGGCTCAGACACACACACACAGCTAGATCAAGTTCACAAAAGATCAGATCCTCTAGCCTCAATCTGATCTACACACCACACACACAGATTTGATCTATACACAAGCTAGCATAGATCACAAAGCACAAACGATTACAAACTCTATGTACTGATCCCCAATCAGTACACACACACACATATACATGAATTGAGTTGAGAAAAGGTGTGAGTGAGGAAAGACATATCCCTTCAAATATTGATCTGATCACCACGATCACAGATCCATAATGTTTCTTCCTCAATTCTGCTGCTACTCCTCTTCTTCTTCTTTTCCTTCTTCTTGATCGGCACTGCTCTGCTTCAGTAGCTTCTGGATTGTGATTTCTTCTTCTTCTGCTGCTGCACTTCTTCCAGATCTGCTTCTTCCTAAGCACACCACTTCTTTCTCTAGAGCTTGGTCTTGATTCCCACATCCTCTATGCTGAAAGGCTGGTCTGCAACTTTTGGAGATTGAGCAAGGCACTAGAGAAACCCTCTTTTTCCGCCAAAAGCTTTTCTGAGAATTGTATGGGCTACCTTGCCTTTGGAGTACGAGGATCATGGGTATTTATAGCCCCATATGTCCATAAGGTGCCTTGGGGTGCATGGGCACAAAAATCTAGGCCAAATCCCTTGATTCCCATGCAGACATGTGTCCAAAAAAATTCCTATTTTTGAGCTTCAGTCGAAGTGTGTCGACACACATGCAGATTGTGTCGACACCACTGGCTACTGGCTTCAGAACAAGCTTCTGGAAGGTGTAGACACCCGATTCTGACCTACAAGTTGAACCACATTTCTTGTTATCTTAATGAGCCCCAAGTTGGTCATTCACCTTGAACCCACCATTAGCCTTGCTTTGAGCCCATTAATAGCCCATTTTTCATGAAATCCCGTCCATTATCTTTTAAAAGAGTCCTTGAGCCTTAAATGCCCATTATTCTCTCATTTGATTGGCCAATAATTTGAAAATAATCATTTTCCTTAACACGACGGGTCATGGCGCCGCGTTAGCCTTGTCGCGCCCCCCATGGCTGCCGCGACAGCCCATGCATATCCATGCACGTGGCCTTGCTGTCGCTCCCCTTCTGGCCATCGCGTTAGTCCCTGTTGCGCCCCTACGATCCGTCGCGACAACAGCCACGTATGCAGGCCTCCGCAACCACCTCCAATTTATCCTCCATTGGCCTTATCCTCATCCCATGCAACCTCCTAACCCTCCTAGCCGTGGTTTGGGGTTGTGGGAGACTTTGGGGACTCCTTAGGACTCTCCCATCCGGATTTAGATGATATTATCATCTTTTGGGGGTAATTATCTCCTAAAGATGAGATTTTCTCTCTCATGGTCTATATAAGCAAGGCCTTTCCCTTCAGAGGAGGGGAAGCCCGATTTTCATCCCGAAGGGCTGCCGAAATTTCCTCTGAGCTGGACTTAGCTCACAGCCCTCTCCTTCCCTCTCATTTCCACCTTTTCTCTTCACCAAGCTATGTCTCTTTCTTCATCTATGAGGCTTGGAAGTGGAGGAGGCGACTCTTGGAGCATCTACATCAACTGAGGACGTCATATAGCACCAGGGAGTCGCCCCTTTGGGGCTCTTTCTTCCTCTCCCTTTCTTCTTTCATGCATGTTATTTCCTTTTAATAGGTAGGATTCATTCCACTTTTCCACCCACGTTTTCCATCACCCAAGGGGTTTAAAAACCACCCCCAGGTCCTTTTCCACCATGCTTTCATTTTACTTTTTATTTGAGGATATATTCTACGCTTAGGCTTATTCTAATAGGGTTTTCTTTCTTGTTTTCGTTGTTTTGGTAGGCATCCATGCGAAGTTGACGAGCTGCTCTTGTTCTCTGGCCGGCCGGGGAACAGGAAGAAGGTCCTCTCACATTTCTCCCGCACTGCAGAGGACGCGGTGGAGGAGGGCGACGCGACAAAGGAATGCGCCCTACCCAGGCATCGCAACATCAAGCCCATCGCGGCGGGGTCACCCGTCGCGATCTCAGTGAGTCCTTCTGTCCTCTTTCCTTTTCCTAGCTTAGTTAGCCCATCTCATTCTCATTATTAGGCAACTATTTAGGTGGCGATCACATCCTTATTTCCATGCTCCTATAGTTAATACATGTTTGCGTGTCTTGGGGTTGCACATTCCCCATGATTACACCTTTTGGCGATCACGGTGGGACCTTCAGTGCTAGCCTCGTGAGTTTAGCCTATTTGCCTGCCATGTTTTGTTGTTTAAATGCTTTTCTAGAACCCTGTTAGGTATGTTTTTTGTGTTGTTTTGATGTTCCTGTCTTCTGTCGGGGACGCGACGTATCGTGTCGCCGCGACCTAGTCGCGTCTACTTTGGGAGACGCGACACGAGGTACGTGCTTCTCCTCTTCTGTTCACCCTATTTCTTTTCTGAGGACCCATCCATGTCTCTTCCATGCTATTTTGTCATGTATGTTCGCGTTTCTGATTGTTAGAATCCTGCTAGGGTTCGGATTTTCCTTTTCTTTTATTGTTTGTTTTTGGATCCTGTCGCGGCGGGTTGCGGGACTGCGATCTTGTCGCGCCGTGCTTAGAGGGCGCGTCTTCAGGTGCACATTGCTTGTTAGTGCTTTTGATCCATGTTCCGGTTTCTGTGTGATCCATGAGCCTTGTTGTGTTATTTTGGTTATTCCATGCTTGTACTGTGCTTTAGGTTAGTCTGTGTGTTCTTTGTTTGCATGTGACTAAAGGTTTCGGCATTCTGCTGATATCGCGTTGGGTTTTCAGTCGCGATAGGGTTACGGCGTATCCGGTCGCCACGACTTCGTCCGAGGCCTGTTAGCCACACTGTTTTGCTATTAATTAGATATTCCATACATTTTTGGGTACTTAGGCCCGTGCATACACTACTGATCCATACTGTTTAGGTTATCCTCCTTGGTTGAGTGGGTCCTCTCACCTGCAAGCACTCGTGGGCTGACCAAGGCCGCCTTCCGAGGGCCTCCATAAGTCCCCGTGACCGTACGCACGTTGTGGTTCACCGGGTTGGTTGTACCCGTTGTACCCTTAGTTTGAGCCATCCCCCGCCTGTGAAGTGTGTGTCTCCCCTAGTTACACCGGAGGACTTGAGTACACACCTATTAGGGTTCCTCTTTATCCGAATGTAATTCAATTAAATCGATCCATTAAAAGGCTAAGTGATAACCCTAAAATCCTGACGCGCATCATGTTAACTTGGGTATTTGCTTGAGAACTCCTTTTCTCATCACCTTCTTGTGTGTTGTACCTATTGTTGTAACCATTATTGTATTTTAGTGTATCCTTTTAATTCATCCTTCATCTTTTCATGGCTCTTGTCCATTTCACCTATCCTCCAACCTCTCCTCCTCATGCAGACCCCTTGTCTCATGAGTTTCTTTCAAATTCAGCCCAGCCCAGGGCCCGTCGGGCTACCTTTTCCCACACCGTCTCGTTATCCTCCTCCTCCGATGAGGCCGCTGAATTGGAGCGCCTCCTGCTTGAAATGGGCCCTGACCAGGCCCGCGAATTGTTGTCCACCTTTGCTCCACAATCTTCCTCAAGGATGGGCCCAACAGGCCCACGTTATCCTGCTCGTTCTAGATCCACTCATGTTGTCACTCCTGGATCGGGCCATCCTTTTGTTCAGCCCATATCATCACAACTGGCCAATTATATTCAATCTGGTCTGGACCTTGGCTCTCAACTCCGCTCTCATGCCCAAGCTGGCCCTCGCTATCTACAATCCACCTCGACTCAGGACTTCCAATCCGAGTTCGAGTCCATGAAGCGAGAGCTTAGCCACCTGCGGAGGCAACTAAATTCCAAACCCTCCTTCAATGATACACTTCCTGATTTTCACGGTCTCTGGATCCCTCCACTTTCTCAGCTCCCTATTTATCGCAAATATAGTGGAGCCGGAGATCCTTACATCCATTTGAAGGAGTTCCTCTATGACTCGGTGTCCTACCAACATGATCTCCGCTTATTGGCTTACTTTTTTAGGCGGTCGTTGGATGAACCCGCTTTAGAGTGGTTTTATTCCTTGCCTCCCGATGAAGTCGAGAATTTTGAAGTCGTCAAGGTCATATTCATGCAACAATATCAAGACTGGGCCGGTCCCAAGTATTCAATGACTAACTTGGTAGCTGAGCAGATGAAGCCTGATGAAGAATTTGAAACTTATGCTGACTGGTGGCGTCAAATGTCCACGCATGCCCAAATGCACATCCCAGAAGAGGAGAAGATCAAGCTCATCATCGCTAATGCAACACCCATGTACTGCCACATCTTGGATATGAACGACATCACATCTATACAGTAGTTATACAGCCGGGCTCGCTTTGTTAGAACCCAACTCATTGACTCCCCCATGCCATCCATGTTTGACGCCCAACAACCAAATTCTTCATTTCAAGGGGCCACATATGAGGGAGTCCAAACCCAGGCCCAAGTTGATACCATCCACCACCCCACGCCTACCCACTCCACTAACCACCATGCACCTCCAGCTTCATATAGCCAACTCGCCCCACTTCCACAAGAACAACCACCTTGTCCATGTCGTAGCACCCTGCCATCTGCTACCCATTCATCACAGCATTCACTTGGCCCAAAGCGAACCCATTATCATCTATTGCCTGAGTCCCTCTCTGATGTTTTCACAGCCCTGATGTCCATTAATGCATTGCAACTCCCTCCAGAAAAGCCAAGCTGGGACATGACAGGGGACCAATCAGAATTTTGCCCATACCATCGCCATCCGGGGCATACAGTCGCAAACTGCTACAAATTCCAGGATGTAATATGTAATCTGGATCTAGAGCAGAAGATAAATTGGTCTGAAATTCACAGGCTCATCTTGCATTGTCAAGAGAAGAGAAAAGCACAAGACCAGGGGCAGTAGTCCTCCCCATCACAGGCAGCGGAACAGCCGCTCGAGCAGCCAACAACACAACCAAGACAGCCAGCACAAGCATCAAGGCAGTCGTCATCTCCACCAGTTCAAGGCCAAAGGCACTTCTTTACTTATCCTCCAAGTGCACCATCCGCTCCGTCACAACCTCAACAACCCCCTCCACCAACCTTTACTCAGGCTAGCACCACCACACCTCCCCCCGACACCGCACCATGACACGACGATAAGCTATCAGCTTGACGTATTGTGTCGGTACACCGTCGGTCATCTCCACCAATGCCGCAACCCACTAATCCCTCATCTACTCTAAACCCTACATCCTTACCCATTGCCATTCTCTCTATGCCACCACCACCTATGCCTGAGCATACCACCATCACAACACCAAGGCTCGAGCAAGCTCCACTCACCTCTGAGCCGGAGCAAGAGTTTCCTACTCCCAAGAGTAAGGCTGCTTCAGCCTTTGAGTTGGAGGAAGAGCTCTCTCCGCACGAGCCTGTCCTTGCCATCATCCGATCACCTCACATCAAGCCCTCCGCATCCGACGAACCCACCATAGCCACCATACATCCCATTACCACATCCCAATGGAGCGGGTGTGCATCACCAGCAGCATGCCTTGAAATTAATTCCCCTATGCAATATGGACCGAGTAAAGGTAGCCCAGTTCCGATCATGTGTTTCGACCCTTACAACTACATCAGTCGCATGCTGGTCTATGTCCTTATCTCGGGCACATTCGGGAAGGATGAGCCTTCATCTCCTCAGAAGAGCACTATCAATATGAGTTCCCATGCCCTAGTGCCAGCCAGATCCAAAGTGGGGATGGTAGCCATTACGTTGCTTATTGGAAATGCTACCGTTAATGCCATCATCGCTCCTCGCTCAGTTATATTGCATATGGATGGTCAAGAGAAGAGGTTCTCTACAAATGTCGTGCCATCTCACGCGGCTGCTAAGGCCATCAGGAATCAACTGTCACTCAAGGGGCAAGAAGTCACGCTGCCTGAAGCATCCTAAGCCCTCCTTGCCATGTTTCAACCTGACCAGGGGCACATTGCTATGTCACCAAGAACACTCAAGGTTTTGCCAAGGGTCCTTTGCAATTTGCCTCAGCCTGTTAGTCAGTTGGTCGTGCTAGTTCCACCCATCACACTCCCAGAAGCCTCCCCTCTTCAACTATCAAGGGAGTTGGTCGTCATGCCAGATTGTCAGGCCAAGATGACAAGTCTCAAGCTTATGGTGCCGCGCATCAAGTTCCCATGGGTCTGCACCATCTACATGTCAAAGGAATCCTTCTTAATGAAGATGCCAATTTATGGCGTTCCCCTATGGGTATCTATAAAGGTTGGATATGCAAATGATAGCCAAGGGGCAAGTGCGCACACGGCAGTCATGACGACTATAATTGATGAGAGAGTCGTGTGGCTGCGGAGAAGAGCGAGGCCATCTGCTGCCTGGTCCCGCTATTTAAGAAGACATGTCAAGATGAAACTGTCGTATCTGTCTGTGAGAGCAAAGAAGCTATGGCGTCACTAGAAGAAATCTGCCAAGAAGCAAAGGAGGCTGAGATTAAGATTGAAATTCTTCAAGAAAAATATCGATCTCCCTATCTTGTCATCTCCTGACCTTCATCTTTCAATACTACTCATTTTGGTCAATCTGGTTCCCAGAGGAGGCGCCCGATCTCCCAATTCTAGACTGGTGCCGCATTCTTCCCCACCTACTCCTTTAGGGTCTTTAGACCCTCATTTATCTCTTCCTCCTGAGCCACCCGATCACCCTCGGGGATCCCAGGTTTTCTCTCTATATCTACTTGGGTCACCTAATCTTCTTCCCGGTGCTCAGGATTCCTCTCTTCCTCTTCCACCAGAGCCTCCTAATTGTAGGTCAGGTCCACCTTCTCCAAGGACGTCCGATCTTGGTCCCGATTCCCTTCCTTCCACTGCCCCTTCTGATCCTCCAGATCCTCCACCCTCTATCCTACAATTAATTCCTCCGACTCCTCCTGATCTCGGGCCTGACCCGATTCCTCCCTCACTACCTACTCGAGGTCCTAACCCTTTCTCTCATTGTTTTTGAGGCTTTAGTCCTCACTAACATTCTTTCCCTTCTTTGTAAATCCTTTTGTTGAAAGGTTATTATCCCTCATATTCATGTAGAGTTTTGTCTCCCACTTGTTTGTGTTGAGTTGACTCCTACTTTTTTTCTGATCCCTATTTTCCATGGTTTCCTGTAAATGAGCTAATTAAAATCAACCATAATTAAAGTTCAAAGACTAATGCAGGTCGTTCTTTCAATAAAGGGGTCGTGTTGCGCACCAAATAATCATGTAAATTTTGTTTCATCACAAAGAACATTAAAGAGAGTCATCTCAATTCACAACTAGAGTGGTCGAGTCAGTCTTAGGTTTATTTTGCTTCTGCAACACCCAGGCTAGAGATTGCTCCGCGCTAGGGGACTGACATTCCTTCCCTTGTCGTTAAAAGTCACCTTAAGCAAGGATCATCACACACCTACATTGGCAATCTTAGTCAGTTCCTCTAGCAAACATCGTTGCTATTTAGGCCATACCTAGGAGGTGCAAAAGCTGTTCTCCTCTTTACTCAGTCAAAGTGTAAAGACAAAAAGGATATTTAGGCATGGCAACCAACCTAAGCACACCTTGCTGAGAGGACATCTCAAATAGGGACGGTCAATCAGGCTTGCAAAAGAAAAGCAAAATCAAAAGAGAAAAGAAGAACAAATGAAACAAAATCAAGGAATATGGGCATGGCAAAGAGTGGCAGTATAGTTTCCCGCGGGACGCCCTTGAGCCCTATCATACACATGCCCCAAACAAGAAACAGGCACAATAAAGTGACCAAAAGTCCCTCCTCAACAGATTGAATCTCTAAAAGGTGTACTGTGGAAGGAAGCTAAGCCCAATTTGTCTTTTAAAACTTGCACGAGACTTATCCTCGAACTTTCTTCCCTTTCTTCCTATAAAGGCTCAAACATCTCCCAGATATGGCCTTTATAGCGGCACCGCGAGTTAGGGGTAACCAACTATAGGACACCACCTTCCTAATACACATCCGATCTTTTGGTGGTCTTTAATGAAAGGGGAATGAATGCGGACCCCTTTCTAGTAGTTTGATCTTGTTTTAGTGCTGTAGTAGCAAGTGTAAGTACCTTCCATTTCATGTGTGGAGTTTGCTTTAGATATTTTTCAAAATTCAAGATTCAAAAATTCAAAAAAAAAATCAAAAAATTAAAAAATTTCAACAAAAAAATAAATTTTTAAAAAAATGATGATGAGCAGTGCAACAATGTACTCAACTTCCTTTCTCTCTCTCTTTCGGATCTCATATCACACTCGTGTCAATTTTAATTCATTCAAAAAAAAAAATCACAAATCATTGGCACAAAACATGAAAGATCCACTAAAGATAAGCATCATGTACAAAGATAAGGGGGAGGTGGCTTACAAACTCCTCACTGTCCACCGCCACTCTCCCCGGATCCCTCATGTCTATCAGGAGGTGGTGGCATATCACCACCACCCCGACCACTCCTAGCGCTCGTCTCACCTCCTAAGCACCTCTCCTCCTCCTCCATGTCAACCTCCGGTACTGCTTCCTCTATCGGAGGCGACGCCTCCCGCCACCGGTAGCTCCTCCTCGCCGCCAGTCGCTTCCCCTTCCGGCTAGAAGAGCCAGCACCGCCATCGCCACTTCCCTCCATTGCCGGTGACTTCGGGAGAGTGAGTGAGAGATTCAGAAAGAGAGATTGAGAGAGCAAGAGAGTGAGGATGTGAGAAGAAGGGGGGGTCGATCGCCGGAGCTCAAAGGAGATTTTGCACGTTTGAATGCACAAAAGGGGGAGAAAGGGGGGTTCTGTGTTTTGAATGCTTAGGTAAAGTCACAACGCCAATATGCGCCGCCTTCTTGTCGCGGCGTTGGTGTACGATGCGATCTCATTGCGGCCTGCCGCCATGCCGCGACCTTAAGGCGACCACTTGCATGGTCGTGATAGTAACCGACCTAATCCAACCCCCGGTCCATTGATCAGGAGTGTTGTGTTTATATGTGTGATGCTAGTTGAGTGCTTGTTTGTGTCTGTGCTTTATTTTTTGTGTTGTTTATTGCGTATGTATATATTTGTTGTTTTGATTTATTTATTAGAAAAATCACAAAAAATCATAAAATAAAAAATCAAAAAATTAGAAAAATAAAAAAATGGAAACGTCACAGGTAAGTTTAGGTAAGTATCTCTATCCCTGATCCCTTGCATTACTATATGGTATTTTACTTATTATATCATTTCAAGGACCGGCTGGTTCTCAATGTGCTCTGGGATTTGAGTTTCCCTTTACCAAAAACAGTGATGATCTAGGTGCACATTATTAATCGTTGGATAGGCCGTTAAATCAGATGAGTTTGGGAAAGACAGACTCTGTCTTGCACAGTGGTTGTAGGAAGACTCTCGACCCATTCTTGTCTGGTTTAGCAATATTATCCTCGATATATTTTCTATTTTCTCCTTTCCTTTGCATTTGATTTAATGATTTCTTTTCTTTAGCCTAGCATGCATCATGTAGGACTTTGAGCTTTCATGTCTCATCCCTGGCTAATGGTGAGCTCTTGTCTAGTGCCCAACCATTCTTCATGTTATGAACAAGAAATCCTATTCCACTCCGAATCGGAAGGTATGCCTCCGAGTGAGTTGTTCCTATCGGTTTGTTAAAGATTTCCCTATATGGATTCCCTATACAATTTCATCCTTGTTCCTTTTGATCCGTTTTGGTTGCGAACCGCTCCCAGGACAGAGTCATGAGTTACCTGCCTGGCACGCACATGTCCCTCCAAAATGAAACCTACAGGCTAATCGGCTAGGGTACCTGTCAATCGAGGGGTTAATCGTCCTTTTCTTTCTTCCTTCTCGTCCAGACTCGTGTTTTCCTTGCATTCCGCTCGAGCAGCTAACTCGGGGCTTTCACGAAAATTCCATTTTCTTGTTGATTAGATCGGGTGTCTCTTTACCTTGGCTCCCACTTTTTAGTCCACTCCGCATCATTTCCGCTTCACCGTCACTTCATGACACCTTCCACTGCACTTCCGCTACGCTCCCCTGCAAAGTGGAAGCCAAGGAGGGGCAATCTGTAGACACACGATTCTAGCCTACAAGTTGAACCACATTTCTTGTTATCTTAATGAGCCCCAAGTTGGTCATTCACCTTGAGCCCACCATTAGCCTTGCTTTGAGCCCATTAATAGCCCATTTTTCATGAAATCCCGTCCATTATCTTTTAAAAGAGTCCTTGAGCCGTAAATGCCCATTATTCTCTCATTTGATTGGCCAATAATTTGAAAATAATCATTTTCCTTAACGCGACGGGTCGTGGTGCCGCGTTAGCCTTGTCGCGCCCCCCATGGCTTCCGCGACAGCCCATGCATATCCATGCACGTGGCCTTGCTGTCGCGCCCCTTCTGGCCGTCGTGTTAGTCCCTGTCGGACCCCTACGATCCGTCGCGACAACAGCTGCGTATGCAGGCCTCTGCAACCACCTCCACTTTATCCTTCAATGGCCTTATCCTCATCCCATGCAACCTCCCAACCCTCCTAGCCGCGGTTTGGGGTTGTGGGAGACTTTGGGGACCCCTTAGGACTCTCCCATCCGGATTTAGATGATATTATCATCTTTTGGGGTGTAATTATCACCTAAAAATGAGATTTTCTCTCTCATGGTCTATATAAGCAAGGCCTTTCCCTTCAGAGGAGGGAGCCCCGATTTTCATCCTGAAGGGCTGCCGAAATTTCCTCTGAGCTGGACTTAGCCTTCAGCCCTCTCCTTCCCTCTCATTTCCACCTTTTCTCTTCAGCAAGCTATGTCTCTTTCTTCATCCATGAGGCTTGGAAGTGGAGGAGGCGACTCTTGGAGCATCTACATCAACTATGGACGTCATATAGCACTAGGGAGTCGCCCCTTTGGGACTCTTTCTTCCTCTCCCTCTCCCTTTCTTCTTTCATGCATATTATTTCATTTTAATAGGTAGGATTCATTCCACTTTTCCGCCCACATTTTCCATCACCCAAGGGGTTTAAAAACCACTCCCCAGGTCTGTTCCCACCATGTTTTCATTTTACTTTTTATTTGAGGATAGATTCTACGCTTAAGCTTATTCTAACAGGGTTTTCTTTCTTATTTTCGTTGTTTTGGTAGGCATCCATGCGAAGCTGATGAGCAGCTCTTGTTCTCTGGCCGGCCGAGGAACAGGAAGAAGGTCCTCTCACATTTCTCCCGCACTGCAGAGGACGCGGCGGAGGAGGGCAACGCGACAAAGGAACGCGCCCTACCCAGGCATCGCAACATCAAGCCCATCGATTCGGGGTCACCCGTCGCGATCTCAGTGAGTCCTTCTGTCCTATTTTCTTTTCCTAGCTTAGTTAGCCCGTCTCATTCTCATTATTAGGCAACTATTTAGGTGGCGATCACATCCTTATTTCCATGCTCCTATAGTTAATACATGTTTGCGTGTCTTGGGGTTGCACATTCCCCGTGATTACAGGAGGGACAGTGAGTGTTGACACACAGGCAGACTGTGTCGACACCACTGGCTATTGCTTCCTTCACTGTTTGTTGAATTCATACACTCTGTCGACACAACATCCACATGTGTAGACACCACTGACTCTTTTATGCTCTGAATGTAGAGGGTATGTCGACACACTTGACATCTTGTGTCGACACAACTTTGACAGAATTATGTGAACCTGTAAATATGAAGTGTGAACCATCAAAACATGTCATTATCATCAAAATATGAAATATTAAGTATTAAAAACATGTTGTTCACTCATCATTGTAATATGTACAATGTGTTATCATCAAGATCAAATCAAAATCAAAGTATACATGAAGATTTTTAGTCATTATCCAAATGAATACACAACTCAACAATCTTCCACATATATACAATATGACATCAGATTGTGTACAAAATGTCATCATCAAAGACACAACTATCTTCATCAAAACACAAATATGTTTGAAGTTGCATGCTTAACATGATTGACCAGAATTATGTCATCATCAAAAATAGATTAAAGAAATGATCAAGTCAGTAAGTATGGTTATTTAAATAACCATGACTCAACATTCTCCCCCTTTTCGATGATGACAAAATATACATTCATATTTCTCCCCCTTTTTGACAACATCAAAAAGATGAAGAGAACCATATAAATGTCAAGAAAGCACAATGGTTATGTACAACATTTTTTGAGATGAATAATCATGAAATTTGCAATCATGGACAACAAGGATAGCATGGATTGTTTTCATTCAAAAAAATTGCAATCATTACATAAGCTTGTTGTTGCAATCATATTGTTCCCCTCAAATTCTCCCCCTTTTTTGATTACAACAAAAAGACTCTCTCTCCCCCTTAATCTCAACAAGTATAGTCACCCCCTTTGGTATAACACTCCCCCCCTATGATGGTGTAAATGAAATACATAGGAAAAAGTGATACCAAAGAACATCAATGGATGGAGATCAAAGTATGACTGACATGTAAGCAAGGGGTGGAATTGGGAGATGAATGATCAGAAATGATCAGAATCAATAAGATCTTTGATATTAAAATATGAGAGAGAAAAATTATTGTGTCTTTGGATTGTGCAACAAAGTTTAATAACAAAGACACATTCAATCACAACATATGTCAAAGTTTTAATAACCTGAATGCATTTAAAAAGATGAAGCAAATGTGATGAAAGTGACCTAGATGAGTTAAGAAAAGTGTTTATCACATGAGTTTAGTAGCTAAACATTTAACACAATGTAGAAAAATAACTCTAAACCTAATTAACATGAACTTCATCTAGGTCAATGTACATACTATTCTTCCTATTTTTTTAAATATATTTTTCTTTCATTTTATGAGAGAGAATACAAGAGTAAATTAGTCAAATAACACCTTTTAGTGCAAGATGTCACATTTACCCAATGCAAGACCTCCTGATTACTCAGTGGTTTAACCTTCCTTACCTTATACAGAGTTGAAACAACTTGTTTGTCACCTTTTGACGCGAGCCAAAACACTTGATTAGGTGAAATGAACCCCGTTACTCAGTGATAAAATGAAGTTTTCATTGCTCTGTTTGTATCTCTCTATTTTTCTGAACACTTTCTGTTTGAAAATTTTAAGAATAGAATTACATTAATTAGAGTAGACATGATCATGAGTGTAGAGAGATTATTCTTAACATGTGTTAAGGATAAAGCTTCAAAACATACACATGCTAAACACTAAAGCTACTCATGTGCCTACAAGTGTTTTGCAATTCAGTTTAAATGAGTTCACCTTAAAAACTTGGTATAACCTTGTTCTTAGATTGTATCTTTAAGATTAAACTGAGTGCACAATTATTTTAGTCTTTATGTATGAAATATCTCATATAGGAATATCATAAAGACTCATTTATCCTGATACAAGACTTGAATAAAAGATATGAAATGTCAAGAAGATAGAATCAGGAAATAAATAGAAAATGTTTTTCAAGCATGAGTTTGAGTGGGTGTTATCATGATGATTTATGAAAGAATCAGCTCAGATAGATGATGATGTGTCAACACAAGATCCTTGGTGTGTCGACACAAGAGCAAGAAATCTCAAGAATAGAACAGTAGTGAACAACTAGTGTCGACACATGAGCAACTATGTGTCAACCTGATCATGATAAAAAGCACTTGGTGTCGACACAAGAGAAGATGTGTGTCGACCTGAGCATGATCAAAGTCATTTTTATGGGTTTTTTTCAATGGTTTAACAAATGTTGACTTTTATTAAGCAGCTTTGCAAGAATATTTGTCAACAAACTGAATGAGAGTTGTCAATAAATCAGATATGAAAGAATATTTCTCAAGCATTTCACTCAAAGATTCTTTTGACTCACTCCCCCACAAAATATGCATGATATGAAATGATCATTTAAGCAATTTAGATATGTTCATTCCAAGCAGTTTGCACAGAAAGAATATGAACATGATCAAGCATACATCAACAAACAATTTATTGAAAGAGAGAAGTTTTTCAAAGACTTAAAATAGAGTTTTTGAGATTTTCTTTTTTCTTGATGACCTTTATGCAGGAAAATACTATTGATACTTGGCGGAGAATTTTTCTCATGCATGATGATAGTTTCCAGACAAGCCTAACTTGTCCTTTAACATTTCACCATTTGATATACCACATAGTCACTGTGAAAAGGTCAATTATTCTTTAGTTTTAGCATGAAATTCATTGCATTTTTAAGAATATTTTTGCACTTTTTTTTTTCAAATTTACTCCGTCTTAATATGTGCATGGAATGAAAAAGCTAGCAAGCAATTTACACATGATTATGCACACAATTAGCTTTAAGCATAACATGACTTCTGGTACTTGGCGGAGTATTTTACTCACGCATAATGATAGCTTCCAAACAAGCATAACTTGTTTTTCCACATGCCATCATTTGATATACCAAAAAAGTCAAAGCAGTTGATATGCACACATAATCATGGGTACAGTTAAGAAAGCATAATAATACAAACATGATTCCAATTGTTATGACACAAAGTTATTGTTGGTAGCAACATAAAAACACACTCTTCATTATTCAGATAAGACTCTAAGAATTTTCTTTAACTTAAGCAGTTCAATCTAGAAATGATATGAGCTTTTACCTGAACAATCTTCATTTGGATTTTACCTGTGGTTTCCAATTTTTCTTGCCTTGCATAGCCATTGTCTTGATTTCAGATGGAAAAGATATGGCTACAAGGCTCATCAACTTGCTGATCAAGTTGGCCTTAGGACCCATACCTACTTGGGTCCTGCAGTGGAGCAAGAGTTAGATTGCAACAATGAACCTTTTTGAATCCAAGAGAATTTTCTTTTTGGTATAGATGCACTTTTATCATTAATGTAACTATGAGCAGCATTAGTTTCATAATACAAATATTCTTTGTTTAATGCACCTATGTTTTTCATGAAATGTTCAATTTATGTTCACATGGAGTTTATGAGCTTTTTCAACAAAATCATGATTCTTAGTTACATGTGCATGATGTGAAAACTTTTGCAAGTAATTCAAACATGATTATGCACACATTTAGCTTTAAGCAAGGAGTGACTCTTGGTACTCGGCGGAGACGTTTTCTCACGCATAGTGATAGTTTTCAAACAAGCATGACTTGTCCTTCCACATTTCACCATTTTATATACCAAGAGATCTAGATATATAAATCATCATGATTTTATTTTAGCATTCAATTTCAATCATCAAGTAGTTTTATTCAAGAGAACAAGAAGTTTTTATTTAGCAAGGAATCTCTTAGAAGTATTTACCTGGTGAAATTTTCATTTTCTTTCATTCTCTCTACTTACTTTCCTTATAGCCTTAGTCATGAAGCCTTCATCTTGAAATTGATTACAAGGATCCCTGCATCCATCATTCAAGCAGCACATTTCAGAACCCAAACTTGTTTGAGTCCTAAGGATCTTTCATGAATCTGCAATAATAATTTTTGAATCCAAAATGATTTTATATTGGGTGCATTTTTCTGAAGACTAGAAACATTAGAATCTTGGTTTCTAATCTTAGAGTTATAAGTATAGAATGCACCACTGACATACTGAACATTTTGTTTTCTATTTTTCAAATTTTTATCATTGAGATTTTTAACATGAAATTCAGAAGAGATCTTTTGTGCAACAGTTCTATTTCATGTACATGGAATTTCTGAGTGTTTTCAGCATGAACATGATCTTTATTCTTATGTACATTAACATGAAACATGGGAGCATGCACATGATTATCAATTCTCTGCCAACATTCCCTAGAAATATGCCCAAATTTATGACAAGTGAAGCACTGGACTGGTTTGGCATATTTATGAAAATGTTGATCCCTATTCCAATTAAATTTGGCTAAATGACCAAGTTTATTGTAGTTAAAGCAAATGAGATCATTTCTTACTTGGTACTTACCTTGGCATGTATGCATTTGCTGGAATCTCCTTTTCATGTGAGGAGGCTTACCATGAGGAGAGGGAGGTACCTTTTGGTGGCTCTTGTCATTATGTGAATATTAAACTTTCTTTGAAGCTGTCCTGACTTGTGAGGAAGGTAAAAGAATCCTATACAATGGTTTTTATTTTTCTATTTTCATTTTATGGTTTCTCACAGAAACATGATTCTTCTTCTTAGCAGTATTTTTTCCATTTTTCTCATTTTGTTTTTGAATATTTTTATGAACATGAACTTTCACTGATTTTTCATTAGAGATATCAGAATTCTTGTTCACAGCAGCTTTAACAAATATTATTTTGGTTTTATTTTATTTTCCTTATTTTTCAGAGAAGCAAGGCTTGTGTTTGTAGTATTCTTTAATTCATTTTGAAGCTTCTATTTTTCAGCTTTTAATGCAACAACTTCTTTTCAGAAATTTGAAGTTTGTTTAGCATGACATCAAAACTATTTTTCATCTTGTTCTTTTCATTTTCAAATTGACCAATTTATTTTTCCAAATTAGTAATTTTATTACTTAAATTGCTACAGTCATTGTCCAATGGTTTGTCATGCAACAAGCATTCAATCTTCCTTTTCAAATGACTATTTTCTTCAACCAATTGATTGTATTTTTCCTTTATTTGATGATCATGAGATGTGTTGAAAATCTGTTTGTTTAATTGATCATTGTCAAATTTGAAGTTCTCATTAAGATCAATCAATTTTTTATTTTCATCTTTTAAATCAAGATTTTCAGATTCCAACTGATCATGATTTTCTTTTAACTTGGACAACTTGTTTTTACAAATTTTGATTTTATCTTTCAGACTTTCTTTTTCAGAATTCAATTTCTGAACTTCATTTTTCAAATTCTTATTTTCTTCTGAAAGATCTTTATCATTGATCTGGAGCAATTCAAGTGTATTTATCAATTTTTCACTTTCTTTGTGGCAATGTTTTAAAGTATTTTTCAAATCTTTATTTTTAGTGTTCAACTTTACATTAAGATTTTGTATCTTCTCACATAATTCAATCAATTCAACATAAGACATGTCTTCATCTGCATCAGAATCAGAATTAGAATACATAAATGGGTCTGGAAGTGATTTACCTAACCTTGTAGACCCATTTGATCTCTTGTATTCTGAAGAGGATGAAGAATGCTCTGAGCTCATGGAATGTGCTGTTAGAGCCAAAGTCTTTTGGATTGTTGATTTTCTGGATTCATTGAAGCTCTTCTTTGCCATTAAGTACCTGTGAATTTCTTTTGCTCCTTTTCTTTGTGAATCTTCTGATTTTTGAGACTTTCTTGACTTTTCTGACAAATGTGATCCTTTAAATTTATATGAGCTGGAAGAACCTTTTGTGCTGTCATGAGCCATGAAGCATTTGTTCTTGGATTTCTTTCTAATCATGTTTGTCATCATATAAAAGTCCTGCAATTTATCAAACTTGATGTTATCATCATTGTCATCAAACCCAAAAATTTTGGGTCTATTTATGATACTTGAAAATTCAGCCATGTTACCGAGTTTGACTCAAATGATTAGACCAATTAATAATCACCTAATCTGGTCAAGACTGCAAAGTCAATAAAGATCAAGCGATGAATCTGATCAAACAGATCAAGCAAGATTTCAATATTCAAGCAATCAAGCAATTCAAACAGATCAGATGATGTTTCATTAAGATCAAACAGTCAAATCAGATCATATCAGACATTAACCTTCTATGATACCAATTGTTAGGATCAAATTTTCGGTAATCGCAAATCTAGAAGGGGGGGGGGGGTTGAATAGATTTGCAGCGAAAACTTAAGCAATTTAAAAATTACTTCGAAATAAAGAATCTACTCAATTAAAACCCTTTTGATCTGATTCAATGTGTGTTATCAAAATGTGAGAAACACTTTATGAAACAGTGTAAGTGTCAAATATGTGATCAACGTGTGTGAACAAATTAATTAGTGTGCAGGCAAAAATCCCTATGCATGCATCTAGTGCAATAGAATGCAAACCACAAATCAAACCACAATGCACAAGAGATTTTTAGGTGGTTTAGAGATCACATCCAGTGACTCCTACATCCACCCCTCATACAGTGAGGCACACACTACTCAAAGAACTGAGTACAATACACACACGAGAACTCGGGCTCAAACACACACACACGCTAGATCAAGTTAACAGAAAATCAGATCCTCTAACCTTAATCTGATCTACACACCACACACATAGATTTGATCTATACACAAGCTGGCATAGATCACAAAGCACACACGATTACGAACTCCACGTACTGATCCCCAATCAGTACACACACACACAGATACATGAATTGAGTTGAGAAAAGGTGTGAGTGAGGAAAGGCATATCCCTTCAAATATTAATTGTTAGGATCATTTATTCGGTAACAGTAAAGCTAGAAGGGGGGGTTGAATAGATTTGCAGTGAAAACTTAAGCAATTTAAAAATTACTTCAAACTAAAAGATCCACTCAATTAAAACCCCTCTGATCTGATGCAATGTGAGTGGTTAAAATGTAAGAAACATTTTATTAATTAGCTTAAGCATTAAACATGTTGTTGATGTGTGTGCACAAATTAACAAGTAGTGTGTAGACGAAATCCCTAGGCATGCATCTAGCGCAACACAATGCAAACCACAGTGCACAAGGGATTTTTAGGTGGTTCAGAGATCACATCTAGCGACTCCTACGTCCACCCCTCACACAGTGAGGACACACTACTCAAGAACTGAGTACAACACACACATGAGCACACCGGCTCAACCACACACACACACACACACACGCTAGATCAAGTCCAAAAAAGATCAGATCCTCTAGCCTTGATCTGACCAACACACCACGCACTATGATCTATACACAACCCTTGTACAGATCACAAAGCACACACGCTTCCACAAACGTCACGTACTGATCTCCAATCAGTACACACAAGCACAGATATATGAAAAGTATGAAAGGAGAAGAGTTCTGAGATGAAGAATCAAATCCAGATGTAGATCTCTTCTCGTTGGTCATCCAGAGGAGCTCCAAGCTTCGTTTGGATGAAGATCAGTTGATGGAGAAGCTTGAACCATGGACGAACCGGCTTCAACTCCGCTCGGAAGATGGATCTTCTTCGTTCTAGATGGAGGGTTGAAGCAGAGCAGCAGGAAGAAGCTTTCTCTCTTAGTTTTTGCTTAGGGTTTTGGTATGGTGGCTTCTTGCTGCGAAAATACCTCCTTATATTCTATATATAAGGGTGTCCAAGTTAGGAGAGACGTGGTAAAAGGAAACACCCAAATACAGAACATATCCAAATCTCGGAATTGAAGTTTCTCTTCGTCTGTTGACAGGTCACTATTCATCTGTCGACAGGTACTGACAGATTTTCAATTTCTAGAACACTAGTCTTCTGGGAACTATTCATCTATCGACAGGTAACTATTCATCTGTCGACAGGTACTGACAGGTTTTCAATTTCTAGAACATTGGTCTTCCGGGAAGGACTTTCCTGTGTGTGGCTGTCGACAGGTACCTGTAGAGCTGTTGACAGGTGCTTGCTTGATGTCTTTTTCTTGAGCTTTTGCTCTTGAATTTGATACTTGTCTTGCATACACTCACACCTACATTAAAGAACAATGTTAGTGAGATATAATGAATATGTAGATGATCAATTTGAAGCATGGTTTGATATGATTGTATCTTGCTTGATTTTGTCAATGTCATCATGTTTCAACCATTCACCCAACATCAATTTATATTGTTCATCATCAAAAACATGTAATCACAAACATCACACATGTGAACCCAACATTCTCCCCCTTTTTGATGATGACAAAATTTTCAATTTATGCATAATTGATGTTTCTCCCCCTTTTGGCAACATTCAAAAAGACAAATTAGGCACGCAGGGATAAGAATGAAGCAAAGAACTACGGGACCCCAGAACTGAATTGTGAAAGATTTGAGTGGGGAATAAGTGTTCAAATGAGATTGCAAGGTTGAGAATAGGTTGATACCCACTACAAAGTGTCATAAACAATAGTATTAAGACACATAAAAATTCTACAATGGTTAAGAGATAATACTCCGGGAATCTCAAGTTATAGCATTTAAAATACATCGTTTAAAAACCTATGAAAATAAGATAACCCCTTTGAATAAAAACATTGAAGAAAATCATATACCTTAGTGGGTGATGTTCAGTTGGTAAATGAAGGCAATGTCTTCATGAGCAATTGACAATAAACAACATATTGACCTTGATTTAAAAACATGGAGGCTTCACTCTATTTCAAACATTGAACATTTTCTTTTATCAAGTGAGAGTGGGAGAAGTGGTAATTAGGATCACTTCCACCTTTTGACGTGAAGGTAGACATTTGGGATGCCCGTACCCCCAGTTACTCAGTATGAGTGACCATCATACCATTGTGCAGAGTTAATATATGGACTTTTTGACGCGAAGACAGACACTTGTGATGCCCATGTCCCCGGTTACTCAGTGATGTTCATCATTGCTCTGCCTTTATCCCTTGCATATAATTTTTGTTTGAACTTTTGAGTTTAGAAATAGGTAGCTTTTTTTTTGAGTTAGAAAATCAAGTTCAAAAGGTTAATTAAGGTCAAAGGACAATGTAAAGATATGAAGTTCAAAAACCTTCTTACTTGTCAATCCATATAGGAACATGATCATTCACAAGGGAGTTATTCAAGTGAGTTAGGTTAAAATCATTAGATTTGTTCAATGTTTCCTAGATGACACAACCTAGACTCAAGCACATAATATTATTTCAAAATCATTGTAATGAAATCGATGTCTTGATACTATGTGAGTATGAAAGATTGTAATGAATATTAAAACCAAATTCTCCCCTTGTATCAAGAATATGAACACACTCATGAAGAAAGGATGAAGAAGGATGAAGAATTCACAAAAAATGTGTATCTGTCGACAGGAAGAATGGGCCTGTCGACAGATACAAATAGTTGTTGAAAAGCTTGCTTCAGGGAGAACATGTCTGTCGACAGATGGAATTATTCCTGTCGACAGATGCACACAGACTGAAAGAATGGAGTTTGGGAGGACACAAACTGAGATTGTCTGTCGACAGATGGGTTGAGATCTGTCGACAGGTGCTTGACAAATCAGTTTTAAGGCTGAGAATGGAGAGAAATTTGAGCTACATGCTTAGGGAATTTGGACATATCAAGAATAGAGATTTTCCCTCATGAATTTCACTCACCAAGCCTTAACTTACTCCCCCATAATGTGTGCATATGATGATTCAACATTCAAGCAATTCAAGCATTTGCATATCAATTAATTTGCATAGAATTAGTACAAACATGATATTCAATGAATTTTGCAAACATTTTTTTTTGCACTTTTAAATTTACTCCCCCATAACGCATGCATAGAATAAAGATAATAGAAAGCAATTCACACGTTATCATGCACACAATTAGCCTTATGCATAACATGACTTTTGGTACTTGGCAGAGTATTTTTACTCATGCATAATGATAGTTTCCAAACAAGCATGACTTGTTTTCCCACATATCATCATTTGAGATACTAAGAGGTCAAAGTAAATGGCGTGCTTAAGAGGTCATGAGCACAGTTATGCAAGCAAGATAACATAGCATGATTCCAATTGCTAAGAGGCATTGTCATGTGGGGGTTGCATTAAGGCTCATTTTGCATTGCTCAGATAAAGTCAATTCTTGCAGTACAATTCTTGCAGTACAAAACTGAAGTGACAAAGAGATTTTTCCTGAACAATCTTCACTTAGTTTTCAAAGATTTTACATGTTTTCTCCATTTATTTCTTGCCTTGTACAGCCAAAGTCATGAATCCATTTATAATGTTTGGCTGTAAGATCTCAGCTTGTTGATCAAGCTGGTTTTGGAACCCACACTTGCTTGGGTCCTACATTGACATCAATGTTAGGATACAACAATGATTTCAAAATCCAAAGTGATTTCATTTTTGGAATAGATGTATTTCTTTCATTAATGGAATAATGCGCAGCATTAGTTTCACTTTTTTCTTTGGACTGGTTGAATACATCTTTGTTTTCATGCGATTTTCTTGTGTTAAAATTTTTTGCATGAAGAACAGAACACTTCTTTTGTTCAGTAATCATGTTCTTGTGTACATGGGATTGTGTATGAGCTTGGGTCTTGGGAACATGCATAAAATCATGATTCTTATGCCAACAGTTCTTAGACAAATGTCCATGTTGATGACATGTGTAGCATTAACTGTTTTAACATATTTGTGAGAGTGTGGATTTTTCTTCCAGCAGTATTTAGCAAGATGACCAGATCTATTGCATTTAAAACAAATGGGTTGAGCAATTACCTGGAGCTTACCATAGTTTGAATGCATTTTCTGAAATTTCTGAGATCCTCTAGAATACCTTTGATCACCCTTGGGTTGAAAGGATGGAGGTGGTACCCTTTGGTAGCTCTTGACATGATGTGGAGATGGAGATTGCCATGGAGATTTTTGAGCTGATGGAGGAGATGTTGAAACCTTGTAGAATCCTGTTTTCTTTTCCAATTCATTTTTCTGATTTACAGTTGAACCAAGATTCTTTCTAATTGCAGCATTTTTGTTCAATTTTTTACTTTGTTTTTGAACATTTTTCTGAACATGAAGTTTAGTAGTGTTTTGACTTTGCCTGATAGCCACTTTAAGTTCATTTGTCAATTTTTCTTTATCATCTTTTAATGCATCAATTTCTTTTTCAGAAGTTTGAAGTTGGTTAGTCATGACATCCAGACTATTTTTCATATTGTTCTTTTCAATTTCACTTTGAACAATTTTATTTTCCAAGTCAGTAATTTTCTTCTTAGAATTGTTCCATTCATCATTTAATGGTCTGTCATGATACAAACATTCAATCTTCTTTTTCAGATGACTGTTTTCCTCAACCAATTGATTGTATCTTTCTTTCATTTGATGATCATGAGCCATGTTGGAGATCTGTTTGTTCAATTGATCATTATCAAATTTGAGATTCTTATTATGATTAATCAATTTTTCATTTTCATTTTTCAAATCAAAATTTTCAGATTCAACCTGATCATGATCTTCTTTCAATTTAGAAAGCTTGTTTCCATAGTTTCTGACTTCATTCTCCAATTTTTTATTCTCCACTTTCAATTTTTCATTATCTTCATAGAATGCTTGAGCATTATCAATTATCATTTTAGTCTTATCCAATTTTTCTTTTAACTTCTTATTTTGAGATTTTATCTTCTTAAATTGATTGCACAAGTGCTCATAGCATTCTATCAGTTCATCATTGGATATATCATTCTCAGAATCAGAGTTAGATATTGATCTATCAACTGGGTATGAGATGGAATTACCTGACCTTTTAGAATTTCTTGATTTCTCTGACATGTGTGATTCTTCAGATTTGTCTGAGCAACAAGAACCTTTTGAGCTGCTATGAGCCATGTGGCACTTTTCTTTGATTTCCTTTCCATTCTTGCTTGCCTTCTTAGAGGAGTCCTGCATTTTATCAACATTTAAATCAAACTCAATAATCATAGGTCTATTTATGATACTTGAGAACTTAGCCATATTTCTGAGTATGTTTCAGATGATTAGACCAATCAACAGCAATCAGATCAGTTTAGAATCAGATATAAACCCGCTCTGATACTAATTTTTAGGAATCAGAGCGATTAAGCACATAAAGACAGATCTCCAAAAACACAACCAACAACAGAGAACCTGCTCTGATACCAATTGTTAGGATTGATTATTCGATAACGGCAAAGCTAGAAAGGGGGGGGGGGGTTGAAGAGATTTGCAGCGGAAACTTAAGCAATTTAAAAATTACTTCGAACTAAGAGATCTACTCAATTAAAACCCCTAAGATCTGATGCAATGTGAGTGGTTAAAATGTAAGAAACATTTTATCAATTTGCTTAAGCATTAAACATGTTGTTGATGTGTATGCACAAATTAACTAGTAGTGTGTAGACGAAATCCCTAGGCATGCATCTAGCGCAACACAATGCAAACCACAATTCAAACCATAGTGCACAAGGGATTTTTAGGTGGTTCGGAGATCACATCCAGCGACTCCTATGTCCACCCCTCACACAGTGAGGACACACTACTCAAGAATTGAGTACAACACACACATGAGCACACCGACTCAACCACGCACACACACGCTAGATCAAGTCCACAAAAGATCAGATCCTCTAGCCTTGATTTGACCAACACACCACGCACTATGATCTATACACAACCCTTGTACAGATCACAAAGCACACACACTTCCATAAACGTCACGTACTGATCTCCAATCAGTACACACACACACACAAATATATGAAAAGAATGAAAGGATAAGAGTTCTGAGATGAAGAATCAAATCCAGATGTAGATCTCTTCTCGCTGGTCATCCAGAGGAGCTCCAAGCTTCATTTGGATGAAGATCAGTTGATGGAGAAGCTTGAACCGTGGACGAACGGGCTTCAACTCCACTCGGAAGATGGATCTTCTTCATTCTAGACAGAGAGTTGAAGCAGAGCAGCAGGAAGAAGCTTTCTCTCTTGGTTTTTGCTTAGGGTTTTGGTATGGTGGCTTCTTGCTGCGAAAATACCTCCTTATGTTCTATATATAAGGGTGTCCAAGTTAGGAGAGACGTGGTAAAAGGAAACACCCAAATACAGAACATATCCAAATCTCAGAATTGAAGTTTCTCTTCGTCTATCGACAGGTCACTGTTTATCTGTCGATAAGTACTGACAGATTTTCAATTTCCAGAACACTGGTCTTCCGGGAACTATTCATCTGTCGACATGTAACTATTCATCTGTCGACAGGTACTGACAGGCTTTCAATTTCCAGAACACTGGTCTTCCGGGAAGGACTTTCCTGTGTGTGGCTGTCGACAGGTGCTTGCTTGATGTCTTTTTCTTGAGCTTTTGCTCTTGAATTTGATACTTGTCTTGCATACACTCACACCTACATTAAAGAACAATGTTAGTGAGATATAATGAATATGTAGATGATCAATTTGAAGCATGGTTTGATATGATTGTATCTTGCTTGATTTTGTCAATGTCATCATGTTTCAACCATTCTCCCAACATCAATTTATATTGTTCATCATCAAAAACATGTAATCACAAACATCACACATGTGAACCCAACATTGATCTGATCACCACGATCACAGATCCACAATGTTTCTTCCTCAATTCTGCTGCTGCTCCTCTTCTTCTTCTTGATCAGCACTGCTCTACTTCAGTAGCTTCTGGATTGCGATTTCTTCTTCCTCTGCTGCTGCACTTCTTCCAGATCTGCTTCTTCCTAAGCACACCACTTCTTTCTCCAGAGCTTGGCCTTGATTCCCACGTCCTCTATGTTGAAAGGTTGGTCTGCAACTTCTGGAGATTGAGCAAGGCACTGGAGAAACCCTCTTTTGCCGGTAAAAGCTTTTCTGAGAATTGTATGGGCTGGCTTGCCTTTGGAGTACGAGGATCATGGGTATTTATAGCCCCATATGTCCATGAGGTGCCTTGGGGTGTGTGGGCACAAAAATCTAGGTCAAATGTCTTGATTCCCATGCAGACACGTGTCTAGAAAAATTCCCATTTTTGAGCTTCAGTCGAAGTGTGTCGACACACAGGCAGACTATATCGACACCACTGGCTACTGGCTTCAGAACAGGCTTTTGGGAGGGACAGTGAGTGTCGACACACAGGAAGACTGTGTCGACACCACTGGCTGTCGACACCACTGACATGTGTCTTCTTTTATGCTCTGAATGTAGAGGGTGTGTCAACACACTTGACATCTTGTGTCGACACAACTTTGACAGAATTATGTGAACCTATATATATGAAGTATGAACCATCAAAACATGTCATTATCATCAAAATATGAAATATTAAGTATTAAAAACATGTTGTTCACTCATCATTGTAATATGTACAATGTGTCATCATCAAGATCAAATCAAAATCAAAGTATAAGTGTTTGGACATCATACACAACCAAATGTTGTAGTCATCATTAAAATCAAAGTATGAGTGTGTAGATATCATCAACATGAAGGTTTTTAGTCATTATCCAAATGAATACACAACTCAACAATCTTCCACATATATACAATATGACATCAGATTGTGTACAAAATGTCATCATCAAAGACACAACTGTCATCATCAAAACATAAATATGTTTGAAGTTGTGTGCTTAACATGATTGACCAGAATTATGTCATCATCAAAAATAGATTAAAGCAATGATCAAGTCAGTAAGTATGGTTATTTAAATAACCATAACTCAACAGAATCTACCCACCTGAACCACAAGCCTCCACCTATGAGGTGGAACAACCACACTTGACCAAATCAGGTCTTCTCCTTCTAACTAAGGAGAAACACCACCAAAAGTCGCGGTTCAAAATTTTCTCTCTAGATTTCTAGAGAGAGAGGCTTTGAGATTTCGGTTCTCCCTGGCGGCGTTCCTTCCCTCCCCACCGCTCCGGTGGTGGGTGGCTCGTCCGTTTCTATGGTTTTGCCGGTGAGCTTGCATGGAGTCGGTGCCACTGGAGCCACCTCCGGGCCAGGCGTAGAAGAAGCTATCCTTTGCTCAAGTGCTATCTGCTTCCTTGCGACCTGCGAAGGTCGCTCTGCATGTTAAATCCCCGGCCTTTACTGATGCAGGTGCACCAGCTGTCTTCTTTACCCTTGAGGAAATCTCCAAGTCAGAAGAGCCTCTCCAAAGGGCGATTATTGTGAAGTGTTCTTATGGCAGGCCTTCAATCCCTGATATTAAATCTTGCCTAACTTTTAGACTTGGTCTCAAGTCTGATTTTATCGTTAGTATCCTTAACCATCGTCACCTCTTGCTCCGGTTCGAGTCTCAAGAGGACTTCCTTCTTGTTCTTCTTCGGAAAAGTCTTTACATCAAGGGCTATCTATTTCGGTTTTTTCGCTGGTCTGCATCTTTTGATTTTGAGAAGGACCCTTCCATGATGCCAATCCGGGTTGGCTTTCCTGGTCTTCTAGTCAGTTTATACAATGAAGATTACTTGCGTTCCATTGCCAACAACCTTGGTCAGGTTCTTTGGATTCATGAAGCTACTTTGGCTTGGACCCAGACTGTAGAAGCTTTAGTATGTATTGATCTAAATATTGTTGTTCCCTTGCAAGAAAAAATCTGGATTGGTTATGCTGATCAGGGATTTTGGCAGAAGGTTAACTACCATAGGGTGACATCCCTGTGTAAGTTCTGTAACCGGATCATTCATAATGAAGAGTCTTGTTTTACGAAGAATAAGAATTCCATGCCGAAACGGTCCGATGCTCCAAGTGCTCTTGTTCCAACTGCTAATGAATGGAAGCCTGTTCATGGTCGGAAACCTGCCATGGTGGCGGCGTCCGAGGTTCCTGTTTACAATGCGTTTGAACGCTTACAGGAGGATGTCCTTGAGGCTCCGGTTATTAATCAGGAAATAGTTATTACTCAGTAGGTTGACCCTGTTGTGCAAGGAGATGTCCAAGCCCTGGGGTCCCAGGCTGGCGCAGCTATTCTAGTATCATCCATGCCAAGTTCCAGCACTTTTAATGACAGAACTGATTTGCCACTGTCGCCCGCAGGTGACAAGGATTTCGTACTGCATGATGTTAATGCCGTCCAGGCCCAGGGTTCTGACATGGGTGATCCTGAATATGTCTCTTCCAAGGGTGTGCATCTGTCCTTGGGTAGCAAGGGTGCAATTTTACGTGTGCATGGAGCTGAGCTTGCCCAGGCCGAGGGGCCATGCAGGAACGGTGATGGGGCTGCTGCTTCCAGCTCTCTGGCGGAGCATGTCACCGGAGATGTGGATGGGGAGGAGAATCCTTAGCTTGCGCATGGTAACCCAGCTGCTCTCTTACCCCATATTGACAAGTCCATATCTATTGTTTCGCAAAGGCAACGGTGGACAATCTTCTTATGCCTCATGTTGACGTTTCTAAGGATGGTAGTATCCTGTTGAACGATGGAATCTTTACTAGATCCAAAGCTAAGGCAGCTGTGGTGAAAAGCGGGTATGTTTCCTCATGATGCCGCATATGCTTTTTTGGAATATTCGGGGGCTCTCCAACATGGCTTCCAAGCGTGCCCTCAAGCTTATGGTGAAGGAATATAAACTGAAGTTTATTGCCATATTTGAACCCAAGTCAAGTATCAGCAAACTTTCTCGTCTTTCCAATTATCTTCGCATGGATTATTACATTGAAGACAGTTTGGACAAATCCAAAATATGGATTTTTTATAATAAGCTTTTCTCTTTCAAATTGTTATCTCAATCTTCTCAGCATGTTTCCGGCATGATTTCTCATGGTCCTTCACCTATGCTCTTTGTCTCTTCCATTTATGCTAGGTGTAACTATCATGACAGAAGATACTTGTTTGAGGATCTCCTGGCTCTGGCTGATCATGTAAATACTCCTTGAGTGGTTGGAGGTGACTTTAACGCTATCCTCAATTCTTCTGAGAAAAAAGGTGGTTTGATGCACAATTCTATTTCTACTCTGGAGTTTAATGCTTTCATTTCGGTGTCAGGGCTTCTGGACGATGGTTTCAAAGGGCCTCCTCATACTTGGTCTAACAACCAGATTGGCAACCAGGCAATCAAAGCTAGACTGGATAGAGTTCTTGTTAACAACTTATGCTATGATAATTTCCCAGGGATTAGCGTTCAACATCTTCCTCGTGGCCCCTCTGACCATGCTCCTCTCTTAATAAACCTGTTAAATACGAACCCCCAGCCATCTCGGTTTATCTTTCAAAATATGTGGTCTACCCATGATACCTTTCTGAATTGTGTTAGTAAAGCATGGACGGCTCAAGATTTCTGGTCTCCTAACCCATTCTACAAGCTTCAGGCGAAGCTAAAGGCTTTGAAGATATCTCTTAAGCTCTGGAATAAGTCTGAGTTTGGTCATCTTTAGGATAACATTAAGATAGCTGAGGAGCAAATTATTTTGATGCAAGATAATTTTGATTCCTCTCCTACTGTGGAGCACCACTCCAATCTCAATAATGCAAATGCTAATCTCAGGCGGATTCTTCATTGCCAGGAGATTTTTTGGTGCCAAAAATCTAGAGTTAAATGGCTGGAAGAGGGTGATCGCAACACATCGTTCTATCATGCTGCTGTCCAGGGCCGGCATTCTAGAAATTTTATTAACAGGCTTAAAATCAATGGTGCATGGTGCGATGATCAGAAAATGCTTATGGAGGAGGCTGAGCGGTTTTTTCAGAATTTGCTTTCTTTTGAGGCCCATAGTATTGACACCAATCTGTTAAATACCATTCCTAGTCTTATATCTGCTGAGGACAATCATATGTTCATTGCCATACCTTCTCCTGAGGAGGTAAAATCAACTGTTTGGAGTATGAATGGAGACATCGCTCCTGGTCCGGATGGCTTTTCAGGGAAATTTTACACTTTGTGCTGGGATATTATCGGCCAGGATGCTTTTTGATGCTGTTTGTGGTTTTTTTGCTGGTTTTCCACTCCCAAAGGAGTTTCCTCTTCCATTATTGCTCTCATTCCAAAAGTGGACAATCCTACTAGCTACAGCCAATCCCGCCCGATTAGCCTTTGTAACTTCTGTTATAAGATTGTCTCTTCTATCATATGCAACATGCTCTCAACTGTTTTGCCGTCTATTATTTCCATGGAGCAGGGCACCTTTGTGAAAGGGAGGAACATCATGGACAATGTTAACCTAGCTAGACAACTGGTTTCTAACCTTGGCAGGAAAGTTCATGGTCATAACGTTATTCTTAAACTTGATATGATGAAAGCATATGACAGGGTTGAATGGGACTTCCTCCTGGCAGTTCTTCGCAAGTTCAGTTTTTCTACTACATTCACTTCCTATGTGGCTATGCTTATTTCTAATTGTTGGTTTTCAGTTCTTTTCAATGGCTCCCTTGTTGGGTTCTTCAAGTCCTCCAGAGGTTTACGTCAAGGGGATCCTCTAGCTCCGGCTCTTTTTATCATCATGGAAGAGACTCTCAGTAGGGGTATCCGCAAGTTGCTGGATAGTCGCCTCCTTCATCCTTATTCTGGACCTCGGGATTGTATGAGTATTTCTCACCTATTATACGCTGACGATACTCTTATCTTTCTCAATGGTCAGGCTAATAACATTCGTCAGTTCATGCACTTCATAAAGAGGTATGAGGAATCTTCTGGCCAAAGAGTCAATCATGGCAAAAGCAGCTTTCTCATCTCCAATTCAGCTCCTCCTTGTGCTGCTTCTAAGATTACCCGGATCACTGGGTTTCATCGCCAAAAAGGGGCCATGCTTTATCTGGGTGTGCCGATTATGCAAGGAAAGAATATGGTGGTTGATTACAAGACTTTCATGGATAGAATAATTGCCTGAATCATCAACTGGAAATCTAGATTTTTATCTAAAGCAGGTAGACTCACTCTTATCAACTCGATTCTTAACTCTATGCCTGTGTATCTTGCGTCTGCCTCCTGCATTCCTAAATCTGTTCTATCTTTCATTGAGCGCCTCTGTGCTGCCTTCTTCTGGGTTGGCTCTCCAAATGATAGATGCAGGCACTGGGTTTCTTGGTCTACTATTCAAAAGCCAATTCTTGAAGGTGGTCTCGGTGTGTGCAGCTTGTGGCATGTGCAGTTATCTATGGTGATCAAGCTTATTTGGAACATTTACCATGAGTCTTCTATGTGGGTTACTTATGCTAAAGAGAGACTTTTTAAATCTGGTCAGCTTGTTAGACATCCACATGGCGTTTCCAAGAAGGTTTTTTATGCAGCACATGATATTGTTAATCAGAATTCTAGATGGATTTTGGGTAATGGGGCTGCTATCAGGTTTTTGGATGATACTTGGATCGGTCAAAGGCCACTACGGAATAATCTTCAAACTCCAATCTTAGGTCCTTCTCTCTCTGTTCGGGAGGTCTTGTTGGATGATAGCCAACACCTGCGATCCCTAATTGATGTTAACCTCAGTCAATTGCAGCTGACCAATACTGCGGATGTTTGTGTTTGGGTCCCTTCTACGAATGGTGCCTTCTCCATTAAGAGCGCCTATAATCTGTCTCGGAGCTGTGGAGTTAAACGCATGCCCCTTCTTCGTATATGGCATCATCTTTTCAGCAGGCGTGCCTCCTTGTTCTGCTGGCAATTGCTTTACAGAGCAGTCCTTGTCGATTCTCGTATTGCTGAGTGTGGCATCCCCTTACCCTCCCGCTGTTGCTGTTGTAGGAGTCCTCAGGTTAAGGATATGATTCACCTCTTTCTTAAAAGCGATCTTGCCAAATCTCTTTGGCAATGGGTTTCTCCTCTTCTTGTTGCTGGTCTTGGTGCTAATGATAATATTTCTCTCCGCTTATGGGATATTCTGAAGTCTTGCAATCCTTCTGATCCTCATGGTTTTATTACTATTTACTGCTCCATTCTTCTTGTTTGGGAGCTTTGGAAAACCAGGTGCAAATTGAAGTTTGAGTAGGTTCGCATTTGTCCACAATCTATGCGATACAACATTCAAGAATGTGTTTCTATTGCCCTTGATAGGATGGCATTTAAATGTACCTCCACTCCTCAGCAATTGGATGTCATCCGTGACCTTGGTTTTTTTGTTTCTGCTCCTGTTAAGATGTCTAAGTTCGTGAGATGGATACCTCAACTCTATGGTTTGATGCTTAATGTAGATGGTGCAAGTAAAGGCAACTCGGGGCCGTGTGGTGGTGGTGGAATTTTTAGAGATTCCCATGGAAACGTTTCTATGGCTTTCTCTCATTACTATGGTGCTGGTTCTTGCATTGCTGCTGAGGTTCGTGCTATGCATGATGGTGTCCTTTTGGCTGCTGAGAAGGGCTTCATTGTTACTAATATTTGTTCAGATTCCTTGACTCTGGTGAACTCCTTACGCTCTGGTGCTGTTCCCTCCTGGGATTGCTATAGATGGTGGAGGACTGTTTTGGATTTTGTGCACCTTCATGGAGTTCAAGTTATTCATGTTTTTAGGGAAGCTAACCAAGTGGCTGATGCTTTAGCCAACTTTGCTTGTTCTATGCATTGTAATGAGGTTTTCTGCTCTTCTAAGCAGCTACCTCGCCCTTGTCTTCCTTCTTTTATTTTGGATTGGATGGGACTTGGTAACTTTAGGCAAACATGATTGTTCTTGTTCCATCAGGGGTATGCCCCGCTGTCTATGTAATTTTTCCTCTACATATATAAAATTGTGTGTAGCAGGTTGATCGCCTGGGGGAGTGGTTTTAATTCGCCCTGCTGGGGTGGAGTACACTCGACTAGTCGCTGACCCTGCTGCGCCCCCTTTATTTAAAAAAAAGGGAGAAACACCACCAGATACAGACCTCCGGCCAGTCACCACACCTGCTGCCCACAGACAGGTCTTCACCCCAAGGGTGGAAAATACACCTGAATAGCAGGTCTTCTCCTTTCAAGGAGGAACACCACTACATATAGACCTCTGGCCGGTCACCTCTATTTCTAGAGAGAAGATGTGCAGAAGAAAGAATGTCTATGAAGTTAAACAGATAAGGCACACAGTAATCTTGAGTTTTGCGAGCGTGACTGAGAGCTGAAATCTTTCCTTCGAGGTTATCTTCTTCAGTAGGCTTTCACGTTGAGTAGGAAGAAGATTGGAATGGAAGCTTCTCTGGAGGCTAGGCTTTTTCTCTTTCACACGAGCACTCACATCGACTTCAAAAAACCTTTTGTATATTCTGTGTAGCTTCTGTGCATTCTTTGTTAGGATTGGATATTCGGTAATGGCAAAGCTAGAAGGGGGGGTTGAATAGATTTGCAGCGGAAACTTAAGCAATTTAAAAATTACTTCGTATTAAAAGATCTACTCAATCAAAACCCCTTTGATCTGATTCAGCATGTGTGAATAAATCAATAAGTAGTGTGTAGACTAAATCCCTATGCATGCATCTAGCGCAACACAATGCAAACCACAAGTCAAACCACAGTGCACAAGGGATTTTTAGGTGGTTCGGAGATCACACCACGTGACTCCTACGTCCACCTCAACAATTGAGTACAACACACACACACGAGCACAACGGCTCAACCACACACACACACACACGCTAGATCAATTCCAGAATAGATCAGATCCTCTAGCCTTGATCTGACAAAGACACCACACACTATGATCTGTACACAACCCTTGTACAGATCACAAACCACACACACTTCTACAAACACCACGTACTGACCTCTAATAAGTACACACACACACAGATATATGAAGGTAGAAAGAAAGAAGAGTTCTGAGTTGTAGAACAAATCCGGAGATGAAGAACTCTTCGTGTGGTTGTCCAGAAGAACTCCAAGCTTCGTGTTGATGATGATCAGATGATGTAGATGAAGCTTGATTCGTGGACAAACTGACTTCAACTCCTCTCGTGAGATGGATCTTCCTTGAGCAGAACAGAGAGTTGAAGCAGAGCAGCAGGAAGAAGCCTTCTTCTTGACCTTTTCTTAGGGTTTTGGTATGGTGGCTTCTTGCTGCGAAAATAGCCTCATATGATCCATATATAGTGGTGTCCAAGCATAGAGAGTTGTGCTAAAAGGAAACACCAAAATATAGATCATATCCCGGCCATTAGATCTTTAGAAAACTCTGTCTGTCGACAGCCGACTTGCTGCTGTCGACAGGAACAGACAGTGTTGCAAGATCCAGAAGATTGGGCTTTCTGGAAACAGATTTATGTGTGTATCTGTCGACAGGGCAGTTTTGCTGTCGACAGGGGCGCTGTCGACAGGGCAGTTTTGCTGTCGACAGGGTACTATTCATCTGTTGACAGCACACTATTCCAGCAGCTTGTCTTGTTCTTTTGCACTTGGGTTTTGGGCTTTGTCTTGCATGGAATCTCACCTACATTTAAGAACATTATTAGTGAAATATAATGAACATATAAATGAACAAATTAAACATGTTTTTCTTGATTAGCATTTGCTTTTCTTGATTAACATTTGTTTGACTTAGCACTCTCATTATGTTTCACATATACACAAACATCAATTTGTATTGTTCATGAAATCTCATCATCAAAAACAAACATACCATCATGTCAACTTAACATTCTCATGTAAACCCAACATTCTCCCACATGAGAACCCAACATTCTCCCCCTTTTTGATGATGACAAAACTTACAATTGATGTTTCTCCCCCTTTTGGCAACATTCAAAAAGATAGGTCAAGCACAAATGGATAAAAATGAAGCAAAGAACTGTGTGACCACATAACTGAATTGTGAAAGATATGAGTAGGGAATGAGTGTTCAATTAGAATTTTAAGGTTGAGAACTGGTTTATACCCATTGCAAAATGTCATAGACACTAGTATTAAGACACGTAAAAATTCTACAATGGTTAAGAGATAATACTCTGGGAATCTTAAGTTATGGCATTTAGAATACATCGTTCAAAAACATATGAAAATAAGATAACCCCGTTGAATAAAACCGTTGTAGAAAAATATGTTCCTTTGGGGGTGTTGTTCAGATGGTACTTGAAAGTAATGTCTATATGAGCGATTAACAATAAACAACACATTGACTTTGATGTGAAAGCATGGAGGCTACACTCTATTTCTTGCATTGAATTATTTCTTTGTCAAGTTAATGTGGGAAAAGTGGTAATTAGGATCACTTCCATCTTTTGACGTGAAGGTAGACATTTGGGATGCCCGTACCCTCAGTTACTCAGTGTAAGTGACCATCATACCATTGTGCAGAGATAATGAATAGACTTTTTGACGCGAAGACAGACATTTGAGATGCCCATGTCCCCGGTTACTCAGTGATGCTCATCATTGCTCTGCCTTTGTCCCATTTCAAATACTTTTTGCTTAAACTTGAGTTTAGAAATAGGTAGCTTTTCTCCTTTTTTTTTTTTTAATTCATAAAACATGGTCAAAAGGTTATGTAAGGTTAAAAGCCAATGAAGGACATTAAGTTCAAAAACCTTCTTACTTATCAAACCATTTTAGAAACATGATAATCCACAAGGGAGTTATTCAAGTGAGTTAGGTTAAAATCATTAGATTTGATCAATGTTTTCTAGATGACACAACCTAGACTCAAACACAAAATATTATATCAAAATCATTGTGATTAATTCAATGTCTTTGATACTATGTGAATATGAAAGGTTGCAATGAATAGTAAGTCCACATTCTCCCCTTGCAGCAATAAAATGAACATACTCATAAGGTAAGGATTAGAGAAGATGAAGATTTATCATTGAAATGTGTATCTGTCGACAGCAAGGGAGTGCCTGTCGACAGATGCATACAGGCTTGAAAGACTTGGTTCTGGGAAATCAGGAATTGAGCAAAGCTGTTGACAGAAGGATTTTTACTTGTCGACAGAAGCACACAGAGTCCAATTTCTTGGTTCTGTGAGGCCATATCTGTCGACAGGCTGTTTGGGGCTGTCGACAGGGGCTTTGAAACTTCAACTTTAAGGCTGAGAAAGGAGGGAAATTTGAGCTACAAGATTGAGGGATAAGTACACATTGAATATGAAGGGTATCCCTTATGAATTTCACTCACCTAGCCTTAAACTTACTCCCCCATAATGTGTGCATGTGATGAGATAACATTCAAGCAATTCAATCATGATTTACACATTCATCACAAGCAGTTGCACACAAATTTCATGAGCATTCATGAGCATTTTCAAACTTACTCCCCCATAACACATGCATAGAAAATGTATCAAGCAATTCACAAGTTATTAAGCACACAACTAGCCTTATGCATTACATGACTTTTGGTACTTGGCGGAGTATTTTACTCACGCATAATGATAGTTTCCAAACAAGCATAACTTATTTTTCCACATGTCATCATTTGATATACCAAGAGGTCATGTGCACAGTTATGCAAGCAAGATGGCATGATTCCAATTGCTAAGAGGCATTGTCATGTGGGGTAGCATTAAGGCACATTTTGCATTGCTCAGATAAAGGTAAGAATCCATTTCAATTTCAGCAGTTCAAATATGAAGTGATAAGGAGATTTTACCTGAACAGTCTTCAATCATAGTAAAAAAAAAAAAATACCTTTGTTCTCCATCATTTCTTGCCTTGCACAGCCAATGTCATGAATCCATTTCTAATTTTTGGCTGCAAGACATCTCAGCTTGTTGATCAAGCTTGTTTTGGGACCCACAGTTGCTTGGGTCTTGCAACGACATTAATGTTAGGATATAACAAAGATTTCAAAATCCAAAGTGATTTGATTTTTGGATTTCTGTTGTTTTGTGCAGTTTTCCTGTTCATAGATACATGAAATTTCTGATCTTTATGAACATGTTTATCCTTGTGTGTATGAACACATGGATTATTATGGAGCTTTGAAGCATGCACATCATCATGATTTTTATGAGAGTGTTGATTTTTCTTCCAGCAGAATTTAGCAAGATGACCAAGTTTATTGCATTTGTAGCAAACTGGTTGAGCATTTACCTGGAGCTTACCATAGTGTGATTGCATTTGCTGGAATCTCTGAGATCCTTTAGAGTACCTTTGATCACCCTTGGGTTGAGAAGAAGGAGGTGGTACCCTTTGATATCTCTTGGCATGATGTGGAGTTGGAGATTGCCTTGAAGCTTTTTGAGCTGTTGGAGGAGTTGAAACCTTGTACAATCCTGCTTTATTTTTCACTTCCTTTTTCGGATTTTCAGTTGTAACAACATTCTTTCTAACTGGTGCATTTTTGTTCAAATTTGTATTTTTTTTTGAACATTTTTCTTATTTTTCACATAAGCATGACTTGTGTTTTTCAATTCATTTTGAGTCTTTTGTTTTTCAGCTTTTAATGCAACAACTTCTTTTTCTGAAGTCTGAAGCTTGTTTAGCATGACATCTAAACCATTTTTCATTTTGTTCTTTTCATTTTCACATTGAGCAAATTGTTGTTCCAGATCAACGATTTTATTCTTAGAATTGTTCCATTCGTCATTTAATGGTCTGTCATGATACATGCATTCAATCTTCTTTTTCAGATGATTATTTTCCTCAATCAATTGGTTGCATTTCTCTTTTATTTGATGATCATGAGCCATGTTAGAGATTTGTTTGATCAATTGATCATTATCAAATTTGAGATTTTCATTATGATCAATCAAATTTTCATTTTGATTTTTCAAATCAGAATTTTCAGATTCCACATGATCATGATCTTCTTTCAACTTAGAAAACTTGATTTCATAGTTTTTGACTTCCTTTTCCAATTTTTCATTCTCCATTTTCAATGTTTCATTTTCTTCATAGAATGCTTGAGCATTATCAATTATCATTTCATTCTTTTCCAGATTTTCTTTTAGCTTCTTGTTTTGATGTTTAACAGTTTTAAATTGTTTGCACATGTGCTCATAGCATTCTATCAATTCATCATAAGATATATCATTCTATGAATCAGAATTGGATATTGATGCATCAAATGGATCTGAATTTGATTTACCTGATTCTTGAGAATTTCTTGACACCTTTGACATATGTGATCCTCTAGAGTCGTCTGAACGAGAAGAGCCTCTTGAGCTTCCATGAGCCATGTAGCATTTTTCTTCTCTTCTCTTTCTAGACTTGCATGTTTTCATAGAGGAGACCTGCATTTTATCAACATGATTATCAAACTCAATAATCATTGGTCTACTTATGATACTCGAGAACTTAGACATATTTCTGAGTATGTGTTAGATAAATAAACCAACCAACAGAATCAGATAATCAGATGAGAATCAGAATCAAATATAAACCCAATCAGAGCAATTAACCACACATAAACAGATATGCCAAATCACAATCGATGAACAGAAAACCTGGCTTTGATACCAATTGTTAGGATCGGATATTCGGTAATGGCAAAGCTAGAAGGGGGGGGGGGTTGAATAGATTTGCAGCGGAAACTTAAGCAATTTAAAAATTACTTCGTATTAAAAGATCTACTCAATCAAAACCCCTTTGATCTGATTCAGCATGTGTGAATAAATCAATAAGTAGTGTGTAGACTAAATCCCTATGCATGCATCTAGCGCAACACAATGCAAACCACAAGTCAAACCACAGTGCACAAGGGATTTTTAGGTGGTTCGGAGATCACACCACGTGACTCCTACGTCCACCCCCCACACAGTGAGGACACACTACTCAACAATTGAGTACAACACACACACACGAGCACAACGGCTCAACCACACACACACACACACGCTAGATCAATTCCAGAATAGATCAGATCCTCTAGCCTTGATCTGACAAAGACACCACACACTATGATCTGTACACAACCCTTGTACAGATCACAAACCACACACACTTCTACAAACACCACGTACTGACCTCCAATAAGTACACACACACACAGATATATGAAGGTAGAAAGAAAGAAGAGTTCTGAGTTGTAGAACAAATCCGGAGATGAAGAACTCTTCGTGTGGTCGTCCAGAAGAACTCCAAGCTTCGTGTTGATGATGATCAGACGATGTAGATGAAGCTTGATTCGTGGACAAACTGACTTCAACTCCTCTCGTGAGATGGATCTTCCTTGAGCAGAACAGAGAGTTGAAGCAGAGCAGCAGGAAGAAGCCTTCTTCTTGACCTTTTCTTAGGGTTTTGGTATGGTGGCTTCTTGCTGCGAAAATAGCCTCATATGATCCATATATAGTGGTGTCCAAGCATAGAGAGTCGTGCTAAAAGGAAACACCAAAATATAGATCATATCCCAGCCATTAGATCTTTAGAAAACTCCGTCTGTCGACAGCCGACTTGCTGCTGTCGACAGGAACAGACAGTGTTGCAAGATCCAGAAGATTGGGCTTTCTGGAAACAGATTTATGTGTGTATCTGTCGACAGGGCAGTTTTGCTGTCGACAGGGGTGCTGTCGACAGGGCAGTTTTGCTGTCGACAGGGCACTATTCATCTGTTGACAGCACACTATTCCAGCAGCTTGTCTTGTTCTTTTGCACTTGGGTTTTGGGCTTTGTCTTGCATGGAATCTCACCTACATTTAAGAACATTATTAGTGAGATATAATGAACATATAAATGAACAAATTAAACATGTTTTTCTTGATTAGCATTTGCTTTTCTTGATTAACATTTGCTTGACTTAGCATTCTCATTATGTTTCACATATATACAAACATCAATTTGTATTGTTCATGAAATCTCATCATCAAAAACAAACATACCATCATGTCAACTTAACATTCTCATGTAAACCCAACATTCTCCCACATGAGAACCCAACATTCTCTTTTGTAACAGTTCCATATGACTTTCTTTTATAATCGCCTTCTTTCACAGCCCTTGGGTTGATTGTTGTCTCACAACAATGTATACGTTAGACTCAGTCTTAACACGATCAACACTTTCCTTTCAACAAAAGATCTTCTTTTTCTTTATGTAGCCTTGGTTGCATATCCTTGTACAGATGCTAGTGTACAGTCCCAAGGTTATGGGTTGGTGTGCTTCCAGATACCTGCCAAAAGTAGCTTATTTTGGTGGACCATAGCTGTCCTATTTGATGCACATTTCAAGACAAGTGTTATATATAAAATAATCTATCAACCAATACACATTCGACACACAAAAGACCTGTTTAGATATTTGAATGTTGAGCTCTTACGCAAGCAAATTTGCTACAGTGAAATAGAGATATCATAAAGTCTTCATCGTACTTTTACCAATAAGATAAATCTTCCTTTTGAAAAGTTCTAAGATGATAGCATTAAAATATTCTTTTAGCACACATTACTTCTTTTAGAATAGTGATAAAGTAACACTGGGTACATGCAGGATATATATAAGATTAAATAATTCTCATCCAAATATTTGATACATAAAAGACATTTTGAGTATCATGTCATTGAATGGACTATAATATGTCAAGGTAGCAGGTCGTAAGATGTGTACTACAAAATAACTGATTATTATATTCATTTACGTGTTTAGCATGAAATAACTAATTATTTGATGAAGTGAAAGAAGAATAACCGATTAATTTACATAACTGATTATTTCTACAGAGGCTAATGCAAATAACCAATTAATTCGAGTTCAAAAAACAAACAACTATAACTCTAGAAAATATTCAATAATTGGAATACTAACCAATATAAGTTATATCAATACTAAATATATTCATGAGTTTAAGTTATAACTAACATATATGGATAAATATAGGAGTGGTTCAACACACGAATCTACCTCAATCTCGCCTCAAAACACAAAAGAGAGCTCTCTGCAGAGGAGAGGAAAAGGGAAAAAGGAGAAATGGACGCCGACCACGGTCTTATAGCTGTCGGCACCCAGAACACATTAGAGTGACATGCTGTGTTAACATCATTAACACATCTTCTCCCTGCCATGACACCAACGCTCTACGACAACCCGACATGTTATACTGACACACCTGCCAAGATAATAGGTGTCAAAAGACCCACGAAGAAGACTAACACATCCCACTGATCGTACGTGACCCGAAACACGACGGTGACTATTGTGTCACAAGACCAAGATGACTTACAAGCACTAACGCGTCAGCTGCTACTGATGCCTCACTAACACATCGTCCATACCAAACGCATTAGGATCCAGTCACCTAGTATGTGTGATAGGAACTCGGGGTATTACACGATCCCCATTAGACCTCGGTGTTGCTCAAAGACAATCTGAGTCAAAGGCTTTATTAATGGATCTACAATGTTATTTTCAAATGGAACTCTTTCCACTGCTACATCACCATGGGCCACGATCTCTCTAATCAAGTAGAACATCCTTAGAATGTGTTTCGACTTCTGATGAGACTAGGGTTCTCTTGCTTGAGCAATCACCCCATTGTTGTCGCGAAACAATGGAATTGGTTCTTCACTGCTATGCACGACTCCCAGATCTATGATGAACTTCTTCATACAGACTGCTTCCTTTGCTACTTCGGCTGAAACAATATACTCCACCTCTATGGCCGAGTCATCAGTAGTCTCTTACTTGGAAATCTTCCAACTTACTATTCCTCCATTCAGGCTAAACACAAACCTCGAGTTAGACTCGCCATCATTAACATTGGATTGGAAACTCGAGTCTGTGTAGCCTTCAACCTTGAGGCCACATTCTCCATATTCTAGTAAAAGAGCCTTAGTCCTTCTCAAGTACTTAAGGATACACTTTATAGCTTTCTAGTGTTCCAAACCTAGATCCTCCTAATACATGTGCGTAACTATCACGTCCCGACATTTAATATATCCATAAATGCCGTAACATGAGTGAATAGGAAATCAAAAACAAATTTTGAATTTTTTTGGTAGAAATTGCCCAGGGGTCTTAACCTAAAATTAAAATAATCACTCTTCTAAATTGAGATATTACATGATTCTTAAACTATGTGCGCACATCCAAAGACAATACTGGAATTATATTAATTATGTAAAAATACTCTAAATTTAAGTGCAATCATGTTTTAGGTAAGTATTTATGTATTTTATGAGAATCAAAATCTTTTCTAATCTTTGATATTATATTATTATTTTGGTATTAAATTTTAAGGTGTTACAGTAACACTTAGAGCATGTGCCACATCAGGCTTAGTACATAGCATAACATACTTGATAGACCATATTGCGGAGGCATTGGGAACTCTATCCATGTTTGCTCTTTCTTATGAAGTGTTTGGGGACATACTCTTGGAAATAGAAATTCCATGTCTCATTAGTATGAGACCTCTTTTGGAATTCCCCATGCCAAATCTTTTGACAATGGTGTCTATGTACTTACACTGAGACAAGCCAAGCATCCTCTTGGATCTATCTCTATAGATCTGAATCCCCAAAATGCAGGTTGCTTCCCTAAGTCCTTCATGGAGAAATTCTTTGATATCCAAGCCTTCACTGTGGATAACATTCTAACATCATTCCCAATGATAAGGATGCCATCTACATACAACACCAAGAAGGTGATAGCGCTCCCACTTACCTTCCTGTACACGTAAGGCTCATCTCCATTTTTAATGAAGTCATAAGATTTGATTGCCTCATAAAATCTTATGTTCCAACTTAGGGAAGATTGCTTTAGTCTATAAATGGACCTAAGCAACTTGCGCACCTTAGTTGGACTTCCCTTGGACACAAATCTCTCAGATTGTATCATATACACCTCTTCCTCGAGACTGCCATTGAGGAATGTGATTTTTACATCCATTTTCTAGATTTCATAATCATGGTGTGCTGTAATAGCCAATAAGATTCTGATGGATTTCAATATGGCGACAGGCGAGAAGGTTCGTCAAGTCAACGCCTTGCATTTGACGATATTCTTTAGCCACAATCCTTGCTTTATAGGTCTCTATCTTTCCATCTACTTCAATCTTCTTCTTAAAGATCCACTTGCATCCAATGGGTACAATATTTTCAAGTGGATGAACTAGGTTCTAAACCTTGTAGGAGTACATGGAATCCATCTCAGAATTCATGACCTATTGCCTCTTCCTGGAGTCTATGCTCATAATAGCCTCCTCGTACATCTAAGGATTGATGTCCTCGGAGTCCTGTCCGTTGATATGTCCCACATATCTCTTAGGAGGATTGGATACTCTACTTGGCCTATGCAAAGTTGGATCATGTGTGATAGGTACTTGAACATACTTTTATTATGGAATGGTGCTTGAGCTTGGTTCTCCAACCTCGCTCAATTCTATCACGCTCCTACTGTTTCCACCAAGAATGTGTTCTTTCTCAAGAAACACCGCCCTTTTGGAAACAAAGACCTTTTGGTCCTTAGGGTGATAAAAATAATACCCACAAGTTTTCTTAGGGTATCCCATGAATATGCACCATTCTATCCTTGATTCCAACTTATTAGGATCATGCCTCTTAATGTGGGCAGGGTAGCCCCAAATCTTAACAACCTTGAGATTGGGGTTCTTCTCTTTCCATATCTCATATGGAGTGGGCACTACCATCTTAGTTGGAACTTGTTTAGAAGATAAGTTGCAGTCTCTAGTACATATCCCCAGAATGACATGGGTAGGTCAACAAAGCTTGTCAAGGACTGCACCCTGTCTAACAGCATGTAGTTCCTCCTTTTCGATATGCCATTGAGTTGAGGTGTATGAGGAGGAGTTCATAGGCATAATATCCTATGGTCCTTGAGGAATTGGGTGAGTTCTATACTCAAGTACTCTCCTCCCTAATCTGATTGAAGAGTCTTGATACTCTTTCTAGTTTGTTTCTCCACTTCATTCTTATATTTGTACTTTATTAAGTACACATGTCCATACCTTGAGAGGTCATCAGTGAATGTGATGAAGTAGGAGTATCCTCCTCTAGCATGTGTGGACATAGGTCCACATACATCAGTATGTATGAGTTCTAGTAACTCAAAGGCTCTTTCTTCAGTTCCACTAAAAGAAGAGTTGGTCAATTTCCCTTGAAGTCAAAATTCACATATTACATATGATTCATAACCAATAAATCTAAGTATCCATCCTTTAGCAATCTTTGAACTCTTCCTTCATGAATAAAACCTAACCTGCAATGCTAAAGGTTTACGTCATTCATCTCATCTCTCCTTCTCTTAGAGACACTAGGTATGTTCAAGACACATGGAGCAACATCCAATACAAACAAACCATTTGTCAAAGTACCTCTTGTTGTGCATTTATCTCTTACAAATGCTTGATCAATGTTTTTGTTTGTGACAAAATCTTTAGTTAAACAAATTTATTTAATTAATACCACATTTTATTTTGTATGAAAATTAATAGGTTAAAGTAAAGGCATTTATGTATTACTATATAACCTTTACAGTCAGTTGGTGTTGACACACCAAGCCTAAGTGTCGACACACTGTCAACTTTCATTAAGAAAATTTTCGAAGTACACAATGTATACATACATATATATGTTACTGACTTCGACTCCTAAAAATTCGAAGTGTTGTATCGATTGTTGTACAAACTGGTACAACTCTGACTCCTTGAACATCGAAGTGTGCTACCGATTGTTGAACAACTGGTCACACTCTGACTTTGTAATACCCGACTTTTTGTCTGGCGTCTTGGATGACTAGCCACTAACGCGTCCAGTTTGGGCAAAGTGTTAGTGTCGTGTCGTGGGTGTCCGACGCAATAGTCATCCTTGTTGCAACTAGCTTGTGTGTCGCGCCCGGCTTTCCTATCACGTCTTCGTGTTGCGCTTGGTCAATGGGTCACAACAGTGTTCCTTCGCTTCAATCGTTTGACGCCTGTCAAGGTGACAGGCGTGTCAGTACTACCTACTGGGTTGTTGTGGCATCTCTGCAAGATGCGTTGGTGTCGCGACGCATTGATCCGTCGCATTATGGTTCTTAACGCGACGTGTTGGCCCATCACGACTTGGGTGCCGAAGGCTTAAGGCCTTGGCCGATGACCCCTTCTCCCTTTTCCACCTTCCCCTCTATTCTCTTCCCCCTCCGATGGTGCTCCGCCCCCTCTCTTCCCCTTTGTGTGTTTCAGGCGAGGAGGAGGGTTATGCTCGTGTTTCCGGCATTGTGAAGCTTGCATAAAGTGAGGAAGAAATGGCCAATCGAATGTGAAGGGACCTAATGGGTTTGTTTCTTCGTTTAAGGTAGGGATTGCTTGAACCCTTCTTGATCCGAGTGGATTGGGAGCCCCTCGTGATTTGTAGATGGCATTTCCTGCTTCTCCATGCTCCCCTCCCCCGTGTGGTATGTGTGTGGTGTTTGGGTGGCCCCGAGATGGAGCATCCTGTGGTTCTGCCTCTCTATTGGTGTCGTAACCGTAGTGCATGTTGCCACACCAGAAGAGGTGTCTGCCCGTTTGGACGGGATCTTATCGTGATGCGTTGCCCCGTCGCGATAAGGTTGCTATCACGACGGGTTTCCCCCATCGTGACAAGGTTGTTGTCGCGACATGCTTCCCCGTCGCGAAAAGGCTGTCGTGGTGCCCTTCCCTGTCTTGATACTATCGTGATGGCCAAGGGGGGGGGGGGCATGATGGTACTTGTGTTGCCTCGGGTGGTTTTCATGGCCTCGGTTAGGGTGTCGACGTGTGCCCCAGGGTAGGCTTGCCCTTAGGACCTTCAGGTGGGGAACACGGCAGGTTACCTCGCTGCGTTCAGTGACTGAAGGTGACACCTACGTGGACCATGGTCAATCGATTATTAGTAGAGTGATGGGATTTCTGTACCTACTAGTGGTGTTCTAAGGTTCTGGCCTTCTTGTGCGTGCCTTGGTTGGCCGACGGCCCTCTCGAGGGTTCGTGCATGCCTCGTGCTTTCTGGGCTTATCGTGGGTTACAAGCCATCAGTTTGGCGTGGTTTTTGTTGTGCTTGCACCTCTTGTTAGCCCGGTGCTTGGCACTTGAGGGATTGTCTCATTATGAGGTTGTCTCTGTTGCTTGGGACCCCCATCCTTGAGAGCCTGTTGAGGGAGTGCTCTGAACTACGAGCGTGCTCGAGTTGGCAACCAAGTTGGCGGACTCTAGAGCAGAGGAGAAAATGAGGTTTGGAAAATGGCGCCAAGTCGTTTGCAGAGCTCTCTTGTCTAGGGCAGGACACCAAGGTCGTTGAGGCAGTTTCTTCCGGGCGCAGCCCAAACAGTCCTTTGTCCCACTGCCTCTCTTTACGTTGGTTCCGGAGCCACATAGTGGTGCTAGGCGTGGGGCTGTAGCTTGGCCAGAATACAGTGGTACATGCGTTCTTGTGGTGTTTTGTGTGTTGGGAGGCATGCTACGCGGCAAGTGCGTTCGCCAGCATCTCACCTAGGGGCGACCTAGGAATGAGGGTGCGGCGGAGGTCGGGTTGGCCAAGTCGTGCCTAGGTCCGGGTGTGGACGTGCCTGCAATTGTTGCTGAGTTGTCCTGCAGGGAGACAGTACCCTATGGTTTATAAGGAAGGATGGTATCATTACACAACAACTCGAGCATTGCCAACTCCCACGTATCTTCTCCACCCTGCCTGTTTTCCCATCTAATTTTTACCAGTTCAATATGTTTATTTCTCAACCTTTGAGTTTGGAGACCTGTAATCATTACTAGATACTCTGGCATGGATATATCTGGTTTCAAATCATCCCGTGTATAGCTGACAATCTGTGAAGGATCCCAAATGTATCTTCTTAGCATTGAGACATGGAACACATCATGAGCATTAGTGTAATCTGCTGGAAGTTCCAATCTGTACGCTGTTTCACCAATTCTTTCCAAAATTTGAAATGGACCCACATACCTGGGGCTCAACTTGCCCTTCCTAATGAACCTCAAAACACCTTTGGTTGGAGAAACCCTCAAGAACACATAGTCGCCAACTTCAAACTGTAGGGGCCTGCGCCGCATATCCGCATAACTCTTTTGTCTGCTTTGGGTTGTTTGAAGCTTTTCCTTGATGAACTTGACCATCTCTGCACATTGTTGCACTAATTCTGGTCCTATTACCTATCTTTCACCTACCTTATGCCAATTCAACGGTGTTCTGCAAGGTCTTCCATAAAGAGCTTCATACGGTGCCATCCCGATGCTTGTGTGATAACTATTGTTGTAAGCAAACTCAACCATACCTAAATGCTACTCCCATCCGCCTCCCCAAACTAAGCAACAAGCTCGTAGCATATCTTCAATAGTCTGGATTGTGAGGCCCTCAAATTTTGTTCATATTATGTTTATTTAATTCTGTGCATATGGTATTTACTTATTTTCTGTACATAGTATGTTTATTTATTTCTGTGCATGTGTGCTTGTTGATGTTTTAAGTGATGTCTGAAATCCCTAGTTAACGTCAACATCACCTGACGTTAACATCAGGTTGACGGCAACATGTGTGTCGTTGACTGCATGGCCAGAGGATATAGACGTCCAGATCGATTGACGTCTACTTCCTGTTAACAGTAGCAAAGTGGCCATTTACTTCTCCAGTTATGTTTGGGATTCCAGATCTGAAACGACTGCATTTTCTCCGGAACCTGTTTAGGAAACCCAATCCCAACGGTTAGGAATCCTAATACTATGCGTACCCCGACTCTTAACCCTATAAAACTTGGATATTTTGGCTAGGTTAGGTCCTTTGGTTCAGATGAAAAACTAGGGTTCGTTTGAGAGAAAAGCAGAGCTTTCTGAGGCTTGATCCGGCGTTTAAAAGGTTCTTCTGGCGATCTTCTTCGACTGTGAGGCACTCTTGGTGTTGAAGAATCTTCCCCGACTCCGGAGGACCTTCTGTGCAGGTGTGAAGACCGGATTTGGGTTGGAGATTTGCACCTTCTTGGCTTGGCCGAGGAGGGACTCATTGCCAAATTGAACCTTTAGAGATTTTATTCCAGGCAAGTAGCTTATGAGTATTATCCCTAGACATGTCCCTTAGGTTCTAGGTATTTTTACATATTTTTCTTTTGTGGCCTGGAACCCCCAATTATTTCTTTTATTGAGTTCGGTCTGCACTTTCTGCAGACAGGAGGTTGACGACAACCTTGTTTCCGCCAAGTTCCTGAGTTAATGGCAACATATTGTGCCGTTAACCCATATTGACGACAAGCCCCTTGCCGCCAAGTTCTTCAGGTTTTACAGAATTCTGATCTTGATCTCTATGCTATGATTTTCAAACTTCTGGATGTCTGTACATGCTGTAAAATTAGGGTTGGTCAGGTATGGTCTTTAGGTCAGATCATGAGTTTTTTTTCGAATTTCTGAGCACGATTTTATTTAGTATAATATTTGTTATGAAGGAATATGCATGATTTAATAGGATTATATTATGAATAAATTGAATTGATGCAAGATATTGTTACAGAGAATGTTTATGATCATAGGGTTACTATTTACACATTTTAACACTGAGAGAACCGACTGTTTTTACTGTCTATCATGATAAGGGGAATATCTTTCTAATTTGCATGTAATCGGTATTAATTGTTAAAAATAGTTTTACTATTGCAAAACTTATGAAAAATTAGACATATGTTATATTCCATGCGTATGGTTTGTGGTTAAAAATTGGAACTATTGTGACATCAGTAGACACTGTTGGCTTTTAACAAGGATAATTAGACCATGTTAAACATGTTTGAGTTAGATAATGTAATTTCAAATGATTTGCAGCATGTTTAGGCACTGTTATGTTTAATTTGACACTGGGAAATAGTCATGTTATGTCACGCCCCGACGTGGAATATCGGAACGCAAGGCAGTTGCAAGTAAATGGGTACAGAGTGAGTACTAGACATCAAACCATTGGACAAGAATAAATATTAAAGCAAATGCATCTCATTAATAATTCTTCAATGTCTAGTTACAACCACTAATATCAGAGCCATTCCATAGGGCCCAATTACATTGAATAAAGCAAAAGACTAAACATCAACTCTAACATAATACTATGACATTAGGGTACTCTTGACTTCACTCTTGGTCGTTCCCGTCCTCTTCAGTGTAAATATCTTCCTCGGTCTCACTTGAGAACACATAACCAATAACGCAGGGTGAGCGATAACGCCCAGTAGGACTTAAATCTCAGGATCAAGCATACTTTAAATGATTAATGTATTAAAAAGGCAGAGTAACTAAAGATATAGCGAGAGTGTCAAGTAACGTAGGAGATAGAACAATAGCATGTGAGTGAAATAGCACAAGTTTCCAAATATAGCACAAGCGTCGAGTATAGCACAAATAGCAAGATGGCCGTAGCACAAATAGCACAAAGTATATCAATGGCATAACGAATATAGTATAACACTTTTGATTGTCATTTAGATAGTCGAGATAGATATCACTTGAGTGTAATGCCAAACACTCTAGTCATTTAACTCCCACGGGCAAATAGCACTTTTGGGCGCACATCCCAGGACCAGACCAGGCCCTTTATATATTGCCAAGCATTGGTTATATTTTTTTATCTTTAGACAATCAGTCAATGGCCAATAGAGAGTACCAAGAAATAGATGAGAGTACTAGATGAATAGACGAGATAGTAGAGACACTGTGAATAGATGAGCAAGTCGAGTATAGATGAGAACTACAGGTCATTAGACATAAAACGTCGAGTAAACGAGCGATAATAACAGTTGCACGACACGCGTAATTAGTGTTGGCAGTCAGGTAGAATTCACTACCCTTCCGCTGGCCTTGTTATGCATAGGTCCAGAAGTCCGGCGTGATTCAAGATAAGAGCGAGAGCAATCTAAAGCCGTTTGGATCTTACTGATTCCTAAAGGGCATCATAGGTGTTAGGGTACAACCAGCTCATCGACCATGTGGGAATCCATGGACAGAGGAGTCTTACGGAGGCATTGAACAAGGATTCACTAGTCTGGCAGAAGGAATATCCGACGGAGAGTTTGTCCAAGTCAAGAGAAAGTGTGTATATAGAAATAAGTGCCTGACATTCTAGAGGAATTCTAGAACAGTGGAGCATCGGTAACGGTATTCCCAAAGCATTGCGAGAAACAAAGACACGTCCATTTAAAATAGGGCAATCTAATTATATATTTGAAATAATTTACCAGATGTATTATGAGAGATTTTCATGCCAAGTTACGCCATATTGGATGGTTCAAGTATGTGCATGTGTAAAAGAAATCATAGATAGAAAGAGGTCATGTGCATGTATTTTAAATCATTCAATATACATTCATTTTATAACAGGTGTATTTACTGCGTGTATGACTATTAACAAGGGATATAAACACTGTAGAAAGTTCGAGCATAACAAAGCATGGGTTTTCATGCAAAAACCCCAGATCGAGATGTACCCTTATAAGGGTCGCAACAGGGTCAGATTAGAACGCGACAGGGTCATGCAAGGAATGCGATGGGTCGATCATAGCAGGCTGCCAGAACGCGATGGTAACACCTGTCACGTTCAGAACACGACGGGTGACTCTGGCGCGATCAGCCCTGAGAACGTGACCTATCGGGCCGTCGCGTTCTCAGGTTTTGCGCCTAAGTCCGAGCGGGAAAAGAACAGGCTTTGGATTGCAGTCTAAACCTTCCTTATTTTGACACAGGGTTGTTAAAAAATCAAGAACTAAGTGTACAGGCGATGAAAATTCATGAAACTAGTTTTAAACGGATCTTGACAAGCAAGATTACTTCCAGTAAATAGGAATTTGAAAGTGTACATGATCTCGGAATGCTTCAAACAAGTTTATTCACGAAGAACATGGTACAATGTATAGTAGAGATAAAAGAATTAATTCGCGAAGTAGGATGGATGAAAATTAGGGCTTTTAGGGGAAAACGACGCCTAACATCCATTAGTATCTCCAGTTAAATTTTCATGGCATGGGGACAAGTATACATGGAGATATAAATTAAATATGATAGTTCGGGGTCATGGTGATTGAAGAACATCAAAAATCAAGGATAAAAGATTGGCTCGATGGAAAATTATGAAACAAAAGGGGTTTTGTTCCTGATGGTTGGAACAACCTACAGACGAAATTAATTAGGTTTTGCTCGTGAGAATACCTACCTTTGACTCGTTTGATCTCCTAGGGTTTTAGAACTTGAAGAACGAAGGTTGAAGCTTGAGCAATCCTCTTCTCCACGAGTTTCTCCTCTCCTTGGCCTCCTCTCCTCGTCCAACAAGCCCCAACAACGTGTTAGGGCCGGCCATGGAGGGTTTAGAGAGTATTTAAGCTTATTGGGTTTCTATTTCCTAATAGAACTCCAATTCCTATTTAATTCCGAGATTCCTAATTTCTCTCCTCCTTCCAAGCCTTCCACCTCCTATTTGTGTTAGGTTGGGATCCAAATTCGTGGCCAACCAATTAGGGTAGGGTTTGGAATCCAATTCCATTCCAAATTACTTATTTTAATACTTTAATACCCATTTTCTATTTAGGTAATCTTTCAGTTACGAATTTAGGGTATTTTCCTATTATTCTTCTTTTAAAAATCTCTATTTTGGCCCAATAATTTTTATGTGATCCATTTAATAAAGCCCATCACTTCTTTTCATTTTAATGGGTTCTATTTAATCCTTTTTCCTTTGATTTTCTGATTGCTTTATATATTTATTTTTTATATTATTTTTTTTTTTTTTTTTTTAAATTCAGGTTGCTACATCCTCCCCCTCTTAAAAAATTTGTTCCCCAAATTCATATGATCATAATGGAGAGAATGTCTTACCGAAAAGATCGGGGTAGTTCCGTCAGATGATTCCTTCCGGTTCCCATGTTGCTTCTTCCACTCCATGATTATTCCATAGGACTTTAACCACATGGATGGGACGGTTCCTGAGTTGTTGCACCTTCCGTTCCAGTATCTTGACTGGTTTCTCTTCATATATTATGTCCTTGTTTAGCACCAACTTCTCATGGCGAACGATATGCATAGGATCATATACATATTTCCTAAGCATGGAGACATGGAACACATTGTGTACACTTGCCAAATTCGGTGGCAATGCCAGCTGATATGCAACCTCGCCAACCCTTTCGAGTACTTCAAAAGGGCTGATGAATCTAGGACTGAGCTTCCCTTTAACACCAAATCTTTGGTTTCCACGAGTAGGTGACACCTTTAAGTGTACATGATCGCCAACTTGAAATTCTAAATCTCGCCTTCTCTTGTCAGCATCGCTCTTCTGTCTAGACTGAGCAATCTTTAGTCGGTCTCTAATTACCTGAATGTCCCTTGTTGTATTTTGCACCATGTCTGGGCCTAGCCATTGTTGTTCTCCAACCTCGTTCCAGCATGCAGGACACCACTTCACTGGTTCGAGGTCAGTGAGAGGCAACTTTTGGGACCAGAGATGGTGCAGTAGTGTGCAAACACAGTCAGTTTAGTCAGGTAGTGGCTTCAAGAGCACAGAGCAGACAGAAGAGCTATGCAGATATCCGCAGGAGGCCGTTGCAGTTCAGCGTAGGTGACCTTGTGTTCTTGCGGGTTTCATCGACCAAGGGCATTATGAGGTTTGGCAGGAAGGGAAAGCTCAGTCCTAGGTATATTGGGCCTTTCCCTATCATAGAGAGGATCGGCGAGGTTGCTTACAGGTTGAGTCTTTCGGTAGAGTTGGCAGGCGTGCAAAGTGTTTTCCACGTGTCGCAACTCAGAAGGTACGTTGCAGATCCGTTGCACGTGTTGGAATACTCACAGATCTAGGTTACGCCAGACTTGTCAGTACCAGAGTACCTGGTCAGAGTTGTGGACCGCAGAGTGCAGCAGTTGTGCAAGAAGCAGATTCCGCTAGTCAAGGTTGTCTGGGAGAACCGTGTTGGTGGCGAGGCCACGTGGGAGCGCGAGGATGAGATGAGAGAGCAGTTCCCGTACTTGTTTGATTGATCGGTACATTGTTTTCCCTTTTGCGTTGCTTCCTATTGAAACTGAGTTTCTTTTAATTTCGAGGACAAAATTTCTTAAGGTGGGTGGGATGTAAGACCTGGCCCTCTTGGGCCCTAGGCCCTGTCCTCAGGGTCGCGACAGACACCCTGGTCGCGACATGGTCACACCAGGGGAGCCCGTCGTGACAGGCTTTGGGAATCAGCACACCTGGCCGTCGCGATATGATCACGACGGGGGTGGGTGTCGCGTTCCTGTCACGGCGTCTGAAGGCATCACGACTGCTTTTCTGACTGACTTGACTACTGCCTTGTCTGTCAGAATGGCTTTGTCGGGTGTCAGGTGTATACAACGTTGACGCGACCTGGTCAACCGTCGCATTCTAATTTCTCAGTCTTCGAGGTTTGATCACTTTTGGGGTCGCGCCGGGGCAGGCGGTCGCGAAAGGGTCACGACGTCCTGGGGCGTCGCGACATGGTTAGTGTCGTGCTGGCCCGATCGGTTGTTTCTTGGGGCACATCGGTTTAAAACCGAGGGTTGCTTGGCGTCTCTCTCCTTTCCTTATTCTTCTTCTTCCTTCTTCCTCCTCCGAGCTCTCTCCTCTCCGGCGGTTTCTTGGCGTGCTTGAGGTGCTCATGGTGGGAGGTGTCGCCCCGTTCATGCAGGTGGCGTGATCGTGGAGCTTGGAGCGAGGAGGAGGTGTTCATTCCGACGTGAAGGCCCCAACGAGTCGGCTCTACTGTTGGAGGTAGGGACCCTTGACTCCTCTCGCCCTAGCATGCTCCCTTCCCCCTTGAGATTGTGGTTTCTCATGGTTTGGGGTTGTGGGAGTGTGAGAATCATGCTCATGTTGAGTGAGATTTCCATCGAGTGTAGATTTCTTACAATCTATGTTTTATGGGGTTTTGAGGATGGTTTGGCATGATTAAGGGTTTCTCTACGTGTTTAGCATGCTCCCCCTCCTCCTTGTGGTGTGTTGTATCGGATTTGGGGTGGTCTCCGGGAGGATCATCCCGGAACCCCCCTCGACTGAGAACGCGACCTGTATAGAGGTCGCGATGATGTCGCGACAGGCTTGGCCGCCGCTACATCATCGCGACACTCTTGAGTGTCGCGACATGGTCGCGACGGCCCGATGCATCGCGACTACAACAGAGACAGATAAGGTCTTGTGGAGTTCCGTTTTCTGTGGAGTCTTCGCCATTTCCGCTTCTTACTGTACCCGTGGCACCAATGCTAGATCCCTAGTACGGTCCTACACTAGTCATTCACCCGATGCTCGGCACCTGAGGGCTTGTCCCATGAGAGAGGTTGTTACCGTTGCCTAGGACCCCCATCCTCGTGTGCCTTAGAGGGAGCATTTGGGGCGACGAGCGTACTCGAGTCACGAACTCTGGAGTTGAGGGAAAAATAGTGGTTAGGACAGCGGCGCCGAGTCGTTTGCAGAGCTCTCTTGGTTGGTCTGGGATACAGAGGATGGCCGGAGTTCTACCCAGTGCAGACCATTTAGTCCTTTTTCTCACTGCCTTGCTCTTTGCGACCCCGGAACAACCTAGAGAGGCCAGGCGTGGGACCGTAGTCCAGCCAGACTACGGCGGTTGCTGTTGTGTACTTTGTGTTCCTACCTCACTTTGACGAGACGTGTGTAATCACGGGGATTGACGCCCCCCCCCCTCGACACGAACAAGTACTAAATCTAGTGGTGTGTGAACATGGAATGTGATCGCCACCTAGCAAGCTGCCTTATAAATAGAAAATGAAGATGGCTAACTTAACTAGGAAGAGGAGAGAGAAAAGGGAGGCGGACCTGGTGTCGCGGTGGCCTTAGCGGTCGCGACAGTGCTGATAACGCGACGCTGATTCCAGTCGCGTTTCTGGTCGCGTCGTCCTCCGCCGCCGTGTTCTCTTCGTGCGGGAGTTGTTGGAGTGTGGATCTTCTTCTCGTCTTCCAGCCGGCCGGAAGGCAAGAGCTCCTCATGGATGACGATTGGATGCCTACCACAAAAGAAAACAAACAAAAGGAAGCCCTATTAGAACACGTTAAACATAGTATCTACTCTAAAATAGAAAGAAGGGATGAGAACATGGAGGGAACGAACCTGGGGGGTTTTAAACCCCTTTGGGTGTAGGAAAATGTGGGTGTGTGCTGAATATGTTCTACCTAAGAATAACATGAAAAATGCATGCAAAAGAAGGAGAAAGGGAAAGGGAGAGAGTGAGCCCCATTAGGGTGACTCCTTGGCGTGGTTGCAGCTCGAAGGATCGTCCAAAAAGGTTCAGGAGAATGCTGAAGTCGCTCTTCTCACGTTCCGTGCTCCATAGATGATGAAATGGGTTGCTTTGATGGAGAGGGATGTGAGGGAAATGGAGGAAAAGGGTGGCTGCAAAGCTAAGTATTGGTCAAAGGAAATTTTGGCAGCCCTTCGGGGTAACAATGAGGCTCTCCTCGTCCTTGAGGAGGTGCCTTTCTTTTATAGAGCCATGAGAGAGAAATAGTGATATTATCTCTTAAAAATTGTCAAAATTCGAAATGGGAGATAATGCCCTTTTAAAACTGCTAGGGAGAGTCCAAGGGATCCTCCAAAGAGTCCCTAGGGCCATAATCTCGCCCCAAGGGGTTGAGATATTTCCCAGAGATAAAGTTGGATCAATAGGAGGATAAATAGGAGGTTGTTGCGGAGGCAGGTGCGCTCAGGCATTGTCGCGGCGTATCGTAGGGTCGCGACTAGAGACGCGACGGATCGGAGCGTCACGACAGTTAGCCCACGTGCATGGAAATTATGCATTTATCACGACGTCCAGAGCCGTCGCGACTAGAGTCGCGGTGCTACGATATGTCGCGACTAGGAAATCGAATTATTTTGGATTTATCAGCCAATCACACAACAAATATGAGTTACAAATGGATAAAGACTCTTCAAAATGATAATGGGCGGGATTTCAAGGCAATTCTAAATGGTTAATGGGCTCAATCAAGGCTAATGATGGGCTCAAGGTGAGTGATTCAACCTATTAGTCGGAACCGGGTGTCTACAGATTGCCCCTCCTTGGCTTCTACTTTGCAGGGGAGCGAAGCATAAGAGGAGTGGAGTTGTTACGAAGTGACGACGGAGCGAAAATGACGCGAAGTGGACTGAAAAGTGGGAGCCAAGGTAAAGAGACACCCGGTCTAATCAACAGGCAACTGGAATTTTTGTGAAAGCCCCGAGTCAGCTGCTCAAGCAGGATCCCAAGAAGAACACAAGTCTGGACGAGAAAGAGAAAAGAGGAGGACGATCAACCCCTCGATTGAGAGGTACCCTAGCCGATTGGCCTGCAGATTTCGCTTTGGAGAGACATGTGCGTGCCAGGCAGGTAACTCATGACTCTGTCCTGGGAGCGGTTCGCAACCAAAACAGATCAAAGGAATAGGATGAAAATTTGATAGAGAATCCAGACAGGGAAATTCTTGTCAAACTGACGGGAACAACTCACTCGGAGACAAACTTTCCGATTCGGAGTGGAATTGGATTTCTTGTTTGGAAACTGGAGGATGATTGAGCACTCAACAAGGGCTCATCAAAAGTCAGGAAAGCTCAAAGTCCTACATGATGCATGCTGGGCTAAAATAAAAGAAATCATCAAAATGAATGCTAAGAAAAAGAGAAAATAGAAAATATATCAAGGGTAATATTGTTAAGCTGAATAGGATCGGGTCAAGAGACTACCCACAACCGCAGTGCAGGCCTGAATCTATCGTCCCTGAGCTTACCCAACTCAACGGCCTATCCAACGATTAACAATGTGCACCTAGATTATCACTGTTTTTGGTAAAGGGGAACTCCAATCCCAGAACACATTGAGAACCAGCTGGTCCTTGAAACGATATAATAGCTAGAATATCATATAGTAATGCGAGGAGTAAGGGAAGAGATACTTACTTGTGGTGGTCTCTTTTTGATTTTCTGATTTTTTTTGAATTTTTGTATTTTGTTTTGACAAGAAACAAAGATAATAAGCACAGACTCATCAACATAAATATGGACACAGTCAAACAGCATAAGCCAATAGAGTATAGACAACAAAACAACACCTCAGACAGAAAGGCGACGGCCAGGATCGCCACGACAGAGTCGCGGCGTATCGCGGCGTCGCGACCAAGTAGCGGCGCATCGTGGCGTCGTGACTCGAACAGAGCCCTGAAAACGGAAAAAAACTCAGGTTTATCTCTATCCTAAGACACTTAGAATGACACTAGGACTCCTAATCCTCTCCTAGTCTTATCCTAACTCCTAGGTGCGGGATTAGAGAAGGTTTGCACCCCTTAAGAGTCTACAAATAGAGGGTTTAGGGGTGCTAATCCCGCAGCTAATTTCCTCTCTCTTCTTTTCTTCCAGATTTTCCCTGTTTTGTAAGCATGAAGGGGCGTTACTCTGCTTTCCAGGAGGAGATCCCTCCCTACTCGGGTCCCAAGGCTGCAAGGGAGTCCCATGCTGATCTCCAGCAGCTGAGCGCCATCCCGGGGCATATTTGTATGCGCCCGGAGCTCCAAGTAAGTGCTTTTCCTCTCTATTTCTGCAATTTCTGTACTTTTCGGTTCTGTTTTGCTCTGTTCTGTTCTTCCCCGCTCTTAAGCTCTTCTTTTCTTCTACCCTTCAGATTTTGCCTGGTCAAAGGAGATTCTCCAAGCTACCATGGCTCTCCCCTATGCTGGAACTACTTCCCCATGCTTCCATCAGTCACTTAAAAGAGTGGGGTTTGAGCACCGTTCTAGTTCTCACCAAGAAGTACGATAAAATCGTACACGTGTGGGATAGCGTTACAGCGCTAGCGGAGTTGTGGCATCCGCAGACCCACACGTTCCTCTTCCTGACTTTTGAAGCCACGATCCTTCTGGAGGAGTTGGAGGTGATGCTCGGCCTCCCACGGTACCAACGGGGTAAGGAATTGGTGATTTCCTACACTGTGGAGCCAATCAACTCCTGGAGTATCCTTGCGGAGATCACGACAAGGAAGACGGATTTACAGTCCATGACAAGCGGGACGCACGTCCACCTTCTCCCTATTGCGTAGTGGATAACCTCGCAATGCAAGCGCAAGACACACAACTATCGGGCCATCGCCAAAGCAGCTGCGATCTGCATATGTGGAGTTATCCTCTTCCCTACGACGGACGGGGCCATCTCCTTCGCCAACCTCAGCATCGTGGACTCTCTTTCAGAAGGTATGAACATAGGCCAGGCGGTCTTGGGATTCCTCTACGCCGGTTTGTCTTCTGCAGCTATGGGAGGTCCCTTCTTCGGCTCTATTGTTGCCCTCGAGCTATGGATGGGGGTTCACATTCAGTTTCGGGCGATGGATGCTCTGGCCACGGAATGCAAATCAATGCTCAATCACCCACTGGCCTACGTAGACAGGCCTCTTCACATGTCTACCCGGGTTTGGTGCAAGACTGTGCAAGTGAAAGGGTTGAAAGCTTGGCGTGATTATTTCAGGAAGCTCACTGTGGCGGGGTTTGATATGCGCCCCCGCTTCATGCACGGCCAGATGGTTCACCTTCCTCAGCGCACCGGGCTGGCCCTAAGGTTGATAGGTAACGAAGCGCTGGTTTTGTACAACTCGGACCGATGCTACCTCCAATGCGGTGCGGCCCGCCCCATTCTCTCACACTATCCACCTATCCAAGAGAGGAAGAGGGGTGACAAGCAGGACGAGCGTGACGTGCGTAGCGCCATCTTCCATTGGGAAGAAAGCACGATGAGTCCTCTCCAAGCTGAGGTAGCGGAAGAAAAGGACGTGACTGACGAGTACCTCGAGGAGTTGAAGAAGATCTAGCTGGCAGCGGGGATTATTTGAGCATTGATTGTAGGGATTGACTGTGAGCATCAGATGATAATTAGGGAAAGAATTCAGCATTTTTTTTTGACTTTGAAAGCATTAGTGAATGTAAGCATTTGAATTTGAATGAATAAAACATGATTTTTAGGAAGGAAACTGGCTCGGTTTTAGACGCGACAGCCTATGGCGTCGCCTTTCTAGTCGCGACATGGCGGGGCGTCGCGACCAGGTCGCGACGTCCTAGCGCGTCGCGATGCAGAAGCGGCGTCCCGACACGTCGCGACATGAACCGTACCCTTCAAATGCGATCCGCCTTCCCTTTTCCCCCCTTCCGGCTATTCAAAACCCCACAAAATTTTCTCTGGAGATTTCCAAACCCTCCTTTCAAGCTTGCCTTCTTCCCCCCGTTTTCTCCTTCCAATCAACCCCTACAACCCGGATCGCCGCCATGGAGGGTGGAAGGAAATCCGGCGAAGGTTCCACATGGAGGAAACACCAAGTGGAGGGGCGAAGCACCTGTCGCCGGGTGGAGACAACCCCGGTCGAGGAGGAGGAGGTCGAAGATGTTGCGATGGAACTGGAGGAGGAGCCGGAGGTCCCGGTCACGAGCATTGAAGAAGCGAGGAAGAAGAAGACGAAGGCCATGAAATCAGTGAGTAGACACCCTCAAAATCCTTGAATGAAAGTGTAAGAGAGGTAGAAGGAGCCCCTATAGGGCGGATGTAGGGCACGATGCCCAAGGAAAAGGAGATCAGACAGAGGGGGTTCTGGCCCGTCCGGCTCTGATGTCGCGGCGGCCCGCAACACCGCGACCTTGTCACGACCTACAAAGGCGCCGCGTCCTTATCGCGGCCCCCAGAGGAGATGCGATAAGGTCGCGACGCATCGTGCTGTCGTGACAAGGTCGCAACCTTAAAAGGGGTCGCGACAGAAGCCGAGGGTCAAAAAAGTGATGAATTTCAATCCAATGTTTGTGCTTGCAGGGTGATATGAGAATTCAAGTTTCATGGACCTTGGTGTTAGCTGTTTTTCTTGCTTTTCCACACTTTTAGAGGGAGAGAATAGAGGAGATGGGGTTTGGGGAAATTCTCCATATGGATAGGATGAGGCCAGACCCAGCCCTTACCCAGGCACTGAGGAGCAGGCCCACTTCCACACTGGGATCTCCATCCTTTGCATAAGGTTGGATGGTCGCTGTCGCTCGGCCTTTACTTGATGGCATACTAAACACCGGGATACATAATTCACCACATCCCTCTTCATGCCAGACCACCAAAAGAACCTCTTCAAATCCTGGTACATTTTCATGTTACCCGAATGAATAGAGAATCATGATCTATGAGCCTCTGCTAACACATGCTCACGGACATCTACCAAATCAGGGACACAAACACGGTGATGGAATCTAATCACACCGTCTTCATCACGAGCAATGCCTGCCTTGCCCACTAACTCTAGGAGTCTAGGGTCGGCTTTCTGTTGCTCGATCACCTCATCCAAAACCGAGGACCTAAGAGATAACTGAGCTACAAAAGCCTGGCATAGAGATGGCTCTAACTCAGTCAACGCGCAAGCCGCATCCTCCAAGATCATCCAATCCTGCTGGAGAGATGGCCTCTTTCTACTCAGAGAATCCGCTACGACATTCGCCTTCCCAGGGTGATACTGAAGGTCGAAGTCATAGTCCTTCAAGAACTCGATCCATATTCTCTGCCTCAGGTTTAATTCCTTTTGGGAGAAAAGATACTTCAAGCTCTTATGGTCGGTAAACACCTCAAATCTGACACCATAAAGATAGTGCCTCCAGATCTTTAGTGCATGAACTACTGCTGCGAGCTCCAAATCATGAGTCAGATAGTTCTTCTCATGCTCCTTCAACTGATGAGGAGCATAAGCCACTACCCTTCCTTGCTGCATTAGCACACAGCCTAAACCAATCCGAGACGCATCCGTGTAGATAGCAAAACCCTCTACACCGCTCGGTAAGACTAACACCGGAGCTGACGTGAGCTTAGTCTTCAACAATTGAAAACTACTCCTACACTTCTCGGACCATACAAACTTCACTCCCTTTCTGGTCAGCTGTGTCAATGGGGCGGCGATGGATGAAAATCTCTCAATGAATCGCCGATAGTAACCAGCCAAACCCAGAAAACTACGAATCTCCGAAGGGGTCTTGGGAATCTCCCAATCCATAACTGCCTGAACCTTTGCTGGGTCAACTGCAACACCAGCACCGGAGATAACATGCCCGAGGAAATGAACCTCACGCAACCAAAAATCGCACTTTCTGAACTTAGCATACAGCTTGTGCTCATGAAGAACCTCTAATACTACCCTCAAATGCTGACGGTGTGTGGCCTCGTCCGAAGAGTAGACCAACACATCATCAATAAACACCACAACAAAGCTATCTAGATACGGCCTAAACACCCTGTTCATGAGATCCATGAATGCTGCAGGGGCGTTGGTCAATCCGAAAGGAAGAACCAAAAACTCATAATGTCCATAACGGGATCTGAATGCCGTCTTGGACACATCCTCACTCTGAATCCTCAACTGATGATACCCAGATCGCAAATCAATCTTAGAAAAGACTGATGCGTCTTGCAACTGGTCAAACAAATCATCAATACGAGGTAAGGGATACCTGTTCTTCACAGTCACTTGGTTCAGCTTTCTGTAGTTAATGCATAACCTAAGTGACCCGTCTTTCTTCTTGACGAATAATACAGGTGCGCCCCAAGGGGAAACGCTAGGGCGAATAAATCCCTTATCTATCAACTCTTGCAAATGCCTCCTTAACTCGGCTAACTCCGCAGGTGCCATCCGATATGGAGCCTTTGAGATAGGAGAGGTTCCCGGAAGCAACTCTATGGTAAACTCTATCTCTCTATCCGGTGGCAATCCAGACAAATCATTAGGAAAGATATCTGGAAAGTCCTGCACTACCTCAATCTCTGCAAGAGTAGGTGACTCATCAGCCTCTGGTACTAATACCACGCTGGCAAGAAAAGCGTCACAACCCTTGTTTACCATACACATCGCCTTCATGGCAGAGATGACCATCTTTCCCGCCAAGTTCCTTGGCAAGGGATGAGAGAACTCATCCTCACCAGGAATGCGGAAAACAATCCTCTTCCCACGACAATCCACTAACGCATAGTGCTCCTCTAGCCAATCCAGACCAAGAATAGCATCATAGTCCTTCATCTTTAGCAAGAAGAAACACCCATCTAGGACTGTATCCTCAATGCACACAGGTAACGACGTAATGCACTTCCTAGTCGATACTGTACCCGCAGGGGTGTGCACAGACAAAGGGACCTCTAAATCCTCAGACTCTATGCCTGACTCTAGGGCTAACTGCCTATCGAACAGCTCGGAAATGAACGAGTGAGTAGCACCGGTATCAAACAAAACCCGAGCGTGCACACCTAGAAGTAAAATCGTACCTTCGGTGACATGTTCCGCCTGCTCGGCGTCCTCGCGCGCTAAAGCAAACACTCGAGCTGGGGCTCGAGGCCTTCCTGGTCGTCCTGTAGCTGGCGCTGCTGCCGCTACCGCTGCTGGGGTTGGCGCTCCACGCTGAGCTCCCTGCTGAAGTCTTGGGCAATCCTTGATCTTGTGGTCACTACTTCCGCACTTCAAGCACTTTCCCGTAATCATCCAACATTCGGAACCACCATGTGTCCTCCCACAGTGGGGACACTCTTTCTTCACACCAGGGGAACGTACAGAAGGTACCTGAGTACTGCCGACTGCTACTGATCGCTGTTGTGTCTGGTACACCGCTTTCTTCTTGTCCTGCCGCTGAAACGTAGCTGCAGGCCTCCTCTGCGAAGCCTTCTTCTCTTCCAGGTATTGCTCCATCTCACCCTCCTATCTGCAAGCCACACTAAGTGCCTCGTCCAAGGTGCGATGGTCGAATGCCACTAGCCTCGTCCTCAGTGATGGCTTGAGTCCCATCACAAACTTCTTCGCCTTCCTGCACTCATCAGCCACAATATGAGGTGCATACTTAGATAGCTCTGCAAACCTTGCCTCATACTCCAGCACGGTCATGGAGCCTTGAGTCAAAGAGAGAAACCCTTGCTCCATCCGATCTTGAATATGCTCGGGGACGAACTTGGCCCGAAAGAGCCTCACAAACTCGTCCTAAGTAGCATCAACCGCGCCGTCTTCAAACCGGGTACGCAGCAATGAAGCCCACCATACATCAGCTCTTTCCTGCAGTACACCGTTCATAAGCACCATCTAAACAAATCTAACTTAACAGAACATACAAGCATATAAACTAAAGCATACCTGTAGCATGTAGGTGGCTAATGTGACCTTATCCTCATCTGCACACCTGATGGCTCGGAAGATCTTTTTTATCTCCCTCATCCAGCTTTCTGCCAACAATGGATCGCTCTCCCCCTTGAAAGAGGGTGGTAGCATCCTCTTGAATCTCTCCATGATGGAAGGTCCACCATGGTCCTGAGCTGGTACTTGAGCCTGCTACATTAAACAACAAACAGTACACATTCAACATAACGTCCTACAATTTTAAATAACACATACTACTTGTTGTTTTATTAGTCTAACCTGAGCCTCCAACTGTGCCTGGAGTGCTGCCTGAGTATGAGCCTGCGTCTGCATGGCTTGCACCAGACCTTGCATGAATACTCCATAATCCACAGGCGGCGGTGGGGGAAGTACAGGACCCTGCGGTGCCGGGGCCTGTTGCTCCGCCCGATCCTCATGCCTCTGCTCGCCCTCACGAGCAGGCACACCACCACGTCTACCTCTCGAAGCCATGGCTGCAATAAATTTCAGCCACCATTAGAGCTATGCTAATTTATTTCCTAACCATTTTCTTATCTATTTTTCATTCATTATTAGTCAATTCTACACATGTGGACATTCCTATGTAGACTTAGCATGTAATGAAGATGATGATGCATGTATATTTATGTATAATCTCAATCGGTCGCTCTGATACCAATCCCTGTGATGACCCTCATTATACCGGTACGGTTATACCAACCCACGTCGGTATAGTGAACGTTATCACAGTGGGGCATTTACCCAAACAATAACATACGATTGAGATACACACAAATATAGACACAGAGTAGCGGAAGTAAAAGAACCAATGTCTTCATTTCATTCATCATCCACATTTAACATACATGATTCAACTAACAATTTAAAGATCTAAAGTCCACACAATGAAATACTAAACTCAAATACATAGTTTGTCCACAATTAGATAATGTTTCTATTACAATGCCTTATTACATACAATGGGAGCAAAAGTCACTCTACAACTCCGACAGGCTAATCCCCGCACTCGGAGTCGCTCTCCACGGTCTCCTCCAAAGGTGTATCACCTACTAAACCTGTACGCCGAAGCAAGGAGTGAGTCTAAAAGACTCAGCAAATAACACCTCACATATCATACGTGCATATATCATAGTCGGTTTTACATTCTATTTCACAAAGCAAAACATATAGCATGCTTGGACATTTATAAAAGACAACCTATTATGGTAATTCTACCAAAGTAAACAAATGGTTCATGATTTCAGATTTTTCCAAAATAAACGTCCTATCACATGCTTTCTACTTATTCCATTATATAAAGGTTTTACCTCCAATTAAGTAAAACATGAGAGCAACCAAACATGGTGTACTTGCATACATGAAGTGAGACCTTCCTATCATGATTTCTACACATTCTTGCACATGCACATTATCGTTTTATACACTATTAGCCTGCTGTTTTGGCATGAATTAGAAGTTCTCAACAATTCACATGAGATCTACAATCTCAATTAACTATATCATGGTGGCGCTTAAACATGGAACTGTTTACACATAAGCAAGAAATGCTACTAGCATGAATTCTACGCATTTGTACACATGTAAAATATTTTCACAACTACAATTAGGTTGCTGTTATGACACAAGTTTAACATTTACATATCATGGATCACCATTTCATCATCTAATACATTAGGTTCACATGGTTGCACAATTTCCTCATTCACATAGTTCACTTTTCACACATTTCACATTTACACATGTTCACACTACACAACTTATACATGATGAGATTCACATTTCACATTTTACACTTTAGTGCCATGACACATAGTCCAAACCACCATTAGAAGGACACATACACATCACATACACATAGACGCCACCTAGGCAATACAGTGACGACTCTTGGACTGCGCAGACCGGGAGAACAAGTCTCCACCCTAACCAGTGGTACTTGTCCACCTCCAGGATTTCATCCTAATGCCCTTAGGATCACAACACATTGAACCTTCTCATGGGGACTTTTCCATGATACGGTTCCACTGCCCTCTATGGAAGCAGTGTCACGCTTGGCACAGTTTTACACATTACACATACCGATTTTAGTACACATGATGCTCACACATCTTTTCATTTTCTAATTCACACATGTGGCTCTGTTTTTCCTAACATGGTACTACAGATGACAGGGATTTCACATTCAGTATCTTGCATTAATCAGGTTACACGCAATTTAAATCACTTTCACAAAAGCATGCATTATTCACATAATTTCGCATGGGAAATTCATATTGCATCATACAATTGTCCAATTAGCCTGAAAATTTAACCACATGCTGATTACAGGTTATGAGTTCACATGCAAAAGTTCACATTTTTCTGACTCATATTGCATTTACAGAAATTAAAACAATCAGTTGCATGCCATTCATAATTCAATTTGTCATGGAACATAACATGAATCTCAGATTTGACATTTCACAGATCTGAATCTATCATTCATATTGTTATAGAAATTTTCCCCGAATTTATTTCACAACATACAATTTACTGTGGATTTTTGGAAATCCTACACATACTTCCTATTTCCATTGCAGTAATTACAGTAAATCATATGAACATGAACAGTTTCTCAAATTTGTAGGGTATGAATTGACACATATACACATGAGATAGAAAAATCTAGGGCAATTAATTCCTCAGAAATCATATAGACAGTAGGTAATCATGCATAATCCATTTTCCCCAACATGTATTTCAATAAATCCAATAATTTATGCCATCCACAGAAAAACACAGAAATTTCCACACACATCACATTAGCTATTTTACATAACATATAAAAATTACACTATATCCTCATGCGTCAAAAGTCTGGAAATTAATTACTTAAGGCAGAATAGTTTACTGTTCTGCACTGAAGAACTTGGCGGCAGTGTCTGGCCGTTCAAGAATTTGGACGGCAAGAACGTTGGACGCATACTGGAGATCTTGGCGTCAAGGGCATTGACGCCAAGTTCCTGTCTGTGCAAGAACACAGACCGAGCTCCAAATAACAAGGGAATGTGAGGATCCAGGACACGAGAAAAATCTTTAAAAATAAGAAAACCCTACTAGACATCGACATGGACGATGTGTGTAGGTTACTTGCCTTTAAGAAACTCTCCAAAGGGATCAAATGAGCCGGTGAAGCTCTCCTTGGGCAGTCCCAAGAATCTCCCAAAGATGCCTTCCTCCGGTTCCTTGATGCAGTAGACCGCAAGAAGATGTCGGGGAAGCCTTCCCCTTTGTCCCAGCTACCTCCTTGTCATGGTAGATGGCCAGAACCAGCTCTAGATGGTCGGATTTAAGCTTGCAAAGGTTGGTTTTTCTCACAGTCTAGAACTAGGGTTTTTTTTTCCTTCTCTCCTCTTCTTGCAAAGAGCCAAGGGGCTTTGGGGTTGCAAAAGGGCTTGGTATATAGGAGAGGGGACTCTCCTTTCACGCAGGGGTGATGTGAAAGCTTTCAGACCGTTGGGGACAGCTCCCCAATGGCTGGGGTTGCTTGGGCCCGGAAATTCGGGCTCTGCATGCGTGCCTGTCAGAGATCTTAATGTCCATATCCATGGACGTTGGCTTAAGTATTGGCATCAATCGATGTGGACGCTGGATCAGCATGGACGTCCATCCATGTGGACGCCAATAGGGTCCTTCGGCCATAACTCAAATCATGCAGTAATCATGCTTAACTTATACATATTTGCATGTCATACATATGTATTATCATGTACACACTACCAACATGTCATTCATACATTATTTACAACTAATTATACACATGCACACTTAAGTATAACTAGTTAATACATACGTAGATATGTACATCTATGCATACACAAACATGAATTATTTACACGAAATAAAATAATGCAATAAATTCGAGGGCCTTACATGAATAACTAATTTGTAGAAAATTATTTTTCAAAGTCATGTGTTTAGTCCTTAGGTCATGAGGATTATGTCTCTCATTGGTTTTTAAACTTCTTCTACTTCTTGACCTTGTGTTAAAAAAAAAAAAACAAAAAAAAGGGGAGAAAAGCTACCTATTTCACAAAAGAATATAAGTCAAGGTTTCAAATTTACAAGAAGAGAACAGGCAAAGCAATGTTGAGTTCTGCTAAGTAACCGGGGATACGGGCATCACAAAATGTCTATCTTCGCGTCAAACGGCTTACTCATTATCTCTGTAAAATGGTTTGATGGACACTTTTACCAAGTAACTGGGGATACGGGCACCACAAGTGTCTATCCTCACGTAAAAAGGTCAAGTGATCCTCATTACCACTACTTCTCTAATGCTTACAATTTTAATTGATGAAATAGAGTGTAGCCTCCACATTGTGTTTCAACAAGGTCTTTAGGTGTTTTTTGTTTAACTACCCATGTAGACATCCTCCTCATAACTCTTGTGCCCATCACTCACTAAGACAAATGATCTTTTACAAATGACCTTATTCAAGAGGGTCTTTTTATCTCTCAAATGTTTTTGTCGCAATGGATTCGTGTCATTGTCACTAAAGGTTCGGGGAATATTATGTCATGACCATTGGAGATGCTTGACATGTCCTAAATCATTGTGGGTATGACACTTAATAATGTGATGTTACCTATTTTCCACCTTTCATACTCATTTAATGCTCATGCCCCTTGAAAATTCTGTCAAAACCTCTTACTGGAGGGTTTCTGGCTGTGCCTGTTGACAGGGCCCAGGATGCCTGTCGACAGCCGGCGGCCACGCTCGTTTTAGAAGTCTGACGGGCATAATCTAAGGGCGGTTTTGGTGGGACCTACCCTTTCAAATCCCCATACCCTTTCTATAAAAGGTACCCACGCCCCCTTTCCCCTCTTTCTCACTTCCAAACAACCTCCTTTTCCCCCGTTCTCCAAAAAACCCTTCTCTCCAGGGCGACAGAGGAAAACACCCAGTCATTGTGTTTCCTTCCTTCCCCTGTCTCCTTCCTCTCCCAAGCCACCATCACCTATGAGCTACATCTTCCAATGGCTCCACCGGAAAGGAAGATGGCCTCCCGTCGCCGTCCAAGGTCTCCCGAAGCCGGATAGGGCTCCAGGGCACCCGCTGAGCGTCGCACAAAGCACCGGGAAGACCGTCTGCCAGAGCTGTTCATCCCTCCTAATCTCCAGTTCAAAGAGACCCATGCCACCTACACGAAGGTCACGCAGCCTCGCTACGTTGACTTCATCTCGCTGGAAGACCTCTTTCCGGGTCTTCAGCCTCTTTTGATTCTCAAGGTTGGTCACCTTTTTGCTTTAAACACAAAAAATACTCCTCCCCTGCCATCACAGAGTTTTTCCACAACCTCCGGGAGACTACTGCAGGTGATCTATATTCCAACGTCAAGGGGAATTCCTTTAGAATCTCCCCTAATCTTCTTTCAGTATCCCTGCAAATCCCGAACACCGGGGTTGACATCTTGGCACATCACCCTACCCCCGAGGAGTACTATGGCCTCATTACCTTGTAGCCTTACGACCCCACGGATCGTAAGCCCTTGAATGCCAACTCCTTCCCTCCACTTCACCGTCTTATCCACGACATTTTCACCACCCTCATTGTCCCAAAAGATGGAAGTCGGGAACTCGTCACCTCAGTTCACAAGTCCCTACTCCATAAGTTTCTGAGACGTGAACCCATTAATCTCCCAGAACTCATGTGTTCCGTCCTCCGCATCTGCCTTCGTAACGCCAAGAGGTCCATGCCTTACGCATGTCAGCTCACCTCCCTCTTCCTGTACCTTGGCATCATCATTCCAGAAGCGGAGATGACTGCTCTACCAGCCCGTAGCTCATATGATCTGACTGGTGCACATCGGATGGGCTACAAGCTCGTGGATGGCGTAGTCACTAGGGATCTCAAGGGAAAGGGACAAGATGTCCCTGTGGGTGATGAAGAAGCTGAAGAAGAAGAAGAAGATGAGGATGATGAAGAAGAAGACTCCTAGTCTGAGCCACTAGATGCTCCGGGAGATGATGCAAGTCAAGCTGGTGCTGACATTGCCACTGAGCCCTCTATCAGAGATCTCATAGCTCAGTTGCAATTGCAGATGACCACTGGATTCACGAAGATCAATGAACGTTTCGACACAATTGACTCGAGCTTGGAAGCACTGGCTGATACTCAAGTTCAGATCCAGCTCCGAATCAACAGACACTCCACTCCTGCTCCACAGACTCCTCAGGCCCCAGCCCCACCGGGTCCTGATGATGCTTAGAGAGTCTAGGTGTCCCACGTTATGTCAATGTCTAACTGATGTATCTTGCTTTCAGAGTCCTTTTGTCATGTTTCTTTTTGCAAGTGTTATGGTTGTCCAATGTGCTACAATGTACTGCCTATCTTTTAATGAAAAGCACATTTTCTCTTCCTGTTACATTGACTATGCAATGGAATGTTTCTTTTGATGTTGTCAAAAGGGGGAGAAAAACTTAAGAATTCATTGAAAAAATCAATTACATAATGTGGCTCAATTTGAAATTTTGTCATCATCAAAAAGGGGGAGAATGTTGAGTTCTCATTTTGATGATCACTTAATGTGAATGCTAATCTAACAAGTCACAAGTGTGTTTTTGATGATAATCATTTCATGGACAAAATTCATGATGAAAACATGATGAAAATGACTCATGAATGCAAATGGAACAAACACTTCACTTGAGCATATTTATATGTCACTATGACTCACTAACTATGTTCATTAATTTAGGTGAGATACCAAGCAAGACATGTACAAAGAACAGGGTTCAAATGATGAAGATATACATGAAAAGCAAGTACCTGTCGACAGCAGGAAAGACCCCTGTCGACAGCTACACACAAGCCAGAAGGCCATTCTTCAAGACAGATGTGCCTGTCGACAGCACCCCAGTCACCTGTCGAAAGGAAGAGGCTCCCAAAACCCCCCGATCTTCTGTCTGCCTGTGCCTGTCGACAGCACCAAGTCGCCTGTCGACAGTAACTACCTTCCAGAGCCTTTCAGCCTTCTGCTGGCTTGCGCCTGTTGACAGGAGCACCAAGTGCTGTCGACAGACGAAGAGAATCTTTAAATACGGAAAGTCTTCAAGTTGCTATAGATGGTGTTTCCACATACCACGACTCTCCATATGTAAACACCTCTATTTAAGCATCTCTTTGAAGAGAATCACGTACACAAGCAGCCTCCACCTAAGAACCCTAGCAAGCTCTCTTTAGAAGAATTGTTCTTGCTGCTCTGCTTCAATCTGCCGCCCAGATTCAAGGAGATACTTCTTCCCAGCGGAGGTGAAGCTTGAATGTCGAGGATTCAAGCATCATCATCAACTTGTGATCATCAAGACGAAGCTTGAAGCCCAGCCGATCATTCACGAGAGAAGTTCTTCAATCAGGATTTGTTCTACAATTCAGAACTCTCTCTGTTTTTCATTTTTACGTAAACGTGTGTGTGTGTCTGTGTCTCAAGCAGTCCTTGTGCTTGATTCACGTGTGGGAGTTCATCTGATCGTGGTTGCACATCAGATAACTAGTGTGTGTGAGTTGTAGTTCTTGAACTAGCTCATAAGCAGGTTGTTCTGCGTGTGTGTGTGGCCCGTGGATGTAGGATACACAAGTTGTGTACTCCGAACCACGTAAAATCTGCGTGTCTCGTGATTTGCTCGAATTTACGTTAGATGTTTGGTAGGCACGGCATAACCACACACGCTTAATTGCTTGTTTATCTATCTATCATCTATTCACACACATCCACACATAGTTTAAACTCTGCTAGTAATTTAACAGTCCGTGTTCTCGCGAAAAGAAGGTGATAAGCTTTTCAATTGATAGTAATCTATTCAACCCCCCTTTCTAGATTACCATACATAGGGAATTCTGCAACCTGTCAATGCACTAAGAATCTATGCCACCTTGGAATGCATATCATGAACATGTGTAATGTGGTTTATGTTTCTAGCATTTACACGCAAGTACTCCCAGCGTAGATGCAACGCTAGTAATCATTATACCCCATGGTTAACAGTATATTTATGACTCTTCGTCATTGGGGCTAGACTGGAGCCTTTGGACACTCCTCATGCCCGATCCAGCATCTCAAGCAAACTAAATGTAGATACCCACACTCAAGCATGGTCGTTTAACAAGAGTCCGATAATATCAAGATAGTTGAGATGATAGTTCAAGAGTTCAATCCGACATCATAACGACGTGTTTTCAATTTAGTCCAATCACATATTAGTAACTTGGTCTTATGTTCAATAGAGGTGTACTCTAGAATCAAGATAAGAAGAAATATCTCGTCAATAATGCCAAAAGAGAAGAGACATGTGCACACTAGCTTATGGGTACTTCAATAGTACAACCTGCTCATCGGCCATGTGGGAATCCATGATCAGAGGAGACTAACATAGGCCTTGGTCAAGGGGTCACTAGTCCGACAGAAGGAATATCCAATGGAGAGTTCACCACAAGCGAAGAAGGAGCTTTCCTATCGTGCTAGAGTGTATGCGCATGTCGCACGTGAGAATCGCTCAAGTGCGTGTGTGTGTGTGTATCCGATTATGGAAACTTTGTTGATGGAAACTCCATTTATGGAAAGTATCATGAGTGCTAAAATCAGGAAATACTAATCATGCATGACCAATTTTAGCAAGTAACTATGTGTTTTAGCAAGTTCGATAATAAGGGCAAGAAAGTGAATGATCGGTAGGTAGAGAGCATGATCATGAACTTAAGATCAATTAAAAATCATGTAAACATGTTTTAACTTTGATATGGTTTGATAAATGCATGTTAAGACTTTCTAGAACATTCCTAGAATAGATCAAACTCACACATGCAAAGAACGATACAAAACGATAGAAATCAAGACGTATGCCCCTTAGAAGGCAAATGCAGTCCCATCCCTTCACTTCCTCAGGTCATAACTCTTTTATTTATTATTCAAATCTCACACATGAATATATCATCTTTAAGCCCTTTGAAGAAGGAATCCAGCAAAGAAAACACCTCATCAATCCGAGGTCTATAAGAAAAGTTATGGTCAATTAAGTGGACATAGGCAGAAGGCGACACAGTGCCTGTCGCCTTCTGAAGATGTGTCGCCTTCTGAAAAAGGCCATGAAACTGTCTCAATTTTGGTATGGGCTGCGACCATGATGTTGTCGCATTCTAGTAGCGACGTGTCGACTTGTTGCACCCTTAATATGACGTTTGGGTTGCCTTTTCTACCTATTTCCAACTCCGACTTGGATTGGGTTTGACACAGGGATGTTTGAAAAATCAAAACTAATACTAGGGTGATCCAAATCAGATGAAACCACTTCTGTTAGTTAGAGGACTTCCTATACAATGTACAGTAACAAGTAATCGAGAAACAAAAGTCATTTGGCTGGGTAACAAGATGTATTGTGATTGTCTACGTGAATCTGACATAGTACTCATGTACAGGCTAATACTCTCTGTACGGACAGAAAGAAATTATGAAAATCAATGCCAAATGAATCTAGACTTATGGGGGAACAAGATCTATGGTTAATGCTCGGTCTGAAAATGATCCACAGAAAGATATAGAACTCGTAAGACAGGTCAGGGTTTAATCAAGACAGCACAATGTCCTGATCATACTAGATTTAATTCATGAAACCCACATGATAAAAATTGGGAAAAACATTAAGAACATGATCTATACACATGTATGCAAGCATGAACGAGTTTAATTAGAGTTTGGCATCGAGATGACCTACCTTTTGGGTTGAATAAGATTCGTTCTCCAGAAAGCTCTAGTTTCGACCAGTTGGAGAAGAACGACTAATACTCATGATCTACAAGGTGGAAATTGGGCAAAATAGTACCATAAGAAACTAGACTCGAATATCTTTCCAGGGGTATATGTTTGCGAGATTTGGTCGAGGTTTCACTAACCTTTGGTGACGATCTTGAAGGGGCTTATTTGCAGGTCGCAGGTGGAGATGAGAACGATGTTGCTTCTTGCTCAAGCTTTCTTCTGATGATCTCCAGCTACCACAGCCTTCAAGCATGACTTCAGCAACCCTAGGGGTCGTCCCATGGAAGAGAGGGGCCTTACTTAAACGGGGATGGGTCTTTAGTTGCCTAATTAGATTATGAAACTATTTATGTACAAATTTGAGTACATCCTTCATTTAATTGAAGATTTCTCTCCCCAATCCATGATGGGAGTCATATAGAAACTTACCTTGGATGGTAACCACGAATTTGGGTTTGGTTTGAAGTCCAATGGAGATCTATTGGGTGAGAATTTACCCTTTCATGGTCCATTAGTGAATATTTTCGAATTTTGGGTTATTTTCCTAACATGAATTTATTCATGGCCCAAGAGTCATCTCTTGGCCCAATTTTCTTATCGGATGGTGAAGGAATGATGGTGAGAGTCTATCATAATTTTTCTAACATTTTTGGAACAATTTCTATACATGTGATAATAGGTTTTTCGACTTATTTCTTAATTGTGATAATAAGTTGCAACAATTTCTAAACTTGGCCCAGACGATTTTTCTTAGCCCAAATTTCTGGGTGGGTTATTAGAGGATATTATTTAAAGTCCAACTATGATTTTTATTTAATTTTATAACTTATCTAAGTGCATGTGGTAATGATTTTCCGACTTAATTATGAATTATGATAATAAGTTGCAAAATGCTTTAAACTCGGCTAATCAGATTTTTCTTCACTAGAATCTCTTCATGAGTCGTTTAGAAATATTATTTAGAGTTGAACTATGATTTTTACGAAATTTCCCAATGTGTTCTCGTGTATATGATAATGGTGTGTACGGTATTACTATTTTTAGATTATTAAATTATCAATTTTCTAATTTATCTATAATTTTAAACTATGGAATTTTTGGAGTGCTACAGATTTTTTATTTTTTGGATTTTTTATATTATATATATATATTTTTATTTTTATTTTAGTTTTATAACGACAACACCTATATTTGAGCGATTGGTTAAACTGACATCAGGTGAGTTTTACGTTCGTAGGTGTGTCAAGTGCCAGCTTCATGCCAACAAGATCCAGGCTCTATCCTCCTTTTGACATCCACTTTCATCTCCTTGGCCATTCTCCACGTGGGCCTTTGACATCATTGGACCCCTTGCTAACCCTAATGCTCAAATCAAACAAAAATCTTTCATCCTTACTACTACTGAGTATTTCACCAAGTGGGCCGAATCTGAAGCATTTGCAGAAATCAAAGGATCAACCGTGTGTCGGTTTATCATGAAGAACATCATCTCATGGTTTGGAGTGCCAAGCAACCTCGTCAACAACAATGGACCACAGTTCATATCACAGGAGCTTCAAGATTTGTGTAAGAAATTCAACATCACTTTGCATCATTCGTCTCCATATTATCCACAAGGCAACAGTCATGCTGAAGTTATAAATAAAACACTTTTGAAAATTTTAATGAAAACTTGTGAGTCATACAAATTTACTGACTGGCCTGAGAAATTGATCGAGACTCTATGGGCCTACCGTACCTCTGTCTGCACGCCCATAGGGCAAACCCCCTATTCACTTACTTACGGGATGGAGACGGTGGTTTTATATGATTCTACCCCATGTAATGGTTTGTATCTCAAAAGATTCTCTCCCTTATAAAGAAGTTATATAGCGGCACTACCAATGGTTTTGAGGTCTTTTTAACCTTTCACGATTGTTAAACAACCCCTCTGTTCATTCAACACACACAACACATCAATCCATGGTAAATTGTTCTCTAGACAAATCTGTTCCTACTCAACCCTTGTGTAGGATGTACGAAGACCTATTCTCTCCTTACTCGGACAAAGTGTAGGGGAAAAATGTCACTCTTTTGAAGACAAAAGGAGGGTAGGTCATGTGTGACGAGGTCTCAAATAGAGGAGGTCAACTAAGCTTGCAAAAAAAGAAAGAAAGGAAGGAAAACATAGAAAGGCAAAATGAACCAGAAGGAAGAATAGGGGCATGGCAAATAGTGGTAGTATAGTTTCCCACGGAACGCCCTTGAGCCCGGTCGTACGCATGACCCAAATGAAAAAAAAAAAATCAATGACCGCAAAGTTTTGGACAATAGACTGAATCCACATGATCTACACCCTAACCAGTTGACAAACCAGCATCTTAAGACCTACGCTAAGTCTTACCCCGATATCTTCTCACTTCCACCAATGGTCGGGTCATGTCTCACGCGTGGTCTGTGTAAGAACACTAATGATTAGGGGCAATCAACCAAGGGTTGCTAAAAATAGATGTACACTGTACTTAGGGGATGTTTAACAACAAGAGAATGAGGCAAGACTCTTAACCAATCACTCAAATACAGGTGTTGTCGCTATAAAACTAAAATAAAAATCCAAAAAATAGAAAATATAAAAAAATACAAAAAATAGAAAATCTGTAGCACCCCGAAAATTCCATAGTTTAAAATTATAGATAAATTAGAAAATTGATAATTTAATAATCTAAAAATAGTAATACCGTACGCACCATTATCATATACACGAGAACACATTGGGAAATTTCGTAAAAATCATAGTTCAACTCTAAATAATATTTCTCAATGACTCATGAAGAGATTCTAGAGAAGAAAAGTCTGATTAGCCAAGTTTAAAGCATTTTGCAGCTTATTATCATAATTCATAATTAATTAAGTCAGAAAATCATTACCACATACACTTAGATAAGTTAGAAAATTAAATAAAAATCATAGTTGGACTTTAAATAATATCCTATAATAACCCACCCAGAAATTTGGGCTAAGAAAAATCGTTTGGGCCAAGTTTAGAAATTGTTGCAACTTATTATCACAATTAAGAAATAAGTCGAAAAACCTATTATCACATGTATAGAAATTGTTCCAAAAATGTTAGAAAAATTATGATAGACTCTCACCATCATTCCTTCACCATCCGATAAGAAAATTGGGCCAAGAGATGACTCTTGTGTGGACGATCCGTTTCGCCGCCGCCGTGTCCCCGTGTCGACTGTGGGTGTCCTCCGGAGGCTCACGGACGTCGCTGGTCTCTCGTTGGCGATGATGGGTTGCTCGTTGACCTCGTTGACTCCTCGGTTGACTAGGTTGACTGAGGAGGAAACAAAGAAAACCAGAGATGAAAGGGGAGGTTTGTGATCGCCAGGGCCTTACCTGTGCCCAAGGGAGTGTTTTGACCACGTTGTTGTAGCAGCCTCGCGCAGCGGATGGAGATGGGGCTTCAACTTCTCCTCCTTCGGCCGTCCAAAGGAAAAGAGCTCCACGGTCACGTTCACAGTGTTCCTGCCACAAACAAAGCTCTATTAGACTTAAATGCAGTGTAGCGAATGTTCAAAACGAAGAGAGGAAAGCCCAAAAGGCGAGTCCCGTACCGGTTGCGGACTTGAGAAGAGGGGTGGCCAAATGTTATGACCACCCTTCTTCCCTCCATTTTTGGTTGGGAAACCCCTTTCTAGGTGTGTAGGAAGGTGCCCTACGTGCCTAGAGTGTGTGTGACATGCAAGATATTAAAGTAAGAGGAAAGGAAAGAGAGGAAGAGGAAGGAATTGATCCTCGTCGTTGGCGTTGTTGGCTCCTTGCAGGGTTCCTCCAGCTCCAAAAGAACCCTTCTAGACGTCCCAAATGAGGAGAGAAAGGAGAGGATGAATGGTGGAAGGTAGGGTGCACTCTCTTCTCTCAAAGTGGCAGCATATGGACGTCCAGCCTCCCTCCTCTGGCTCAGAGTGCTCAAAGGGAGGTTATATAGACAGTGGAGCTCGGGGTTGAGAGCCTTGGATGCTCAAGTGTGAAGAAACACACTTGCACACTTGGCAATCCATGCATTAAAGGTCCAACCAATGGGGAGAGGCCAAGTAGGATTTTTACTGGGTCAATGGGGTGCCTAGGTGGCCCATATACCCGTTGGGAACGGTCACATGCGTTGCATGGCCGAGAGAATGGTGAAAGTGGGCTGGAATCTCGGGGTTGTTGCGCAGACCTGGTAAACGACATTGACGTCCAGGGATCAGGCCGCCAACCACATGCAGACGTCCATGGATGTGGACGCCAACTTTGGTCAGCGTCCAGGGGGATTGCCGCCAACCAGTAGTCGGCGGCCATCGATGCTGCCGTCTACATGGTATCCGAGGCTGGTCAACAAATGGTCAAACGAGGCTTAATGGGCCAAAAGAGCCATGCGGGAGATGGGCCAAATCGCGCGTCTACATCTTGGGCCATGAATAAATTCATGTTAGGAAAATAACCCAAAATTCGAAAATATTCACTAATGGACCATGAAAGGGTAAATTCTCACCCAATAGATCTCCATTGGACTTCAAACCAAACCCAAATTCGTGGTTACCATCCAAGGTAAGTTTCTATATGACTCCCATCATGGATTGGGGAGAGAAATCTTCAATTAAATGAAGGATGTACTCAAGGGCGTTCCGCGGGGAACTATACTACCACTATTTGCCATGCTCCTATTCTTCCTTCTGGTTCATTTTGCCTTTCTATGTTTTCCTTCCTTTCTTTCTTTTTTTGCAAGCTTAGTTGACCTCCTCTATTTGAGACCTCGTCACACATGACCTACCCTCCTTTTGTCTTCAAAAGAGTGACCTTTTTCCCCTACGCTTTGTCCGAGTAAGGAGAGAATAGGTCTTCGTACATCCTACACAAGGGTTGAGTAGGAACAGATTTGTCTAGAGAGAAATTTACCATGGATTGATGTGTTGTGTGTGTTGAATGAACAGAGGGGTTGTTTAACAATCGTGAAAGGTTAAAAAGACCTCAAAACCATTGGTAGTGTCGCTATAGTAACTCTTTTATAAGGGATAGAATCTTTTGAGATACAAACCATTACATAAGGTAGAATCATATAAAACCACCGTCTTCATCCCGTAAGTAAGTGAATAGGGGGTTTGCCCTATGGGCGTGCAGACAGAGGTACGGTAGGCCCATAGAGTCTCGATCAATTTCTCAGGCCAGTCAGTAAATTTGTATGACTCACAAGTTTTCAATAAAATTTTCAAAAGTGTTTTATTTATAACTTTGGCATGACTGTTGCCTTGTGGATAATATGGAGACGAATGATGCAAAGTGATGTTGAATTTCTTACACAAATCTTGAAGCTCCTGTGATATGAACTGTGGTCCATTGTTGTTGACGAGGTTGCTTGGCACTCCAAACCATGAGATGATGTTCTTCATGATGAACCGACACACGGTTGATCCTTTGATTTTTGCAAATGCTTCAGATTCGGCCCACTTGGTGAAATACTCAGTAGCAGTAAGGATGAAAGATTTTTGTTTGATTTGAGCATTAGGGTCAACAAGGGGTCTAATGATGTCAAAGGCCCACGTGGAGAATGGCCAAGGAGATGAAAGTGGATGTAAAAAGGAGGATGGAGCATGGATCTTGTCGGCATGAAGCTGGCACTTGACACACCTACAAACGTAAAACCCCTAATCTTCTAAGGTTGGCCAGTAATAGCCCTACCTAAGAATCTTCTTAACTAGCATCTGACTATTCACATGCCCTCCACACTCACTAGCATGGGCTCCTTCCACTACTTTCCAACCATTTTCATATGGCAAGCATCTGAATAGCATTCCGTTTAGGGTGGGTCTGTACAATACTTATCCAACAATGGTATACCTTAAAGCTGCCCTACGAATGACTCTTTTATCCTCTGATTCTGCTTCCTCTGGGAAGGTACCGTCCTTGCAATACTGCTCAATCTCGTGGTACCATGGCCTTTCTTCTTCCATTATTTTTCCTAGTTCCATAAGCATTACTTCTTTCGCTTCACTTCTCTCCTCTTTGCCTTCACGATCAAGGAACTCTTGAGGTTATCGAACCAAGGATCTTGCAGTGATGGTGTTCTAACCTTTGGAAGATGATAGTCTCAGCACTTTGGCTGAGAGGAAGGAGAGGGATGAGGCTAGAGATTCCAAGGCGTTAGCCAAGATATTCTGGGAGCGAGGAGTGTGAATGTAGACTAACTTGCAAAATTGCTAAGCTAGGAGTGTGACCCAATCTTGATAGGGCTTGAGCTTCAGTTCAGGAGTGCGGTAAGTAGAAAGGACCTGTTGAAGAATGAGCTGAGAGTCGCTTATGATCTTGAGTTGACGTTCACCTAGGAGATGGGCACGTTTGAGACTAGCTAGGAGAGCTTCATACTCAGAAATATTGTTGGTGGTAGGGAATTGAAGTTGATATGCCAATGGAATGGTGATTCCTTCTGGGGTGAGCAGAACAACACCTATGCCCTGTCCCCTAAAGTTCAGTGCCCCATCGAAATGAAGTGACCAAAAGGAATTGCGGCAAATGAGTGACAGTTTCTCATCGAGGAAATCTTCTTGGACCGTGTCACTGTGAGGAAGAGGAAGGTGAGCAAGATGCTCAGCAATGATGTACCCCTTTATAGCCTTTTGGATGACAAAGGTGATATCAAACTAAGATAGTAAGCTCTAACAGTGTGCCAACCTGTCAGCGAGGATTGGCTTCTCTAGGAGGTATCTAATGGGATCCATCATAGAAATCAAACTCACCTGATGGGCTAGGAAATAGTGCTTCAATTTCTGCACTACCCATACTAGTGTTGCACAAGTTTTCTCCATTGCGGTGAGTTTGAGCTCAACAGGATTGAATAACCAAGACAAGTAGTAAACTACCTTTTTTTTACCAGTTTCTTCATGTTGTGCAAGGACAACTCCTAGGGAGTCCTCAATAGTTGACAAATATAAGATTAGGGGTTTTCCTAGGATAGGAGCTTGCAGTATAGATAGATTCATTAAATAATTCTTGAATTCATCAAAGGCTTCTTGACACTTAACATTCCATTCAAAATTTACCCCTCTTTTTAATAGTTCATAGAAGGGATGACATCTTTAGGAGTGTCTAGAAATAAATCTCCTTATGAACTGTAGTCGACCAATCAGTCCTTGAAGCTTAGATATGTTCATAGGAGGTGGCATCTCACCTATTGCCTTGGCCTTGTTTGGGTCTATTTGAATCCCCTTCTTACTGACTATAAACCCTAAAAGCTTCCCTAAAGAAACCCCAAATACACACTTCTTAGGATTCATCTTCAATTGATATTCTCGTGCATGCTGGAACACTTTGGCTAATACGGAGGAGTGTTCACTTCTGGTCAGAGAGTTCACCACAATAGCATCCACGTAAACCTCAACATGGATATGGATCATATCGTGGAATATCTCCATCATTGCCCTTTGATAAGCGGCGTCGGCATTCTTCAATCCAAATGGCATAACCACATAGCAATAAGTTTCCTAGGGCGTGGTGAAGGATTTTTTCTCTTGGTCCTCCAGGGCTAGACGAATTTGATTGTAACCTGAATAGCCATCCATAAATGAAAGAGTTTTAAACCCAATAGTGTTATCAATTAAAACATCCAAATGAGGTTGCGGCAAATCATCATTAGGACATGCACGATTTAAGTCCCAAAAATCTATGCATATTCGCACTCTTCCTTTCTTTTTCATGACCGGGACTATGTTAGCCACCCATAGAGGATAGAGCACTACACGGATAAAACGAGCTTTGTGTAGCTTGTCAATCTCCTCCTTCATCTTCAATGCAATATGGGGGTGGAATCGTCTCAGCTTCTACTTAACGGCTCTTTTCCCTGGCTTTAAGATTAACCTATGCTCCACTAGCACGGGGTCAATGTCAGGCATGTCCTCATATGACTAGGCAAAAGAGTATTTGTACTCCCTCTGAGCCTTTATGAGCACTTCTTCTTCCTCAAGAGAGAGATTAGAAGCTATAGTTATTATCCTGGGTTCTTCAGCCGTCACAAGATTGACTTCTTTGGTAGGTTCATCCACTATCGAGGTAGGCTCATCGAATCTCCTCATGCCACTAGCATACATTTCTGCAGTGTCCTCTACCTCACTGTCTTCTTCATCCACTAGGTCCCCATCATTCATAATTTCATATACTGAATCATAGTCTAGCCACTTCTCTTTTTGCTGAGCCTCCATATTCATAATGACAGCTTCTTGGAAGAACTTTTCAACAGTTAAAATGGGATGAGCTTGGGGGGCTCCTGCCAATGATCCATTAAAGGGAAATAATATATTATTTGATTTTTTTACCTCATACTCTGTCAGAAATTCTTCCATAACACCTATGCAATTGTCTCCCACTTTTTCTTTTTGTTGCATAGAAGTAATCATGCTTTAATCATCACTCATGTTTAATATGTAATAATTATATTTCAATGTTACAGGTTGGAAACTATATCCACAACATTGCCACATTTTGTAGTGGTCTTATCATTGGATTGATCAAATGTTGACAGATGTCGTTTTAACACTTGCCACTGGTCCATTCATTGTTGCTGCTGGTGGGATATCAAATATCTTTCTGCACAGGCTTGTTGAAAATATTCAAGATGCATATGCAGAAGCTGCAAGTATAGCTGAACAACTATGCCTGCCCACTGGAAACTATATAAAAGTAAACTTTCTTATTATTACACATTGTTGTATGATTCTTAAGCATGAAAGAAGAAGATGAATGATATCTTAAGCTAACATGTGTATTGAAGCTACTTGGTACTTGCTTCTAGATTTTGTTAAAAGTATGAAATGCAAAATCAACTTACCAAGTTAAAATTGACTGATTCAACTCAGAATCACTTGGGGCGATTTGAGTCTAGGGGGTAATAGAACCTAAATTGAGATGTGGGATCGTAAGAACATAAATTTCTTGTTTCACATTAAAAAAGCTGATGGTGGTGAAATCATAACAGCTTTGTTTGCTGTAATTCTAAGTGGACCAAATATTCTATATGTTCTTTGACTTCTATTCATCTTCTGTTGACTCTGACTTTTCCCTACTTTTTTCTTTTAGTTAACTGAATCAAGCTGCCACAAACTATCATATATAAATTATGAGGAGTGATTATGAGGATACTTTGAACTTAGAAGGATCTTGTTAAATGCTGAACATTAGTGGATTAATGAAACTGTCTTAGCATCACATGTCATGCCCCGACGCGGAATATCGAGATGTGAGCCAATTAATATTGTAAGGCCCTCGAATTTTGTTGCATTATTTTAATTTCGTGTAAATAATTCATGTTGTGTATGCATAGATGTACATATCTACGTATGTATTAACTATTTATACTTATGTATGCATGTGTATAAGTTAGTTGTAAATAATATATGAATGGTATGATGGTAGTGTGTACATGATAACATACATATGGCATGTATATAGGTATAAGTTGTGCATGGTTGATGCATGTTTTTGAGTTCTGGCCGAAGGCCAACTTGGCATCAATATCAATGGACATTTGTGTTGTGTCGGCGTCAACCATATGGACGCCAACACTAAGTCCGGCGTCCAGCGATGTGGACGCTAATTTCTCTGATCTGCATGCATTGCAGAGCCGGATTTTCGGGAGCAAGCTAGCTCACCCATTGGGGAGCTGTCCCCAACGGTCTGAAAGGGTTCACATCAACCTTGCGGGACAGGAGAGGCCTCTCTCCTATATCTGAACCCGAGTGTAACCCTAAATCCCCTCTCTTGACCTCTTTTGAGAGATAGAGAAAAGCCCTAGCTACTGTGAGCAAAACCCCACCTTTGCAACCTTCAATCCGGTGATCTGAGGCTTGTTCCGGCCATCTACCATGACAAGGAGGTAGCTGGAACATCGAGGAAGGCATCCCCGACCTCGATCTGCTGTGGAGATTGCTCAAGAACCCGGGGGAAGGCAATCTTGGGAGCTTCTTGGGACTGCCCAAGGAGAGCATCACCAACCCATTTGATCCCTTTGGAGAGTTTTTGAAAGGCAAGTAACACTTACACTCCGTCCATGTAGATGTCTAGTAGGGTTTTATGATTTTTACACATTTTTCCTCGTGTCCTGGATCCCCCATTCTCCCTGTTATTTGGAGTTCGTTCTGTGTTCCTGCATAGACAGGAACTTGGCATCAATGCCTTGACACCAAGATCTCCAGTGCGCGTCTAGCGATCTTGCCGTCCAACTCCTTGAACGGCCAGACACTGCCGCCAAGTTCTTCTGTGCAGAACAGTAAACTGTTCAGCCTTAAGTAATTAATTTCTGGACTTTCACGCATGAGGATATAGTGTAATTTTTATATGTTATGTAAAATAGCTAATGTGATGTGTGTGGAAATTTCGGGGATTTTCTGTGGATGGCATACATTATTAGATTTATTGAAATACATGTTGGGGAAAATGGATTATGCATGATTTCCTACTGTCTACATGATCCCTGAAGAATTAAATGCCCTAGAATTTTCTATACTATGTGTATACATGTCAGTCCATATCCTTTAAATTTGAGAATTTGTTCATGTTCCTATAGTTTACTGTAATTTTTGCAATGGAATTAGGAAACATGTGTAGGTCGTGTAAAAATTTCCAGTAAATTGTGTACTGTGTAATAAACTCGAGAAAATTTCTTGTGGTGTTGTGTGCACTGGGTTCAGGGTTATGATATGTTAAACTGAACTTTTATGTTATACACCATGATAAATTGAATTTCGAATAATACAGGAATTTATGTTAAATTTTCTGCAATTGCATTTTGGATCAGAAAAATGTGAAAATTTTCATGAGGGGTCCTAAACCTGAAATCCACATGTGGTTAAATTCTCAGGTCATTTGGACAACTATACAATGCAATATAAATTTTCCATGCAAAAACGTGAAATTAATGCATGCCATTGTGAAATGTTTAATTTCTGTGTAACCCAACCTGATTGTGAAACTTCCTGAATGTTATATTCTGTCATCTGTAGTGGCATGATTAGGGGAAAAATAGAGTCATGTTGTGATTGAGAGAATGAATGAGATGTGAGTGTCATGCGTAAAAATGTGTTAAAATCGGTAAATGTGAAATGTGTAAGACTGTGCCAAGTGTGACACTGCTTCCATAGAGGGCAGTGGAACCGTATCATGGAAAAGTCCCCATGAGAAGGTTCAATGTGTTGTGATCCTAAGGGCATTAGGATGAAATCCTGGAGGTGGACAAGTACCACTGGTTAGGGTGGAGACTTGTTCTCCCGGTCTGCGCAGTCCAAGAGTCGTCATTATATTGCCTAGGTGACGTCTATGTGTATGTGATGTGATGTGACCTTCTTATGGTGGTTTGGACTATGTGTCAAGGCACTAAAAATGTGAATGTGAATGCGAAATGTGTAAAATTGTGAATGTGAACAATGTGTAAATGTGAATGTGTGAAGTATGTGAATTTGAAATTGTGTAAAAATGTGAAACCAAAATGTGAGGATGTGAAATTGAAATCCATGATATGATGATCTGAAATCATGTTAGAACAGCAACATAAATGTGGTTATGTTCATGTGCTATATGGGTACAATGCGTAGAATCCATGCTAGGGACAATCCTTACTTATGTGTAAACCATTCCATGTATGTTTACTCTCACGTTGTGGTTGAATGAGAATGTAGCTTTCATGTGTTAGATTGTAAAGTGTTTAACCATGTCAAAATAGCAAGCTTAAAGCATGTAAAATGGTTATGTGCATGTGTAAGAATGAGTAGTAACCATGTTAGCAATGTTTTCTTTCATGTATGTAAGCTACTCATGCTAGATTGCCTTCATGTTTTAGCTTAATTGAAAGTAGAACTTTCATGTGTTGGAATGATTAGAGAGCATGTGATAGGAGATTTTAATTTAGGAAATCTGAAAGCATGAATCATGTGTTTCATTAGTAGAATTACCATGATAGGTTGTCAATTTCAATGTCACGCATGCTACAGTTGTGTCTTGTAAATGTGTATGTAAAAACTGCTATGATATGTGCATGGATGATAGATGTAGTGTTATTTGCTGAGTCTTTTAGACTCATTACTTGCTTCGGCTTACAGGTGTAGTAGGTGACACACCTTTGGAGGAGACCGTGGAGAGCGACTCCGAGCGCGGGGAGTAGCTAGCTTGGTGGAGCTTAGTTGTGACATTTTGACACTTGATGTATGTAATTGAGGCATTGTATTAGGACTATCATGTAAACTTGGACAAACTATGTATTTTTATCTTAGCACTTCTTCTATATGGATTATGTGGACTTTAGCTCTTTAAATTCAATCGAATCATGTATGTTAAATGTGGATGATGAATGAAATGAAGACAGTGGTTCTTTTACTTCCGCTACTCTGTTCTTATATTCACGTGTATCTCAGCTGAATGTTATTGTTGGGTAAATGTCCCACTGTGGCAACGTTCACTATACCGACGTGGGTTGGTATAACCGTACCGGTATAATGAGGGTCGCTACAGAGATTGGTATCAGAGCGAAACCGGTTGAGATTGCACATGAATATATATACATGTCTTCATCCTCATTGCATGCTAAGTCTACATAGGAATGTCCACATGTATAGAATTGATTAATAATGAATGAAAAATAGATAAGAAAATGGTTAGAAAACTTAGTAACCTAGCTAATGGTGGCTGAAATTTATTACAGCCATGGCTTCGAGAGGTAGGCGTGGCGGATCGCCGGCCCGTGAGGACGAGCCGAGACGTGAGGAGCGGGCGGAGCAGCAGGCTCCGGCACCGCAGGGTCCTGTACTTCCCCCACCGCCGCCTGTGGATTATGGAGTATTCATGCAAGGTCTCGTGCAAGCCATGCAGACGTAGGCTCATACTCAGGTAGCACTCCAGGCACAGTTGGAGGCTCAGGTTAGACTAATAAAATGATTAATAGTCTATTTTATTTAATTATGCGATATTATGTTGATTGTGTATTGCTTGCTGTGTACTGTAGCAGGCTCAAGTACCAGCTCAGGACCATGATGGACCTTCTACCATGGAAAGATTCAAGAGGATGCTGCCGCCCTCTTTTAAGGGGGAGAGCTACCCATTGTTGGCAGAAAGCTAGATGAGGGAGATAGAAAAGATCTTCCGAGCCATCAGGTGTGCAGATGAGGATAAGGTCACATTACCACCTACATGCTACAGGTATGCTTTAGTTTATATGCTTGTATGTTCTGCTAAGCTAGATTTGTTAGATGGCGCTTATGAACGGTGTACTGCAGGAAAGAGCTGATGTATGGTGGGCTTCATTACTGCGTACCCGGTTTGAGGACGGAGCTATTGATGTTGCTTGGGACGAGTTCGTGAGACTCTTTCGGGCCAAGTTCGTCCCCGAGCATATTCAAGATCGGATGGAGCAGGAGTTCCTCTCCTTGGCTCAAGGCTCCATGACCATGCTAGAATATGAGGCAAGATTTTCTGAACTCTCTAAATATGCACCTCATATCGTGACAGACGAGCGCAGGAAGACAAAGAAGTTCGTGATGGGCCTGAAGCCATCACTGAGGACGAGGCTCGTGGCGTTTGACCACCGCACTTTGGACGAGGCCCTCAGCGCTGCTTGCAGACAAGAGGGTGATATGGAGCAATACCTTGAAGAGAAGAAGGCTTCGCAAAAGAGACCTGCAGCCATGTTCCAGCGGCAGGACAAGAAGAAAGCGGTGTACCCGACGCAGCAGCGATCAGTAGCAGTCGGCAGTACTCAGGTAACTTCTGTACGTTCCCCTAGTGTGAAGAAAGAGTGTCCCCACTGTGGGAGGACACATGGTGGTTCTGAGTGTTGGTTGATTACGGGAAAGTGCTTGAAGTGCGGAAGCAGCGACCACAAGATCAAGGATTGTCCAAGACTTCAGCAGAGAGTCCAGCGCGGAGCGCCAACCCCAGCGGTAGCGGCAGCAGCGCCAGCTACAGGAAGACCAGGAAGGCCTCGAGCCCCAGCTCGAGTGTTTGCTTTAGCACGCGAGGACGCCGAGCAGGCGGAGCATGTCACCGAAGGTACGGTTTTACTTCTAGGTGTGCACGCTCGGGTTTTGTTTGATACGGGTGCTACTCACTCGTTCATTTCTGAGCGGTTTGCTAGGCAGTTAGCCCTAGAGTCAGGTGTAGAGTCTGAGGATTTAGAGGTCCCTTTGTCTGTGCACACCCCTGCGGGTACGGTATCGACTAGGAAGTGCATTCCGTCGCTACCTGTGTTTATTGAGGATAGAGTCCTAGAAGGGTGTTTCTTCTTGCTGAAGATGAAGGACTATGATGCTATTCTTGGTCTAGATTGGCTAGAGGAGCACTATGCGTTAGTAGATTGTCGTCGGAAGAGGATTGTTTTCCGCATTCCTGGTGAGGACGAGTTCTCTCATCCCTTGCCAAGGAACTTGGCGGAAAATCTAGTCATCTCTGCTATGAAGGCGATGTGCATGGTAAACAAGGGTTGTGACGCTTTTCTTGCCAGCGTGGTGTTAGTACCAGAGGCTGATGAGTCACCTACTCTTGCGGAGATTGAGGTAGTGCAGGATTTTCCAGATGTCTTTCCTGATGACTTGTCTGGATTGCCACCGGATAGAGAGATAGAGTTTACCATAGAGTTGCTTCCGGGCACCTCTCCTATCTCGAAGGCTCCATATCGGATGGCACCTGCGGAGTTAGCCGAGTTAAGGAGGCAGTTGCAAGAGTTGCTTGATAAGGGATTTATTCGCCCTAGCGTTTCCCCTTAGGGCGCACCTGTATTATTCGTCAAGAAGAAAGACGGGTCACTTAGGTTATGCATTGACTACAAAAAGTTGAACCAAGTGACTGTGAAGAACAGGTATCCCTTACCTCGTATTGATGATTTGTTTGACCAGTTGCAAGATGCATCAGTCTTTTCTAAGATTGATTTGCGATCTGGTTATCATCAGTTGAGGATTCGGAGTGAGGATGTGTCCAAGACGGCGTTTAGAACCCGTTATGGACATTATGAGTTTTTTGTTCTTCCTTTCGGATTGACCAATGTCCCTGCAGCGTTCATGGATCTCATGAACAGGGTGTTTAGGCTGTATTTAGATAGCTTTGTCGTAGTGTTTATTGATGATGTGTTGGTCTACTCTCCGGACGAGGCCACACACTGTCAGCATTTGAGGGTAGTGTTGAGGTTCTTCGTGAGCACAAGCTGTACGCTAAGTTCAGCAAGTGCGATTTGGTTGCGCGAGGTTTTTCCTCGGGCATGTTATCTCCGGTGCTGGTGTAGCAGTGGATCCAGCAAAGGTCCAGGCAGTTATGGATTGGGAGATTCCCAAGACCCCTTCGGAGATTCGTAGTTTTATTGGTTTGGCTGGTTACTATCGGTGATTTATTGAGGGATTTTCATCCATCGCCGCCCCTTTGACTCAGCTCACCAGAAAGGGAGTGAAGTTTGTTTGGTCCGAGAAGTGTGAGAGTAGTTTTCAATTGTTGAAGACTAAGCTCACGTCAGCTCCGGTGTTAGTCTTACCGATCGGTGTAGAGGGTTTTGCTATCTACACGGATGCGTCTCGGATTGGTTTAGGCTGTGTGCTAATGCAGCAGGAAAGGGTAGTGGCTTATGCTTCTCGTCAGTTGAAGGAGCATGAGAAGAACTATCCGACTCATGACTTGGAGCTCGCAGCAGTGGTTCATGCACTAAAGATCTGGAGGCACTATCTTTATGGTGTCAGATTTGAGGTGTTTACCGACCACAAGAGCTTGAGGAATCTTTTCTCCCAAAAGGAACTAAACCTGAGGCAGAGAAGATGGATTGAGTTCTTGAAGGACTATGACTTCGACCTTCAGTATCACCCTGGAAAGGCGAATGTCGTAGCGGATGCTCTGAGTAGAAAGATGCCATCTCTCCAGCAGGATTGGAAGATGCTGGAAGATGCGGCTTGCGCGTTGACTGAGTTAGAGCCATCGCTATGCCAGGCTTTTGTAGCTCAGTTATCTCTTAGGTCCTTGGTTTTGGATGAGGTGATCGAGCAACAGAAAGCCGACCCTAGACTCTTAGAGTTAGTGGGCAAGGCAGGCATTGCTCGTGATGAGGACGGTGTGATTAGATTTCATCACCGTGTTTGTGTCCCTGATTTGGTAGATGTCCGTGAGCATGTGTTAGCAGAGGCTCACAGATCGCGATTCTCTATTCATCCGGGTAACACGAAGATGTACCAGGATTTGAAGAGATCCTTCTGGTGGTCCGGCATGAAGAAGGATGTAGCGGATTATGTATCCCGATGTTTAGTATGCCAGCAAGTGAAGGCCGAGCGACAACGACCATCTGGCCTTATGCAAAGGATGGAGATTCCAGTTTGGAAGTGGGAAGCTGTCACGATGGACTTTGTTTCGGGTTTACCTCGATCTAGAAGGGGCAACGACTCGATTTGGGTAGTTGTAGATAGATTCTCAAAGACTGCTCATTTCTTGCCTATGAAGAAGAAGCAGTCAGTAGAGAGTTTAGCTAGATTGTATGTTAGTAGTGTGGTTAGATTGCATGGTGTGCCGAAGTCATCATTTCGGATCGAGATCGAGATTTACTTCGAGGTTGTGGAAGGGTCTTCAGGATGCTTTAGGTTCGGAGCTGAAGCTCAGTTCGGCGTTTCATCCCCAGGCTGATGGACAGTCCGAGAGGACTATCTAGACGCTCGAGGATATGTTGAGAGCGTGTGTATTGGATTGGAAGGATGATTGGGAGCGTCATTTACCTCTTGTGGAGTTCGCATACAACAACAGCTTTCATGCGAGTATTGGTATGGCTCCATTTGAGGCGTTGTATGGTAGGTATGGCTGATCCATTTGAGGCTTCGGATTGTTATCAGAAGAGGCTTGTTGCGGCTCAGGATAGGAGAAGGCTATGCCGACAACAGGAGGAAGGATCTTGAGTTCGAGGTGGGTGATCATGTCTTCTTAAGATATCACCAACTCGAGGTGTCGTCAGGTTTGGCAGGCATGGTAAGCTGAGCCCAGATTCATTGGCCCGTATGAGATTCTCCGGCGATTGGGCAGCGTGGCATATGAGCTAGCTTTACCCCCAGCTCTAGCTAGTGTTCATCCCGTCTTCCACGTTTCTATGCTCAGGAAGTATGTCCGAGATTCGTCTCATGTGATTAGTCATGAGCCAGTGGAGATTTAGCCAGATCTGTCGTATGTCGAGCAACCAGTAGCTATTCTTGACCGGAAGGTTCAGCATCTCCAGAACGAGAGCATTGCGTCGGTGAAAGTTCTATGGCGGAACTTCTCACGAGAGGAGTTTACTTGGGAGCTTGAGGATGCGATGAAGAAGAAGTATCCCCTTTTGTTTGAGTAGTGTCTTTCTAACTTCGAGGACGAAGTTCCTTTAAGGGGGAGAGGGTGTAAGGCCCTCGAATTTTGTTGCATTATTTTAATTTCGTGTAAATAATTCATGTTGTGTATGCATAGATGTACATATCTACGTATGTATTAACTATTTATACTTATGTATGCATGTGTATAAGTTAATTGTAAATAATGTATGAATGGTATGATGGTAGTGTATACATGATAACATACATATGGCACGTATATAGGTATAAGTTGTGTATGGTTTATGCATGTTTTTGAGTTCTGGCCGAAGGCCAACTTGGCGTCAATATCAATGGACGTTTGTGTTGTGTCGGCGCCAACCATATGGACGCCAACACTAAGTCCGGCGTCCAGCGATGTGGATGCTAATTTCTCTGATCTGCATGCGTTGCAGAGCCGGATTTCCGGGAGCAAGCTAGCTCACCCATTGGGGAGCTGTCCCCAACGGTCTAAAAGGGTTCACATCAACCCTGCGGGACAGGAGAGGCCTCTCTCCTATATCTGAACCCGAGTGTAACCCTAAACCCCCTCTCTTGACCTCTTTTAAGAGATAAAGAAAAGCCCTAGCTGCTGTGAGCAAAACCCCACCTTTGCAACCTTCAATCCGGCGATCTGAAGCTTGTTCTGGCCATCTACCATGACAAGGAGGTAGCTGGAACATCGAGGAAGGCATCCCCGACCTCAATCTGCTGTGGAGATTGCTCAAGAACCCGGGGGAAGGCAATCTTGGGAGATTCTTGGGACTGCCCAAGGAGAGCATCACCAACCCATTTGATCCCTTTGGAGAGTTTTTGAAAGGCAAGTAACACTTACACTCCGTCCATGTAGATGTCTAGTAGGGTTTTATGATTTTTACACATTTTTCCTCGTGTCCTAGATCCCCCATTCTCCCTGTTATTTGGAGTTCGTTCTGTGTTCCTGCACAGACAGGAACTTGGCATCAATGCCTTGACGCCAAGATCTCTAGTGCGCATCCAGCGATCTTGCCGTCCAACTCCTTGAACAGCCAGACACTGCCGCCAAGTTCTTCTGTGCAGAACAGTAAACTGTTCTGCCTTAAGTAATTAATTTCCGGACATTGACGCATGAAGATAAGTGTAATTTTTATATGTTATGTAAAATAGCTAATGTGATGTGTGTGGAAATTTCGGGGATTTTCTATGGATGGCATAAATTATTGGATTTATTGAAATACATGTTGGGGAAAATGGATTATGCATGATTTCCTACTGTCTACATGATCCCTGAAGAATTAAATGCCCTAGATTTTTCTATACCATGTGTATATGTGTCATTCCATATTCTGTAAATCTGAGAATTTGTTCATGTTCCTATTGTTTACTGTAATTTCTGCAATGGAATTAGGAAACATGTGTAGGTCGTGTAAAAATTTCCAGTAAATTGTGTACTGTGTAATAAACTCGGGAAAAATTCCTGTGGTGTTGTGTGCACTGGGTTCAGGGTTATGATCTATTAAACTAAACTTTTATGTTATACACCATGATAAATTGAATTTCGAATAATACAGGAATTTATGTTAAATTTTCTGCAATTGCATTTTGGATCAGAAAAATGTGAAAATTTTCATGAGGGGTCCTAAACCCGAAATCAGCATGTGGTTAAATTCTCAGGTCATTTGGACAACCATACAATGCAATATAAATTTTCCATGCAAAAACATGAAATTAATGCATGCCATTGTGAAATGGTTTAATTTCTGTGTAACCCAACCTGATTGTGAAACTTCCTGAATGTTAATTTTTGTCATCTGTAGTGGCATGATTAGGGGAAAAATAGAGTCATGTTGTGATTGAGAGAATGAATGAGATGTGAGTGTCATGCGTAAAAGTATGTGTTAAAATCGGTAAATGTGAAATGTGTAAGACTGTGCCAAGTGTGACACTGCTTCCATAGAGGGCAGTGGGACCGTATCATGGAAAAGTCCCCATGAGAAGGTTCAATGTGTTGTGATCCTAAGGGCATTAGGATGAAATCCTGGAGGTGGACAAGTACCACTAGTTAGGGTGGAGACTTGTTCTCCCAGTTTGCGCAGTCCAAGAGTCATCACTATATTGCCTAGGTGACGTCTATGTGTATGTGATGTGATGTGACCTTCTTATGGTGGTTTGGACTATGTGTCACGGCACTAAAAATGTGAATGTGAATGTGAATGTGAAATGTGTAAAATTGTGAATGTGAACAATGTGTAAATGTGAATGTGTGAAGTGTGAAGTATGTGAATTTGAAATTGTGTAAAAATGTGAAACCAAAATGTGAGGATGTGAAATTGAAATCCATGATATGATGATCTGAAATCATGTTAGAACAACAACATAAATGTGGTTATGATCATGTGCTATATGGGTACAATGCGTAGAATCCATGCTAGGGACAATCATTACTTATGTGTAAACCATTCCATGTATGTTTACTCTCACGTTGTGGTTGAATGAGAATGTAGCTTTCATGTGTTAGATTGTAAAGTGTTTAACCATGTCAAAACAGCAAGCTTAAAGCATGTAAAATGGTTATGTGCATGTGTAAGAATGAGTAGTAACCATGTTAGCAATGTTTTCTTTCATGTATGTAAGCTACTCATGCTAGATTGCCTTCATGTTTTAGCTTAATTGAAAGTAGAACTTTCATGTGTTGGAATGATTAGAGAGCATGTGATAGGAGATTTTAATTTAGGAAATCTGAAAGCATGAATCATGTGTTTCATTAGTAGAATTACCATGATAGGTTGTCAATTTCAATGTCACGCATGCTACATGTTGTGTCTTGTAAATATGTATGTAAAAACCTGCTACGATATGTGCATGGATGATAGATGTAGTGTTATTTGCTGAGTCTTTTAGACTCATTACTTGCTTTGGCTTACAGGTGTAGTAGGTGACACACCTTTGGAGGAGACCGTGGAGAGCGACTCCGAGCGCGGGGAGTAGCTAGCTTGGTGGAGCTTAGTTGTGACATTTTGACACTTGATGTATGTAATTGAGGCATTGTATTAGGACTATCATGTAAACTTGGACAAACTATGTATTTTTATCTTAGCACTTCTTCTATATGGATTATGTGGACTTTAGCTCTTTAAATTCAATCGAATCATGTATGTTAAATGTGGATGATGAATGAAATGAAGACATTGGTTCTTTTACTTCCGCTACTCTGTTCTTATATTCACGTGTATCTCAGCTGAATGTTATTGTTGGGTAAATGTCCCACTGTGGCAACGTTCACTATACCGACGTGGGTTGGTATAACCGTACCGATATAATGAGGGTCACTACAAATATAGTGCGAATATAGAGTGATATAAACATCAAACCACTGCACAACTTTAAATAATATCAAACAAACTATATTTCCTTATTCCTTACACCGTGCTTTTACATTCAATAGTTTAGAGCCTTAACTATGGGCCCAAAGAACTTCTTCATACTTAAATAAAACAACTAAATATACTAAACTAAACTCTAACAGAATTAGACGATATTGGGGTCACTCTTGATTCTGCCCATACCCATCCTCTTGAGTGTGGTCCCCATCATCATTATATTCACTTGAAGACATATCACAATTATGTAGGGTGAGTGAAAATGCTCAGTAGGACTTAATATCTCGTAGAACATGCATGCTTTAGGTGATTCCATGCATTAAAGAGTAGAGAGACTAATGATGGAGAATGTCAGGTAATGTCAAGAGATAATAGCATGGCAGCATGCTACAGATAGCAAGTGTTTCAAGTATAGCACGAGAACAAGTTGACCATAGCACGAATAGCACATAGCACAATAAGTCAAGTATAGTATAGCACTTTAATTGTCAGTAGACAGTCGAGATAACAAGAACTTTAGTGTAATGCCAAAACACTCTTGTAAATAAACTCCCGTGGGTACTAGCACTTTTGGGCGCACCTCCTAGGACCAGACTGGGCCCCTTATAATATTTCCAGATATTAATCATGTTTATTATCTTTAAACGATCAGTTAATAGCCAATAGAGTAACAAGGATAGATGAGATTAAAAAGAAATAGATGAGAGCATAAGAAAACTTGAATAGATGAGACTATAGAGAGAACTACTAGTTATACATGTAAAAGTATGAGTAAAACCAATGATAGTATCTATTGTGTAGCACAGGCACTACTAACAGAAAGTTTGGATTTCTTTTCTTCTTGTTGGTGTGTGCATGTGAAGAAGAATCAAAGACAATGGAACAAGATTGTGCACATCTTCCAGGGATAGAGAAATTAACATACTTTAACCTTTATATTACTTGATATTGACACAATCTTTACTATAACTTTACGACAGACTCAACATGATATTAAAGCATGACAGTTCAGATATCTGCTTTTTAGGGCTAGAGAAACACTTAGGTCTCGATGTAAAAAGCATTAAAAGTTTATGGAACCAGTTTAAAACAAAGCTAATACAATTCATAGCATGATATACTCAAAGGAATCAAGGATTTGACAAGTACTCATGGAGAACAAGAGTAAACAAGAGGTCACGGGATCATGAAATAATGGAACTTTGAACACAAAAATCTCGCAACTTGATGGATGAGATTTGGGAAAAACATGGGCTTGGGCTACTAATTTCCTGGACTATCTATGAAGGAGATTAATCAGGTTTGTGCTTGAGATATTGCCTACTTTTGGACGTTCCTAAGAAAAGTCTTATGTACATGAAGCAGAACAGGGTCTGGGGAAGAAAGCTTCAGTTGGGCGGCCTCCTCCTTCTCTGGTGCTCTAGGTATTCTTCTGCAAGTCCTCTAGCAAGTTGGTAACTCTCCCCCAAGGCTTATGACGAGTATTTATAGATTTAGATTGTCAAGAGTCCTATTGTAACTGGAAAGTGGAGTTGCAGTTTTTAGCTTGATCCCTTCCGTACCTGACGGATTCCCACCTCAATTGGAGTGGGAAACCTTTAGAAACTCTCTCTTGGTGGGCACAAATTTGGATTAATATGGGAGTTTAACGATGGTTAGATCTTCGGGTTTGCAGTTGCCTAACTCTTGGTAGGAGTCCTATTATGTTCCAGAACTTCCCTATTAATCGTTCCGTAATATGTCTTCCTAATTGGTTTAGTTCTAGGGATTAAATTCAAAATCCACTATTAGATTCAGTCACGTTTCTATGGTCTGTACTTTTCCTATTTTATTATCGGATATATAGTTAACACGTGTTTTATAGTCTGGAAGATAACTGGTAACTTTGTCATATACGAAGTCATACACGATTTAGTCATGGACAGTCGAGCTAACTTCGTCATATACGAAGTCCACTTCGTCATATCCGAAGTCCAACTTCGTCATATATGAAGTCCACTTTGCTTTTTTCTTGATTAGTCGAAACTTAACTTCATCATATACGAAGTTAATTTCGTCATATCTGAAGTCCACTTCATTATATATGAAGTCTACTTAATTTTGGTCTTGATCAGTCGAGACTTAAATTCATCATATACTAAGCTAACTTTGACATATCCAAAGTCTACTTCATCATATACCTACTTCATTTGGTCTTGATTAGTCGATGATTAACTTTGTCATATATGAAGCTAACTTCATCATATATGAAGTCCACTTCATCATATACGAAGTCTACTTTGTTTTGGTCGTGATCGGTCGAAGCTTAACTACGTCATATATGAAGCTAACTTCATCATATCTGAAGTCCACTTCGTCATATACAAAGTTTACTTCATTTTGGTTGTGATCGGTCGAAGCTTAACTTCATCATATATGAAGCTAACTTCGTCATATCCGAAGTCTACTTCGTCATATACAAAGTCTACTTCATTTTGGTCATGATCAGTCTAAGCTTAACTTCATCATATATGAAGCTAACTTCGTCATATCCGAAGTTCACTTCATCATATACAAAGTCTACTTCGTTTTGGTCATGATCGGTCAAAGCTTAACTTCATCATATATGAAGCTAACTTCGTCATATCCGAAGTACACTTCGTCATATACGAAGTCTACTTCATTTTCGTTGTGATCAGTCGAAGTTTAACTTCGTTATATATGAAGTTAACTTCGTTATATCTGAAATCCAACTTCAACTGACAACGTTATATCTTGGCCAGTTGATTTGATACATCTATTGTCTTAAACATCGATTGTTGTTCAACATCGATTGTCTTTAAACATCGATTGTTGTTCAACATCGATTGTTCCTCTAAACATCGATTGTTAACTATCATCGATTGTTGAGCAGCCCTTAACAATTATTTACTATTTTATACATTGCTCCATCGTTTGGTGTGCCTTTAATCAAACCTCTTCACAAATTTATTATTATTATTATTTTATTATTCCTATTTATTTAAGATTTAAAAATCCAGGTTGTTACATCACATGTGACTAGCAAATTGCCAATGAGTTATGCTTTGATGGGCACTATGTTTGCTTGTAGGTTTTGAGCAATATATTTTTATTATGTAAGTTGTAGACCATGTAATATCTTGATTCTCATTTTATTGAAAATCTTTAATGCATAAACAAACATGTGAAAATTATTTCTAGAACTTTTTATCTTATGGCTAAGTAGTTGTTGCAGGTTGACCAATGAGGTGTTGCTTATGAAGCCATTCTATTCTCATCTTTTTCTCTTAAATTGCAGGTTCTAGTGTTAAAGAGGTACTCAGCCAGGCTCTTCGTGACTACGTTCACATGTCTGTTTGGGCTGCCCTAGTTGCTGGCCATTGCAACCTTCACGCAGGCAGGGGCTGAGTGGTGAAAGGTCCGCTTCAAAAGGGATCTCTTCACCATCCTCTACAATGTAATTCCCCATCAAATGACCTCCCATTTAACGTAACATGATCTGGGAGTGAATGAACCGACCAGAAGCAATAAGAACATATATTACTCAGGCAGTACATCTACCTTATTAATGTGGATGGTGTGGATTACAGGGGCTTGTGGCATCAGAGTTTGCCTTCTCCCTCCAGTTCTGGTGCATCGACAGACGATGGCCCATGGTTGTGGTGGTCTAGGATCACCTTCTCCCTCTAGTAGATCATCATTACAACTCTTTTGGTCATGTCCATTCTTTCTACATGTCGTTGATTAAGTTCAATCTCTTCTATGCACTCAGGGTGAAAATAAATTAACAACATATTTTGAATGTATTTTCAAATTAACATTCATGGATATAAGAGTGGATATTTGAGTGGACATGTGGATGTGAATGTTATTTTGCTTATGTAATGTAGATGAGTGGATATGGATTTGAATTTTATTTTAGTTATGTGGATGTATATGTACTACATATAATATTATATGTGCATGTGTATAGCATGCATACTTGTAGAATACATTCTATATATGTTTACATGATCAGATATGGACATGTATTTAGTTTATATTTGCGAGAAAAAAAATGTACACCTCCTATTTTTAATAGTCATAACTAACCATCATTACGTACAATACTATAAACCATATGTATAAATGTTGCAATATTTATTCCTACATTTATTTATCATCATCTCAAAAAAGGTATTACTACGGTTGTCAAACCATCAGTATAGATAGCTTTTATACTTACATTCATTTATCATCATCTCAAAAAGGTATTACTACAGTTACAAAATCATCAATATAGGTGGCAATACCTATGCTTTTTAGAAATTTGTACTTATGATTTTATGAACTTTTACGTACGGTTACTATTCGTACAAATAATCCAATATATAGCTACGATTATTTTTATGTGGGTATAGGCTTTAGTCGCGTGTGCATGCGTGTCGGATTCAAACCATAGTTCTTTTCGTAGGTAAAGGTGTTTACCTTCGGATTTTGGGTATTATAACATGAAGTTATAGGTCCTTTTTGTAGTGCATGGCTCATGAGACAAATATGGACAGACTGGGGAAAGCACATCGAAGAAGAAAGTTATCATGGCATAAAAACTGAAGAGCCAATCAAAGACTGTGCCATAAGAATATAAGACACAAGAAAGTACATGTTCTCATATTCATTCACAACACATTACACTGTCCAAATACATCATCACTTGTCCAAGAGAAAAAATACAACTACCTGGGGCATACCCTGAGGGAGCAAAGCTCACACTAAACATAATTATGACTCAACTGATGGTGGTACAAGTCTACCACAAATGCCACTGCGAGCCAGCACATGGCTAGCACCTAAAAAGGACTGTAAGGGAGTGAGCCTCAACAAGTCACAGGCTCAGCAGAGTCCTCCCAGAAACATCAACTGAAAATTGAAGAGACCTCAACCGCAAAGGGTCTCACTGGCAACACCATTAGCCAAATCACAACATAATCGCATTGAACATAATTAAACTATAATTTAATAAAACTCACTATCAAACACAGTCTATAGAAACTAAAGAAACCAATAGGACTAGTACAGAAATACCAGTCCACAGCAACAACGGCAATGCCTAGGACACAAGCCTCACAGGTGAACCACAAACACAAGGGTAACAGGACTTCTAACAAGGAGCTAGTCCACCATACCCAAAAACACCACGGAAGACTACCCTCAAGAGGTACAACACAATGAGTGGAAGGTCACACGACATGACCTCTACGAAGCACAGCTCCACCTCAACACCTGAAAAGGTTGGTACATAGTGTACCACGACAAACAGCTACCCACAAAGTGTATAGGTACCTACCACCACGAGGTACCACCATAAAACCTCAACAAACTGGGCCACCAATAGTGTACACCACAATGAGTCAAACCACAACTGGTGAGTCACCACTCACAAGCCAACACCATTAGCAAAGCACAAGTCGGAAAGAACGACGCCACCACATGGGAACAGACTACTGGTTCATAACGCCAGTATCCAACTCAGACAACACAACACGAGAACTACCTCTCAGTCTCGTAGTCAAGGACGAAAGGTCCAACTGCCGCTCCACAAGCACACAGTAAAGCCAAAGAACGGTGTAGCCTAACCAACACCACACCTGCAGATCACACAGCTTTCGGACCATACCTAGCACCTTTAACGACTCTAGCCCGAGCTCCCTAAAGTGAGGCACTGAAAACATAGGACTAGCTGGGGACCAGTACGTCTACTGGTGTCGTCCCCTAACCACAAGCGCGCTACAAGCGACCGAACACAACCACAACTCTCAAGTCGCTGCCCTATTGTCGTCTTTTCCACCGTCAGACGTACAACTCAAATACAGGAGTGAGGATGTCCAGGAAGATGACACAGACCTCGACGGTACACATAGTACCGAGACAAACCCCGAGCACAACAAACACAACGTGCTTGGCTCACAAAGAACCTGGGGTACCCGATGCTGGGTTGAGTGTGAATTTAATATATTTCTCCTCATAGTTTTGATGATGACATGTTGTGATTTTAATGCCTAATGGATGGAACATTACATACATCACTTATGTAATAACAATGCTCAAAAGCATGTTTCCAAACACATTACATCACATACCTTGATGATAATATCTTGTACTAATGGTTTATGTGTTGAATTCTCAGGGACATACAATTCTTATCATGGTAGTGTCGACACACCCATTGATGGTGTCGACACTGGGTATCATTCCCTGAAGCAATTTCATAAAGACAGGGTCCAGTGTGTCGACACAGTCCCTGGTAGTGTCGACACTAGACGCAGTCTCCAGAAGACCCAGTTGCCTGACTGGGACAGTGTGTCGACACAAACAGTGGCAGTGTCGACACTAGACCCATCTCCCAGAAGAGCTTTTTGCATAATTGGGACAGTGTGTCGACACACTCCGGCTGAATTTTCATCTTAAGATCCATCTGGACACGTGGCCTCCTAGGGATCAATGGGATTGGTCTTGGATCATGTGCCCACGCACTCCAAGGGTACCATTGGCCATGTTGGGCTATAAATAGCCCACCAATTGGCCCCCAAGCTGTAGAAGTCCTTCAGAACATTCCAGCAAAAGCTTTTGGCGGCAAGAAGGAGGATTCTCCTGCTCCTGCTCCTCTTGGTGCTTGGTGACCCATCTACGTCCTTGGAAAAGCACAAGAAGGATAAGTAGATCTCTGAAGAAGAGGTTGAAACATCTCTCAAGGGAGCAGATCCAGCAGAAGCAAGCAATTGAGGAGAATTCGAGGGTGATTCAGAGGCAATTGTAGCAGAGCATCGCCCAAGGAATCAAAGCATCAAAGGATCTCCTCAACCCAAACTTCTGCAAGGGATTTCTACTGAAGAACATAATCTGTATCAAATTCTCTTTACTCTTCAAGTGTTCTTCTGATTCATTCTGGGGCATTGTGCATAAATTGTTGCACAAGTCTCTGTGAATGAATTCATTCTGAATCAGATCATTGCTAGAGGATCTGATTTATGTTGTTCTTGATCTAGCTTGTGTCTTGTGAGCCTTTGTGCTCGATTGTGTTGAGTTGAACACTCTCTGTGTGTTTGAGCGAGTGTGCTCAGTTTCTGAGCAGTTGTGCTCTAGAGTTGGTGTGTGAGTTGTCTAACTCAAGTGTGTTGGAGTTGTCAAGCTCCAGTGTGTATTGTACTCAGGTTGAGTAGTGGAGCCTCACTGTGTGAGGGTGGATGTAGGAATCACTGGTGTGATTTTCGAACCACCTAAAAATCCTTATGCAATGATTTGATCTGCTTGTCTTCGCTAGATGCTTGCCTAGGGTTTCGATCTCTACTGATTGTATTGGTTCACACATCATCTACACACATTCACTCTTTAGATCAGTGAATTGCCACTCTGAATTAATCTCTGATTTGAATTAATTTTTAATTTGCTTAAGCTTCCGCAGTAATTGGTGACAGATCTATTCAACCCCCCCCCTTCTAGATCTGTCCATCCACCTATCCGATCCTACAATTGGTATCAGAGCAAGTTCATTTCTGTGTCTGATCTGATTTGAGTGTTTTTATCTGACTCTTGTGTTTCACTTGCTTGAATTATTTGAGTGTTTCATTCACTGCATCTCATCCTGCTTAATGGATTCTCGAGGATTTATTGCTGAAGGTCATTCCTTCAATAGGCCACCATTTTTCAATGGGTCTGATTACTCCTACTGGAAAAATCGCATGCAAGTCTTCCTTAGGGCTCAGAACTATGAAATTTGGAGGGTGGTTGAAGTGGGTCCCTATGAGAATCAAGGAGATGAGGAAACTTGGACTAGAGAACAGATCAGGAGGGCCACTCTTAACTATAGTGCCATGAACATGCTTCAGTGTGCAGTCCATCCAAAAGAATATTCAAGAATATCCATGTGCAAATCTGCTAAGAAGATGTGGGATAAACTTGAGTTAATGTATGAGGGAACATCTCAAGTTAGGGAAACCAAAGCTAACATACTTGTTTCTGAATATGAATTTTTTATGATGAAATATGATGAATCTATCTCTGAAATGTTTGCTAGGTTCATGACAAATATCAATGGACTGAAGGCACTTGGTAAGGAGTATACTGATGCTGATTTGGTAAGAAAGATTTTGCGTTCTCTATCATCCATCTAGCATACTAAGGCTACTGTAATGGAAGATTCTAAAGATTTATCTAAAATATCTTTGGATGAACTCATAGGATCTTTAATGACATATGAGATAAATCTGAAAAGAACTGAAGAACACATGCTTAAGGCCAAACCAGTAGCACTTAAAGCCTCATCAAGTAACAAAGAGAAAAACCAAGAGAAATCAAGTTTTGAAGAGTCTGAGTCCAATGAGGATGAACTTGCCCTCATGACTAGGCAATTCAAAAAAATTTTAAAATCAAGAAAAGGAAAGTTTACTGGAAAGAAGAAATTTTCATCTGGCAAAAGGAATACTTCTTTTTCAAATGCTAACTCAAATAGAAATCAAAAGACTGATGAAATCATTATTTGTTACAGGTGCAACAAAGCAGGACATATGAAAGGGGAATGTCCTGAGAATAAAAAGGACAAGTACAAAAAGATCAACAAAATGAAGAAGCCTAAAGCCATGGTAGCAACTTGGTCAGATGATGATCCAAGTGAGGATGAAGATGAGAAGACCTCAAGTTCTGGAAATGAGGAGATATACTTTATGGCTAACAACACTGATGGAAAGGTAGTACTTCTTTTGAGGAATATACCATTGATGATTGGCAAGATGCATATGCTGAATTGGTTGAAAAATATTCTGAAACAAGAAAAGAGAATAAGCATCTGAAGAAGAAAATTGAAAATCTCTTGCACAACAATTCCTCAAACAAGAAGAATTTCTGAACTGGAAAATGAAATATCTGAACTTAATGAAGAAAAAGAAAACCTTCTAAATGAAATTGATGAGCTCAAACTTCCATCTCAAGAGGCCAATGATGATTTTAAAAAACTTTCTGAAAAATTGGAATTGCAACAAAGGGAAAAGCAACAAGCTGTTGATGAACTTAAGAATCTAGAAAACCTGCTGAAAGAAAAGGAACAAGTCATTGAAACTTTCACAAAAGGAAAAGACAATCTTGATGCTCTGTTGGGAGCAAACATGAGATCTAAAAAACATGGGCTAGGATTCACCACACAAAATTCCTTGAAAAATAAATCTGTTGAAATGAAAGAAAAACCCTCAAATACTCCTTTGATAAAGTTTGTTAAAAGTTCAAGCCAAGAAAATAACAACAACCAAGTGTCAAATAAAACATCTAAAACTGTCAAGAACAAGAACAAAAACAAATCAAATCAGTCAACATCAGCCAACCAAAAGATGGAAGCTGTAGCTGTTGAGTCGACACAAGTCCAACACAAGTTGACCTCTCCAAATCTGAAAATCAACAATCAGTTAAACAAAAAATCAAATAAAAACCTGAAAAATAACAAAAACACAAAAGGAAGCTTTCATGATAGATTTTGGACATCCAAGACAACACATCAAACTGATTGGATTAATTCTTTGAACCAATGGTATCATAATCTTTTTTGGTACCATTCTCAATTCTTTTATCCAAAATTTCCAATGTACCAACAGAACCCTTGGTTTGGATCTCCACACATGAATGATCATGCCCAAATGCATAACCTCCATGCTCATGAAAGAAAGAACACAGGTGTTTTCATTCCAAAAGGAAATGCTAAATTGAAAAAGACAAAAATCACCTCTGAAACAAAACAAATGCAAAAAACAAATCAAATTTGGATTAGAAAAGATCTATTGTCCATGTTCAAGCAAACTAATGGTCCCAACAATGTTTGGGTACCAAAATCTTCTCTTCTCTGATTTGAATTTTGCAGGAAGGTCGTGCACCCAACTCCAATGTTTGACTTCTTTATAGTGGGTGTTCACAACACATGACAGGAGACAAATCCAAGTTCTCATTTCTGATTGAAAAGGAGGGAGGATCTGTTACTTTTGGAGGTAAAAATAAAGAAAAAATCATTGGATCTGGAAAGGTTGATAAATCCTCCTCGAACGCAATTGAAAATGTATTGTTGGTTGATGGTTTGAACTATAATCTGTTGAACATTAGTCAATAGTGTGACAAAGGTCACAAGGTGGGGTTTGAATCAAATTTGTGCAAAATAATTGACTCCTCAATTGAAAAAATAATTTTTTTTGGGAAGAGAGAAAATAATGTCTACATGATCAATCTTGATTAAAATTTTGCTGAAAACATTTGTTTAGTTGCAAATAAAGATGAAATTGCATGGACCTGGCACAAAAGACTTGGTCATGCAAGTTTCAAAACAATAAACAAAATTTTAAGGCCAAATCTGGTAAAAGGTCTTCCTGAATCTTTTCCAAACATAGAGAATCAACTTTGTGGGATATGTGCTCAGGGTAAGCAAACCAGAAAATCTTTTAAAACCTTCAATGATGTACTCACATCTAAGCCACTTGAATTACTTCATATGGACCTTTTTGGCACAACAAGGATTCTTAGTCTGAGTGGCAAAGATATGGTTTTTTCATTATTGATGATTTTACTAGATTTACATGGGTTATCTTTCTATCCCACAAGAGTGATGCTTGTCTAGAATTCAGGAATTTCTGCACCACTGCCTTAACAGGTTTCTCACATAAAAGAAAATCCATTTTGACTGATCATAGGGGTGAATTTGAAAACAAAACTTTTTCTGATTTGTGTGCTGAACTAAACATTTTCCACAGATTCTCTTCTCCAAGAACTCCAGAACAAAATGGAGTTATGGAAAGGAAAAATAGAACACTTGTGGAAATGGCTAGATCTATGCTCTTGGAAAGTAAACTGCCCAAATCCTTCTGGGCTGAAGCTGTAAACACAGCAAATCACATTCTAAATAGAGCATTGGTCAGACCAAAAATCAGAAAAACCCCCTATGAACTGTTGAAAAACACTCTCTTATCTTAAAATCTTTGGTTGCAAATATTTTGTACATAACAACAATAAAGAAACTCTTGATAAATTTGATGCCAAAAGCCTTGAAGCCATTTTTCTTGGATATTCAGAAATTTCTAGAGCTTTTAGAGTATACATTCTAAAAAATAAAACTTTGGAAGAATCTCCACATGTAGTTTTTGATGAAAATTATTTCTCAACTGACGATTCTACATCTTGCAGGGTTCTTCAACACAAAGAAGAAGATGACTTTATTGTCAACCCTTCTCCAACTGTTGAGGAGAACAAAGACCTTCTTGAAACTCTGGACAACCAGTCACCTACCACAAGTGGATCAGGTAATATTGTTCCAGACTTGACTACATCTCAAGAGGTAATTCCTGAAAATAGATTCTCGAGAGATCATCCAATTGAGAATGTAGTTGGTAATGTGCATGATAGAGTTAGAACTAGATCATCATTTTTGAATGCAATAAATCAAGACCCTCTAGCACTAATTTCCCAAATTGAACCCAAGTCAATTGATGAAGCTCTAATGAGTGAAGATTGGATCAATGCAATGCATGATGAACTTCATCAATTCGACAGAAATCAAGTATGGGAGTTAGTACTTAGACCTAGTGACCAATCTGTCATTGACACTAGATGGGTATTCAGAAATAAATTGAATGAAAATGGACAGGTTGTAAGGAATAAAGGTAGACTAGTTGCCAAGGGGTATAATGAAGAGTTTGGTATTGATTTTGAAGAGTCATATGCTCCTGTAGCTAGGCTAGAAGCTGTAAGAATATTTCTTGCCTTTGCATCATCTCTAAGATTCAAAGTTTACCAAATGGATGTCAAAAGTGCCTTTTTAAATGGATACATCAAAGAAAATGTTTTTGTAGAACAACCTCCAGGCTTTGAAAATGAAAAATTTCCTGATCATGTTTTCAAACTTCATAAGGCTCTTTATGGTCTTAAGCAAGCTCCAAGAGCTTGGTATGACCGTTTGAGTTCATTCTTGTTGGAGAAAGGATACACTCGAGGTAATGTTGATCAAACTTTGTTCACAAAAACAGTAAAGGACAAATTATTGCTATCCAAATTTATGTCGATGACATAATTTTTAGATCCACAAATAAATGCTTGTGCACAGAATTTGCTGATCAAATGAAAACAGAATTTGAAATGAGCTTAATGGGTGACTTACAATTCTTTTTGGGATTGCAGGTTAACCAAACCAGAGAAGGAATCTTCATAAGTCAAACAAAGTATGTCAAAAAACTCCTGAAAAGGTTTGACTTCCAGAACCTCAAGCACTCAAGCACACCAATTGCAGTAAATGTAAAACTAGAAGAAGACTCACTTGGTAAGTCAGTAGACCCAAAGACATACAGAGGTATGATTGGATCTCTACTCTATCTCACCACTTCTATACCTGATATTCAATTCAGTGTATGCTTGTGTGCAAGATTTCAAGCTAATCCTAAAGAAAGTCACATGCTTGTTGTTAAAAGAATCTTCAAATATCTTGTTGGAACATGTGATCTTGGCATTTGGTATCCTGCTAGTTGTAAATTAGATTTGATTGCTTATTGTGATGCTGATTATGCAGGGTGTAAACTTGATAGCAAAAGTACTAGTGGCTTATGCTTATATCTAGGTGGATGCCTGATCTCTTGGGCCTTCAAAAAGAAACACTCAGTGGCTCTATCCACTGCAGAGGCTGAGTATGTTGCAGCTGGTTGTTGTGGCACTCAAATCCTTTGGGTGAAACACCAGCTTCTAGATTATAATCATGAGTTAGGTTGCATTCCCATTCTTTGTGATAACACTAGTGCTATCAACTTGTCTAAAAATCCAATTCAGCATTCCCGCACAAAACACATTGAAATAAGACACCATTTTTTAAGGGATGAGGTGACTAAGAGATCCTTTGAACTTCTTTTCATTGAAACTGAAAAACAAATTGCTGACATCTTCACAAAACCTCTTCCTGATAGCAGATTTTCATCCTTAAGGAGAGAGCTTGGGTTATGTAAATGTCCACATTCCTCTTGATCTCCTTCTCTCTTTGGGTTGAGTGTGTATGTATCTTTGTGTAGGCACATTCTGATGGGGAGTCATTGCTTCTTGTTGTACATATTCTTTTCTTCTTACATTCTTATGTCTGACCTTATTTCAGATAAACTCTTTCCATTTCCTTTGCAAATACATTCTTCACTCTCACAGTGTATTGAAATTCTTGGTATACCAAATGGTGATTTGAAGAAGGACAAGTTATGCTTGTCTGGACACTTTCACTATGCGTGAGTATATGTCTCCGCCAAGTATCAAGAGTCCAATATGCAATGGTTGAGGGGGAGTCTTTATCTTGATGGAAATTTCTGGAATCAACCATATAGGGGGAGTTAAAGAATTTATAATTTCTGTCTTACAAAATTTCACGCTTAATTTCTTGGGTTATCACAACTCCCACTGATGATATGTTCACTAATTCCTTCACAGAAACTCCAGAATGCATTGTTTTGACTGATCTGCTACATCCTTACAGTCAATCAACAACCATATTCCAAAAATCCTACAGTAATTTAACATTCTTTCAAGATTTGAAGATCATATGTCCATTGAATTTAGACATTTCTTTTTCAACTGACATGGGAAAGGTTGATCTCAATTTTATCATATTCTTTTTACATCTATCATTCAACAGATCAATAGCACTAATGCTGAGAAACTACACACCTTCACAAAGAATGAAGTGCCATGTATGTCATGAAGTGTTTTTGCTATCTCCGCTCAAAGGGATTCAACAAAATTTAACATAAAAAAATATATTGATGATGACTGAGTAACTGGAAATATTGGCGTCTGGTAAATGTCTATTTTCATGTCAAAAGGTTGTCTCTTGCCCCCTTGAAACTGGATAATGAGCAAATCTTTAGTAACTAGGGACTATGGTGTGTAAAAAGTATTAGTTCTTGTGTGAACAAGACTTGCTACATTTGATAGTTTGATATAAAATAAAAATAATAAAAAAAAGATCCAAGGAGAATCAATCAAACTAAACAACTTTTCCCAACTTCAGTTTGCTTAAGACTGTTTAATTTCATCATACATGACTTCAATCCAAAGAAATTTTCATTACTATGGATTCGACGAATATGGAAGTTGCCATTGATTGTATAGAATGTCTTATATCACTCAAACTGGCATTTCAGTGTTTCATCTCAATTGATGCACATATCATGTAGGTTGTTGTTTAACACTTGGGTTAATAATGGACTTTTGCTGAGGATTGAAATATGACTTCTTTGACATCTTAATAATTCTTGACAAGTTGATTCCATTTATTTTTTTTTATATCCATCATCATAAAGGTTCCATCTCTGCATGTCCTGCTCAATTCATCTATTTTCTGCCAGGCCAGGTCGACACAGCCTCCTTCTGGGTCGACACAGTCCCTGGCCAGGTCGACACATATTCCTTCTTGTGTCGACACTAAAGCACTTCCCGGCAAATCTATCTGTGCAGTATCATTTAAGGGCTAGATGAACCCGCGGTTCATCTTACCCTCACCCTTTTTCCTCCTCAGATCGACCCCCCCGCCTTCATTCCACCCTTGGAAACGCCTAATTCCTCTTTTGTTCCCGCCATCCTGCGCCTCTCCTCCCATCTTCTTTCTCTCATCCTCTTCCCTCCATCTCTCCTTCCACGATGCCCCCCAAGCAGCCCCCTCGTCGCGGTGCTAGGTCTAGGGCCACTGCCCGAGCGGCTGTTGTTGACGTACCTCCTACTGAGAGGAGAAGCAAGCGCCGTCATGACCCAGCTGAGCAACAGGGTGTATCTTCCCCTTCTCCTACTCCATCCAAAAGAGGTAAGCTGTCATCCTCTGATCGTGGAAAATCGCCCAGAGTTCCTCGTCAGACCCGAAGAAAGATTTTATCAAGTCCTTCAGATGCTTCAGAAGGGTCCTCCTCCACATCTTCTGGTTCTTTCCATTCTTCTGAAGCTGCTACACCCTCCAAGATTATTTCTGAAGGCAAATCTATTCTGAAGTCCAGGGCTGTTGATTTGACTGATGAAGATTTTGCAGTGCATTTCCTGATGTCTCTCGTTTCTTCAAGTTTCAAGGCTAGCTGCCTTTCATTTCCGAATTTTGCACCTTTTACCCTAGACTGGTGCAAGAGTTCTACAAGAACTTAACTGTCTTGCCAGAGGGATATCAGTCTGAGGTTAAAGGAGTTTCCTTTGTGCTATCCACTGAACTGGCCTCCACTTTGTTCAAAGTTCCTGATGAGGGTGAAGATTATCATGCTTTTGAATTTGATTGGCATGAAGCATATTCTCTACTTACTGGTCTCCCTCATGATGAATCAGACTCCAAGCAAACCTATGTGACTAGGTTCAACACCAACACCTTTCCACCTGTTTTAAGACTGATTCATCACATTCTCACAATAATAATCACACCACAAGGTGGTGGAAGGGACAGATTGATTGATATTCAGATGTTCATTATCTACTGCATGAAAAAGGAAATCAAGATCAATTTGCATGTGATAATGTACCAAATTATGTCTGAAACTGTAAGGACGGATCTTCATAGGTCACTGCCCTATGCTGCTCACCTTACTACTGTCTTTGAACACTTTGGTGTGTCCCTTGCAAATGAGAAAGCTCAGACAATTTCAAAATCCAATATTTACTGTTTGAAGCATTTGAAAAAATTCATGGGTTTTAGAATTGAGGGTGATCAAGTTAGAAGAGGTCTAGTCATTGAGGCACCAGCTACACATGAGGAAGTGGACCCTCCTCCTGTTGTTCACTCTCCACAGCCTGTTCAGGAGGATCAGCCCCCATCTGAGATTGGAGTCCCAATTCCTCAGGATATACCTCAATCACCCACAACGCATGCCTCATCCCCACTCATTCCTGATGTGGATCCTCCATCATTCTTTCCCCAATTCCATGGTTCAGCTTCTACTTCCACTGGTGGACCTTTTGTTCCACCTGAATTGTATTCTTTATTGGAAGACAAGTTTGGCACCATCACCTCCTCTATACAACAAATGTCAGAAAATTTTGAACTTCGCATTCAGAGGTTGGAAAACTCAGTGAATGGTCAGTTCATCAAGCAAAAGGAGGCAGCTGATCATGCAACCCAAAGATTTAACAGGCTCATTGGCACCTTAGGTGATGCTTCTGTTCAATTGAAAGAACATCAAGACAAGCTTGAAAAAGTTCTTCAGGGGATTTTAGCTAACACTCAGAAAAATCTCTTCAACAGTCAGGAAGCTATTTCTCAAATATCAAAGACCAGACTTTCTTTTGCTTAGATGGTGGATGATATGAAAGGTATGATGAATTTGTCAGCTCATATTGATCAAGAAATGGTTGCTCTCAAGAGTGAGTTTCGCACTCTTAACAGACATGGTGGTTTTGCTAGCTCATCTTCAGCCTCCCAACCTATGTCAGCTGATCTTAGTGCCTTTCAAGCCAACATGTATGACAATTCTCAGAGATTGGAAGAACTATTGCATACTCGTTTGGCAACTATGCAAACTCAGCTGAGATACAACTTATCTGCTATGGAGACAAGACTGAAGTCCATAGAATCTATTTTACTTCCTATTCCTCCTCCACCTCCATCCTCTTGATGGATATTGTATTTTGATGATGTCAAAGGGGGAGAAGGAGTGTTCTTTATTGTGAATGGATGCTTGTTTGCAAACACTTTATGGATGTAAATGTCACATCTTGTATGGTTCTTTTGGTTATTTTTGAAAAGAATGGCTTAAAATCACATCCTCAAAAGAATCAGAATTTGATGATTAATTTAATGTTGCCATCATCAAAAAGGGGGAGAATGTTAGGTTGAGTGTGAATTTAATATATTTCTCCTCATAGTTTTGATGATGACATGTTGTGATTTTAATGCTTAATGGATGGAAGATGTTACAAACATCACTTATGCAATAACAATGCTCAAAAGCATGTTTCCAAACACATTACATCACATACCTTGATGATAATATCTTGTACCAATGGTTTATGTGTTGAATTCTCAAGGACATACAATTCTTATCATGGTAATGTCCACACACCCATTGATGGTGACGACATTGGGTATCATTCCCTGAAGCAATTTCATGAAGACAGGGTCCAGTGTGTCGACACAGTCCCTGGTAGTGTCAACACTAGACCCAGTCTCCAGAAGACCCAGTTGCCTGACTGGGACAGTGTGTCAACACAGCCAGTGGCAGTGTCGACACTAGACCCATCTCCCAGAAGATCTTTTTACGCAATTGGGACAGTGTGTCGACACACTCAGTGGCAGTGTCGACACACTCCGGCTGAGTTTTCATCTTAAGATCCATCTGGACAGGTGGCCTCCTAGGGATCAATGGGATTGGTCTTGGATCATGTGCCCACGCACTCCAAGGGTACCATTGGCCATGTTGGGCTATAAATACCCCACCAATTGGCCCCCAAGCTATAGAAGTCCTCCAGAACATTCCAGCAAAAGCTTTTGGCAGCAAGAAAGAGGATTCTCCCGCTCCTGCTCCTCTTGGTGCTTGGTGACCCATCTACGTCCTTGGAAAAGCACAAGAAGGTGAAGTAGATCTCTGAAGAAGAGGTTGAAACATCTCTCAAGGGAGCAGATCCAACAGAAGCAAGCAATTGAGGAGAATTCGAGGGTGACTCAGAGGCAATTGTAGCAGAGCATCGCCCAAGGAATAAAAGCATCAAAGGATCTCCTCAATTCAAACTTCTGCAAGGGATTTCTACTGAAGAACATAATCTGTATCAAATTCTCTTTACTCTTCAAGTGTTCTTCTGATTCATTCTGGGGGATTGTGCATAAATTGTTGCACAAGTCTCTGTGAATGAATTCATTCTGAATCAGATCATTGCTAGAGGATCTGATTTATGTTGTTCTTGATCTAGCTTATGTCTTGTGAGCCTTTGTGCTCGATTGTGTTGAGTTGAACACTCTCTGTGTGTTTGTGCGAGTGTGCTCAGTTTCTAGAGCACTTGTGCTCTAGTGTTGGTGTGTGAGTTGTCTAACTCAAGTGTGTTGGAGTTGTCAAGCTCCAGTGTGCATTGTACTCAGGTTGAGTAGTGGAGCCTCACTATGTGATGGGTGGATGTAGGAATCGCTGGTGTGATTTTCGAACCACCTAAAAATCCTTGTGCAATGGTTTGATCTGCTTGTCTTCGCTAGATGCTTGCCTAGGGTTTCGATCTCTACTAATTGTATTGATTCACACATCATCTACACACATTCACTCTTCAGATCAGTGAATTGCCACTCTGAATTAATCTCTGATTTGAAGTAATTTTTAATTTGCTTAAGCTTCCGCAGTAATTGGTGACAGATCTATCCAACCCCCCCTTCTAGATCTGTCCATCCACATATCCGATCCTACACCCGACTAGAGAGGCATTTCGGAATAGGCACCGTACCACCACACTCGGCCCACACACAAACCACACCGATCACTTAGCATATCGGTAAAACTTATACCACAATACACATACTTAATTGGCTCGTCACTAGTCACCATGTGTCCTCCAAGAAACTATACACTATTATACACATGAACCACATAAAAACCTTGCCTATCATTGGTCATTTCATGACCTCCAAAGGAACACACCTTTAAACACACCCAAACCATAACATGATATCATACTTAACCTAATTAACATAACTAACACAGGTGACGTAGTAAACTTACTCACCAAATAACCACAAGCCAAGCCATTTAGCCTATAAATTGCTTTACTAACAATAATCAACTTAAAACAACCTTAATAGCACCCTAGAAAACCAGGGCTTGGTCAACACAAGACCCTCACTATCCAACCACCACAGGACAACACAAACCTCAGAAGCTAAAATGCGACACACACTGTCTTCGCCTTCAAAATCGCGACGACCCCACGGTTGCGTTCACAATGAGGACACGACAGGGCCCAAGGCCGCGACATATTCGCAACGGCCCGATACGTCACCTTCAAGCCAAACAGTGTTATACTTAACAATCGAAGTGTAAATCATGACGGACCACATTGTCGTGTTTACACCAATCGGAACAACCAAAGAGAAACGCGGCGGACTACCACGTCGCGTTCTCACTAAAATGCGACGGTTTAAACCGTCGCCTTCTCAGGCGAATGGCTGAACCCCCATCTCCTCCCATAAAACTATTCCACATACCAATTAAACTACCATTTTATTCATTAAAACATAAGAGACACCACCATACACTGCCATAGCATGGTTTGCAAAGCTCTATACCATTTAAACAATTAAAGGCAAAGAGAGTTGTCTTCCTACCAACGTGAAGAACCCATAAAATGTGAAGAACACCACATTGCCGGCCTGCCCATGCTCCGAACGCCCTCCTCGCATAGACTCTACGCCAGACCAACCACGAGGAAGCCAGAAAATGCCACAGGAGCTCCACAGCAGCTCCCCTCCCGTCGGACAGAGCCAACCCTGCTTGTCTGGCCCGAAACAGAGCATTAAATTCACATTGAAAATCACGATGGAGGCAAACATTGCGTTTAACATGTATTAAACACGACGGACCAAACTGTCGCCAAACGCGTCATGCATCAGAAAGGCGATTTGGTGAATCTCAACGTAGGAAGCCGTCACATTCAAAACACGATGACATACCCCATCGTCTTCTTCACCAGAAAACCTACAATGGGCTAAAACTTAAATCCACAACCAAGGCTCATTGACCCCACATTGGCCATGAGCACCATGCCAGAACCATTAAACACAAATCCATACGATCGCAATTTTTACAATATCAATCTACGATCAGGCTACCATCAGCTGAGGATCAAGGAGGAGGATGCTTCCAAGACTGCATTTAGGACCCGTTATGGACACTACGTGTAAGGTCTCGGGTCTTAGTGGATCCTTATTGGGTCTTGTAGAGGTTCGGGTGTGGTTGACGACAAGGTCCATTGTCGTTGACTTGGGGTTGACGGCAGGGGGCTAGCCGTTGACTGGGAGTTAGCGTCCAAAGATGTGGACGTTTGTCGATGAACTTGACGGCAAGCGGTCCGGACGTCAACCCTTTGGCGGTTCAGTAGGCGGCGAGGGATGTGGACGTCTATTGGTCGCACCTGTAGAAATAGGGCAGCCCGAGAGCAGAAGCCTTTTCTCTTCCTTTCCTCTCTTTCCTTCCACTTCTGCCTTTGTCTGTTTCCACTGCTTCTGATGGTTGATGGGAGTTCGTGGGAAGGCCCTGGTACGTGTGGCGGTGTTAGATCGAGTGGGAAACGCGAAGATTTGGTGTAATTCGCGGGAGATTTCGAGGGTTTCCGGCGCGATTGGTGACTGTTTAGGAGTTTTTGAGGCGTTCTAAGGTAGGGACTTAACCCCTTTAACCTTCCTTAACAGATTAGCATGCTTATTTGTGTAGAATAGTATTCTAATTGCATTTTAGGGTTGGGTTATACCATGTCGGGATTTTGGGTGTTTTGGGCAATCCAAGTGTTGGATTGTTTATCTTTGAAGTTCTGGTAGTGTTAGAAGATGTGAGGAAGTATTTCCCTCCATCAGCAGGCGTTCTGGTTGGGTGATTTTACCCAATTGGACTGACCCGGCACTGTTCTGGGTCTAGGGGACTGAAGAACTTAACGTCCACATCTGTTGACGCTGAGATCCTTAGAGTTGATATAAACGACAAGGTCGATTGCCGTTGATTAAGGGTTAACGGCATTGTGAGTGCCGTCTACATCAATATTGGTGACAATCGATGTTGCCGTTAATATCCTGTGTCCCAGCAGGCGTTGGTCCTGTTTTGTGTTTCAAGGTGTTGATGTGTGATGTCCGCCCTGTTAACACATTCTGCCAGGCTTAGAGTGTGACTCCGTCTGTGCTTATGCGTAATTAACTGTGTCGTGATGAGACATGAGATGTCCGTCTATTGTACGGTGTTTCAGACGTTGAGAGTGTTACCGTCTGTACTCTCGTTGAGTTACCGTGCTTCTGTTTCTGTTTGTCACCTGGACATAGAGCGACGCTCTATCTAGATGACCGGTGTGTGGGGGGTCCTCCTTCGGTGAGCCAGGACGTTGAGAGCGTCTCTGTCCTGTGCGTACTCCTTGTGGTGGTTTCGAGCCGGTCTCCGTGGAGCCCCTTCTCTACCGCTAGGGTCAGGCGTAGGGGGAAAACCGGTCGTGGACCAGACGCGAGAGAGAGCGTCTGTAGTGTGCACACGTGGCTGGGGTTGAGAGACTCTGTGGTGACGGGACGCCGAGCCACAGACCCTAGCTGAGTCCTACTTACTGTGTGTGTGTGAGTGTGTGTTACTGAGCCGCGAGGTTTACAGTTTTGGGTTGTGATGCGACGTGTATTTACTTTCTGTTTTTACTTTCCGCACTTTAGTACTGTTGCCGGTGGGGTTACTTTTCCCTACTGGGTCTCTTTTCTTGAGACTCACTCCCCTCCCTTTCAGGTGGGTCGTCGTCGACTCCCGTTCCAGGCGAGTCTAGCCACTCCGGTGTTGGTGCGCCCTAGCTGCAGTGAGTAGTACTTTTTGTTGTACTTCTGTACTCTGTACTTAGCTCGGACTCTGAGTTGTACATGTTATGTTCATGTATAGTGAAATTTTACAGCTTTACATGGTGTGTATCTTCTTATATATAGTCTCCTCGGACGTTCACTTTTTACCCTTCCGAGCTTGTCTCGTGGGTTAGCGGGTCAGAATTCGGGTTACTGGTTGGTTACTGGTAATGCGGATTCTGGGTCGTTACAGTTTGGTATCAGAGCCTGGTCTGATGAGATATATATAAGGAAATACCCATCATGTTAACTCAGAGTACAAAGAGTACAGTTGCAGCTATTTAGCCCGGAGTTAGTTAGTGTATTTATGTGTGTATATTTTGCTCTGTGTATAGTACTATGGCACCTAGGCGACGTCCTAGAGAGGGAGTGGCCGAGCAGGCGACTCGTCAGGAGGCTGGAGACGCTCCGCCACCTCAGCAGACGCAGCCTTTGCCACAGGACGCACACAGTGGCATTGTTCCGCCGCCACCTCCTCCTCAGGTAGCTCAGGGATTAGACTTGACTCGATTTCTTGAGGGGATGGCTCAGTTTGTAGCTCAGCACCGTGATGCGCCGGTACCCCAGGGTGGTACTGGGAAGGTGTTGAGGGAGTTCTTGCAGTTTCAGCCTCCCCAGTTTTTGGGCCAGCCTGATCCAGACATTGCGCGGGCGTGGTTGGATGCAGTGGAGCGGACTTTCCGTTCCATGGAGTGTGTTCCCGAGGAGCGAGTGTTGCTAGCTAGTTACCAGTTGCAGGCGCAGGCGTTGACTTGGTGGTCCTCTGAGTGGGAGACTACTTTTCAGTCTCGCCCACTTAGACAGATTCCGTGGCAGGAGTTTGTCGTTTCTTTTGAGAGAGCCTTCTGTCCTACTTACGTCCGGACGGAGAGGTTGTACCAGTTTCTGGACTTGCAGCAGAGGGACTTTACTGTAGTGCAGTACAGGGCCAGATTTGTAGAGCTAGGGCGTTATGCTCCGCAGATTATGGCAGATGAGAGTCTGAGGACTCAGCAGTTTGTGAGGGGCTTGAGGCCAGAGCTCAGGCAGGCGCTGATAGTTGCACGCGTCACAGACTTGGATGCGGCCTATCAGACAGCGGCAGCGTTGGAGGCAGATACTTTACGGACCCGTGCTCGGAGCGCAGAGGTTCAGACGCAGGTAGTTCCGACTCAGCCTCGACAGCAGCAGGGTAGTGTGCAGACGACTCCGAGGACTACGACTTCCTACGCGTCCACTTCTACTGGGACGACGGCGAAGTCAGGATCTCGGAGGAAGTTTCGGCGTGATAGGAGGCAGGCAGAGCAGAGACAGCAGTCTGTTGGGAGTGTTCAGCAGCCGGTAGGGCAGCCTTCGCAGCAGGTACCGCGTTCTTTTGCTGGTCAGTGTTACCGGTGTGACCAGATAGGTCACATGGCGCGAGATTGTCCTTTGTTACCTCGTGTGCCGCAGCAGCAGACCCAGTCACAGCCCCGAGTGCAGCAGCAGCAGCAGCAGGCACCCGTGCAGCAGCGTCAGCAGGCCGGAGGTTCTGGTGGGTCGAGAGGTAGAGGTCGTGTTACTCACTTGACCCGTGCAGACGCGGAGGCAGCTCAGCTAGTGGAAGGTACTGTTACAGTTTTTGGTTATACAGCTAGAGTTTTGTTTGATTCCGGTGCCTCTCACTCTTTTGTGTCTGAGGAGTTTTTAGACTCCCTTGGAGAGTTGAGTTCGGGAGAGTCTGTTGAGCTAGCAGTAGAGTTGCCGACAGGGGACTTTGTCCTTACGTCCTACTGTCTCGAGGAGGTACCTGTGCAGTTGCAGGATCAGTGGTTGTCAGCTCGCTTGTTTGCTTTGCAGTTGCAGGACTATGATGTGATTTTGGGTATGGACTGGTTAGAGCGGTATGGTGCAGTGATGGATTGCCAGAAGAAGAGGGTGCACTTGCGGATACCTGGGGAAGCGGCGTTCTACTTCCAGGGTATCGTACCTCTTACTTCTCGCTTTTTAGTTTCTGCTTTGAGGGCAGGGAGGTTGCTTGCCTCTGGTTGTCAGGGTTTTCTAGTTTCTGCTATTACCCTTGACCAGGTTACCTCGGGAGTGGGGGACATTCCCGTAGTGTGTGAGTTTCCGGATGTTTTTCCGGAAGAGTTACCTGGTCTACCGCCAGAGAGAGAGATTGAGTTTACTGTTGAGTTGGTTCCTGGCACTGTACCATTTGCACAGGCACCGTACCGTATGGCACCAGCAGAGTTGAGGGAGCTGAAGAGGCAGCTTGAGGAGTTGTTGGAGAAGGGCTATATTCGTCCTAGCTTTTCTCCTTGGGGGTCACCTGTTTTGTTTGTCCGGAAGAAGGATGGTAGCCTGAGATTGTGTATTGATTATAGGAAGCTGAACCAAGTGACCATCAAGAATAGGTATCCATTGCCTAGGATTGACGATCTCTTTGATCAGCTTCAGTCTGCTCATGTCTTTTCGAAGATCGACCTGAGGTCGGGCTACTATCAGTTGCGGATTAGAGATTCTGACATTGAGAGGACTGCTTTTCGGACCAGATATGGACATTTTGAGTTTTTGGTGATGCCGTTTGGGCTCACCAATGCTCCAGCGGCCTTCATGGATCTGATGCACCGGGTGTTCCACCAGTTCTTGGACCGGTTTGTCGTAGTGTTTGTTGACGACATTCTGGTGTACTCCGCTTCGGAGGAGGAGCACGCCGAGCACCTGAGGATCGTGTTGCAGACCTTGCGAGAGCACCAGTTGTATGCCAAACTTAGTAAGTGTGAGTTTTGGCTACAACAGGTTCACTTTTTGGGGCACGTGATCTCAGGTGAGGGAGTTTCTGTGGATCCAGCGAAGGTCGAGGCAGTTTTGCAGTGGGAGAGTCCCAGATCTGTGTCTGAGATTCGTAGCTTTTTGGGCTTGCCAGGTTACTACCGCAGGTTTGTTCGGGACTTTTCTCAGGTTGCTGCACCCTTGACTCGGTTGACGAGAAAGGGGTTCCGTTTTGTGGTCGGAGCAGTGTGAGCAGAGCTTCATAGAGTTGAAGCGACTGCTTACGTCAGCGCCAGTCCTTGCGTTACCTTCAGGTGAGGAGGGTTTTGAGGTTTGCACAGACGCTTCAGGTGTTGGTCTGGGTGCGGTTTTGATGCAGCAAGGCCGGGTGGTGGCTTATGCGTCTCGCCAGCTTAAGCCCCACGAGGAGAGTTACCCGACCCATGACCTAGAGCTTGCAGCTGTGGTGTTTGCTTTGAGGATTTGGCGTCTTTACCTGTACGGAGTGAGTTTTGTAGTCCGTACCGACCACCAGAGCTTGAGGTATGTGTTTTCTCAGAGGGATCTGAATATGAGGCAGCGTCGATGGATGGAATATCTGAAAGACTATGATTTTAGCATTGAGTATAAGCCTGGAAAGGCGAATGTAGTTGCAGATGCTTTGAGTAGGAAAGCACAGATGAGTCATCTGATGCTTAGAGAGTGGCAGTTGTGGCAGTCTGCGGCAGAAGGGTCTTTCAGAGTTTCGTCCAGTCGTCGACTGTGTGTGTTGGGCAGTTTGTTGGCGGCTCCCGCCGTTGTGAGACAGGTTGTTGAGGCTCAGCAGGCAGATCCCGAGTTGCACAGTGTGTTGCTTCTCCCAGAGGTTGAGCTTCGCGAGGACGGAACTGTTAGGTTCCGAGATAGACTCTATGTTCCTGTTGAGGAGTCTGTCAGGAGAGTTGTGTTGCAGGAGGCACATGGTTCCAGGTACTCGATTCATCCAGGGTCGACCAAGATGTATCACAGGTTGAGACGTCAGTTTTGGTGGCCTGGGATGAAGAGAGACATAGCGGCTTTTGTTGCTAGGTGTTTGGTCTGTCAGCAGGTGAAGGCCGAACATCAGCGTCCAGGAGGACTTGTGCAGCCGTTAGAGATTCCGATGTGGAAGTGGGACCATGTGACGACTGACTTTGTTTGTGGTTTGCCGAGGACAGCTGGAGGTTTTGACAGCATTTGGGTTCTTGTGGACAGATTGACGAAGACTGCTAGATTCTTGCCTGTCAGGACTAGTTGGGGTGTGAGTAGGTTGGCCGCGTTGTACGTAGAGCGGATTGTTCCTTTGCACGGAGTGCCGATCTCTATTGTGTCAGATAGGGATCCTCGCTTCACTTCTGGGTTCTGGCGCAGTTTCCAGAGAGCTTTGGGGACAGAGTTGGCTTTTAGTTCCGCCTACCACCCTCAGTCAGATGGTCAGTCAGAGCGGACTATCCAGACTTTGGAGGACATGCTTAGAGCTTGTTGTCTGGAGTGGCAGGGATCGTGGACAGCTCACTTGCCGTTGGTCGAGTTCGCATATAATAATAGCTATCACTCCAGTATCGGTTTGGCACCATATGAGGCTTTGTATGGACGACCGTGTCGCACTCCTCTAGACTGGTTCGAGGTTGGCGAACGGATTGTCACGGGGCCAGAGTTAGTTCAGCAGGCAGTTGAGGTAGTTCAGCTTGTGAGGCAGAGGCTTCAGTCAGCTCAGAGTCGGCAGAAGAGTTATGCAGATCAGCGCAGACGACCGCTCGAGTTTCAGGTAGGAGACCAGGTGTTTGTTCGTGTGTCTCCTATGAAGGGAGTGGTGAGGTTCGGTAAGCGTGGAAAGTTGAGTCCTCGCTTTATTGGACCTTTCACCATTACTGAGCGTGTCGGAGGTTTGGCGTACAGACTTGAGCTTCTGTCAGAGTTGGCAGCAGTCCACGATGTGTTCCACGTGTCGATGCTTCGGAGGTACCTTTCTGACGAGTCTCACGTTCTCCTGAGCACAGAGTGGTCTGAGGTGACTCCAGTGTTGACTGTACCAGAGTTTCCGTTGCATATTGAGGATCGCCGAGTTCAGAGGTTGAGGAACAAGGCTATCCCCTTAGTTCGTGTTGCGTGGCAGCGGCATTCAGGTGGTGAGTCGACATGGGAGCGAGAGGACGAAATGCGCGAGCAGTTTCCGTACCTCTTTGGTGAGTCTTCCTTCTTTATGTTGTTTGAATTTTGAGGGCAAAATTCCTTAAGGGGGGAGGGCTGTAAGGTCTCGGGTCTTAGTGGATCCTTATTGGGTCTTGTAGAGGTTCGGGTGTGGTTGACGACAAGGTCCATTGTCGTTGACTTGGGGTTGACGGCAGGGGGCTAGCCGTTGACTGGGAGTTAGCGTCCAAAGATGTGGACGTTTGTCGATGAACTCGACGGCAAGCGGTCCGGACGTCAACCCTTTGGCGGTTCAGTAGGCGGCGAGGGATGTGGACGTCTATTGGTCGCGCCTGTAGAAATAGGGCAGCCCGAGAGCAGAAGCCTTTTCTCTTCCTTTCCTCTCTTTCCCTCCACTTCTGCCTTTGTCTGTTTCCACTGCTTCTGATGGTTGATGGGAGTTCGTGGGAAGGCCCTGGTACGTGTGGCGGTGTTAGATCGAGTGGGAAACGCGAAGATTTGGTGTAATTCGCGCGGAGACTTTGAGGGGTTCCGGCTCGATTGGTGACTATTTAGGAGTTTTTGAGGCGTTCTAAGGTAGGGAATTAACCCCTTTAACCTTCCTTAACAGATTAGCATGCTTATTTGTGTAGAATAGTATGCTAATTGCATTTTAGGGTTGGGTTATACCATGCGGGATTTTGGGTGTTTTGGGCAATCCAAGTGTTGGATTGTTTATCTTTGAAGTTCTGGTAGTGTTAGAAGATGTGAGGAAGTATTTCCCTCCATCAGCAGGCATTCTGGTTGGGTGATTTTACCCAATTGGACTGACCCGGCGCTGTTCTGGGTCTAGGGGACTGAAGAACTTAACGTCCACATCTGTTGACGCTGAGATCTTCAGAGTTGATATAAACGACAAGGTCGATTGCCGTTGATTAAGGGTTAACGGCATTGTGAGTGCCGTCTACATCAATATTGGCGACAATCGATGTTGCCGTTAATATCCTGTGTCCCAGCAGGCTTTGGTCCTGTTTTGTGTTTCAAGGTGTTGATGTGTGATGTCCGCCCTGTTAACACATTCTGCCACGCTTAGAGTGTGACTCCGTCTTTGCTTATGCGTAATTAACTGTGTCGTGACGAGACATGAGATGTACGTCTATTGTACGGTGTTTCAGATGTTGAGAGTGTTACCGTCTGTACTCGCGTTGAGTTACTGTGCTTCTGTTTCTGTTTGTCACCTGGACATAGAGCGACGCTCTGTCTAGATGACCGGCGTGTGGGGGGTCCTCCTTCGGTGAGCCAGGACGTTGAGAGCGTCTCTGTCCTGTGCGTACTCCATGTGGTGGTTTCGAGCCGGTCTCCGTGGAGCCCCTTCTCTACCACTAGGGTCAGGCGTAGGGGGAAAACCGGTCGTGGACCAGACGCGAGAGAGAGCGTCTGTAGTGTTCACACGTGGCTGGGGTTGAGAGACTCTGTGGTGACGGGATCCCGAGCCACAGACCCTAGCTGAGTCCTACTTACTGTGTGTGTGTGAGTGTGTGTTACTGAGCCGCGAGGTTTACAGTTTTGGGTTGTATGCGACGTGTATTTACTTTCTGTTTTTACTTTCCGCACTTTAGTACTGTTGCCGGTGGGGTTACTTTTCCCTACTGGGTCTCTTTTCTTGAGACTCACTCCCCTCCCTTTCAGGTGGGTCGTCGTCGACTCCCGTTCCATGCGAGTCTAGCCACTCCGGTGTTGGTGCGCCCTAGCTGCAGTGAGTAGTACTTTTTGTTGTACTTCTGTACTCTGTACTTAGCTCGGACTTTGAGTTGTACATGTTATGTTCATGTATAGTGAAATTTTACAGCTTTACATGGTGTGTATCTTCTTATATATAGTCTCCTCGGACGTTCACTTTTTACCCTTCCGAGCTTGTCTCGTGGGTTAGCGGGTCAGAATTCGGGTTACTGGTTGGTTACTGGTAATGCGGATTCTGGGTCGTTACACTACGAGTTCCTTGTGCTTCTGTTTGGTCTAACTAACGCCCCTGCAGTGTTCATGGCTCTCATGAATAAGGTGTTGAGGCCATACTTGGACTGTTTGTCATGGTGTTCATAGATGATGTGCTAGTCTACTCCCCTGATGAGGCTACATACCATGAGCATTTGAGGACAGTTCTATAAGTTCTCTGAGAGCACATATTGTATGCCAAGTTTAGAAAATGCGACTTCTAGATGCGCAAGGTTCATTTCCTTGGGCATGTCATCTCAGGTACTGGAGTTGTTGTTCATCCAGCAAAGGTGCAGGCAGTGATAAAATGGGAGACTCTGAGGAAACCATCTGAGATTAGGAGCTTCCTTGGTCTAGCTGGTTATTACAGGTGATTCATAGAAGGCTTTACCTCGCCTTTAACCAAGTTAACTAGGAAAGGGGTCAAGTATGTATGGACCGAGGAGTGCGAGAGCAGTTTCTAGAAGAAGACAAGGTTGACATCTGCACCCGTGTTGATATTACCTAGTGGTGCTGAGGTTTTTACAATTTATTCAAATGCTTCACAGATAGGCCTTGGTTGTGTTTTGATGCAGCATGGTATGGTAGTTACCTATGCTTCTCGTCAACTAAAGGAGCATGAGCGTAACTATCTGACCCATGACTTGGAGTTAGCAGCTGTGGTCCATGCACTGAAGATTTGGAGACACTACCTCTATGGTGTTAGGTTCTAGGTGTTCACAGACCACAAGAGCTTGAAGTACCTATTCTCTTAGAAGGAGTTGAACCTGCGACAGAGGAGATGGACCGAGTTTCTAAAGGACTATGACTTCGAGCTTTAGTACCATCTAGGGAAGGTGAATGTCGTGGCAGATGCACTCAGCAAGAAGAGGTCTCTACTTCAGCAAGACTGGAAGAGGATGCAGCATGTGCTATGACTGAGTTAGAACCGCAGTTATGCCCGGCGTTTGTGGCACAGTTGTCCATCCGATCCACGATGTTAGACAAGGTGATAGAGCAGCAGGGAGCAGATCCCAGACTTCAGAAGATGGTGGGCAAGGCAGGAATTGCTCATGATGAGGACAACGTTATCTGATTTCAACACAGAGTATGTGTACTAGACATCATGGAGGTTCGAGAGCAAGTGCTTGCAAAAGCTCACAGGTCATGGTTCTCCATTCACCCAGACAACACCAAGATGTACCAGGACTTGAAGCGATCCTTCTGGTGGTCAGGTATGAAGAAGGATGTGGTAGAGTTTGTGTCTCGGTGTTTGGTGTGTCAGCAGGTCAACGCCGAACGTCAGAGACCATCCAGCCTTATGCAGAAGATGGAGATACCAGTGTGGAAGTGGGCAGCGATCACCATGGACTTTGTGACGGGTTTGCCCAGATCAGTTAAAGGCAATGACTCGATATGGGTGGTCGTGAACCATTTCTCCAAGATTGCTCACTTCTTACCTATGAGAAAGAAGCAGTCTGTGGAGAGCTTGGCGAGGTTGTATGTAAACAGTATTGTGAGATTGCATGGACTTCCAAAGTCCATTATCTTGAACAGAGACCCGCGGTTTATGTAGAGGCTATGGCAAGGTCTCCAGGAGGCATTGGGTTCTCAGTTGAATCTTAGTTCGGTTTTCCATCCTCAGATAGATGGTTAGTCCTAGAGGACAATTCAAACACTCGAGGACATGTTGAGAGCGTGCGTGCTTGATTAGAAGGGCGACTGGGAATGTCACCTACCTCTTGTGGAGTTTGCCTATAATAACAACTTCCACGCAAGTATAGACATGGCTGCATTCGAGGCATTGTATAGTCGGCCCTATAGGTCTCCCTTGTGTTGGGAGGAGACTGGAGATAGAGAGTTGGTAGGACCTGAGTTAGTTCAAGAAATATCAGACAAGATCCAGCTCATTAGGCAGAGGTTGACTGCAGCGCAGGATAGGCAGAAGAGCTACGGCGACAACAGAAGGAAGAACTTGGAGTTCGAGGTTGGCGAGCATGTTTTCCTCAAGGTATCACCTATGCGAGGCATTGTCAGGTTTGGCAGGCATGGAAGCTGAGTCCAAAGTTTATTGGCATGTTTGAGATTCTCAGGCAGATGGGCAGTGTAGCGTACGAGCTAGCATTACCCCCAGCGCTAGCAAGTGTGCACCCTATATTCCACGTGTCTATGCTCAGAAGATACGTACGAGATCCATCACATGTTATCAGCCACAAGCCAGTGGAACTTCAGCCAGATTTGTCATATGTGGAGCGACTCGTGGCCATCTTGGATTGTAAGTTTCAGCACCTCAGGAACAAGGCTATAGCTTCTATGAAGGTATTATGGAGGAACTTCTCATGAGAGGAGGATACATGGGAGTTCGAGGAGGCAATGAAGAAGCAGTATCCACATCTGTTCAGTTAGTACCTTTGCTCTAACTTCGGGGACAAAGTTTTCTTTTAGGGAGAGAGGGTGTAAGGCCCTAGTTTTCTATGCATTTTATGACTTGTTGTTATATTTTAAATTGTTGTCTGAATTCCTTCTTAATGTCAACATCCTTTGACGTTAACAGCTAGTTGACGGCAAGCTATGTGTTGTTTACCATCTGACTTGAGGATATTGACGTCAAAATCGATTGATGTCTACTTCATGTAGACGGCAACCAATTGGACGTTAACTTCTCTGATTGCATTGGAATTCTTTTCCCTAAAACCATCCCAATTTCTCTGAGAGATAAACTTGGAAACCTCATGTCGACTGTGATTTCTCTTTCCTAGGATACCTACGACCCAAACTCCTATAAAACTATGTCATCTCTGCAGAGAGAGGACTTTTTCTCAGCTAGGGATATTGGGTTTCGGAGAGAGGGGAGGTGGTAGATCCGACAAACCAGAGGTTGTACCAGCATTTTTCTGCAAGAGGGAGGTCCTTCTGAACGTGCAGAAGCTCCCTTGTTGTTGGAAGGTCGTCCGCTTGGTCGTGGAAGTCGAATCAAACCCGTGAATGCTACCTCTTTGGCTTGGCTGAGGAGGGCTTCATCACCCAAATTTGATCTTCAGGGAATTTCCTAGATGCAAGTAACTTAGGGGTTTCATCCCTATACCTATCACCTAGAGATTTTTTATTTTTTTTAGGATTTTTGTCTCGCGTCCTGGAGCCCCAAATTCTCTCTTCTTTTGGTTTTGGTCTGCACTTTCTGCAGACAGGAAGTTGAGACCAACAACCTTGCCGTTAAGTTCCTATGTTGATGGCAATCGATCATGCCGTTAACAACCCTTGACAGTAAAGACCTTGTCGTTAAGTTCAATTTTTTAGAAATATGTTTTAGTGTGTATGATGAAATCTTTCAGAAATTTTGAATGTCTTAGTGGGTCCTAGGATTCTTGTCTTGTCATATACGTAATGTAGACTGAACCATGAAATTTTGATAATTTTCTGATCATACTTGTAAATTTTAAAAATTCTATCATGGGTAAATAAGTGTGCCATAATAGCTTTAATTCTGATAAATTAAGTATGTGTCGTATTATTGTCTCAGTATTTTTCTAGGAACTTAGGGTTCTTGTGTACATATTTCAAGATAGATTGAGTCATCAGTTTCTTGTTCATCATGTTTTTAATAAATCATCTTGTTAATTGGCTGAGATTTGTGTTAAATGTTAAATATATATATACTGAGGAGAAAATTCTGAAAAATTAGAAATTTGATACACTCCATGTGTAAGATCTGTGATTAAAATTTGAGCATGTTTTGACATCCGTGACTACTATTTCCAGTTGCAAGTCATTAAGGGTCATATTAAGCATGATTAGTTAAAAGTGATGTTTTCTGATGATTAGTATCATGATTAGGCTCTATTAAACATGTTTTAATACTGTAAAGCAGTAATGAGTACTTCTGTAATCTGAGATGAGTGTGGTGTCTTAAAGCAAGTGATTAGTCTGGTATATGCATGAGAATTATGTTAAACATGTGAATAATGTTATTAAGTGATTAATGTGCCGAGATTGACACTGCTACCATAGAAGGCTGTGGAGCCGTACTGTAGAAAAGTCCCTATGAGAAGGTTCAATGTGTATGTGATATCATGTGGACATCAGGATGAAATCCTGGAGGTGGACAAGTACCACAGGTTAGGGTGGAGAGTGCTTCTCCCAGTTCTACGCAATTACCAAGATTTGTCACTGTATTGCCTAGGTGACAAGTATGTGATTTGTGTGTGATGTGTCCTTCATTATGGTGGTTCGAACTATGTGTCACGGCAAAAGATGTGAATTAAGTGTGAATGTGCAAAGTGAATATGTGAAAGTGATGTGATAATGTGCTTCAATGTGTAAGAATGCGAAACCATGTGGTTAAGTTACGTTTACATTAAAACAACAAGTAAAAGGTGAGAATATGTGGCATATGAGCATGTTGAATGTGGTAGATATCATGCTAGTATCACTAGTAGATATGTGTTAAATTCATGATTTAGATGCTTGAAAATGTGACATGAAATGAGTTGTGAATTGTATCATGAGTTATATTAAATCCATGTGTAGTTAGCATGCTATATATTGTTCATTTAGTACTTGCTTATTGCTACATGAATCATGTGATAAATTGCTCTATATGTTAAACTTGTGTAGAATGAATGTGATAAGTGTTTGGATGTACCAATAGGTTGCTTGGGAAGTCTTTTGTGAAGACTCATCCTTAAACATACAGGTGAGGCTGGTATTTCTGAGATCGAGGAGGAGATAGCGAGGAGCGACTCCGAGTGAGAGGAGTAGCTGAGATTTAAAGAGCTATCCACATAACTTGTACTTTTCTTTTATTTAGTACGTGAGACGATGTTGTGATATGAACTTGCTTATTTATGGACATTGTATATTTATTTTGCTACTATATAGACGGTAGGATGTGTGTGGTAATGATGAATAAGAGTTACTTTCAATTCCATTGTACTTTCCTTTGTTATTTGTGTACATCTCTATCTACAATGTTGTGCTGGGTACATGTCCCACTGTGATGGCACACTTTATATCGACGTGGATTGGTATAAGTGTACCGGTATAAAGGGGGTTGTTACAAGATAGCACTTTGTTTATTAAACCATGCTCTCAGAATACCCTAATTGTGTAAATTTATGTTGATGATATCATTTTCGGAGCTATTGAAGAATCTTTTTGCAAATACTTTGAAGAATTAATGCAGAGACAATTCGAGATGAATTTAATGGGATTATTGACTAACTTTCTTGGAATCCAAATCGAACAAGACAAGGAGGGAACCCACATCAATCAAACCAAAGACATCAAGGATTTTCTAAAGAAGTTTGATTTTGAACAAGCAAAGCATTAAACCACTCATATGAACACTTCCACCAGGTTAGACAGTGATTCTCAAGGTAAGAATGTAGATCAGAAATCTTACAGAGGTATGATTGGTTTTTTGCTATACTTAACTACTACTAGACCAGACATTTTATTTAGTGTATGCATGTGTGCTAGGTAACAAGCAGATCTTAAAAAATCCTATTTAATTTCAGTCAAAAGGATATTTAGTTATTTAGCACAGACATGTGAATTAGGTCTATGGTATTCAAGATCATGCAAGATGCATTTAATTGGTTATACTGATGCTGATTATGCTGGATGCAAAGTAGATAGAAAAAGCACCAGTGGTTCCTGTCAGTTTCTTACAGGGTGCTTGATATCCTGGTCCTCAAGAAAATAGAATTTTGTGACTTTGTCAACAACTGAAGTTGAATATATTGCTGCTGGGAGTTGCTACACTCAACTACTGTGAATCAAACAACAACTGGAGGACTATCGACTAAACATCTAATTTGTACCCCTATTATGTGACAACACCAGTGCAATCAATCTCACAAAGAATCCAGTACAACATTCAAGAACTAAACATATTGAAGTTAGGTATCATTTTATTAGAGATCAAGTAGTAAATGGTAATATTAGCATTTCATTCATAGAAATTGAAAATCAGTTGGCAGACATCTTTACAAAATCCCTTCCTGAAGAGAGGTTTACTTCTCTCCAAAGAGAGTTGGGCATGTGTAATTTGTAAAAGATGTATTTCTTCAATCACTGATGAAAATTAATCATTCAGAGTTCCTTGGAATAATGTTTGACTCCTAATCACTGCATTTCTTATAGTCATTGACTACAAAATTTCTTCTATTTCAAGATTGCGTCGACACACTCTTCACTCAGGTTGACACATTTTTCATACAGGTTGACCTATATCATAATCATGTTGAATTATCTACTCTTTTTATTTGATCCAACACTTAATTCTCACTATTATTTTGTGGGTCATTTTTCTTGCTCTACTCCTTTTGACCAAGTTCCCTACATTTAACTCCTTTATCTCTTTAAATTTGTTTGAGCTAAGGGGGAGCCTTGAACTAAGGGGGAGACTTCATTAATCTTTCTCCACACCTTTCTTTTTGGCTTCATTGACAAAATGGAGGAGAAATACTCTGAAATACATAATACTCTGAATAAAAATCATCATATTATTTTTTAGCATTATGATTTTAGTTAGTTTGTCATCACAAAAAATGGGAGATTGACTCTTTTATCTCCATGACTATATATTTTGGCAATAACAAAACTTATCAGAATATTTCTACATTTCAGAATATTTAAAGTATTTTCCTTAATATCATTTTGGTTAAATATGTCAACAGGAAACTCAAAGGAACTAAATAATACTTCAAGGATCACCATTGTAAGTATTCCAAGAATTTCTAAGTCCACTAGATGGTGTTCAAATTTATTGTAAGCCTTCATTGTCATTTAAAATGTTCATTCATAAGTTTTAATCGAAGTCATGCATGTTTTGCCTCTTGTTAAGTCGAAGCTTAATTCGTCATATACGAAGCTAGCTTCATCATATCCGCAGTTCACTTCGTCATATCCGAAGCTGACACTTTGTCATGCATGTTTTTTGTCGTGATCAGTCGAACTCCAACTTCCTCATATACGAAGCTAACTTCGTCATATCCGAAGTTCTATACAAAGTTCACTTCAGCGGACTGCGTATTTTAGAATCGACTGACAACATTATTTTCTGTTCATCTGAAATTCACTTAGTCATATCCAAAGTTCTACTTCGTCATATCCGAATCTAACTTTGTCATATCCGAAGTTTCAGCTTCGACCGACAACGTTATTTTCTGTTCATCCGAAGTTCACTTTGTCATATACGAAGTTCACTTCATCATATCCGAAACTAGCTTTGTCATATCCGCAGCTTCAATTTTGTGACGGTCCTCGCCGTTCGGACCTGTTAACCCAATAACGTGTCCGACACGACTCCGCCTCCCGCGATCGGGCCAAAGCCTCGCAAGGGATATCTTTCACACATGTCCGTGGAAATATAAAGAAGCATACTAAACACACATAAGGTACCATATCTCACATATATTCACATGAATGTACATACTCAGTTCCATACACAAGTCATTAATAACTACAACAGCTCGGGACAAACTCCCAAGGCTACACAAGTAAAGACATTACTCTGCTGGTGGTGTAGGCCCGACTACACTACAGTACGGTCCTGAACTAGAAGAGGGACGGGAACCCTCCTGCTCTTCTTCACCTGGAAGAAGAAGGGGTGAGCCTCACAAGTCACTGGCTCAGTAGGGCAACTCCCCTAAAGCCGATAAACACAATAAACAATAGATATAAATAACAAAGTTGTAAGCAATTAACATATAACATTGCCTATGCATAATGCTACAACTGTAAGTAAGTAAACGGAAAATCACAACACATGTACAAGCTACAGAAGGATACGCCACACACGAGTCACGAGAACTAGTTCGCGACACCAGCCATAGACCCGAACAAAGAACACAAGTCCACCTCTCAGTCTCGCAGCCACGGACGAAAGGTCCAGTTGCCGCTCCACCTCAACAAGACAAGAACTGTGGAGACAACTAACACCACACCTGCAGGCTACACATCTGCAGGCTCAAGCCTGACACCTTTAGGGACTCCGGCCAAGAACCCTAAAGTGAGGCACTGGAAACAGGACTAGCTGGGGACCAGTACGTCTACCGGTGTCCGTCCCCCAACCAAGAGCGCGCTACAAGTGACCGCACACCCACAAACACGTGTCGCTGCCCATTGTCGTCTTTCCCTCATCCGGACATACAACTCAAACTCACGAGTGAGGGTGTTCAGGAAGACGACACAAACCTCGATGGTACGCACTATACGGGGACAAACCCCGAGCACCCGGTGCTGGGGACACGACTGGAGAGGTAACCTTGGAAGGCGTTATGACCCGACTTGCTATCCACACATTTCCATGCAAAACCTCTCGTTAACAACCACAATACGAGTCAACACAACCCATACAAGCCTTACATTGCCTTTCCAAAATAGCACAAGCAATGTGGAGCAGATACTAGACAGACTGGCCACAGAACATCTGTGCCCGGGTGACCACATTTCAAAATGCGTCCAACATAGTGGACATTCTTAGATGACTGAATCATGTTGGACTTACCTGACGCCTTAAAGGGTGAATCTTGCCGTCTGGTTCCGTCGCCTTTCATGTGACAGAACCCAGACCTATAAACCCATTCCGAAAATCATCATAAATTCCCACACATGCAAGTAGAGCAGGTAGTAAGCATATAAATGAAACCCTAAACATGATCTCTACCCTCCATACATGATTTCCACTTCAAAAACTATAAACCCTAACCCATTCAAACCATGGAAGAGAAACCAGGGCAAAATTCCCCTACTTGTGAATGAAACGTAAATCCGATAATATCCCGACGTTCCCCGCGCTCCGAAGCACCTCCTCATGTCGGAACCACGCCGATCGGACCCCAATCCTAGAAAATTCACCCAAATCTCCCTTCAAAGCCTCAGCAGAGTTCCTGCTAGGTGAACAGTGAGACTTGCACTGTTCGGCCAAAGGCTGGAGCTCAAAACACATAGGGTTTAATCGCGTCGTGTCTTCCTGCCGCGTTTATAAACGCGTCCGACATCGGCGACGCCTTTAAACCCCGTGTCCCTATATGCGCGATGCGGCGCGCATGCAGCGGCGCCCACGCACGGCGATCAAAATTTGCATTCTTTTAGGTTGACGCGTTCTACTCAGGGTCACGTCGGTTAAGGTGGACACGTTCAACTAAGAGACGCGTCATCTGTGTTAGATGCGTTCTTAGTGAACCCGGCAGAGGCCTATTTTGGGTTGAGATGCCCAGCCCTCCAGCCTCCCACCTACCATAAACCTGTAGAAACATATGTAGACCTACATTGTCTACCAATGGGCCATACATTGGCCTCCAAAACCCGGTAAACCACAATCCGAACATACCGGATATTACATTACTATCACCTAAAAAATAATTTCGTCCTCGAAATTAAAGGAATAAACATAAACATAGTTCAACATGTATGCAACTATCACCTAAAAATAAAGTAACGCTTACTCAAAAAAGTATGGATACATTGTGCACATTTCATTAGCCAACTCCCAAGTGTCTTCACCACCCTGCCTATTCTCCCATCTAATCTTTACCAGCTCAATATCCTTATTTTTTTAATTCTGTGTGCGGCGGCCTATAATCATCACGGGATACTTTGGCATGTACATATCCGGCTTCAAATCATCTCTTTGATAGCTGACTACCTGTGTAGGATCACGAATGAATCTTCTTAACATGAAGACGTGAAACACGTCGTGTGCATCCGTGAAGTCTGCTGGAAGCTCTAACCTGTATGCCGTCTCTCCAATTCTTTCCACAATCTGGAACGGACCCACGTACCTGGGACTCAGCTTGCCCTTCTTGCTAAACCTCACCACACCTTTGGTTGGAGAAACCCTCTAAAACACATAGTCACCAACCTCAAACTATAGAGGCCTGCGTCGTGTATCCGCATAACTCTTTTGCCTACTTTGTGCCATTTGGAGCTTCTCCTTAATAAAGTTAACCATTTCCGCACATTACTGCACCAACTCCGGTCCCATTACTTGCCTTTCACCCACTTCATGCCAATTCAGTGGTGTTCTGCAAGGTCTTCCATAAAGTGCCACGTATGGTGCCATGTCAATGCTCGTATGATAGCTATTGTTGAAGGAAAATTCAACCATACCAAGGTGTTGCTCCCATCCGCCTCCCCAAACCAAACAACATGCCCGAAGCATATCCTCAATGGTATAGATTGTCCTCTCTATCTGCCCATCGGCTTGGGGATGGTATGCTGAACTATACCTCAATTGTGTGCCCACAACCCTCTGCAAACTCCTCCAAAAATCGGATGTGAATCTGGGATCTCTGTCTGAATCTATAGTGACCTGTACTCCATGCAATGGTACAATTCGCTCAACATACAATCTTTCCAAACGGTCCACTGCCCATGACATGCTCACTGCTAATAATCTGCACACCTTTCTCAATCTATCAACAAAGACCCAAATGCCATTATGTCCTGACGCTGTCCTGGGCAAACCTGCAGCAAAGTCTATTGCTATGTCATCCCATTTCCACTGTGGTACTGGTAATGGCTGCAATAAACCTCCCGGCCTTTGATGCTCCACTTTAACTTGTTGACATACTACACACCTTGCTATGAATTCTGCTATTTCCCTCTTCATACTTGGCTACCAGAAATATTTCTTCAAATCTTGATACATCTTGGTTCTCCCAGGGTGTATGGTGTACCTGGACCGATGTGCTTTCTCTAACACTTTCTGTTTCACACTAGCTTCACTTGGAACATACAACCTGTGACTGAACTGGACCACACAATCATCATCTATGGTGGCATCTTCCATCTTTACAATATCGGCCAAGTGCTCATCTACCTTTTGTGCTTCTATAATCTGCCAATACAAAGATGGCTCCACGGTGGTACTAGCTAACACAGCCCTTCGTTGACTACTCGGAACAATCAAGTAGTTTTCTGCCACGTCTTCATATAATCTCCACTCCCTCATCATCATGTGACTCATAACCGCCTTCCTACTCAAAGCATCTGCTACCACATTTGCCTTGCCTGGGTGATATGCCAAACTAAAATCATAATCTTTGAGATATTCCAACCACCTACGCTGCCTCAAATTCAAGTCCTTTTGTGAGAAGATATACTTCAACCTTTTGTGGTCCGTGAATATCTCAACCCTCTCACCATACAAATAGTGCCGCCATATCTTCAATGCAAATACAACCACTCCCAACTCTAAGTCATGTGTGGGGTAATTCTCCTCATGCCGCTTCAATTGCCTAGATGCATACGCCACCACCTTTCCATGTTGCATAAGCACTTCCCCAAGTCCTCTTCTGGATGCATCTGTATAAATCGCAAAACCACCTTGGCCTAATGGTATTTATAATATCGGTGCTGAAGTGAGCCGCTTCTTCAATTCCATGAAACTGCGTCTACAATCGGATGACCAAACAAATGGTACACCCTTCCAAGCAAGTCTTTTCATAGGTGCTGCAATCTTGGAGAAATCCTGGATAAACTGCCTATAGTAACCTACCATACCAAGGAAACTCCTGATATCTGACACTGTCTTTGGCTCCTCCCATTTCATAACTGCTTCCACCTTTGCTGGGTCAACTGCAACACCTTCACCTAAAATGACATACCCCAAAAACTGTATTTCTTTAAGCCAAAACTTGCACTTACTGAATTTTGCATAAAGTTGATGCTCCCTCAATGTCTGCAATGTGACCCTCAAGTGAGCTACATGTTCTTCTTCTGAGGCGGGATACACTAAAATGTCATCTATAAACACCACAATAAACCGATCTAAATATGAATGGAAAATCTTGTTTATCAAATTCATAAACATTGCAGGTGCATTGGTTAGCCCAAATGGCATAACCACGAACTCATAATGTCCATACCTTGTTCTGAATGCCGTCTTGTCAATGTCTTCTTCCCGGATCCTCAATTGATGGTACCCCGACCTCAAATATATTTTGGAGAACACCCTTGCTGACTGCAATTGATCAAACAAATCATCTATTCGTGGAGTGGATACCTATTCTTTATTGTGACCTGATTCAATTGGCGGTAATCTATACACATTCTCATACTGCCATCCTTCTTTCTTACAAACAAAACTGGTGCTCCCCATGGTGAATGACTCGGCCGAATGAAATCTTTTTCAAGTAGCTCTTGCAATTGCTTCTTTAACTCCTTCAATTCTGTAGGTGCAATTCTATAAGGTACCTTGGAAATGGGCATACTGCCCGCCTGCAACTCTACAGTGAAATCCACCTCTCTGTGTGGTGCCAAGCCTGGTAACTCCTCTGGAAACACATCTGCAAACTCCCTCACCACTGGTACCATATCCACTGTCTTACCTTCCTCAACCAAACTAACAGATGTCAAATAGTCTACACACCCTGCATTAATCAATTTCCTACCCTTAAGGGCAGAAATGATAAATTTAGGGGTATAGAATGGCATACCTTGAAACTCAAATATATCCCCTCCTGGATGGCTGAACCTCACTCTCTTCTTTCTGCAATCAACAACTGTCCCATATGCTTCCAACCAATCCATGCCTAGTATCACATCATATTCCTTCAACTGCAGTGCATACAATCTTGCTGGAAATTGATTTCCTTGAATCATAACAGGAACCTCATCCAATTAGCATGTAGTAAGCATGAAATCTCTGGAAGGGACCTCTACTACAAGTTCACACTACCTCTCCTCAAATGGATGCACCATACTATCAATAAAATCCTCAGAAATAAAAGAATGGGACACACCAAGATCAATTAATGTTCTAGCTGAAAATTCAAGAAGAGGTATAATACCTTCTATCATATTGACACCTCCACTTGAGCTCTTGTAATCGCCATCACACGTCCTCGTCCTCCTCTTTGGTACGGTGTGGCTCTACCTCGTTCAGCTAAAAACTGCTACTGTGGTTGTTGCTGCTGCGGTACCTTTCCACCATAGCTAGCTCTTCTTGGATAAGGACAATTCCTTGCCAAATGCCCCGGCTGATCACAATTGTAACACTTGAATTCTGCAGGCTACCTTGCTGTGCTTTGCTGGGACTCTTTAACCTCCGGCTTATAACCTCTACCTTGCTGAAATCCTTGTTGTTTGCCACCTCCTCGACCTCTAAATATCTTCTTTAACTTGTTGCCCCACTTACCAAAACCCGATGAAGAAGCTCCTCTTGAAGGTGCCTTTCCTTTGCTAACACTCGGTGATTGTTGTGGAAGTCGAACTACCTTCGCTTGATCCTGATCCACTGGACTGCCTGGCTTGCATGGTTCTTTCAAGTATTGCTGCTCTTTGGGCTGCCACTTCTACTGTACCATACATCAAAGGTATCACTGCATCTTGCAACTCCGGCCTCAATCCTCCGATAAAATACTCCACCATCATTGCATTGTTGGTTACCACATAAGGTGCATACCTACTCAAGGCCATGAACCTAATTTGGTACTCCAACACCGACAAACCCCCTTAATGAAGTGTCCTGAATTGCTCCCTTTTTGCTTGCTGAATTTGCACTGGAAAGAAAGTATTATTAAATGCTTCAAGGAACTCATCCCATGTGATGGTATCTTCCGCTCGTTCTGTGAACATGGTTTGCATCTTGAGTCTCCACCACTCTTGTGCAAAACCTCTCAATTGATAGGTAGCCAGAAGAACTCTATCCGTCTGTGGACACCTCATAGTAGCAAATACCCTCCCTATTTCATGCACCCAATGCTCTGCTATATCTGGATTCGGACCTCCTGAGTACGTAGGTGGCTGCAACTGCAAGAACCTCTCTACTAACATCGTGGACTCCTCCACACTGGCTGACCTCGCTGGTGCAACTGGAGGCACAGGTACTATAGGTGGTACCTCTGCTCCATATGGTGGTGCTAAAGGTGCTGACACTACCTCCTCCTAAACCGGTGGTACTCCCGCTGGCTGAACCAGTGGCTATTGGTCTAACAGTATCCGAATCTAAGTAATGCTATCCCACAACCTCTCTATCATCTGGTGTGTTGTCTCCTATGGATCATCACCACCACCTCCCCAATCTCTTATATCAGCCATTTATAAACCTGCACACACAACAGTCATCCACACAACACACAAGCATATCATTACAAAAACAAGGCCAACTACCAGCAGTAGACTATAGTAAGGAACATACTATGTACATTTCCCGTTTCATCATATTTACACGGACCTTGCTCTGATACCAACTGTGACGGTCCTCACTGTTTGGACCCGTTAACCCAATAACGTGCCCAACACGACTCTGCCTCCCGCGATCGGGCCGAAGCCTCACAAGGGATATCATTCACACATGTCCGTGGAAATATAAAGAAACATACTAAACACACATAAGATACCATATCTCACATATATTCACATGAATGTACATACTCAGTTCCATACACAAGTCATTAATAAGTACAACAGCCCGAGACAAAGTCCCAAGATTACACAAGTAAAGACATTACTCCGTTGGTGGTGTAGGCTCGACTCCACTACGGTGCGGTCCCGAACTAGAAGAGGGACAGGAACCCTTCTGCTCTCCTTCACCTGGAAGAAGAACGGGTGAGCCTCACAAGTCACTGGCTCAGTAGGGCAACTCTCCCAAAGCCAATAAACACAAGAAACAACAGACATAAATATCAAAGCTATAAACAATTAACATATAACAATGCCTATGCATAATGCTACAACTGTAAGTAAGTAAACGACAAATCACAACACGTGTACAAGCTACAGAAGGGTACACCACACACGAGTCACGAGAATTGGTTTGCGACACTAGCCACAGACCCGGACAAACAACACAAGTCCACCTCCCAATCTCACAACCACGGATGAAAGGTCTAGCTGCCGCTCCACCTCAACAAGACAAGAACTGTGGAGACAACTAACACCACACCTGCAGGTTACATAGCTACAGGCCCAAGCCTGACATCTTTAGGGACTCCGGCCGAGAACCCTAAAGTGAGGCACTGGAAACAGGACTAGCTAGGGATCAGTACGTCTACCGGTGTCTGTCCCCCAACTAAGAGCACGCTACAAGCGACCGCACACCCACAAACACGTGTCGCTGCCCATTGTCGTCTTTCCCTCAGTCGGACGTACAACACAAACTCAGGAGTGAGGGTGTCCAGGAAGATGACACAAACCTCGAAGGTACGCACTCTACCAAGACAAAACCCGAGCACCCGGTGCTGGGTACCCGACTGGAGAGGTAACCTCGGAAGGCATTATGACCCGACTTGCTATGCACACATTTCCATGCAAAACCTCTCGTTAACAGCCACAATACGAGTCAACACAACTCATACAAGCCCTACATTGCCTTGCCAACACAGCACAAGCAATGTGGAGCAAATACCAGACAGACTGGACATAGAACATTTGTGCTCAGGTGACCACATTTCAAAATGCGTCCAACACAGTGGATGTTTTTAGATGACTGAATCGCGTCGTCTGGTTCCGTCGCCTTTTAGGTGACAGAACCCAGACCTATAAACCCATTCCGGAAATCATCCTAAATTCCCACACATGCAAGTAGAGCAGGTAGTAAGAATATAAATGAAACCCTAAACATGATCTCTACCATCCTTACATGATTTCCACTTCAAAAACTATAAACCCTAACCCATTCAAACCATGGAAGAGAAACCAGAGCAAAGTTCCCCTACTTGTGAATGAAATGCAAATCCGATAATATCCCGGTGTTCCACACGCTCCGAAGCACCTCCTTGCGCCGGAACCACGCCGATCGGACCCCAAAACCAGCAAATTCACCCAAATCTCCTTTCAAAGCCTCGACAGAGTTCCTCCCAGCTGAGCAGTGCGACTTGCACTGTTTGGCCAAGGGTTGGAGCTCAAACACACAAGGTTTAATCGCATCGTGCTTCCCTCTGCATTTATAACATGTCCGACATCGGCGACACCTTAAACCCTGACGTCCTTGCATGCGCCACGTGGCGCACATGCAGCGGCGCCCACACACGGCAGTCGAAATTCACATCCTTTCAAGTTTACGCGTCGAACTCATTCGCATCCTTTCAAGTTTACGCGTTCTAGAGTCGCGTCGGTTTAGGTGGACGTGTTCAACTAAGAGACGCATCGTCTGTGTTAGACGTGTTCTTAGTGAACCCGGCAGAGGCCTATTTTGGGCTTAGATGCCCAGCCTTCCAGCCTCCCACCTGCACCATAAACCTGTAGGAACATATGTAGACTTACATGGTCTACCAATGGACCATACATTGGCCTCCAAAACCCGGTAAACCACGATCCGAACATACCAGATATTATAAATTTGACCGACACCATTTTGATCTATTTTATACGAAGTCCCACTTCGTCATATCCGAAGTTACACTACGTCATATCCGACGTTTCACTTCGACCGATAACGTTGTATTCTGACTAGCCGAAGCTTCACTTCGACCGTTTATATTGTTTCCTTGATCAATCAATCATCTCATATCGATTGATGAACATTCTATCGATTGATGAACATTTTTATAGATTGATGAACATTTATCGATTGATGAACATTCTATCGATTAATGAACATTTTATCAATTGATGAGCATTTTATCGATTGATGAACATTTATCGATTGTTGAACATTTATATCAATTGCTATCAATTTGTCATCATCACATCGATTGTTTCCTGCATATTGACTATTATTCTACATAGATTATCATTAATACCCTGATCATCTTTATCTTAATGATCATCTTTATTCTGTTGATCAATAAAGATTATGAATAAACTTTATTGATATGACCGTTGTTTTCAATATCATTTTATATCAAGATATTATCTTTGAAGAATTCTTTTAACCATTGTATATCTTCTGATCAAGGATATCTTTGAACAATCTTTGATACTATGATTAAATTATTCATAGACTTGTTTTAAACCGTAGTGTTTGAAACTGTGAATTTCAAATCTCCCGTTGTCTGTTGAATATCTCGTATACATAAGCATTTAAATTTTTTTTCACATGCATAGTTTGTTGCTGAATATAGTTCCCATGCAGTATGATTTTTTGACTAACTACTATTTTCATGCTATGTCTTCTAACACTTTAAAAGGTGACAGAATGAGATTATTCTCTTTAGCATATCTTCTTATAGCATGACTTTTTGACGGACTAGTATTTTCATGCAAAGTCTTCTAACGCTTTACAAGGTGACAAAAGGAACTTATCTGTTTAGAAATGCATCTCATGGTTCTAGCTAGCGGAAGTTGACTTACACAAAAGTTGTCTTATGACTTTTCTCTCCCTTAGCATTTAATGCCTGCAGTTATCCGGCAGTCACATGTTTCTACAACATAAGACTTACTGGACTGCATGGAAACGAGAATCAAGAAATGAGAGCAACGGATACTTCAACAAACACATCTGAAGAAAGCAAAAGTGCTTATAAAGAAGACGATGGTTGTGAATAACTACACTAACTAAGAGTGATAAGCATACATACAGAGATCTTCACCACCATTCACATTAGAAGAATAGTGCACCCTCACTCCAAGCTGATCCGCTCTGAGCTCTCCTGAAGCTTCACTTCATTTTTTATTTTGAAAGCATGTTGTTCTGAGAGAGTAGCATTATAGCTCTATACTTTTCTCTCTCAGTTCGTGCCACAGATCAAGCAAGCCTTTGTTGTTTAAGCTTGATCTAGGGGCCATCCCTTCAACTCTACTTGAAAGTATTCCTCTTTTTGTGCGAATAGAAGACTTGTCGTGGGTAGGTGTTTATTCCCCTTGTTGAAGGGAAGACCTATTGCTACAAGTGTTTGCCTCTTCCTGTGCAAAGAGAAGACCTGTCGGGGGTAGGTGTGTTGTTCCCCTTGTTGAAGGGAAGACCTATTGCTACAGGTGTTTCTACTGCCTCTTTGGGTTTGAAGAGAAGGCCAGCATGTGCTAGATATGTAAGTGTCCATAAGGGGGACTGTACCCTTGGTTAGTGAAATCCCAAGTAGTTTCTTGGGGACTGGACGTAGGACTTTCTTTTGGAAGGGCCGAACCAGGATGAAACTCTCTTGTGTTGTGTGATTGTTTTTATCTTAATCTGCTGCTCACTAACTCTAACACCTGTGTTTAGTATTTCTGTTTGAAGTTATTTTAAGATAAAAATTTCAAGATTTATTTTAAGCAATCCATTCACCCTCCTCCCTCTAGGCTTGCAACCTAGTCAACAACAATTAGCATGTTAGTACCATGTGTAGCATCATGTAAATTGTGATCAAGATAAGAAGTGGTAATGGTAAAGTATGCTAGTAGCACCATGTTCCATGTTTAGATTGAGTAATGTTTATATGTTAATGCTTCTGTGTTTATGCTAACATACAAATATTGGTAAGTTAAAAGCATGATCATGTGATAGATTTAGTAATTGCTATACTTAGACATGTGTAAGTTGAATTGTTATTCATATATATGCTATCTTAGAATGCATATAATAAGTATACGAATGTGGCCATAAGTTGTGTGTTAAATCTATTTCCTAAACTCATACTAACTAATGACGCAGGTGAGATAGATTAGTTAGAGACAGAGGAGCTAACAAGGAGTGACTCCAAATATAAGAAGTAGTTCGTGGCATGGAGTTCAGTGCTACTTAGAGTTTAGAGTTCCTTCACATAGTACATGTAATGATGTGTAGTTAGAATGTGGACATTTTATTATAGACTTGGATTATGGTTGGACTTTATTCTATTTTTTTTTGTTACTATATAGACCATGAGATTGGTTATTAGCTGATGCATACTTTCTTTACTTATTTTCGCTATAGTTATACTTGTTATTTGTGTATATCTCATCATATTCTGTTTGTGTTGGATACTTCCTACTATTGCATCTCTCTTTGTTCTAATGCAGATTGGTATAATTATACCGGGATAGAGAGGCATTACAATTATTTAGCTCAATCAACATTTTAAAGGTATTTGTTCAAAAATGTTAGATGAAGCAAGTATGCTAAGATGGGAGTCTAATATTGTAATTACTTAGTGCAAGTTGGAGTACATTTTTCCACCATCATTCTTTAATATTTTGATACATCTAATGGTGCCCTTGACATACGAGAGGCAAGGATGTGTGGCCTAGTTCAATGTCGATGGATATATCCAATTGAAATATATTTGAAGAAATTGAAAGATTATGTGGGTAATAAAGCTCGAGTGGAAGGTTCAATTGCACAATGATATATTGTGGAAGAATGTAATTTATTTATTTCGATGTACATGCACGAAATGGATGATCACAACAGTAAAGATAGAAATTATGATGACGATTCATCTGACACTCTTGATGGGGAATTGTCTATGTTCATGCCAGATGGTCATCCAATGAAGTGTTGGCGAGTACCTAGAATGTTGTTAGAAGTCGATAGAAATTTAGCACATACATATGTGTAAAATCAAGTTGATGATATTTATTCTTTTCATAAAGAACATGAAGATGCACTTGCAAGTGGAAGGACTATAGATGATAATTTTCTCACGTGGTTTAGATTATGTGTCCAAGAGCTGAAGAATTTACATGACCCAAGCTACACTAAGGAACTCAAGATTTTATCACTCAGTCCATCAACATTGGCAACATCATTTTCTAGGTATATTACAAATGGCTTCAAATTTCACACAAGGTCAACTGACTCTACCAAATCCACTCAACTTTGCAGTGTCATTGTCTATGTAGAGCTTTAATCTAGATGTGATGGTTATTATGGATAATTAATTGATATTATTGAAATATCTTTCGAGAGAAACAAATTGTCATATTTGAATGTGAATGGTGGGATGTGTATAATATGGATCGAGGTTTCAAAGTTGATGAACACGGAGTTATGTCTTTAAATACACATCGTGAATTAGAGACTGATAAGCCATTTGCACTTGCAAGTCCAGTTGAGCAAGCCTTCTATGTTGATGACAACAATGTTGCAAGGTGGGTGATAGTTGTTAAGTCATCAGCTAGAAGTTATTATAATATGTCTGGCGGTGCAAGTGATGATGATGAAGAGCCCTATCAAGAAGGCTTTGTTGATGTGCTTGTGATGCTAGGACTAAATGATATAGACATCCATATACAAGTTCATAGTGAAGAATATATACAAGTGAATTTTTGATAATCTATGAGTATTTAAATGTTTTCACATTTTTTGTCTTCGATTAAATTGAGCATTATCATATTCATCTTTTATCTTATATGGTTTACATACATATGTTTATGAATATTGTCTCATTTCTTGAAACTTGTCTTCAGAAAGATGTAGCAGGTCCAACGTAGTAGGAGTGTGTAACTACTGGAAACCTGTAGGCAATAAATGTTAGGACAAGGAGAGAGAGAGAGAGATTATATGGATATCTTCAATGTTAGTCAACATAGCAGGTCTAACGTTGTAGGAGTGTGTGACTACCAGAAACTTGCAAGCAATTAATGCTAGGATAGAGGGAGAGAGAGAGCATATGGATAGCTTCAGTGTCAGTCAACGTCCCATGCTATGTTGTAAGAGGATATACCAAAAAAGGGTAAACTCATTTTGTCACCATTTAAAGCTTTAGAAGAAATGTCATGAGAATGGTAAACAATAACGATGATATGCATAGGAACTATATCTGGTAATAGTCTATACGTACAAAAACATCTTTGAATGTTTTCGTGAAAAGGATATGCAACAGATAACTGGAGATTTGAAATACACATCTTTAAAACAATTAGAATAACATTGCATGCCATATTATGATTACAAGAATCGTTCATAATATAGATTGTTCATAAAGACAATCAATATAATTTAATTACAACAATAATCAATATGATTTCTTCAAAGATAATCATTATGATAAAGATGATCAAGGTATTGAAAACAATTTATCTAAAATAGCAATAGATAATATAACACCAATCGATGTTTAAAAGACAATCGATGTTCACGGCTTAGAATATCAGAGCACGACGGCTCCAAAACTTGATCACACAGTGCTCAAACCATTTGGACCACGATGGATCCAAGTTCTACTAGAACAAGTCCAATTAGGGAGTAGATCATCTAGCACGATCTATCCCAGTACAATTGTGAAGATAAAATCGAAACAATCAGGTAATCTGTGTAGAACGCTTACAAAGATCACACACTATCAAATTTGTGTTGCCCAGATAGCAAGCCTAGAGGGGGAGTGAATGGATTGCTAAATGCTTTTTTTAAATTAAAACCTGTCAATAAAAACACTTAATGGAGAAACACTAAGATCGATAGTTAGTGTTAGTGAGAGTGAAGACAAACAAGCAAACACACAAACAACAGAAGATTTTTATCCTGGTTCGGACCTCCTATCCCAAGGAATCCTACGTCCAGTCCCCAAGCAACAACATGGGATTTCACTAACCAAGGGTACTGTCCACCATAAGGACTCTTACACATCCAGCAATAGCTGGCCTTCTCTTCTAACCTCGAAGAGGTACAAACCAACACCTGATGCAACAGGTCTTCCTTCTTCAATGAAGGGAATAACAACCACCTGTTTTCCTACAGGTCTTCTCTTCACAACTGAAGAGGATCACACAAAGAATGTGAGTAAAAAGGCGAATGGCCCCTAGACCAAGCTTATAGGAATTTGCTTGATCTGAGGCAGTGTCTGAGAGACAAAGATTTGCAATAAGAAAATCTCTCAGAACAACAAGAGCTCTCAAAAGACTAAGCAAGTGAAGGCTGAGAGCAAGAGCTGAAAGTTGGTGACTGAAGCGAGTAAGCTCTTCTTTCTGATGCTTGCCAGATATTCGTGGATGTGTCTATCTCTCAGTGTATGTGAATGTCTGTGTATCTTCATGGAGTCATCAGTCTTCTATTTATCTTCTGCAAATTATTTTGACCGTTGTAGTAGCCGTTCAGATGCCCGTTGTCTCACAGCTTCATACTCGTTAGAGAGACTGGTCGTAGGCATGTAGAGGTGAGCCTGCAGCTATAAACGCTTGGATTGGTCCTTGCATCCTCAGGAATGATTTTCTGAATCTTTTATCCTTTTGACAGGTTGACAGATCCATCTTTGACGTGCTTTACTACAAAAGCCATGCATGCATTAAACACGGATACCTAAACAACTCCTTTTTGTCTATGTTGTCAGTCAACCCTGGTAGTCGTGCAGTATAATGATATGCTTAAACTAGAAAGGTTATCCTGACATCACACTAATCAAGACTCTATGCGATATATCAAGTAAGCAAGAAGATTTCGTGTGGAATGATCAAGATCTTAGTATGCACGGGAAGACTTGAACTCCACAGAGTTTTGAAAATATGTTTGAATAGAATGGTTATTATCAGGCTTATTTGAGAAGATAATAATGAAATGCATGATAATTCATTCAAACCATAATCGTTGTGAAGAGTGTTGTTGTATACGTGAAATCGATTTCATAATTATAATCCATATATAATGAAATTTTATGTTGATGTGAATAATGAAATTATTGTCCAAGCAAATCGTTATTTAAGTAGAAGCAAATAGTTGTTTTAGCAAATCGTTTCTTGACTAAAAGCAAATCGTTGTTCAAGTAATAGCAAATCGTTGTTTGCTATCAAAACGTTGTTTAAGTTAAGGCGAATCTTTGTTTCGACCAAATCGATGTTGAAGTGAGAGCGAATCGTTACAACGATCAAATCGTTGTGTAACTTACCGAATCATTATAGAGATCAAATCGTTGTCTTAACTTATCGAATCGTTACAGCGATCAAATCGTTGTTTAACTTATCGAAACGTACATCGATCAAATCGTTGTGTAACTTATTGAATCGTTATAGTGATCAAATCGTTGTTTTAACGTATCGAATCATTACAACGATCAAACTTATCAAATCGTTGTTTAAGTGACTTGTGAAAACGATAAAGCGACCGAATCGTTATTTCACTTATAAAACCGATGTTCTATCAAGGAAATCGATGTGTACTTAGAATGAATGTTTTGAACTGTAAATAACAGTGTGTGAGGATAACTTACAGATTTTTCTTGACTAATTTCCTGTGGATGGACTTCAGAAAAGATTATTAGAAAATATTTGTTAAGGTTTTGTTAATCACCAAAAATTGCATATAATAAACAAAATTATATGGGGATGGACTGATCATCAATCTCCTCCTTTTTGGTTATGACAAAACATAACATGAACTTATGAAGTGCTGAAATAACTTTAAATAATTTCCTGGATAAATTTAAATAAATTTGATAAATATAAGGAATGTATTTCAGAATATTTTATTTTCTCCCCCTTTTTGTCATTAAGCAAAAAGAAATGTAAGGATTCAAAGAAAGAAGAGAAGAAAGATAATAGGGAGCCAAAAGAGCCACTATATTTGATTACTGAGGCGGTACAGAGATGTAGAAAACAGGTGACAAGAGAGAGGCATGGCGAGTGATGATCGGCCAAGCCTTGCATTCCTGCTCTTCAAAATAGTTTTGGAATGCACCCCAAGCTATAGTGTATGAAGGCCCCATAACAGGAGCCATTCTCTAGATGTGGAGCTGCCTCTGAGCTTCTAGGAAATTGGCATACTCATCCTTTCCAATAGACATCTTGTAAGAACTGATGGTTCCAAAGTTGGCATGCTGTAAAAAATGATCAATGGGGATGGGGTAGAAAATCTACTACTGTTGCAGATCCTTCTTCAAGGGTAAATAAACCTTGTACCTTTCAACCCAAATGGCAAAAGGATCTTGAGCCAAATGGATGGAGTTGAGATCCAGAAATTCATCAGCAGACAGAAGGGGTTTGCCTGAATTGAACAAAGAGGAGTTCAAGGCATCCAATTGCTGAGCAGCCTGATGATAATGTTTCTCCCAATCAGATGGAGAGAGCCTTTCACATTCAGACAGAAGAGGAGCTAGAACTTCAGACTTGATGTTGCCTCTGTGATATTCACGGAATATGAATCTGTGGAAGGCAAGAAGAGCACCCTGACAGACTGTGATTCTAGCCATGGCTCTAGTAAATCTTTCAAAGATAAGAGTTCCAACAGCAGAGTCCATGAGCAAGGAATGAAGCGTGGGGAGAAAAACCACTTCTAGTAGCTTGAGGGTAGAAAAATCTACCTGAAGGGAGGTATTAACAGGGTTTTCAGTTCTCAACTGTGCGATGGCTCCCTTGAACTGACCAATCTGAACTTCTGGCAATTTGTTTACAAATCTGTAGTTCTGGAACATCTGGAAGTGCCGGACCAATTTGATTTCCCTTTGGATGAAAGGGCCCCAAGACTTTCTGTGGTGGACGACAAGCCACTCTGACAGTGTAAGAGGATGGTTTGAAGGGGGGAACCCTTCAGATCTTGCAAGTAGAAACTGTCTGTAGAGAGACTAATGGCCCCTAGCCCACTGGTCTTCAGTCTTAGACTCAGCAAGAGAAAAGATTCTGGACTGATTTGATTTTGATATGTGGGAGAGAGGAAGAACAATATGGAGGTGGTCAGTGAGGTTAAGGTGAGGAAGGCCAAAAATGGTAGCAAACGTACATTTTTGCAAGAATTCACAGTATAGAGATCTCCTTCTATTTTCAACAGAAAGAGAGAACCACAGAGGGGGAAAATGAGGTTCAGAAGAGAGAGCAAGATCTTTGGAGACTTTTCTCTTTTTAGAAACAGGACTAGAAGAACCTGCCCTATGGATATGGTTGCCAATGGCCAGAACTGAGCGAAGAATTGCTTCTTCAAACTCATCTTTAATGTCCTGAATGACCTCACCCTGAATACGAGCACCCTCTGGGATGATAGTTATGAATGATGGAGGAGTGGGTGGATGAAGAGAATAGAAAGAAGTAGGAGGAGGTGGTGCAGATGGTCTAGCAGTTGAGGGGCTAGAGGAGGAGGGTCCAGCTAAAGAAGATGATGTTGGAGGTTCCTCAAAGATGGGAGGAGGAGGAATAGTAGAAGAAGAAATAGGTGAAGAAGAAAAGGTAGCAGGAAATGGGGTTGGTGAAGAGATGTGTTTAGGAATGGCTTGTTTGAAGGATTCAGGTGCTGGAGGAGCAGTGGAAGAGGAAGGGGGAGAAGGAGGGGCTAGAGTCATAAGAGGAGAAGGAACAGGAGCTTCTTGGGGCACATCAGCTTCTACTACAGGCTCTTGAATTCTGACTTGCCCTGCTTCTGACTGCACTGGCCCTGAATCTTCAACGGATGGCCTGGTGGCCCTGACTCTTCAACAAATGGCCCTGACGGCCCAACTTCCTCTACAGATGGCCCTGGTGGCCCTGATTCCTCAACACCAACTGACCCTGATGGCCCAACTGCAGGTTCTTCTTGTAAGGCCCTCAAATTTTATTCTTTTATTAGACGTTGTCATGCGATGTATTAGTTGCTTATGTATATAGTTATGTGCATGTATATATATGCATATGTATATATATGTATATATGTGTTTATTTCTGTACAATTTATATTAAATAATGTTGTATATATAAATATGTTTGTCAATCATGTATATATTGTTTTATTTACATTGTATATATGGTGTTTAAATTATACATTACATTGCATGTATATGTGTATATAGTGTATGTATGTTTGGACATTTCTGTGTTCTGGCCGAAGTGCATGTAAACGTCAACATGCATGGACGTTTAGAGGAGAGTCGACGTCCAGATCGATAGACGCCAACTCCCAATAAACGGCAACTATGTGGCCGTCTATTTCCCAGAAATTGTGCAGTTTCTGATATTGAAATGGTTGTGTTTCCTTCGGCTCCTGTTTTGGAAACTGTCTTCCAACGGTAGGATTCCTACCTAAATGCGTATCCCGACTCCCTTAGCGTATAAAAACACCCCACTTGGCCGGATTCGGTCCCTTTTGGCTCTTGTCAAAACCCTAGAAAACCTGTGCGAAAAATTGAACTTGGGAGACTTGGATCTAGCGTTGTGGTGCGTCTCCTGGCGATCTACAACGACTGGGAGAGACTTTGAACTTTGGTGAGGCTTCCCCAACTCTGGTGTGAAATCAGCATCAACACAGAAGTCGGTTCGGGAGGAGTTTTGGGCGCTTCTTGGCTCGGACGAGGAGAGCATCTTCGATAAAATAATCCCATCTAGCAATTTTTTTGAGGCACGTAACCTATGGATGTCAGCCATACTCATGTCAGCTAGGTCCTAGGAATTTTTCAGATTTTATTTCGTGTCTTGGAATCTCCATTCACCATGTCTTTGTGCATTTAGTCTGCATTTCTGCAAATAGGAACTTAACGGCCAGCTTGCTGCCATTAAGATCCCTGGTTGGTGGCAACATCCTGTGTCGTTAACCCATGTTGGCGGCAACATTTGTGCCGCCAAGTTCTTCAAGTATTCAGAAATGTGATTTTGATCTGTAACCGGTGATTTCCGGATTTGTGGTGGTCTTACATGCTATGAGAATTATGCTTAGTCAGGTTCAATCAATGGGTTATGCCATGAGGATGGATCGAATTTCTGTAAATTGCATTATTTATTAAAATTTCTGTGATCAAGCAATGATCATGATATGATCAAGAAAAATTTTGAATAATTAGTTCCATTGCATTTCAGGATTTCATAATTTTTCCATGTTCGTATTATGACAAATTTCAGATTTTGAAACTGTTAACCATGACTTTCGTACTGTGTACCATGTGTAAATGGAATTGTTGATAAGTAGACTAATAACTATTTTAATTGTTATAATTAGTTTACAGATTCGAAAAATCTAGAAAATTGAGTATGTGACATATTATCTGTTTAGAACCTGTGATAAAAATCTCGCACTGTTCCGATAACACTAGGTACTCTTACTGATTTAATAAGAGAAAAAGACCATATTAAGCATGTCAAATTTGATTATGTATAATTTAATAGATAGAAGCATGATTAGGATTGTATTATGATCTGATTAATACTGTGAAACAGTAACATTAGGTTGGATAAACTGAAACTTGTATAGTTACATAAAAGTGTATGTAAATATATTAAACGTGCATGTGAAAATGTGACAATGTGATAGAATGACAATGTGTAAAATATGCCTTTAATGACACTGCTACCATAGAGGGCTGTGGAACTGTACCGTAGTAAAGTCCCTACGGGAGGGTTCAATGTGTGTGATATCCTATGGGCATTAGGTTGAAATTCTGGAGGTGGACAAGTACCACTGGTTATGGTGGAGAGTGCTTCTCCCGGTTCTGCGTAGTTAACCAAGATCTATCACTGTGTTGCATAGGTGATGGGTATGTGTAAGTGTATGTATAACGACCCACTTCCACCTGGTACGGTTATACCAACCCACATCGGATGAGAGTAAATCGCTATAGAGGAGAAAACCCCAACGATATTCATATGGATTGAGATATACACAAATAGAATGAAATGTTACAGCGGAAATTAAACAACTCTTATTCCATCAACACTTTTAATCCACACACCACAATCTATATAGTTCATGAAAGAAATAATATAAACCATAACATCCACATAGCCAGTTTCCAGTTTCCAAGTACAATAATACTAAAGTTCAAATTACAATTTCATCACCTACTAGCAAATGAAATACAAGTCTTCAATCTAATCTTCACGTTCCTCGCCGGGTCTTGCCACATTCTCAACTTCTAAGTCTCCTGAAATGTTTAGCAAGGGTGAGTCTACACAATAGACTCAGCAAGCAACTTAAAATCACAAACCATACACTTATCACACATGCATTCTAACAATTTAACATTTTACTAACGTACTAGAATTTAACATTTAATCTCCTATATGTTCATGCTATAACATACGAATCAAACATGGAATCCTTTAAACAAAACTATACTAATTCATGTAAAATAATAATGTCTAAACATGGGTGCTTATAACATGGAGATCATTTGTATACTTACATGCTTTCATTTCATGATTTTATATAATACAAACACATGACTTCTTTTCAATTTATAATATGATACTAACACATGCTTATCCAGTAAATACTATCTCATGGACGAATTCACAAAATCCTACTCATGGAACTTAATGTAATATCATATTCATCATTTAACATGAATCATGTTGACACATGCATTTACCTTTTTCATGACATGTAGCATATGGATACCACTTATGAAACAAAGTATTTAAACAAAATCATGTAGCCAATGTTATGAAGTATATAAACAATTCAAGTAATTCTTTAACCTACATTATGCAACATTCAATCAGTCATCAAGTAGTAAGTTATCATTTAAACATGTAATAAATATTACATATAACAAATGACATGTAGTTCATATGGCATGTAATCATGTAGCGTATAGACATGTAGCATGTAGTCATATAACATGTAGTCATTTATCATATAGCATGTAGTCATGTATCATATAGTCATTCATCATTTAGTTGCCAAGACATAGCCCGCACTATTATAGAGATCATATAGCATATAGACATTCACTTATCACCTAGGCAATGCGGTGATGAAGTGTAAGGCCCTCGAATTTTGCCCACTTATATAGGTGTTTGGTTGTGAGAGGATTTGATGCGTTGTGGGTGTAGCTATACATACATACATATATATATATATATATGTTTCTATTGTGTATGTTATTTATTTCCATTGTATAAATAATATTTTAAAGTATACATTGTAATTTACATGTATTTGCATTGTGTAAATATAGTTTTATACATTTTTAAGTTCTGGTCGAAATGTCATTTGGCGTCAACATGAGTTGACGTTGAGTACAGGTCAGCGGCCATATCGATGGACGCCAACCTCATATAGGCGGCCATTGATGTTGACGTCTAAAACCCAAATCTTGTTGCGCTTCAGATCCGAAAACGCCTGTGATTTTATCGGCCCTTGTTTAGGAAACTGTCCTCAACGGTCATCCCTCTCTGCCTACACATACTCAAGACCCCGAGGTTCTATAAAACCACACTTTTGCGGTCAGATCAACCCTTTTTGGCTTTTGTCAAAACCCTAGAACCCTTCTGTGCGAAACCCGATCTTTGAACTTTTGGATCTGACGATTTGGGGCTTCTTCCGGCATTCTACTACGACTGGGAGGGAGTCTATGCATCGAGGAAGGCTTCCCCGACTCCGGTGTGCAGCAAGATTCATCACAGAGGCCGAATCGAGGAGGTTAGGAGGGCTTCTTCGAACTAAATCTCCATTTGTAGAATTTTTCAAAGGCCAGTAACCCATACCCATTATCCATACATGCGTCTAGTAGGTCCTAGGTATTTTTCCAGAGTTTATTCATGTCCTGGAACCCCATTTTCATCAGATTTTCTACGTTCAGTCTGTGTTTTGCACAGATAGGAACTTAACGACAACCTTTGCTGCCGTTAAGATTAGAGGTTGGTGGCGCCCTATGTTGCCGTTTACCTTGTAGGCGGCCACCTGTGTGCCGTTGAGTTCTTCAGGCAGTGGCAGAGTGCCTGTTTGCCCTATAAAAGCTATTTTTTTGGATTTTCTGACATGAGGATATATGGTAAAAATATTATAATGTTAAGTCTCTCGGGAAGATCATGTTATGTAATTTTGGTAAATTTTTGTTCACTGTGTTATTTATCAAAATTGTTGAAATGTTGCCTTGAAAATGCTTAAATCTTACTAATTACTGTTAGTGTGGCTCTGTGTTGAGTGGCATTGTCAGAAATTTTTTGTAACATGTATATGTATATCAGGTCTTGTTATAAAATTTAGGCGAATTTATGATGACTGTGTGAATAATTAGATTTTCTGGAATATAAAACAGTGAGCATGTATTATCTATTTTAGTTCTCAAATAAATCGTATGATGCAGGGTAAATTCCCAAAAATTTTAGAGAATATCATGATTGTTAGATACAAGTTTTAGAATAGATAAATGCATCTATAATACTGTGTACCAAGCTTAATTGAGTTCTTGATAAATTATGCAGAATGTTTATTTTAATTATCATAAATTGTGTATGACTCTGAAAAATATGGAAACTTGTATGTGTGATGATTGACTTGTAATCAGTTGTAGTAAAATTTTCATTCTGTTTGGATAACAGTGAGTGCCAATTTGGATTTAAATATAGAAAATGATTAATGTGGAACATGCTTAAGATAAATGGGTTATAAATTTAATGAATTGCAGCATGATTAGGGTTAGCTGTGACCTGTCTAACATTGTAAACAGTAGTATCATGCTAGGTAAACTAAAGCATGTGTACATATGTGGAATTAGAAATTGTGTGTGAAACGGTGTATAAATAATGTGTAACCAATGTGAATTACGTAAAACTATGCCATGGGTGACACTGCTACCTTAGAGGGCTGTGGAACTGTACCGTAGTAAAGTCCCTACGGGAAGGTTCTTGTGTGTGAAATCCCATGAGCAATTGGGATGAAATCCTGGAGATGGACAAGTACCACTGGTTATGGTGGAGAGTGCTTCTCCCGGTTCTGCGCAGTTAACCAAGATCTATCACTGTTTTGCCTAGGTGATAGGTATATGAATGTGATGTATGTGCCCTTCTAGAGGTGGTTTGGACTATGTGTCATGGCATTTAATGTGAATAATGTGATTGTACATGAGTAAAATGTGAGATTGTGGAATGTGTAGATGAACATGTGAAATTGTGAAAGTTAATGTGATAGCATGTGAATTAATCAAACATCATGTGAGAATTATTAAATCCATGTTAAAACAGCAAGCTAATCATGTTTATAATTGTGTTAAATGTGTGAAAATGTACATAGAAACCATGCTAGGAATATTGTTTTCATTATATGTAATTCCATGCTTAAGTTGTATATGTATTGCAACATGAATGGAACGAGTTTTAAATTGATTTAGCATGGTAAAGAAATGTGTAGAGAGCATGTGATGGGTTTTATATTTAATGTGAAAGGAAACATAAAGCATGTGTCATGTTCCATAATATATAGAGGTTTCATGCATAGGTTTTAAAGGATTGTTCAAACCATGTTACATGTAATAATTGTTTTAATTGAAAAGTAAAATGTACACATGATGTATGTATGTATAGTGTGCATGGATTTACTTGCTGAGTCTATTAGACTCATTCTTGCTTCGGCGTACAGGTGCAGGTGTCTCTACTTCTTCCGAGGAGATAGTCAGGAGTGACTCGGAGCGAGAGTAGCACCTTTGTGGAGATTACACTATTGTACTTTCTTTTCATAAGTATGTAGTTAAGGACATTATGTAATTAAATCGTGGACAATGTAAATTGATTTAATTTCCCAATTATGTGAAATTTAGTTTCATTCTTGTACTATATGGACTGTGGATAAAATGTTGATGATGGAATAAGATATTTACATTCAGTTCTTTCTTTTCTGCTGTTCTATGTTATATTTGTGTACATCTCAGCTTATTGTATATGTTGGGTCAATGTCCCACTGTAGCGATGCTCTCTATATCGATGTGGGTTAGTGTAACCGTACCGGTATAAGGAGGGCCGTTACATGAAGTCATGGTTATTGCGCAAAACCGGGGAAAGCCCTTCCCACCTTAACCAGTAGAACTTGTCTACCTCTAGGATTTCAATCCGTTGCCCACGGATTCAATAGGTCATTTCATATAGTTGAACGATTACCATAGGGGGATCCATGGTGTAGTTCCCTGTAGGAAATCTCTATAGTAGCAATGTCTTATTGGCCAATCATTTTAGAAATGTAATAACATATATATTAATGCAATTATGGAACTATCACATGAAACTAACATTTTCATATAACTAAATCATGCTCTTTTTGTACATTCATGCATAATTTATTAAGATGACAATACCATTATCACCCACCATATTTTCTCAGTTCTAAAATCAAATCCTACTATGAAACAACAACCTATCATGGTACTACTTTTATCCAAAATTCAACATGCATATACATTATCATGCCTATTGATTTCTATATGCATTTATCATTCATAAAATCATAGAAATATGTATAGTGTTCAGAATAATATAAAATTTTAACCACAAGATGGATATATCATAAGGAACCTATCTGTAATTTTTCAGAATTTTAGAAGTAGTAAAACTATTATTATTAGAGTAAATTAATTAGAAGTCCTTAACTGTAACAGGGAGGTCCTTACTATAACAAGACTTAACGTATACTGTAACAAGTGATAACACTTACTGTAATGAGTTATAGCTCTGTTAGAGACTAATAAATAAGTCAAAAATCTGATAGGGACTCATAATTAATTTGCCCTTGTGAATATTAAACATAGAGTTTAGGCAATTTACAAGATATTTCAATTTGAACATGGTAAATGGTGAACCATCCATCCTAACAGATATAAAACATGCACACAGTGGTTCTAACTTCATTAAAATATCTGAAACCATACCCTTCAACATGTATAATTATTTCGTATTTAAATTTATCATATCATGGTGTTCAAGAATTCAGAAATTAATAGCACTCTGCACAGTACTTAAAATCCTACCAAATTTTAACTATAGGTCACATATCTGAAAATTTTCACAATTTTCAGAGTAAAACACTATTTTTAATAATTAACACATATTACATGAAATTAATAAGATAAATCATTTAAGCATGGTTTATAGTGATAAGTCGGTTCTAGCAGGTCTAAATCATGAGAACAGTCATTCCAAGATCACTAAAATTTCCTTAATCCGTAACATGCAACAAAACCATTTAATTAGAATTTACCACAATCAAAACATAATTATTCTCAATTAACAGAAATCCTTCTAATTATTATCATGTTCAGAAATTTGGTAGATCCTCATAATATGACCTAAATATCATATTTGGCAAATTCTGATTTTCACAACATGTATAGACCACTGAACAAGCAAAATCACATTACAAAGATTAACCAGTATTTCTGCAAAAATAGGTGAACTTGATGGCATGGTCCTGGCCGTCAGAAGAAGTTAACGGCAGGGTCTCTCACCGTCGGCATAAGAACTAGACGGCAACAAGTTGGTCGTCTACTTCCTGTCTACACACAGTGCAGAGCTAACACAGAAACAGGTGAATTTAGGGGTCCAGGACACGATTTAAAAATCCCTAAAAATGTGCAAACCCTAGAGGACAAGTCTATGGATTGAAACCTTAAGCTACTTGCCTAGGAATAAATCTAAAAGGATCTAGATTTTTCGGTGAAGCCCTCCTCGGCCAAGCCAAGAAGAGGTCTAAAACTTCTTGAATCTGGTCTTTCCTGTTGATGTAGCTTGCTCCTCGGAGTTGGGGATGATTCTCCTATGTATGGGTTATCGTCCAGTCGGTGCAGGTTGCTAGAAGGTCCTTCTAGTCGCCAGATCTAGCTCTTCCAAGATCAAGGTTCGCATACAGAAAACCCTAGCTCTCCCCAAAGACCAAAAGACTTCCCTCGGCCGAAATAGGGAGATTTTTATAAGCCACGGGGTCGGGGTACACTTAAGGGTAGGTCACCTACCGTTTTACATGACTTTCGTAAACTGAAACTGAACCAAATGCGAGCGTTACCAAATTTGAAACAGTCACACAGCTAGGAACTTGGCGTCCATATCTGGTGTCGCCAACATATAGGTAGACGTCCATCGATCTGGACGCTAAGCAATCAGGGCGAGCAGTCAGCGGCACAGGATGCTGCCGCCAACTGTGCATCTCGGCCAGAAACAACTATTCATTAAAATAGATGTATTAGCACATCATAACAATTTAATAGGCACGAAAATAAGTAGATATTACATACACAAAGTTAAACACATATTTATATATCTATACAACATAATTACATACCACATGCATAGATTTAAATGTATATACTATGTTCTTCAACAATTGGTAATGCATGCACAATTAAATATATATATTATATGTACAAAATAAACTCATATATATCCATAAGATATTTAGCAATAACTACATATTATATGCACAACATCTCTTAAATTCAATATACATAGGATTTAAATAAATTCTATGATGTATAAAATTAGCTAAGCACCCATCCACAGAAAATAATATATATACATACACATACACATGAGTAATTAAATAATTATAATATGCACAAATTTAATACACCATATAAGCAAGAACAAGTAACATCACATATATAGAATATAAAATGAACAAAATTCGGGGGTCTCACAGTATGTGTGTCCTTCTAGTGGTGGTTTGGACTATGTGTCACGGCAACTAAGTGTAAATTCTGAATATGTGTATATGATAATGTGAAATTGTGCAATGTGAAATATGAACATGTGAACTTGTTAAGTAAATATGTTAGCATATGAATAAGTGTAAACCCATGTGATTATGTTTAAATCAGGTCAAAACAGCAAGCAAAATGTGTGTATAATTGTGATAAATGCATGAGAAAATGATTAGAATTCATGTTAGGTATGCTATTTACCATATTCACAATTCCATTCTATAATTGTGTTAATTGTGAAATGAATCAAATGAGATTTGGATTTTGAATAATGTTGGTTACAAAGTGTAGAAAGCATGCTATAGATTTTCATATTTAGTGGTTTAATTAATATGAAGCATGTACCATGTTTACCTTTAATTGCTTTCAAAACTAGCATGTGTAGGTGATATGTGTATGGTTGTATTCTTAGATTGCTTGCTGGGTCTCTTTAGACTCATACTTGCTTCGGCGTACAGGTGTGACAGGTGTCTCCACTTCTGAGGAGGAGATAGTTACGAGCGACTCTAAGAGGGATGAGTAGCTATTGTTGTGGAGATTTCTATATTGTACTTCATTTCCATAAGTATGTAATCAATAAATGATGTATTTCATTTGGACAATGTAAATTATGTTGGAGTTGTAATAATGTGGGCATATGTAGTTCTTCTTATGCTATATGGACTGTGAATGTAATGATGATGATGGAATAAGATTGAATATTTACTTGTTTCTACTGTATTATTTCAATATTTGTGTGCATATCAATCTAGTGTTTAGAGTTGGGTAAATGTCCCACTGTGACGACGTTCTTTGTACTGACATGGATTGGTATAATCGTACTGGTATAAAGATGGTCGTTACAGAGATTGGTATCAGAGCAAGATGTTGAGATTGTACATAAATATACCATCATCTTCATAATATGCTTAGTCTTTATAAAATTGTCCACACATATAGAAAATATATAATAATGAATGAAAGATAGATAAGAAAATGGTTAGGGCTAATTACTTAGTTTCTAACTAGATAAATTTGTTTTACAGGCCATGGCTTCTCGTGGTAGGCGTGGTGCCCATGCTCGAGAGGATGAGCAGAGGTGTTAGGATAGGGATGAGCAGCAGGCCCCAGCACCCTAGGGTCCTACAGTTCTTCCTCCACCATCGCCTGTAGATTATGGACTGTTCATGCAAGGTCTGGTTCAAGCTATGCAGACTCAGGCACACACTCAGGCTGCACTCCAGGCTCAGCTAGAGGCTCAGGTTAGAATGTTAGATAGAAATAGCCTGTTTTATTTATGATTGCTATGTTGTTATATATGTTGTATATTTTGTTTGTTGTGGCAGGCTCAGGCTCCAGCTCCAGTTCCCCAGGAGCATGGCCATGGTGGTCCTTCCATCATGGAGAGATTCAAGAGGATGGCTCCACCCTCTTTTAAGGGGGAGAGTTAGCCATTGTTGGCAGAGAGTTGGTTGAGGGAGATCAAAAAGATCTTCCAAGCTATTCGGTGTGCTGAGGAGGACAAGGTCAGCTTGGCCACCTATATGCTACAGGTATTTAATTTATATGCTTGTACTTGTGTTAAGTTTAGAATTTTGTTTAGATTGGTGCTTATGGAGTTGTTTCTGTGGGAGAGAGCCGATGTATGGTGGTCCTCTTTGCTTCACACCAGATTTGAGGATGGTGATGTTGAGGTGGCATGGGATGAGTTCGTGAGGCTCTTTAGGGCCAAGTTTGTTCCCGAGCATATTCAAGATAAGATGGAGTAGGAACTCCTCACTCTTACTCAGGGCTCCATGACGGTGCTTGAATATGAGGCCAGGTTTGCAGAACTATCTAAGTATGCACCTCACATATTTGCTGATGAGCGCAGGAAGCCGAAGAAATTCGTGATGGGCCTTAAGCCATCACTGAGGTCGAGGCTCGTGGCATTTGATCACCGTACCCTAGATGAGGCTCTCAGTGCTGCGTGCAGGCAGGAGAGCAAGATGGAGCAGTACCTAGAAGAAAAGAAGGCTTCGCAGAAGAGATCAACACCACCGTTCCAGCGGTAGGACATGAAGAAGGCGGCGTATCAGTCACCGCAGTGACCAGTAGCGGCATCTAGTCAGCAGGCAGTTACTCCGTAGTCCCCAGGCCTCAGACCCAGTGGCAAGAAGGAATGTCCTTATTGTGGAAGGGCACACGACGGTATCGAGTGCCGGAAGTTAGCGAGGAAATGCTTAAAGTACGGTAGCAGCGAGCATCAAATCAGGGATTGAACCAGATTGCAGCAGGGAGTCCAGCGTGGAGCGCCAGCTCCAGTAGCGGTAGCAGCAGCAACGCTAGTGACTGGAAGACCAGGAAGGCCTCGAGCCCAAGCTCGAGTGTTTACATTGGCGCGAGAGGACGCAGAGCAGGCAAAAACCTTCACGGAAGGTATAGTTCTTTTCATGGGTATGCACGCTCGGGTTTTGTTTGATACGGGTGTCACTCACTCGTTCATTTTCCGAGCGGTTTGCTAGGCAGTTAGCTGTAGAGTCTAGTGTAGAGGCTGAGGAGTTAGGGGTCCCTTTGTCTGTGCACACACCAGCGGGAACGCTATCGACTAGGAAGTATATTCCATCTTTACCTGTGGGCTTTGAGGACTGAGTCTTAGTTAGGTGCATCCTTTTGCTAAAGATGAAGGACTATGATGCAATTATTGGTTTGGATTGGCTTGAGGAGCACTATGCTTTAGTAGATTGTCGTGGGAAGAAGATCACTTTCCGTATTCCTGGTGAGGATGAGTTTTCAGATCTATTGCCAAGGAACTTAGCTGGAAGGTTTGTCATCTCCGCCATGAAGGCGATGAAGATGGTGAACAAGGGTTGTGATGAGAGTGGTCTTAGTACTGAAGGCTGATCAGTCACCTACCCTTGAGAAGATTGATGTAGTGCAGAAGTTTCCAGACGTATTTCCTAATGATTTGTCTAGTTTGCCACCGGTTAGAGAGATAGATTTTACTATAGAGTTGCTTCCAGGCACCTCTCCTATCTCAAAGGCTCCATATCGGATGGCACCTGTAGAATTAGCTGAGTTAAGGAAGCAGTTGCAAGATTTACTTGATAAGGGATTTATTCGCCCTAGTGTGTCACCTTGGGGCACACCTGTATTATTTGTAAAGAAGAAGGATGGTTCACTCAGGTTGTACATCGATTATAGGAAGCTCAACCAGGTGACTATGAAGAACATGTGTGACGACCCTCATTATACCGGTACGGTTATACCAACCCACGTCGGTATAGTGAACGTTATCACAGTGGGGCATTTACCCAAACAATAACATACGATTGAGATACACACAAATATAAATACAGAGCAGCGGAAGTAAAAGAACCATGTCTTTCATTCATCTCATCATCCACATTTAACATACATGATTCATGTAACAATTTAAAGATCTAAAGTCCACATAATCCACATAAAAGAAGTGCCAAAATAAAATACATGGTTTGTCCATGATTACATGATAATACTAATACACTGCCTTACAATACATACTATGAAATCACAAAATGTCACAGTGAACTCCAAAGGGCTAGTCTCCACGCTCGGAGTCGCTCTCCACTGCCTCCTCTAACGGTGTAGCGTCACCAACTAAACCTGTACGCCGAAGCAAGTAATGAGTCTAAAAGACTCAGCAAATAACACCACACATATCATACATGCATATATCATAGCAGGTTTTCATCCCAAGTCACCAGACAAAACACGTAGCATGCTTGACATCAATAAGAGACAACCTATCATGGTAATTCTACCAAATTAAACACATGGTTCATGACTTCAGATTTTTCCAAAATAAAACGTCCTATCACATGCTTTCTACTTATTCCATCACATAAAGGTTTTACCTCCAATTAAGCAAAACATGAGAGCAACCAAACACGGTGTGCTTACATACATGAAAGGAGACCTTCCTATCATGATTTCTACACATTCTTGCACATGCACATTGTCATTTTATACACTTTTAGTTTGCTGTTTTGACATGAATTAGAAACTCACAACCAATCACATGAGAGCTACAATCTCAATTAATTATATCATGGTGGCGCTTAAACATGGAAACGTTTACACATAAGCAAGAAATGCTACTAGCATGGATTCTACGCATTTGTACACATGTAAAACATTTTCATAACTACAATTAGGTTGCTGTTATGACACAAGTTTAACATTAACATATCATGGATCACCATTTCATCATCTAACACATTAGTTTCACATGTTTGCACAATTTCCTCATTCATATAGTTCTCTTTTCACACATTTCACATTTACACATATTCACACTACATAATTTACACATGATCACATTCACATTTCACATTTTCACATTTTACACTTTAGTGCCATGACACATAGTCCAAACCACCATTAGAAGGACACATACACATCACATACACATAGACGCCACCTAGGCAATATAGTGACGACTCTTGGACTGCGCAGACCGGGAGAACAAGTCTCCACCCTAACCAGTGGTACTTGTCCACCTCCAGGAATTTCATCCTAATGCCCTTAGGATCTTAACACATTGAACCTTCCCATGGGACTATGGTACGGTTCCACGGCCCTCTATGGAAGCAGTATCACACTTGGCACAGTCTTACACATTACACATACTGATTTTTACACATGGCGCACACACACCTTTACATTCTCTCATTCACACATGGCTCTATTTTCCTAGCATGATACTACAGATGACAGAGATTACACAATCAGTAATTTATAGTAATCAGGTTGGAAAAACACATCATTAAGTCATATTCATGATAACATGCATTTATCACATTTTTCACATGAAATTTTCATAATACACTTTGTAGTCATCAGAATAGCATGAAAATTTAACCACATACTCATTTCAGGTTTATAATCTTACATGAAATTTTCCAGATTTTTCAGAGTTAACATATATTTTCAGAAATTGAAACAATCAGCCTCATATTATCCATAATTCAATTCCACACCGAACACAACATGAATAGCAGATTCAACAGACCTCAACTCTGAACCCAACATATATCTTATCACAAGAATTTCCCCCAGATTTATTACACAACACACAATTTACTAGAAATTTCACAAACCCTACGCATGTTTTCTATTTTCAGAACAGAAATTTACAGTAAATCATACGAGCATGGAGAAATTTCAGAAATTGCAGGGCAGAGACTGACCCCTACACACATGGTTCATAAAATTTAGGGCACCCAAATTCCTCACGAGTTGCACAAACAGAAACTAACATGATCTAGGATTTTTATCATACATGCATTTTCATAAATGACACCCTTCACACCAATTTCAGAAATTGTAAGGACCTCACCACACATACCACCATTCATAATACATATCATAGTACGGTTACCATATATCCTCATGTGAGAACCTCGAAAAATTATCATATAGAAGGAGAGAACAGCTCACTGTTCTATCCTGACGATCTTAATGGCATAGTCTGGCCGTTAATGGAGCTTAACGGCAACATCGTTGGCCGTTAATGAAGATCTTGACGGCAAGTGATCTGGCCGTCAAGTTCAGGTCTGTGCAGAAATACAGACCGAGCTCCAAATACAAGAAGAATGGGGGATCCAGGACTCGATTTAAAATCTGTAAAAATAACAAAACCCTACTAGACATCTACATGGACGAAATGTGAGGGTTACTTGCCTTTAAACAAGTCTCCAAAGGGATTAAGATGGTGGTGAAGCTCTCCTTGGACAGTCCCAAGAAGCCTCCACAAATGCTCTCCTCCGGGTTCTAGGTTGGTGTAGAACCTAAACCGCGGTTGGGGAAGTCTTCCCCGATGTTCCAGCTACCCACCTGATGCAGTAGGTCGCCGGATGAAGCCTTGAATCGCCATATTGAAGCCTCCAAAGTTCAGTCTTTATGCAGTTCCGAGCTAGGGTTTTCTCTATCTCTTGAAAGAGGTCAAGAGAGGTTGTCTGGTGTAGAAGGGGGTGTGGTTTATAGCAGAGGGGTCTGGGGAACCCCGGAGAGGTGATGTGAAAGCCTGCTAGCCGTTGGGGACATCTCCCCAATGGCTGGGCTTGCTCTCCCCCGGAGTTTCGGGGTCTACAACGCATGCAGGTCAGAGATCTTAACGTCCACATCCATGGACGTTGGCTTAAGTATTGGCGTCCATCGAGGTGGATGTTGACTCAGCATGGACGTCCATCCATGTGGATGCCAATTGGGTCCTTCGGCCAGAACTCAAAACATGCAAAAACCATGCTTAACTTATACCTATGTACATGCCATACATATGTATTATCATGTACACACTACCACCATGCAATTCATACATTATTTACAACTAATTATACACATGCACACATAAGTATAACTAGTTAATACATACGTAGATAAGTACATCTATGCATAAACAACCATGAATTATTTACACGAAATAAAATAATGCAACAAAATTCGAGGGCCTTACACCCTCTCCCCCTTAAAGAAACTTCGTCCTCGAAGTTTAAACAAAACTACTCAAACAAACGGGGATACTTCTTCTTCATCGCATCCTAAAGCTCCCAAATAGCCTCCTCTCGCGAGAAGTTCCGCCATAGAACTTTCACCAACGCAATACCCTTGTTCCAGAGATGTTGAACCTTCTGGTCAAGAATAGCTACTGGTTGCTCCACATACGACAAATCTGGCTGAATCTCCACTGGCTCATGACTGATCACATGAGATGGATCTCGGACATACTTCCTGAGCATAGAAACGTGGAAAACAGGATGAACACTAGCTAAAGCTGGGGGTAAAGCTAGATCATATGCCACGCTGCCCAATCGTCTGAGAATCTCATACGGGCCAATGAATCTAGAGCTCAACTTACTATGCCTACCAAATCTGACGACACCACGAGTAGGTGATATCTTCAAGAAGACATGTTCACCCACCTCGAACTCCAAATCCTTCCTTCTGTTGTCAGCGTAGCTCTTCTGCCTATCCTGCGCCGCAACAAGCCTCTTCCTGATAAGCTGAACTTTATCCGAAGTCTCCTGAACTAACTCCGGACTGATCAGCTGCCTATCACCGGTCTCCTCCCAACATAAAGGAGATCTGCAAGGCCTACCATACAATGCCTCAAATGGAGCCATACCAATACTCGCATGAAAGCTGTTGTTGTATGCGAACTCCACTATAAGTAAATGACGCTCCCAATCACCCTTCCAATCCAGTACACATGCTCTCAACATATCCTCGAGCATCTGGATAGTCCTCTCGGACTGTCCATCAGTCTGGGGATGAAACGCCGAACTGAGCTTCAGCTCCGAACCTAACGCATGCTGAAGACCCTTCCACAACCTCAAAGTAAATCTCGGATCTCGATCCGAAATGATCGACTTCGGCACACCATGCAATCTAACCACACTACTAACATACAATCTAGCTAAGCTCTCAACCGACTGCTTCTTCTTCATAGGTAAGAAATGCGCAGTCATCGAGAATCTATCTTCAACTACCCAAATCGAGTCATTGCCCCTTCTAGATCGAGGCAAACCCGAAACAAAGTCCATAGTGACAGCTTCCCACTTCCACACTGGGATCTCCATCCTTTGCATAAGGCCGGATGGTCGCTGTCGCTCGGCCTTTACTTGCTGGCATACTAAACACCGGGATACATAATCCGCTACATCCCGCTTCATGCCAGACCACCAAAAGGACCTCTTCAAATCCTGGTACATTTTCGTGTTACCCGGATGAATAGAGAATCTCGACCTGTGAGCTTCCGCTAACACATGCTCACGGACATCTACCAAATCAGGGACACAAACACGGTGATGGAATCTAATAACACCGTCCTCATCACGAGCAATGCCTGCCTTGCCCACTAACTCTAAGAGTCTAGGGTCGGCTTTCTGTTGCTCGATCACCTCATCCAAAACTGAGGACCTAAGAGATAACTGAGCTACAAAAGCCTGGCATAGCGATGGCTCTAACTCAGTCAACGCGAAAGCCGCATCCTCCAACATCTTCCAATCCTGCTGGAGAGATGGCCTCTTTCTACTCAGAGCATCCGCTACGACATTCGCCTTCCCAAGGTGATACTGAAGGTTGAAGTCATAGTCCTTCAAGAACTCAATCCATCTTCTCTGCCTCAGGTTTAATTACTTTTGGGAGAAAAGATACTTCAAGCTCTTGTGGTCGGTAAACACCTCAAATCTTACACCATAAAGATAGTGCCTCCAGATCTTTAGTGCATGAACCATTGCTGCGAGCTCCAAATCATGAGTCGGATAGTTCTTCTCATGCTCCTTCAACTGACGAGAAGCATAAGCCACTACCCTTCCTTGCTGCATTAGCACACAGCCTAAACCAATCCGAGACGCATCCGTGTAGATAGAAAAACCCTCTACACCGCTCGGTAAGACTAACACCGGAGCTGATGTGAGCTTAGTCTTTAACAATTGAAAACTACTCTCACACTTCTCGGACCAGACAAACTTCACTCCCTTTCTGGTGAGCTGAGGCAATGGGGTGGCGATGGATGAAAATCCCTCAATGAATCGCCGATAGTAACCAGCCAAACCCAGAAAACTATGAATCTCCGAAGGGGTCTTGTGTAGCACCCCGAAAATTTTAATTATATAAAAATTCAAATAAATGGAAATAAATAATTTCCATAATATCAAAGTATTTAAAGCATACGTGCTAAAACACATCATACAATTCCGTAAAAATTATAAATCAACCCTAAATATTATTTCTAAATGTTTCACAAAGAAATTTGTGCCAAGAAAAATCAGATCATCCAAGTCTAAAGTGTTTCGCGACTTATTATCGTAATTCATGAATAAGTCGTAAAATCATTATCACACGTACGTGGATGAATCAGAAAATTAAATAAAAATCATATATGGACTTCAAATAATATCCTCTAATGACCCATCAAGGAATTTGGTTCAATAAAAATCATTTGGGTTAGGTTTAAGAGTTATTGTGACCGATTATCTAAATAAGAAAACAAGTCGGAAAACCGTTAGCACGGAAATACGATGCAATCAAAAATTAAATAAAAGTGTTGAGGAGACTTCCAACATTATATATTGATGACCCATTATCATAATTGGGCCAATGGGCAACATTTGGCCCAAAAATCAAATAAAGCTAGAAAATACATAGAAATTCGTAACCATAAATAAGCTGAAATTAAAAAGAGGCAATTAGAGTTGAATTGGGATGCAATCATGCATTCATGGCAACCTAAATTCGTGCCTAACTATGAGGGGAGGTTTCCTAATGCCTCACACACTCAAAGGGAGGAGGAAATCATCAAAATAGGAAACCAAACATGCCAATCCTGAAATCCTCTTTTCCTAGTTATAATAGGACTCCTAAACACCATGGTTACTTAAATACTCTTCACCCAACCCTAGGAACGAATTTAGAACTTGCTAGGGTCGTGTGGAGGAGCTCTTGGTGGCTGAGGAGCTGTGGAACGACCACAAGAAGCCGTTCTTCTTCCCCTTCTCGTCTGCTGCGACCTGCACAAACCACTCTCTTGAAGTCGACCAAAGGTGGGTCAAATCTAAACCAAACCTTGCAAGGCCTATACGCCTGGAAAGAGGGTCAAGTCTACGTTCTAACCCAAGTGGAATGCCCAAATTCCATGCAGTATACATGGAGTAGTAAGCGTTTTCCTCCAAGTGGTCTGAACACTGGTTTTCTGGAATAACGGGACTTATTCAACCCAGAAGGTTGGTTTTCGAGCCAAATCTTAACATATCCTATACCAATGTGTAGAGCATCAAGTTACCTTTCATTTCCCACTGGTTTCATCGAATTTCATTTAGTAGATTTTGAATTATAAACGTTTTGCCAAAGTCGCGCACTGTTAGAGCTTTTCCCGTTCTTAATATGTTGCACATGTTTCAAGACCGAATTAGAGAAAACTCATACATGAAAGTTATTCTACTAGTTGTCCTCGTCAGGTTTCATGTTGAACATTTTGTCTAAATCTGATTAGTTAGAGAGTTATAAGCGTGGTAATAGGGTTGCTGCATAAAACTACGTCTTCAAGTACCCTTGGTCTGACCTTGTGTTCCCCGTGATCAAAGCCTATCGAAACCATCTTTATTGTTCAATTCCGATTTACTGGAAGTACCCTAGTATGTCTAGGTTATTTTAAAACTGGTTTCATTATTTTTCACGCACCGTGCAATTTGTTCTCTAGTTTAGAACAACCCTATGTCAAAAGAAGGAAAGACAGGTCCGCAATCCAAGGCACTGTCCTTGCTCTGTCCGAGCCAGGCACGGACCCTATGAACGCGACGGCCCGATATGTCGCTTTTAGAGGGTTGATTGTGACATACCCCTTGTCGCCTTCTCAAGGCGACATGCGTTCCGTCGCTATCCGGCTACCTGATCTGACGACCCTGTCGCGATGTTCACAACCCTGTGTCGCCTTCTGGGCCCGACCTGTCGCCTTCCTTACATGAGCCTGTCGCGATCTGACCCTGGCCTGACACCCATGTCGCCTTCCTTATATGGCTATGTCACGATCTCAGGATTTTACCTGAAACCCCGTGTTTTCTTACAAAGTTTTCCGCATATACCCGAGGTCTGTATAAATGTGATATTTACTGTGTAAGTTACCTGTCTTGGGTCTGATCATTACATGATTGTTGTTTAATGGCTTAAAAGCGATTAACCTATTTAAAAAGCTTTAATTACATGGATGCTATTCTAAGTGCTCCTTAAATGTTATGATCCATTCACGTTTCTTGTGATTTAATCTTCCTACTGTTCTACCATGTTTAAATGATAAGAGTTATCATAAAATCTTGCAAACCATGATGAGTTAAAGTGCATAGTTTTATTCCATGTTATATTGTCAAGTGCTTCCTTCGAGTTTGAGACCGATGGTTTGAGAATTGAGACACGCGTACTGCACTACACACTAGCACTATTAGGCAGCCTTTTCTTGGGAAATTGGAAACTCTCTACCGGTCATTTCGAATCGGTAGACTAGAGACCTTTTCACCAAGGCCTCCGTAAATCTCCTCTGACCATGGATTCCCACATGGCCGACAAGTTCGTTGTACCATTGAAGTTCCCTGGAGATAGCACGCACTTCCTTTCTCTTCTTGTTCTCGTGAGTGAGACTTACAAACTGGACTAAAGCCATTAATGTAAAGATTGAAAGAAAGTATAAATCGTACCGTTATGCTGCCGAATTATCTCTTGACCATTGTACTCGTGAAATCATGTTCCATTACTTATTACTTGTTCTCCTCATCATCATGAACATGACATTACACATGCTTACTTATTGAAACTCTCATTGGCCATTATAAATGACTGTGGGTATCTACATTTAAAAATTTAAGTGAGATCTGACAGGGCACGGCGTGTGTCCAAGGGCTCCATCTAGCCCCAATGACGGCGAGTCATAGATATACTGTTAACCATGGGATATAATGATTACTGGCGTTGCATCTGCGCTGGGAAAAATCGTGCGTGCGTGTTGAATGATAGATACAATACCACATACACGTGACCTAGTGTACATCTTGATGGATCTTTTCTCGGTGTACATTAGTGTCTACGTGCCTGATTAGTGTTACTTGATCGTGCTCATGCGTGCTTGCTTGCTTGCGTGATATGGCCATCCTGCATTTATTGCAATTTACATGATATCTTGCGTGCTTGTACAAAGTGATCTATTTCTAGTTCTCTCTTGTCATCTTGTTCATCAATCTTGTTCTATCATGATCTCTCTCTCTAGCTTGTTTTATATATCATGTTTTAACGTGTTTTATTCGTACTTGCATATCATTCATCGTACTTGCCTAGTTCTAAAATGTTAATCACTTATATCATTGCCCGCACATTGAGATATAAATCCTACTGGGCTAGTTTGCTCATTCCCTACTTTTACCCAATCTAGGTGACCATGAAGTGCAAGAGGAAGAGCAAGTCGAGGATGGGAATGCGTCCGAGTGAAAGCGTTCCAAACATGAGTCTATCTATAGTAGTTTATATTTGAGTGTTAGAACAATGTAGTAGGAAGTGAGGTAGTATGTACTTTTGCTTTTATTGAGTCTTAGTCCTGTATTAGTTTATCTGAGACAAATATGAGATTTGAATACAATTTATAATTGAGTTCACATTTGGGCCCTATTATGATGTTGTGTTGATACACATTTAGTGCGTGCTAGCTAGAGGCTTATTTGCCGACTGTCCACGTCTCGAAATATCGACTCGAATTAATTAATAATATCCGCTGCGTAATTCTCGGGACGTGACAGTTTAGTGGTATCAGAGCCTAGGATTACCAAATAGGATATGTCTTAGGGATAGGAGATACCTATGGAACCTAGGTCTTGGAAATTAAATACAGTACCTGGTGAGAATGGGTAGAGACTGGGATATGTTAGCAAGAATTAAACACTCCTACCCATTGACTCTTATAATGTATCTAGAGACATTAATTGGTTTCCATCCTTTTTCTCAGGAATCCTCATAACACTCTCACACAACTGCAATGGCTCGCAACCAGTGGCAAGCTATGCAAGACACTGTGGCTGGACTTACGCAGGCCCTGCAAATGTAGTTCAAGCTGGAAATCAGGCTGCAGCTGCAAGGAACGGAGCCGGTGATTGCACCGAATTTAGGAGTTTGAACCCTCCTCGTTTCTCTGGATCCCCTGATCGGACGAGGCAGAGATTGGCAAGAGGAGATAGAAAGGATTTTCCAGGTGATGCAATGCACTAATAGAGAGAAAGTGGTACTGGCCACTTTCCAATTTACTAAGATGCCGAGCATGGTGGAAGGCCACCTCGGCCCACCTGCCAAATGTAGCTGAACTGGAGTGGGCCGGATTCCTGGAGATATTCCGAGGAAAGTATTTCTCTGAGAGAGTCAAGGAGAAGAAGGCAGCAGAGTTTGCCACACTAAAACAGAAAGGGATGTCCGTGGCTGAGTATGAGGCTCAGTTCGCGCGTCTGCCGTGTATGCCCACACCTGGTGGGAACTGAAAGGCTGAAGGCTAACCGTTTCATGGATGGGCTCAGGCCCATGTTCATTGAAAGGCTCGGACCACACAACATTCAAACTTACACTGAGATGGTCCAAAGAGCTCAACTGGTAGAAGACACTATGGCTAAGGTGGAAGGCATGAGAGGGGAAGGACATCTCAAAGCCGACCTTTACAAAAAGGGAGCAGTCGATACAACTGGAACTTTCCCCAACAACAACAACAACAACAATAACTACAACAACAAAAGGCCAACCACAGGGAAGGACTATGGCATGGAGAAAAAGATCAAAGTAGAAGAAACAATGATAGTGGAGTATTGTAAATTTTGCAACAAGCCTGGGCACCAAGCGGACAAGTGCTGGAAGAAGGCCGGGGCTTGCTTGCGATGTGGGAGTCATGAACATCGTATACCGAACTGTCCCATGCTAAAAGACCAAGCTGGAAAGAACCAAGGAGTGGTAAAGCATCAAGGATGTGTGAATGCAATGACGCAAGTGGAGTTTCCGGAAGGAGGTATGATTGTTAAACCCCTTAGACTGATTTATGATGTTTTCTAGTGGGAGAGATCATTAAGGAGAAATTAGAAAGGAATAATCTAGGATTACACCATAGTTCACCTGGTGGAGTAAGATAGAGTCATAAACAACCATGGAAGGAACTAAATGAATAGTACGGGTGGCCATAGGTAAGATGTTGGACTAAGCTCCACGATGTTGAAACCAGTTAGAAGAATTAAATCCGAAACGACCTCAAGGGTCATAACTATCAAAAGACAATAATGATCTATGAATTTGGGGACCAAATTCTCTTAAGTGGGGGGGGTGTAGCACCCCGAAAATTTTAATTACATAAAAATTCAAATAAATGGAAATAAATAATTTCATAATATCAAAGTATTTAAGCATACGTGCTAAAACACATCAAAAATCCGTAAAAATTATAAATCAACCCTAAATATTATTACTAAATGTTTCACAAAGAAATTTGTGCCAAGAAAAATCATCATCCAAGTTTAAAGTGTTTCGCGACTTATTATCGTAATTCATGAATAAGTCGTAAAATCATTATCACACGTACGTGGATGAGTCAGAAAATTAAATAAAAATCATATATGGACTTCAAATAATATCCTCTAATGACCCATCAAGAAATTTGGTTCAATAAAAATCATTTGGGCTAGGTTTAAGAGTTATTGTGACCGATTATCTAAATAAGGAAACAAGTCGGAAAACCGTTAACACGGAAATACGACGCAATCAAAAATTAAATAAAAGTGTTGGGGAGACTTCCAACATTATATATGATGACCCATTATCATAATTGGGCCAATGGGCAACATTTGGCCCAAAAATCAAATAAAGCTAGAAAATACATAGAAATTCGTAACCATAAATAAGCTGAAATTAAAAAGAGGCAATTAGAGTTGAATTGGGATGCAATCATGCATTCATGGCAACCCAAATTCTGCCTAACTATGAGGGGAGGTTTCCTAATGCCTCACACACTCAAAGGGAGGAGGAAATCATCAAAAATAGGAAACCAAACATGCCAATCCCGAAACCTCTTTTCCTAGTTATAATAGGACTCCTAAACACCATGGTTACTTAAATACTCTTCACCCAAACCCTAGGAACGAATTTAGAACTTGCTAGGGTCGTGTGGAGGAGCTCTTGGTGGCTGAGGAGCTGTGGAACGACCACAAGAAGCCGTTCTTCTTCCCCTTCTCGTCTGCTGCGACCTGCACAAACCACTCTCTTGAAGTCGACCAAAGGTGAGTCAAACCTAAACCAAACCTTGCAAGGCCTATACCCCTGGAAAGAGGGTCAAGTCTACGTTCTAACCCAAGTGGAATGCCCAAATTCCATGCAGTATACACGGAGTAGTAAGCTTTTCCTCCAAGTGGTCTGAACACTGGTTTTCTGGAATAACGGGACTTCTTCAACCCAAAGGTAGGTTTTCTCGGGCCAAACTTAACATATCCTATACCAATGTGTAGAGCATCAAGTTAACTTTCATTTCCCACTGGTTTCATCGAATTTCATTTAGTAGATTTGAATTTATAAGCGTTTTCCAAAGTCGCGCACTGTTAGAGCTTTTCCCGTTCTTAATATGTTGCACATGTTTCAAGACCGAATTAGAGAAAACTCATAACATGAAAGTTATTCTACTAGTTGTCCTCGTCAGGTTTCATGTTGAACGTTTTGTCTAAATCTCATTAGTTAGAGAGTTATAAGCATGGTAATAGGGTTGCTGCATAAAACTACGTCTTCAAGTTACCCTTGGTCTGACCTTGTGTTCCCCGTGATCAAAGCCTATCGAAACCATCTTTATTGTTCAATTCCGATTTACTGGAAGTACCCTAGTATGTCTAGGTTATTTTAAAACTGGTTTCGTTATTTTTCACGCACCGTGCAATTTGTTCTCTATTTTAGAACAACCCTATGTCAAAAGAAGGAAAGATAGGTCCGCAATCCAAGGCACTGTCCTTGCTCTGTCCGAGCCAGGCACGGACCCTGTGAACGCGACGGCCCGATATGTCACTTTCAGAGGGTTGATTGCGACATACCCCTTGTCGCCTTCTCAAGGCGACATGCGTTCCGTCGCTATCCGGCTACCTGATCTGACGACCCTGTCGCGATGCACAACCCTGTGTCGCCTTCTGGGCCCGACCTGTCGCCTTCCTTACATGAGCCTGTCGCGATCTGACCCCACCTGACACTGTCGCCTTCCTTATATGGCTATGTCGCGATCTCAGGATTTTTACCTGAAACCACGTGTTTTTCTTACAAAGTTTTCCGCATATACCCGAGGTCTGTATAAATGTGATATTTGCTGTGTAAGTTACCTGTCTTGGGTCTGATCATTACATGATTGTTGTTTAATGGCTTAAAAGCGATTAACCCATTTAAAAAGCTTTAATTACATGGATGCTATTCTAAGTGCTCCTTAAATGTTATGATCCATTCATGTTTCTTGTGATTTAATCTTCCTACTGTTCTACCATGTTTAAATGATAAGAGTTATCATAAAATCTTGCAAACCATGATGAGTTAAAGTGCATAGTTTTATTCCATGTTATATTGTCAAGTGCTTCCTGCGAGTTTGAGACCGATGGTTTGAGAATTGAGACACGCGTACCGCACTACACACTAGCACTATTAGGCAGCCTTTCTTGGGAAATTGGAAACTCTCTACCGGTCATTCCGAATCGGTAGACTAGCGACCTTTTCACCAAGGCCTCCGTAAATCTCCTCTGACCATGGATTCCCACATGGCCGACGAGTTGGTTGTACCATTGAAGTTCCCTGGAGATAGCACGCACTTCCTTTCTCTTCTTGTTCTCGTGAGTGAGACTTACAAACTGGACTAAAGCCATTAATGTAAAGATTGAACGAAAGTATAAATCGTACCGTTATGCTGCCGAATTTATCTCTTGACCATTGTACTCGTGAAATCATGTTCCATTACTTATTACTTGTTCTCCTCATCATCATGAACATGACATTACACATGCTTACTTATTGAAACTCTCATTGGCCATTATAAATGACTGTGGGTATCTACATTTAAAAATTTAAGTGAGATGCTGACAGGGCACGGCGTGTGTCCAAGGGCTCCAATCTAGCCCCAATGACGGCGAGTCATAGATATACTGTTAACCATGGGTATAATGATTACTGGCGTTGCATCTGCGCTGGGAAAATCGTGCGTGCGTGTTGAATGATAGATACAATACCACATACACGTGACCTAGTGTACATTCTTGATGGATCTTTTCTCGGTGTACATTAGTGTCTACGTGCCTGATTAGTGTTACTTGATCGTGCTCGTGCGTGCTTGCTTGCTTGCGTGATATGGCCATCCTGCATTTATTGCAATTTACATGATATCTTGCGTGCTTGTACAAAGTGATCTATTTCTAGTTCTCTCTTGTCATCTTGTTCATCAATCTTGTTCTATCATGATCTCTCTCTCTAGCTTGTTTTATATATCATGTTTTAACGTGTTTTATTCGTACTTGCATATCATTCATCGTACTTGCCTAGTTCTAAAATGTTAATCACTTATATCATTGCCCGCACATTGAGATATAAATCCTACTGGGCTAGTTTGCTCATTCCCTACTTTTACCCAATCTAGGTGACCATGAAGTGCAAGAGGAAGAGCAAGTCGAGGATGGGAATGCGTCCGAGTGAAGAGCGTTCCAAACATGAGTCTATCTATAGTTAGTTTATTTTGAGTGTTAGAACAATGTAGTAGGAAGTGAGGTAGTATGTACTTTTGCTTTTATTGAGTCTTAGTCCTGTATTAGTTTATCTGAGACAAATATGAGATTTGAATACAATTTATAATTGAGTTCACATTTGGGCCCTATTATGATGTTGTGTTGATACACATTTAGTGCGTGCTAGCTAGAGGCTTATTTGCCGACTGTCCACGTCTCGAAATATCGACTCGAATTAATTAATAATATCCGCTGCGTAATTCTCGGGACGTGACACAACTGAACACTAGCACGGAGATAACATGCCCGAGGAAATGAACCTCGCGCAACCAAAAATCACATGCTGAACTAAGCATACAGCTTGTGCTCACGAAGAACCTCTAATACTACCCTCAAATGCTGACGGGTGTGTGGCCTCGTCCGAAGAGTAGACCAGCACATCATCAATAAACACCACAACAAAGCTATAGATACGGCCTAACACCCTGTTCATGAGATCCATGAAGCTGCAGGGGCGTTGGTCAATCCGAAAGGAAGAACCAAAAACTCATAATGTCCATAACGAGATCTGAATGCCGTCTTGGACACGTCCTCACTCCGAATCCTCAACTGATGATAACCAGATCGCAAATCAATCTTAGAAAAGACTGATGCATCTTGCAACTGGTCAACAAATCATCAATACGAGGTAAGGGATACCTGTTCTTCACAGTCACTTGGTTCAGCTTTCTGTAGTCAATGCATAACCTAAGTGACCCGTCTTTCTTCTTGACGAATAATACAGGTGCGCCCCAAGGGGAAACACTAGGGTGAATAAATCCCTTATCTAGCAACTCTTGCAACTATCTCCTCAACTCGGCTAACTCCGCAGGTGCCATCCGATATGGAGCCTTTGAGATAGGAGAGGTGCCCGGAAGCAACTCTATGATAAATTCTATCTCTCTATCCGGTGGCAAACCAGACAAATCATCGGGAAAAACGTCTGGAAAATCCTGCACTACATCAATCTCTGCAAGAGTAGGTGACTCATCAGCCTTAGGTACTAATACCACGCTGGCAAGAAAAGCATCACAACCCTTGTTTACCATGCCATCGCCTTCATGGCAGAGATGACTAACTTTCCCGCCAAGTTCCTTGGCAAGGGATGAGAGAACTCGTCCTCACCAGGAATGCGGAAAACAATCCTCTTCCCACGACAATCTACTAACGCATAGTGCTCCTCTAGCCAATCTAGACCAAGAATGGCATCAAAGTCCTTCATCTTTAGCAAGAAGAAACACCCTTCTAGGACTCTATCCTCAATGCATACAGGTAACGACGGAATGCACTTCGTAGTCGATACCGTACCCGTAGGGGTGTGCACAGACAAAGGGACCTCCAAATCCTCAGACTCTATGCCTAACTCTAGGGCTAACTGCCTAGCGAACCGCTCAGAAATGAACGAGTGAGTAGCACCCGTATCAAACAAAACCCGAGCGTGCACACCTAGAAGTAAAACCGTACCTTCGGTGACATGCTCCGCCTGCTCGGCGTCCTCGCGCGCTAAAGCAAACACTCGAGCTGGGGCTCGAGGCCTTCCTGGTCTTCTTGTAGCTGGCGCTACTGGCGCTACTGCTGCTGGGGCTGGCGCTCTGCGCTGGACTCCCTGCTGAAGTCTCGGACAATCCTTGATCTTGTGGTCGCTACTTCCGCACTTCAAGCACTTTCCCGTAATCATCCAACATTCGGAACCACCATGTGTCTTCCCACAGTGGGGACACTCTCTCTTCGCACCAGGGGAACGTATAGAGGGTACCTGAGTATTGCTGACTATTACTGATCGCTGCTGTGTCTGGTACACCGCTTTCTTCTTGTCATGCCGCTGGAACGTAGCTGCAGGCCTCTTCTGCGAAGCCTTCTTCTCTTCAAGGTATTGCTCCATCTCACCCTCCTGTCTGCAAGAAGCACTAAGTGCCTCATCCAAGGTGCGATGATCAAACGCTACAAGCCTCGTCCTCAGTGATGGCTTGAGTCCCATCACAAACTTCTTTGCTTTCCTGTGCTCATCTGCCACGATATGAGGTGCATACTTAGATAGTTCTGCAAACCTTGCCTCATACTCTAGCACGGTCATGGAGCCTTGAGTCAAAGAGAGGAACTCCTGCTCCATCCGATCTTGAATATGCTCGGGGACGAACTTGGCCCGAAAGAGGCTCACGAACTCGTCCCAAGCAACATCAACTACGTCGTCTTGAAACTGGGTACGCAGCAATGAAGCCCACCATACATCAGCTCTTTCCTATAGTACACCGTTCGTAAGCACCATCTAAACAAATCTAACTTAACAGAACATACAAGCATATAAACTAAAGCATAACTGTAGCATGTAGGTGGCTAAGTGACCATATCATCTGCACACCCCTGATGGCTCAGAAGATCTTTTCTATCTCCTCATCCAGCTTTCTGCCAACAATGGATCACACTCTCCCCCTTGAAAGAGGGTGGTAGCATCCTCTTGAATCTCTCCATGATGGAAGGTCACCATGGTCCTGAGCTGGAACTTGAGCCTGCTACATCAAACAACGAGCAATTTCATATTCAATACAACATCATGAAATTTTAAATGACACAGATTAACTAGTTGTTTATTAGTCTAACCTGATCCTCCAACTGTGCCTGGAGAGCTGCCTGAGTATGAGCCTGTGTCTGCATGTCTTGCACCAGACCTTGCATGAACACTCCATAATCCACAGGCGGCGGTGGGGGAAGTACAGGACCCTGCGGTGCCGGGGCCTGCTGCTCCGCTCGCTCCTCACGTCTCGGCTCGTCCTCACGGGCCGGCACTCCGCCACGCCTACCTCTCGAAGCCATGGCTGAAATAAATTTCAGCCACCATTAGAGCTATGTTAATTTTATTTCCTAACCATTTTCTTATCTATTTTTCATTCATTATTAATCAATTCTACACATGTGGACGTTCCTATGTAGACTTAGCATGTAATGAAGATGATGATTTATATATATTCATGTGCAATCTCAACCGGTCGCTCTGATACCATTCCCTGTGACGACCCTCATTATACCGATACGGTTATACCAACCCACGTCGGTATAGTGAACGTTATCACAGTGGGGCATTTACCCAAACAATAACATACGATTGAGATACACACAAATATAAATACAGAGTAGCGGAAGTAAAAGAACCATGTCTTTCATCATTCATCATCCACATTTAACATACATAATTCATGTAACAATTTAAGATCTAAAGTCCACATAATCCACATAAAGAAGTGCCAAAATAAAATACATGGTTTGTCCATGATTACATGATAATTCTAATACACTGCCTTACAATACATACTATGAAATCAAAAAATGTCACAGTGAACTCCAAAGGGCTAGTCTCCACGCTCGGAGTCGCTCTCCACTGCCCCTCTAACGGTGTAGCGTCAGCAACTAAACCTGTACGCCGAAGCAAGTAATGAGTCTAAAAGACTCAGAAAATAACACCACACATATCATACATGCATATATCATAGCAGGTTTTCATCCCAAGTCACAAGACAAAACACGTAGCATGCTTGACATCAATAAGAGACAACCTATCATGGTAATTCTACCAAATTAAACACATGGTTCATGACTTCAGATTTTTCCAAAATAAAACGTCCTATCACTGCTTTCTACTTATTCCATCACATAAAGGTTTTACCTCCAATTAAGCAAAACATGAGAGCAACCAAACACGGTGTGCTTACATACATGAAAGGAGACCTTCCTATCATGATTTCTACACATTCTTGCACATGCACATTGTCATTTATACACTTTTAGTTTGCTGTTTTGACATGAATTAGAAACTCACAACCAATCACATGAGAGCTACAATCTCAATTAACTATATCATGGTGGCGCTTAAACATGGAAACGTTTACACATAAGCAAGAAATGCTACTAGCATGGATTCTACGCATTTGTACACATGTAAAACATTTCATAACTACAATTAGGTTACTGTTATGACACAAGTTTAACATTAACATATAATGGATCACCATTTCATCATCTAACACATTAGTTCACATGTTTGCACAATTTCCTCATTCATATAGTTCTCTTTTCACACATTTCACATTTACACATATTCACACTACACAATTTACACATGATCACATTCACATTTCACATTTTCACATTTTACACTTTAGTGTCGTGACACATAGTCCAAACCACCATTAGAAGGACACATCACATACACATAGACGCCACCTAGGCAATACAGTGACGACTCTTGGACTGCGCAGACCGGGAGAACAAGTCTCCACCCTAACCAGTGGTACTTGTCCACCTCCAGGATTTCATCCTAATGCCCTTAGGATCTTAAAACATTGAACCTTCCCATGGGAACTTTTCCATGGTACGGTTCCACGGCCCTCTATGGAAGCAGTATCACACTTGGCACAGTCTTACACATTACACATATTGATTTTTACACATGGCGTACACACACCTTTACATTCTCTCATTCACACATGGCTCTACTTTCCTAGCATGATACTACAGATGACAGAGGGACTACACATTCAGTAATTTATAGTAATCAGGTTGGAAAAACACATCATTAAGTCATATTCATGATAACATGCATTTATTACAATTTTCACATGAAATTTTCATAATACACTTTGCAGTCATCAGAATAGCATGAAAATTTAACCACATACTCATTTTAGGATTATAACTTACATGAAATTTTCCATATTTTTCAGAGTTAACATATTTTTCAGAAATTGAAACATTCAGCCTCATATTATCCATAATTCAATTCCACACCGAACACAACATGAATAGCAGATTCAACAGACCTCAACCCTAAACCCAACATATACCTTATCACAGGAATTTCCCCCAGATTTATACACAACACACAATTTACTGGAAATTTCACAAACCCTACGCATGTTTTCTTTTCAGAACAAAAATTTACAGTAAATCATACGAGCATGGAGAATTTTCAGAAATTGCAGGGCACAGACTGACCCCTACACACATGGTTCATAAAATTTAGGGCACCCAAATTCCTCACGAGTTGCACAAACAGAAACTAACATGATCTAGGATTTTTATCATACATGCATTTTTCATAAATGACACCCTTCATACCAATTTCAGAAATTGTAAGGACCTCACCACACATACCACCATTCATAATACATATCATAGTACGGTTACCATATATCCTCATGCGAGAATCTCGAAAAATTATCATATAGAAGGAGAGAACAGCTCACTGTTCTGTCCTGACGATCTTAACGACATAGTTTGGTCGTTAATGGAGCTTAACAGCAACATCGTTGGCCGTTAATGAAGATCTTGACGGCAAGTGATCTTGCCGTCAAGTTCAGGTCTATGCAGAAATACAGACCCGAGCTCCAAATACAAGAAGAATGGGAGATCCAGGACTCGATTTAAAATTTGTAAAAATAACAAAACCCTACTAGACATCTACATGGACGAAATGTGAGGGTTACTTGCCTTTAAACAAGTCTCCAAAGGGATTAAGATGGTGGTGAAGCTCTCCTTGGGCAGTCCCAAGAAGCCTCCACAAATGCTCTCCTCTGGGTTCTAGGTTGGTGTAGAAGCTAAACCGCGGTTAGGGAAGTCTTCCCCGATGTTCCAGCTACCCTCCTGATGCAGTAGGTCACCGGATGAAGCCTTGAATCGCCGGATTGAAGCTTCCAAAGTTCAGTCTTTATGCAGTTCCGAGCTAGGGTTTTCTCTATCTCTAAAAGAGGTCAAGAGAGGTTATCTGGTGTAGAAGGGGGTGTGGTTTATAGCAGAGGGGTTTGGGGAACCCCGGAGAGGTTATGTGAAAGCCTACTAGCCGTTGGGGACATCTCCCCAATGGCTGGGCTTGCTTGCCCCCGGAGTTTCGGGGTCTGCAACACATGCAGGTCAGAGATATTAACGTCCACATCCATGGACGTTGGCTTAGGTATTGGCGTCCATCGAGGTGGACGCTGACTCAGCATGGACGTCCATCCATATGGACGCCAATTGGGTCCTTCGGCCAGAACTCAAAACATGCAGAAACCATGCTTAACTTATACCTATGTACATGCCATACATATGTATTATCATGTACACACTACCACCATGCAATTCATACATTATTTACAACTAATTATACACATGCACACATAAGTATAACTAGTTAATACATATGTAGATAAGTACATCTATGCATACACAACCATGAATTATTTACACGAAATAAAATAATGCAACAAAATTCGAGGGCCTTACAACATGTATCCCTTACCGCGGATTGATGATCTATTTGACCAGTTGTAGAATGCATCGGTATTTTCCAAGATTGATCTGCGGTCCGGCTATCATCAGTTGAGGATTAGGAGTGAAGATGTGCCCAAGACAGCCTTTAGGACTCGTTATGGACATTATGAGTTTTTAGTTCTTACTTTTGGTCTAACCAATGCCCTCGCAACGTTCATGGATCTCATGAACAGGGTGTTTAGACCTTATTCAAATAGTTTCATAGTGGTGTTCATCGACGATGTGCAAGTCTATTCTCCGGATGAGGCTGCACACCATGATCATTTGAGAGTTGTTTTAGAAGTTCTCAGAAAGCACAAGTTGTATGCAAAGTTCAACATGTGCGATTTCTGGATGTGTGAGGTTCATTTCCTTGGGTATGTTATCTCTGGTGCTGGTGTAGCAGTTGATCCAGTAAAGGTCTAGGCTGTATTAGATTGGGACATCCCTAGGACCCCATCGGAGATTCGAAGTTTCCTTGGTTTAACGGGTTATTATCGGCGATTCATTGAGGGATTTGCATCTATTGCCACACCATTGACTAAGCTAACCAAGAAGGGTATGAAGTTTATTTGGTCCGAGGATTGTGAGAGTAGATTTCAGTTGTTGAAGGCGAAGCTTACTTCTGCACCGGTGTTGATTTTGCCGAGTGGTGTAGAGGGTTTTGCTATTTATTCGGATGCATCTCGGATTGGTCTAGGCTGTGTGTTGATGCAGCATGGTTGGGTAGTGGCATATGCTTCTCGTCAATTGAAGGAGCATGAGCGTAACTATCCAACTCATGATTTGGAGTTTGCAGCAGTGGTTCATGCATTAAAGATCTAGAGGCACTATCTTTATGGTGTCAGATTTGAGGTGTTCACTGACCACAAGAGTTTGAGGTATCTCTTTTCGCAAAAGGAGTTAAACCTGCGACAGAGGAGATGGATTGAGTTCCTCAAGGACTACGACTTCGATCTTCAATATCATCCAGGAAAGGTGAATGTCGTAGCGGATGCTCTTAGTAGGAAGAGATCTTTGCTCCAGCAGGATTGGAAGATGTTGGAGGATGCTGCTTGTGCGATGACTGAATTAGAGCCATCGTTATGTCAGGCTTTCGTGGCTCAGTTGTCCATTCGGTCTACTATTCTTGATGAAGTGATCGAGTAGCAGAATGCTGACCCAAGACTCCAAGAGTTGGTGGGCAAGGCAAGCATTGCTCGGGATGAGGACGGTGTGATTAGATTTCATCACCAAGTATGTGTTCCTGATATTATAGATGTCCGTGAGCATGTTCTTGCAGTAGCTCATAGGTCGAGGTTCTCTATTCATCCAGGTGTAGACACCCATTTTTGACCCATAAGTCGAACTAAATTCCTCGTCATATCATTGATGCCCCACGTTGGCTCATCATCGCCAAGCTGGCTTTCTATGATCATGATATCCTTCTCATTAGTTCATCGCCCTGGTGGGTTCATCCTGGTCAAATCACTCGATCTTCATCATCATCTCATAGCTCTCTGGGTTAGGAATCCGACGTTTCAAACCGTACGTCAATCTGATGCCCGTGCAAGGAGATCGGACACTTTGTATGGCCATATGCTGAAAAGTCCCTGAAGGCGATAGATTTCCTGTCGTTTTCCTCTATACAAGGCGACGCCCTTCCTGTCGCTATTAGGCCCTGTAACGATTTGCCAAGTCAGAATCGATCTCCTTCAGAAGGCGACACCTCGATACGTCGTGTTCATAAATTGGCCTTTAATTCCTTCAAAAATCGCCAGAAATACCAGAAGACCCTTCCTTGTAGTGAAGGTGACGTGTCGAGGCATCGCCATCCGGGTGGCGACCAGGAGGCCGTCGCGTTCTGGATGCCATGCAGTTAATCCTTTCCGAGCATGATTTGGACACTTGTCATACATGGATATTCCCTCTTTTGGTCGACCAAAACACGTCCAAATCCTACCAAAACTCGTGAAGACCTTCCTTAAAGCCTCCTTTCCGAATTCCAATCGCCCATGCACGGACATACCTACCCAAACCCGGACTCTTGCCCGTTATTCCCTTCACAGCCCTTACAGGAATAATCACCTATAAGTTGATCAATACTGCGTCTTTTGGGGCAAGTCAGGCGTCTGCTGCTTTGTCTCCCTAAGAGCTCCAACTCCTCAGAAGAGTCTCTTACCTCCAAACGACCAGGAAGTGCCCCCCAGGGCGATTTCTCCCTGCTTACACTTTCTCTCTCCCTTTTTCTTTAAATTTTCTCTTCATTCATGCATACATAGATCTATTTTTTCGTAGTTTTACATTAGAGCACACCACACACACCGATCTTAATCACCCAAAGGGATTAAAAACCCATCCCACATGAGTTCCCTCCAAAATAGTGCATGTTTCTTCATATTTTTGGAATAGATTCATCATACACGAGTTTTCTAATTGCTTTCCTGTTGTTTTGATGTCTTGGCAGGTGTTTGAAGATAGGAGAGACATGAGGCTCATGCCCCTTGGCCGGCTGAGGAGCAAGAAGAAAGAACCCACAATCTTCGTCCACTGAAGCAGAAGGCGACAACCCTGCTGTCGTGACAAAGAAGGCGCCAGTCTTCCCGTCGCGTTCAGGTAAACAGGCCGCGACCCTCATCTTGTCGCGTTCACAGGAATAGGTACGCCCTCTGTCTTCTCTTCCTTTTCCGAGGTAGTTAGCCCATCTTCATCCATCTGTTCTTCTTGGCAACTACTTTGGTGGCGATCACGGTCAGTTTTCCTTACCTTTCACATATATTTTTTGGGGACCAAATCCCGTGATTACACCTTTTGGCCATCACGGTGGGACTTCTAGTTCCCATCATGCTTCTTTCTGTCTTTCCCTGCCTTCCTTCGTCGTCCATGTGTGTGGTTCATTCTTAGGTTTCCTGTCTTTCCATTTACTTTCATTGTTTTTTTAGTTCTGCTGCTCTGGGTGACAAGACAACGTCGGGAGCGTCGCTATAAAGGTAGCGACAAAGTTGGTGTCGCGATCTGGTTAGTACATCAGCGTTCCTGTTCATCCTATTTCTTCGTTTTGTCGTACTGTTCTGGAACGCGACGTCGAAGGAGTCGCGATAGAGAAGGTGACTGGAAGAGCGTTGCGATCAGGTATGTGTCTTTTGCCCATTCACTCATTTATGTTATTTTAAAATACTGTGCCTACTCGGAAAGCAACATGGATTTTGTCGCGACAAATACGGCGATAGGAAGGTCATCGCTATCAAGTCAGTGGGTCTGGTTCAATCTCTCTCTCTATGTTTTGGGCTTACTTCGAGTACTCCATCCATATTTCAAGTCATATCATGCTTGTTCCATGCTTCTAAGAGTCTGTCCATCCTCCATGCTATATGGTTGTTTGTGTTTTGTGCATAATCAGGTCCAACCTGTTTCCTGTCCACTGCGAAGAGGAACGCGACTGGCTTCCTGTCACGATCGTGGTGGCGACAGTGTACCTGTTGCCTCCTGCTTCTGAGAGCAGGTCGGCCTGGTTTTGTTTTGTTAGTTTTAGGTTAGAATTTGCATGCACTCCGGTGCACATAGGATTTGCATACATATTCCCATATTCGTAGTTTAGGTTGTCCTCCTCAGCGACGCCCGCTCTCTCGGCCACATATTCCTTGTGTCCGACTAGAGCACTCGCTTGAGGGCCTCCGTAAGTCCCCGCTGACCGTGGATTCCCACACGGCCGCCGGGCTAGTTGTACATGTTGCCACTTAGAATAAGATTCAGTCGTCCGTGAGCCTGTGAGAAATCCTAGTCACACCCGAAGTTGGAAGCCTTCTCCCTTTAGGAAACCTTCCTTTTGAGAGAACTTTCTAAAAGATCAATCCATTAAGAGGCAAACTTGAACCAAATAAAAGAAACCATCATCATTGCCAACTGCTTGCTTTGGGTGAGACATTTCCTCTTTCTTTTATTTGCATAGGGTTGTCTGTTTAGGAAACTAGGTGTCCGTCTAAGTTAGGTTGTTTGTTAAACAGGCTTTCTTCATTTTGGTGCACACACCTTTCCAAACATGGAGTCATATTTAAATCCGGTCTACGATGAGAATCAGGACCCTGCCTTCTATACTTCCCAAGACTACGTGGAATCTCTTCCTCATGATTTCTTTGGGGAGTCGACCCATCCTTGGGTCGCTGCAGTCCATGCCACTAAGAGTCACCACCACGATGATGGTGGCCCATCACAAACCATCCATTCTCCTCAGTCGGACGATCAAGCTGCTCAGCTCCTGCGCCTAATTCCTCAGCTTGATCAGTCTCAAATCCAAACTCTCATAACGGCCCTCAAAGGAAAGGCCGCTTCATCACCCTCACCCAGAGCAGGTGCCTCACGCCCCATGGCAGCTACCTCCGGCCCCCATGCCACCATGGGACAAGCCGACAATACTCCCATCCCGCCGCGGACCATTCGATTCACTCCATTTGAGTCTGAGCATTACCATCCACGTGAGTTGAGGCCCCGGTCTCCCTCGTATCACCCTTGCTACTCACCCCATCATCCTGAGCCACACACCAGGCCGGCGTCTCGTGCCTCCTCCTTATACGCTCAACCATTCGCCGCTCCGGACATGATGTCCGAGTGGGCGTCCATTAAAAAGGAGCTCCAAGAGCTGCGAAAGCAAGTCGACCCTAGGCAACACCATGATGTGCACATGCCTAACTTCAATGGCCTATGGGTCCCCTCGCCATTCGAACTACCGAAGTACCGCAACTACAATGGTTCAGGCAATCCATACATCCACATCAAAGACTTCATCTATGAGTCCGCACCTTACCAGCATGATCGCCGCTTGATGGCGTATCTATTCCGCCGATCGCTGGACGGGCATGCCCTAAATTGGTTCTATTCCCTGCTACTCGAGGACGCAGAAGACTTTGTCATAGTAAAATCCAAATTCCTCAAACAATTCCAAGACAGGGTTGGGCCTGAGTATTCCCTCATGGACCTCATGGCAGAGAAGATGAAGTCGGATGAGGAGTTTGCCACGTATGCCGACAGGTGGAGGCAGATGGCTACACGGGTTCCAGAGTACCTTCCAGAGGGAGAAAAGGTTATGATCATCATTGCTAATGCAACCCCTGCCTATAGGAACATCTGAGTGATGAATGATATCACCACCATGCACCAACTCTACAGCCGGGCCCGATTTATCCAAACCCAACTCAAAGACTCTCCCATCCATTCCATGTTCGAACCCCAGAAGTCCCGTTTCCAAAGGAAGCCTCAGGGGCCAGTTACCGAGGGTGTCCAAGTGAATGAACAAGTGAGTGCGTTCAACCCTGCCGGCCAGAACCAAAACCGCCAACCTTACACTGCCCAGGGTTAGAGTCCTACCAACCCTCCACAAGGCCAATAGCAGCGCCATTACAACCAAGTGCCACCTCCTGATGGTTCCCAACAAAGGCGCCCTTTAGGTCCAAGGAGAACTCACTACCCGCAACTTCTAGAGACACTCTCCGATATCTTCTTGGCCTTGCTCTCCACAGAAGCTATCAGACTCCCTCCAGAAAGACCATTGAACCCAAGTGTGGACCAAACCAGGTACTGCATGTTCCATCGACAACCCGGTTATACCATTGATCAATGCTTCACCTTCAAAGATCTGGTATATGACTTGCATGAGCAGAACAGATAGATTGGACAGCCCTCCGGCAAGTGATTGGAGACATCAAAGAAAGGCAGAGGCAGCAACAACAGCAAAGGCAGCAGCGCCAACCACCCCCTCAACAGCAACAACAGCAACAACAACAACAGTTGTTGCAGGACCTAGGCATTGTCCACAACCCCTTGCCAAACCATCCACCCGCTCCTAACCCACCACAGCAACCAGCCCAGGTGAACCCCATCGTCCACCACCCTCCTCCTCAAGCGAACTGGACGTACGATGATGAACTCGATGTCCAGCAGATGATGGCCATTAACCACCAGTACCCTCTACAATCCCAAACAATACAACCAGCCAACACGGCTCCTCGATCGATCCCTCCCTTAGTTTCCTTGGCCAACGCCGTCATACTGCCTGTCAGTTCAACACCCACGCCGGTCGCTAGTCCATCCGTTATCCTACCCTTCACCCCACCTGTCTCCATACCACCACCACACGTCATATCCGCTCCCTCACCTATCATCCTACCACTGCCTGGGCCGGACCAACCCTCTGCCGCAACACTATCCTCCGCCAGACAACCCCTCAACCAACCAACCGCCTTACGGAGCGGGCGAGTCTTTCGCCGCCCGTACCCACCTATCTCCACTACCTCCACCAGCCAGAACAACCCCCAACAGGTCCTGCAACCACCTCAACAGCAAACCCAGCAGCAACCACAAGACGAGGGGGTGATTAAGCCATTACCTGGGACACACTATGATATTCTCAAGCATCTTGATCATGTACCAGCCAAGATCTCCATATTGGAGTTGATAAAGAAATCCAAGGAGCACCAAGAGGCATTGAGAAGTTTTCTACAGAAGCTAGTGGTGAATGAAGATATGCTAGCCGAGAAACTGCCAAGTGCACTAGCCATGGTGACTCGTGGGCCGGCAATTACATTTGCCGAAAATGAACTAGCACCCCCAGAGGCCCAGAGGCTACCACTCTGTGTTACCCTTGTCATCAACCACGTAGCAATAGGGGCAGCACTGGTCGACACGGGGGCATCAATTAATGTCTGCCCATTGAGCACTCTAAGAGCATGCGACGTGTCAGAGGGTATGCTCAGACCGACGCCAACCACCATAGCTGCCTATGACAGCTCTAGAAGATCTTGCCACGGCATGGTGACTGTACAAGCTGAACTGGGGCCGCTCGCTGTCAGTGTGGATCTTTATGTGCTCGACATTGACCCCATGTACAAGGCCATCCTGGGGCGTCCATGGTTAGAAGCACTGGGAGCAGTACCGTCCACTGCACTTCAATGTCTCAAGTTCCCTTTCCAAGGACGGATTATCAAGGTTAAAAGCGTAACCACCGCTCATTCAGTTGATGCCTTTCATGACACCCATCTCCCAGCCGTGTGGCCCGCCAACAAGCCCGTTGTCTTAGTGATGGACGTCAACTACCCCTGGAGTTACTCATTCTAGTCAAAACGAGAGGCCAATCCAGCCCAGGTCAATGCGGTCAAAAGGAAGTAGCCACTAAGTACCAAAGGGTGGCAAATCATGATGAAGCTAGGGTATGAGGAAGGCAAGGGTCTAGGGGCAGAACTGCAAGGTATAGTCAAGCCCATCCCGGACATTGTAAAGAAAAGCCGATGGGGATTGGGTTACAGAGAAAAGTCTAAGCCATGGTCATCCAACACATCCACTCTCAAAGCCGACCGAGAACCGCTCACATGGACACTCTGGTGTCATTTCATTAGGGGTCCTACCCAACCTGGATACAACACCGTGGTAATCGAGGCAGAATTGTCGCAGCATGAGGAGCATGGCCGAAACTTCTCTCGACACATGGCCCCTATGCTCACCTATAGGGCACTAGAAGCACTCCGCCCAGGCAAGAGGAGGAAGATAGGGGACCCAGAGGCCGAATGGTACCGCTGGTTGGACATAGAAGACATCACCATGGCCTTCAGCCATCTTTTCTGGGAGGAAGAAAGAACGTGGCCGCCAGCTACAGCCGAGTTACTAGACCCACCCACATCCATTACATCTAAGAGGCAGCTTATGAGTGAAACCACAGACATAGGAGAGTCGGACATCCCTTATGAAGAAGGAAGGACAGTCGACGAGTTGTGGAGGGGTACCTGCCTAGCCATCCACCCATCACTCTTGGATTCCCTCCTCCCTAGCCTTGTCCCTTCATCTCCTCCCCTACTCATTCAGCTGACCCCCCAACTCCTGTCAGCGGCACATAGCCTCTTCACTCCTGATCTCCCACCTGCAGTCCTCTCTGCTCTGCAATCCGATCTGAGCGACCACGAGGTCACTCTCTCCTACTGCATGCTCTCCACTGATCTCCAAAAAAAAATGTCAACTTACAAATGCACATTGAGGTCGAGGAGCCGACATATCTCCTTCACCCTCCTGATCAGGGGCACCCCCCGACTGGGGCTTCCCCTCCTGCTCCGTCACTAGGGGCCATCCTCTTCGAGCACACCATGTCCTCCACCAGTCCTGTAGAGTCGTCTAGTCTAGAAGAGTCTAAGGTAGGGGAGTCTAGTCTTAGTTTAGGTAAGTCTAGGATAGAGAATCAGGCCAACCCAGTGCCCACCAAGTCCAAACGTCGCCCTAGGAAGCAACGGGACAAGGTTGTTCCCCAGAGATACCTTCAAGAGCTAGCTCGGCGATGTCAAGCACTATTGCTGATAGAGGAGTTCACAAAGGAAGCGCTGGTGTTAGAAGAAGAGATTGTGCAGGATGGGGTGTTTATAGACGACGGATTCGGCGTCTATGAGATCATGAATGATGAGGACCCAATCGATGAAGAGGATAGCGAAGTAGATGACGCTGCCGAGATGTACGCAAGTGGCGTAAGAAGATTCGATGAACCTACAATGAAAGTGGATGAACCTACTAAGGAAGTCAACCTCGGAACAGAAGAGGATCCCAGGATTGTGATAATTTCAGCGAACCTCCCTCTTGGTGAAGAAGAGGAACTGGTGCAAATTCTGAGGGAGTATAAAGACACATTCGCCTAGTCATATGAGGACATTCCCGGTCTAGACCCCTCACTAGTGGAGCACCGGCTTGTATTGAAAGAAGGGGCAAAGGCCATAAAACAGAAACTCAAAAGATTCCACCCACTCATGGCCCTGAAGATGAAGGATGAAGTAGACAAACTCCATAAGGCTAGATTCATCAGGGTAGTACTCTATCCGAATTGGGTGGCAAACATAGTCTTAGTCATGAAAAAGGACGGAAAAGTCAGAATTTGTATCGACTTCCGAGACCTAAATAAGGCATGTCCAAAGGACAACTTCCTGCTTCCTCACATTGATGTACTAATTGATAACACTGCTGGGTATGAGACACTCTCATTCATGGATGGATACTCAGGCTATAACCAAATCCGTCTAGCTCCTGAAGATCAAGAGAAAACATCCTTCACCACGCCCTGGGGAACGTACTGCTATGTAGTCATGCCGTTTGGGCTAAAGAATGTTGGGGCCACCTATCAAAGGGCAATGATGGCCATCTTCCACGATATGATGCATGTCTATGTAGAAGTATACGTGGATGACATCTTGGTGAAGTCAAGAACCAGGAGAGAACACCCCGAAATCCTCGCCAAGGTGCTGCAAAGGTCGAGGGAGTACAAACTGAGAATGAATCCAAAGAAATGTGTGTTCGGGGTATCAGCAGAGAAGTTGCTGGGGTTCATTGTTAGCATGCGGGGCATCGAGATCGATCCAAACAAGGCTAGGGCTATAGCAGAAATGCCACCTCCAATGAACATCTCACAGCTAAGAGGGCTAATTAGGCGTTTGTAGTTCATCAGAAATTCATATCTCAGCATTCACAAAGATGTCACCCATTCTATGATCTCTTGAAAGGAGGGGCAAAGTTCGAATGGAACGACAAATGCCGAGAAGCCTTCGATGATTTGATGAGTTATCTCATGAATCCCCCTGTTTTGCAACCTCCTATACCCGAAAACCACTAATCCTATATATCTCAGTCAGTGAGGACTCCCTAGGCACTGTCCTGGCACAACATGATGAATTGGGCAAAGAAAGGGCAGCATACTATCTCTCTAGGCTCTTCAACACCGCAGAATCCAAGTACACCACCATGGAAAAAACTTGTGCCGCACTCGTGTGGGTAGTCCAAAAGCTCAAGCACTACTTCCTTGCCCACGAGGTCAAGCTGATCTCGAGAATGGATCCACTAAGATACCTTCTAGAAAAGCCCGTCCTCTTTGATCTGCTGGCACGCTAGCAGAGCTTCCTCTCACAATTCAACATTTCCTTTGTGGTCCAAAAGGCCATCAAAGGCTATGCCATCGCTGAGCACCTTGCCCATCTCCCGCTCCCTCATAGCAATTCCGTCCAAGAAGAATTCCCCGATGAAGAGCTCTCGGTCCTCATCAAAGACCCGTTCTGGTCCCTCCATTTTGATGGAGCACTCAACTCCCAGGGACGGGGCATTGGAGCCGTGTTGCTCTCCCCGGAGGGCATTACCATCCCCATCGCATATCAACTCACCTTTTCGACCACTAACAACATGTCTGAGTATGAGGCTCTCCTTGCTGGTCTCAAGCGTGCTTATATCTTGGGTGCATCCCACCTTAGAATCATAGGAGACTCTCAGCTTGTTCTGCGGCAGGTGCTCTCAACTTACTGCACTCGTGATCCAAAGCTTAAACCCTATCAAGATTTGGTCACGCTGTTGGCAAGGCAGTTCCGAAAGCTTATCTATATCCATACTCCTCGCTCGCAAAATATCTTGGCCGACGCCCTGGCATCGCTGGCTTCATCTCTATCCTTCCCACTGAGTCACCGGACCGAGACAATCATCGTCCAACGGCTCGATGTCCTCTCTATCCAGGATCCTTGGTTCGACAACCTTAGGACAACCTTAGAAGAGAGGGCTAAGAAGAGAGGAGCACAGCAGGTCATGCTAACTGAGCTCGAGGAAATCTTAGATGAAGAGGAACTACCATGGTATTTTGAGATTGAGCAATATTGCAAGGATGGGACATATCCCAAAGGAGCAAATGCAGAGGATCGCAAGGCCATCAGAAGAGCCGCCTTAAGGTACACAGTTGTTAGAGAAGTTCTGTACAGGCGAGCTCTCAATGGAGTTCTTCTGAGATGTCTCACTGATGACGAAGCTTGGAAAGTGGTAGAAGGAGCCCATGCTAGTGAGTGCGGAGGGCACGTCAATAGTCAAATGCTTGCAAAGAAGATCATTAGGCAGGGCTATTATTGGCCAACCCTAGAAGAAGACTGTACCATCTACGTTCGTTGGTGCGTCAAATGCCAACTCCATGCTGATAAAATCCATGATCCTTCATCCTCACTTCATCCACTCTCCACACCTTGGCCATTCTCCATGTGGGCTTTTGATATTGTCGGCCCCCTTGGTGATCCTAATGCTCAAACCAAACAGAAATCCTTCATCCTAACAGCAACTGAGTATTACATCAAGTGGGCGGAAGTAGAAGCATTCGCAGAAATCAAAGCATCCACAGTATGCCGCTTCATCATCAAAAATATCATCTCGCGGTTCGGAGTGCCAAGCAGCATCGTCACGGACAATGGGCCACAATTCATCTCACAAGAGCTTCAGGACCTCTGTAAGAAATACAACATCACTCTGCATCATTCACCTCCATATTACCCACAAGGCAATGGCCAGGCTGAAGCAACGAATAAAACCCTTCTTAAAATCTTAAAAAAAAACCTGTGAATCACACAAATTCGCTGATTGGCCGGAAAAGCTAATAGAGGCTCTATGGGCCTATCGTACCTCTGTCCGTACTCCTACGGGGCAAACCCCGTACGCTTTCACTTACGAGATGGAGGCCATAGTTCCATATGAGATCCTGATCCCTTCGCTAAGGGTCCAACTTGATAAGGAACTCAATCTTGACAAACGTCGAGAGGCATTGCTAGTCCGATTGGAACTCTTAGATGAAAGGCGACTTATGGCGGCCGATCATGTACTTTCATATCAAAGGTGAATTTCAAGGTCTTTTGAAAAGAAGGTAATTGAACGGAAATTCCAAGAGGGTGATATGGTCTTGAAACACATCTTTATTAAACCTGGAGGTCCGAGGTCTAAGCTACAACCAAACTGGGAAGGTCCGTACGTTGTGAGAGAAGTATATCCAGGAAATGCCTACCGCCTAACTAATGCTGAGGGCGTAGAATTATCACATCCGTGGAATGGGTTGTATCTTAAGAGGTTCTATCCTTAGGCCTATAGGTGTGAGGCCTTAATACTTAGACGAGGCATGACCTTGTGTTAAGAGTCTAAAATCTCCTCCCCGATTGTCAAAGGTTGACCTAAGATAGGATCAACACACACACACATGGCAAGCCTGGGTGACTGTGCTTAGTAGATACCGTGGCTAGGTGGGCCCTACTTCCGCGGTGCGACGATCATTCTCTTCCGATTCAGTCGAAGTGTAAAGGCAAGAGTCATAAAGATGAGGTAGTCAACCTTAAGCATATCTTGACGAGAGGAAGTCTCAAACAGGGATGGTCAAATAAAAAGTGCAAAAGAACAAAAAGAGCAAAAGAAAAGAATCAAAGATATACGACTGAACAGGGGCATGGCAAAGAGTGGCAAAGTCCCCGCGGGACGCTCATGAGCTCGGTCGTACGCATGCCCCAGTCAAATGCGAATCCATAGAAAAGACCACAAAGTCCCTCTGCAACAGACCTAATCTTTGAAGGATATGCTGCGGGAAGAAGCCGAATCCAACGTCCTTAAACCTGCATTAGACTTTCCTTAAACAGTCTTCCATTTCCCTCTGTAAGATCGGATCGTTCCTTAAGTATGGCCTAGCTAGCTGCACTATCGTCTAGGGACAGTCACCCATGGCATGTCACCACAAACGCACGTCCTATCTTAGTGAGGTCTTTGGCGAGAAGGGGAGGTGATCAAGACTCCAAACCAGCGGTTGGAACCGGTCTATGTATTGTGGCCCGAAAGGGCGAGTGCCTTCGGTCTCGCACGTCTTATTTTACGAAGGGCTAACATCGGCTTTAGGCGTCTTCCAAAATACAAAAAAATCAGATATTTCAATAACTACAAAAATCAGATATTTCAAAAACTACAAAAATCAGATATTTCAAAACTAAAAAAAAAATCAGATATTTCAAAAAAAACTATAAAAATTAGATATTTCAAAAACTACAAAAAAATCAAATATTTCAAAATCCAAACAATGTTTTCAAAATCCTGAAACTGCTTTATTCATTCATTCACGCATGTCATTCATTTATTTATATCTTTTCGCCTATTTAATAAGGTTTAGCCCCTTGACCATTTATGAAGATTGGTCACTCGTCACGATTAAAGCAAGGGGCTAAGCCGAAGAATGGATCTAACCTGTCTTCATGATCTCTTAAGTGTGCAGGACACAACAAAAGAAAGAGAGCGGCACTCACATCCCACTCGTCACTCTCATACAACCATAGTCCATAAATCAAAATTCTTTCATTCCATTTCATGCTATATGTACATCATCACAAAACAGGGAAAGTACAAAAAAGGAGTACAAGCCCTCAGTCACTCTCCCTTGTACCCTCAGGTAGGCGGGAAGGTGGAGGGGCCATCTCTCTCGGTCCAGTTGTGCTCCCCTCGACTACTCCCTCGCGTCGTCGTGCCTCCTCCTCGTTCCTCCGCCGTCCGGAGGAACCTGTCAAGTAATGCCCTGCCGACCCACTGGGGATGCCACTCCTGCTGACGGATGAACGGCTGCATCCGACCAAGGCGAGGGCCCTCTAGAGACCCTTCATCTCAGACCGCAGCAGCTCGCAGCGGTGCCGCTCCTCTCCTAACTGCGAACGAAGCTCGTCCGCCTCCCGACGCAGGCCGGTCGCCTCGTCTGCCTGAGAGCGTAGGCGTAGCTCTGCCATCTCAGTCTCTAGCACAGTCGACCGTGCTAGGGCATCCCTCAACTCCACCTCCTGCAAATCAAAGAAGAATTGTCAATAAAAGAAACCAAGTGCAAAGGCCATGCAATTGATAACTTACCCGCTCGTGCAGCTGGGTCAGGGCATCCTCTGCCCGGGACACCGCCGCTGCCAGCTGGCCCTCCAGTACAGAGCGGCCAGGCTCGTCTCGGGAGGAAGAGGCACCTCCCACCATCTGCTGGGCCCGATCCAGCTCATCCCGCTACAAAGAAAAGCACAAGGGGTCAGTCAATTGAGGCTAAAAAATATAAAGGATAAGGAGTAAAGCATTCACCAGCTGGGTCATGGTCCGCTGGAGGTCATTCCTCTGCTAGATCGTGGAGTGAAGGATACCCTCGAGGGAGGCGATCCGCCCCTCGGGGTCAAACTGCAAACACAAGACAGGTTAGCCAAGCAGTTAATGATTAAAATACTTAGAAAGGCTAAGTTGTAGTACTCACCGGTCGTCGGGTCCCCTTATATACCTAGGCCCTGTACCTCCGTGCGTAGGCACGGAAGTAGTCCTCATCGCTGGTGGCCTCGGAGGTCACCGCTCGGCCCCGCTGCTCCCAGTCCTCGAGCTGCTCGCGGACCCGTACTGTCCAATCCGTGACCTGCTGGATGCCACGGAAGCTGCGACCCAGCCTCTCCCACGATCTCTGCCGAGTCGGGAACTTCACTGCCGCCTAGTGAAGTCCCAAGGTCCGCACGACTAGCCGGTGGTGGAGGGGTACCACTGTCTTGAAAGCATGAAGCCAGATATCCCTACCGAAGTAGGGGTGGCCCTGCTCCACCCACGGCTGGGCGGCGTCGTCCTCCCCAGCATAGGGAGTCCAGTCGACCTGCACATCACAAATACACAGTCTGTCAGTCAATTGTCAGTGATACAAGAAAAGGAAGGGGTGCTAAGAGCGAAGAAATACTCACATGTTCGTAGGGGACGGTGTCCAAGGCGTCATGAATGAGCGTCACCTACAGGCGCAGTGATCACTCGTCGCGGCGGAAACGCCAGCGCTGCAAGAGAGGCACAACACCCGGTCGCCTCGGCACTCCTCGACCAAGGGAGGGGAGGTAGTAATACGCCCACACCTGCAAAGCAACACAGTCAGTACCACGGTCAATTAAAATAAGCAGGAAAAGCAGTAAAGGGTAAGGGTAAGGGTAGAAGTGGGAAGAACCTGGCCACCCCTATCACCCTGCTGGAGGTGCCTAGACTATCGAAGAGGTGGGCCAGAAGGGCCGCACCCCATATGTAGCTACCGACCTGGGTCAGGTCCTCTAGCAGGGGAAGGCACCTGCAGCATACTGGGTCCCCTCTAGTCCCTCGAATCAACTTCTCGATCACAAGGATCAGGAAGCGCCTCAAGTCTCTATCCACTTCCACTCCCTCCACCTCCGCCAGTGCTGCTCTGGCGTCTGCCGTTAGCCGGGCCATATACTCTGCCTGGCCCTCTCAAGTCTTGTGGCGCGCGTCCGCCACCCCAAGGCTCGCTTGCAGCCTCGTCCTCTGCACCAGGGAGGATCTCCCGCGTCACCTCTAGCCCCAAGAGCCTCTCGGCCAACTCCTGATAGTTGGTATAGGTCACCCCTATCACCGCCTGGCCATCTACCCTCAGGCCGGTGATCCATGCCACGTCCTCCAGTGTGGGGATCATGTGACCCCACGGGAAGACGAAGGCGTGGCACTCGGGGTCCCATCGCTTCTTCAACGCTTGAATTAACACCACATCCGGCGTCAACTCATCCAGTCTCAAAAAGGGGTCGAACCCCATCTCCTCCAACCGTGTCCTCTGGAAATCCGGCAACCCCTGGTAGATTGCCTGGACAACGGCCCATCCCAGCCGGGACCGTAGCTCACTCTGCAAAATAGCCACAAAGAACACAAGGATCAGCAAAGAAAATCAACAAATAACACTCTATTCAGATCGGGACGGTCACACTGTCTCCTTCTGAAGGCGACACATGGGTGTGTCACATTCTTATCCAAGAACGCGACGAATCGGCTCGTCGCCTTCTTAACACGACACTCTAGGTGTCGCGTTCGTCCTGGCAATGTGACAGCTAAGCCGTCGCGTTCACAGGGTGACCGGAAATAGCAAATGCCCATTTTCCGGTCATTTCACCTTGGGCCAAAAGGCCCTACAGAGGTGCTTAGCCCCTTGTTCACTCATCCACACATATAAGGAGTTAGGATTTGGGCACCTACCTTCTTGGGGCCAATGTCCTCCTCGCCTGCGTCCACCACGGGATCCACCTCCACGGCGGCGTCCGGATCCATCTCCTCCGGAGCCACCATGGACGGGCCCTCGTCCGCTTGCCGCCGGCGGATGCCTCTTTTGAACCCCTTCTTGCGTCGCCCCTCGCCGCCATCACCTCCTTGATCACCACCGTCTCCTTCCATAACCGCCGGAGCAAGCAAGAGGAGAAAGAGAAAAGAACAAAGAAGGGACAACCGCCACCGACGGCTGGGAATCGTCAGAGAAGGAAGAGAAGGGGGAGGGGTTCGGTGCTCCGGTCACTGGAGAGAAGAGAGGAGAGATAAGAAGGAAAGGGTGAAAGAAGAAAGGTGCCTTGGGCTCGGAATTCAAATCGCCTGGACCCTGAGATCGCGACAGCAAAGCTGTCGCCTTAATAGGATATTGCGACAGTGTCTTGGTTGCCTTCCTATGCCATGTCGCGACCGTTGACTAGTCGCGTTAAGGGTCGCGACGCCGAGGCCGTCGCCTTCTCAGTTTGTTCACAGAACACTTAAAAAATCGCATTTCTATTGCAAAACTCAAATACATACATCAAGCAAGGGCTAAAAATCAACTCAACATGTCTCTCACCACATCAAATCTCTCAAAATTTCTCAAATTCACAGAAAAAGTACAATCATGTCTCTCTCTCTAGCTCACGGTCCCCGAGTGGTCGGATTTTCTCGTGATCATGAAGGTACGCCTGGTATATCTCCCACTCCTTGTGCAGCGTAGGTGGTAGAGCGTGGGTAGCACTCGCACGCCATAGCGCCAGCGCACTCCGCACGGCCTGCTCATCCTCCGGATCTCCCAAACGTCTCTTCTTCATAGGAGGCAAATAAGACGGCTGCAGTAGTTTAGTCCTTGGCTTCCCATTCTGAACATAGCATCTTTGTGGGTTGTAGAGCACCATCGCCATATTTCCCACAAGTTGAAGGTCCAATCCGCGCCCAAGAGGAAGCCGAATTTCCGTGTCGCGTAACGCCGCTATGCCGAAGGAAAAGTGCTCTACTGGAAGGGTGTTGAAGTAGTGGTGTCATGCACTCCGCGTTTTCTTATCCGGCATCCTGCAAATCACCCGATCAGGGAATTTGGCCGCCCCGCCGATGAAGCACAGTGGATGGCACCCAAAGATCCGACTCTCGGTAGTGGGATTTTCCGCGGGTTTGAATTTTATCCTTACCCCCAACCAGCACTCTAGGAGAATAATATAGCCATAGAGTGGGCCCCCCGTAGATGCCGAGGTGAGACTCGCATAGAGGTTGCTAGCACTGCATGGGAGAGAGAAAGTCCTCGCCATACCCCACTAATGGCACTCAAGCTCGCGTAATCTATAAGGTGATCTGTGGACGGGAAAAGTACCACCCCGCACAAGCATATAGCCACGGCTTTGGCTATCTCCCGGTGATCCCCACTCTTGTTCTTACATTGAGAGATGACCCACTTAGACAAAGGAACAAGATGGATGAATTGAGTGCTGATCATATTGTAGACATCCCCGGGATCCGTCATAAACTCTCCTAAGATAAGCTTTGGGTTGATGGGCTCAACGGTGTAGCAGATATTTTGCTCATCCCCCCGTTTGGTCTTAGGCAAAGCCAAGAACTCCTCGACCTCCTCAAGAAGGACGGTCGCCTCAAATTTCGGGAAGATGAAGGTATGGGTTTGTGGGTGCCATAATTCAATCAAGGCGGTGATGCTATGCCAATCAAAAGATATCTTGTGGTAATTGTGGGCCGCTATCAACACTCCCCCCAAACCCCACTCTCTCAAGAATCGGATTACATACATGGGTAGGGCTTTGATCATGGGTGCTATCCATGTGAGCTTAGAATAGCGGCGGGAGCCGGGGAAGAGCTAGAGGAGAAGAAGGAAAGGAAAAGAGAAGGAGAGGAAGAGGAGGACGTGCATTAAAGAAGAAATTCAGAGTTAAAAATAACTGAAAATTGAAAACACTATTTTGCATACCTCTCTCACATCCCCGTTGTTGCTCAGATGGTTGGGGACGTCCGTCAGCCTCAGGAGATCGCCATAAGACGTCCGAACACGCTTGGGACCTTCGTAGGGAGCCTCCTCACCCATAGAAGCATTTGGAGCTCTCTTCATGGCCATTGGAGCTTGAAAGCCTAAAGAGAAGAGGAGGAGGGTATGAGCTACGAATTTGGATCTCTCACCCCTTATTTATAGAGCCTTGAAACTCCTATTCATGGTAGGAAAGGGTTTAGAAGAGCTAATGGGAGTGGGACTTTGATTAGAGAGCTTTAAGAGTCCAAGTGGAAGTCAAAATGAGATTTTCAGATTGCTGTTTTGTGCTCTGGCCGCAAATCCTGTGGTTGCGACGCATCGATACGTCGCCTTCCGGTGGCGACAGCTTAGGCGTCGCTTTCTGATCTAGGTCGCGACACACATCTGGTCGCGTTCTGTGTGTGCACTTCACTGTCTATTTCTTTCACACAATCATCAATCGCCATTCCAAGATGTGTTTGCACTTATGCTCTAAAAATCCTTGCATTATTTTTGGTGCATTTTGAGTTTGTATCCTGTATTATATGTTTTTATTGTTGAAAATCCATAAAAATCAGAAAATTCATAAAAATTCATAAAAATCAGAAAATCAAAAATCCAAGAGATGGCTCGTCAGGTAAGTCAGGTAAGTATTTCTAACCCTATCTCTGCATTAGTATATTGTATCTACGCTATTATATCATCTCAAGGACCGACAGGTTCTCAGTGTGTTTTGGGATCTGAGTTCCCCTTCACCAAAAACAAGGATGATCTGAGTATTTGTTATTTTCTCATTTTCTTTGCATTTGTTTTTATGATTTCTTTTCTTTAGCCCAGCATGCATCATTTAGGACTTTTGAGCTTCATGCTTCATGATTTGTCAAAGTCAGCTTTTCAATGATGTTTCAACCAGACCCTCATTTCTCTGACAAGAATTTCATTTCATTCCGAATTTGAAAGTTTTCTTCGAGCTAGTTTGCTCGGTCCAGTTGTCAGTATGGTTCCTATTTAGGATTCCTCTCATCCCCATTCCTTATAACGGTCATTCCTTTTCCCTCTGATCCGCTCATTAGTCGTGAATCGCGCAAAGGCCAGAGTCGAATAGACCCGCTAGGCAGCACCTATCCCCTAATGAACGAAATCTGCAAGCTAAAGATACCCAGGGAACCTCTTAAATCAGGAGGTTGATCACTTCTTTTCTTATGATCTTTATTCGTCTAGATTGGAACCATCCTGGCACTCTGTCTCCTAGCCATGTTCAAAGATAGCTGGATAATTCCCGCTGCTTATTCGTTCAAGAATGGGTGTCTCTTTACCTTGATGCCCGCTTTTCATCTCATTCCACTTCACTACGCTTCACCTTCATTTCATTCCATCTTCACTCCATTATCGCTCCACTCCCTTGCAAAGCAGGCATCAAGGAGGGGCAATCTGTAGACACCCATTTCTGACCCATAAGTCGAACTAAATTCCTCGTCATATCATTGATGCCCTACGTTGGCTCATCATCGCCAAGCTGGCTTTCTTCGATCATGATATCCTTCTCATTAGTTCATCGCCCGGGTGGGTTCTTCCTGGTCAAATCAATCGATCTTCATCACAATCTCGTAGCTCTCTGGGTTAGGAATCCGACGTTTCAAACTGTACGTCAATCTGATGCCCGTGCAAGGAGATCCGACACTTTGTATGGCCATATGCTGAAAAGTCCCTGAAGGCGACATATTTCCTGTCGTTTTCCCCTATACAAGGCGACGCCCTTCCTGTCTCTATCAGGCCCTGTAACGATTTGCCAAGTCAGAATCGATTTCCTTTAGAAGGCGACACCTCGATACGTCGCGTTCATAAATTAGCCTTTAGTTCCTTGAAAAATTGCCAGAAATACCAGAAGACCCTTCCTTGTAGTGAAGGCGACGTGTCGAGGCGTCGCCATCTGGGTGGCGACCAGGAGGCCGTCGCATTCTGGATGCCATGCAGTAAATCCTTTCCAAGCATGACTTGGACACTTGTCATACATTGATATTCCCTCTTTTGGTTGACCTAAACACGTCCAAATCCTACCAAAACTCGTGAAGGCCTTCCTTAAAGCCTCCTTTCCGAATTCCAATCACCCATGCGCGACCATACCTACCCAAACCCGGACTCTTGCCTGTTATTCCCTTCATAGCCCTTCCAGGAATAATCACCTATAAATTGATGAATACTGCGTCTTTTGGGGCAAGCCCGGCATCTATTGCTTCATCTCCCCGAGAGCTCCAACTCCTCAGAAGAGTCTCTTACCTCCAGACGACCAGGAAGTGCCACCCAGGGCGATTTCTCCCTGCTTACACTTTCTCTCTCCCTTTTTCTTTCAATTTTCTCTTCATTCATGCATACATAGGATCTGTTTTTTTTGTAGTTTTACATTAGAGCACACCACACACACCGATCTTAATCACCCAAAGGGGTTAAAAACCCATCCCACGTGAGTTCCCTCCAAAATAGTGCATGTTTCTTCATATTTTTGGAATAGATTCATCATACACGAGTTTTATAGTGGGTTTCCTGTTGTTTTGACGATCTTGGCAGGTGTTTGAAGACAGGAGAGACACGAGGCTCTTGCCCCTTGGCTGGCTGAGGAGCAAGAAGAAAGAACCCACAATCTTCGTCCACTGAAGCTGAAGGCGACGACCCTGCTGTCGCGACAAAGAAGGCGCCAGTCTTCCCGTCGCATTCAGGTAAACAGACCGCGACCCTCATCTTGTCGTGTTCACAGGAATAGGTACGCCCTCTATCTTCTCTTCCTTTTCCGAGGTAGTTAGCCCATCTTCATCCATCTGTTCTTCTTGGCAACTACTTTGGTGGCGATCACGGTCAGTTTTCCTTACCTTTCACTTATATTTTTTGGGGAGCAAATCCCGTGATTACACCAGGTAACACTAAGATGTACCAGGATTTGAGGAGATCATTTTGGTGGTCTGTCATGAAGAAGGATGTGGCGGATTTTCTATCCAGGTGTTTAGTATGCCAGCAAGTGATGGCCGAGCGTCAGCGACTATCTGGTCTTATACAGAAGATGGAGATCCCAGTATGGAAGTGGGAGGCCATCAATATGGATTTTGTGACGGGTTTGCCCAGATCAGTGAAGGGCAATGACTCGATTTGGGTGATTATAGATAGATTCTCTAAGACTGCGCATTTCTTGCCTATGAAGAAGAAGCAGTCAGTAGAGAGTTTGGCTAGGTTGTATGTTAGTAGCATTGTTAGGTTGCATGGTGTGCCAAAGTCCATCATTTCAGATCGAGATCCGAGGTTTACTTCGAGGTTATGGCACGGTCTTCAGGAGGCATTTGGTTCTCAGCTGAAGCTTAGTTCGGCATTCCATCCCCAATTTGATGGACAGTCCGAGAAGACTATCCAGACTCTTGAGGATATGTTGAGAGCATGTGTGATGGATTGGAAGGGTGATTGGAAGCGTCATTTACCTCTTGTGGAGTTCGCATATAACAACAGTTTTTATGCGAGTATTGGTATGGCTCCATTTGAGGCGTTGTATGGGCGGCCTTATACATCCCCATTATGTTGGGAGGAGACCGGTGATAGGCAGTTGATAGGTCCCGAGTTAGTGCAAGAAACTTCGGATAAGATCCAGCTCATCAGGAAGAGGCTTGTTGTGGCGCAGGATAGGCAGAAGAGTTACGCCGACGACAAAAGGAATGATTTAGAGTTCAAGGTGGGTGAGCATGTATTTCTAAAGGTTTTGCCTACTCGAGGTGTTGTCAGGTTTGGCCGACATAGCAAGTTAAGTCCTTGATTCATTGGCCCGTATGAGATTCTCAGACGTTTGGGCAACGTGGCGTATAAGCTATCTTTACCCCCAGCGTTAGCTAGTGTTCACCTGGTATTCCACGTATCTATGCTCAGGAGGTATGTGTGAGATCCGTCTCATGTGATTAGTCACGATCCAGTGGAGATCCAGCCAGATCTGTCGTATGTTGAGCAACCGGTAGCTATTCTTGATCAGAAGGTTCAGCACCTTAGGAACAAGAGCATTGCGTCCGTGAAGGTGCTATGGCAGAACTTCTCACGAGAGGAGGCAACTTGGGAGCTTGAGGATGCTACGATGAAGAAGTATCCCCAATTGTTTGAGTAGTGTCATTCTAACTTCGAGGACGAACTTTTCTTTAAGGGGGGAGGCTTTAAGGCCCTCAAATTTTGTTCTTTTATTAGACGTTGTCATGCGATGTATTAGTTGCTTATGTATTTAGTTATGTGCATGTATATATATATGCATATGTATATATGTGTTTATTTTTGTACAATTTATATTAAATAATGTTGTATATATATATATATGTTTGTCAGTCATGTATATACTGTTTTATTTACATTGTACATATGGTGTTTAAATTATACATTACATTGTATGTATATGTGTATATAGTGTATGTATGTTTGGACATTTCTGTGTTCTGGACGAGATGCATGTAAACGTCAACATGCATGGATGTTTAGAGGAGAGTCGATGTCCAGATCGATGGACGCCAACTCCTAGTAAACGAAAACTATGTGGCCGTCTATTTCCCATAAATTATGCTGTTTCTGATCAGGAAATGGCTGCGTTTCCTTCGGCTCCTGTTTTGGAAACTGTCTTCCAACGGTAGGATTCCTACCTAAATGTGTATCCCGACTCCCTTAGCGTATAAAAACACCCCTCTTGGCCAGATTAGGTCCATTTTGGCTCTTGTCAAAACCCTAGAAAACCTATGTGAAAAATTGAACTTGGGAGACTTGGATCCAGCGTTGTGGTGCGTCTCCTGGCGATCTACATCGACCGGGAGAGACTTTGAACTTTGGTGAGGCTTCTCCGACTCCGGTGTGCAATCAGCATCAACACAGAAGCCGGTTCGGGAGGAGATTTGGGCGCTTCTTAGCTTGCCTGAGGAGAGCATCTTCGGCAAAATAATCCCATCTAGCAATTTTTCTGAGGCAAGTAACCTATGGATATCAACCATACTCATGTCAGCTTGGTCCTAGGAATTTTTCAGATTTTATTTCGTGTCCTAGAACCTCCATTCACCATGTCTTTGTGCGTTCAGTCTGCATTTCTCCAGATAGGAACTTAACGGCCAGCTTGCTGCCGTTAAGATCCCAAGTTGGCGGCAACATCCTGTGTCGTTAACCCATGTTGGCAGCAGCATCTGTGTCGCCAAGTTCTTCAAGTCTTCAGAAATGTGATTTTGATCTGTAACCTATGATTTCTGGATTTGTGGTAGTTTGTACATGCTATGAGAATTATGCTTAGTCGGGTATAGTCAATGGGTTATGCCATGAGGATGGATCGAATTTCTGTAAATTGAATTATTTATTAAAATTTCTGCGATCAAGCAATGAGCATGATATGATCAAGAAAAATTCTGAATAATTGGTTCCATTGCATGTTAGGATTTCATATTTTTTCCATGTTCATATTATGACAAATTTTATATTTTGACACTGTTAACCATGACTGTCGTACTGTGTACCATGTGTAAATGGAATTGTTGGTAAATATGACTGATAACTATTTTAATTGTTATAATTAGTTTACAAATCCGAAAATCTGTAAAATTGACTATCTGACATATTATCTGTTTAGAACCTGTGATAAAAATCTCGCACTGTTCTAATAATAGTAGGTACTGTTACTGATTTAATAAGAGAAAAAGACCATATTAAGCATGTCAAATTTGATTATGTATAATTCAGTAGATAGCAGCATGATTAGGATTGTATTATGATCTGATTAATACTATGAAATAGTAACATTAGGTTGGATAAACTGAAACTTATGTAGTTTCTGAAAAGTGTATGTAAATATATTAAAAGTGCATGTGAAAATGTGACAATGTGATAGAATGACAATGTGTAAATGTGACGTTAGTGACACTGCTACCATAGAGGGCTGTGGAACTGTACCGTAGTAAAGTCCCTACAGGAAGGTTCAATGTGTGTGATATCCTATTGGCATTAGGATGAAATTCTGGAGCTGGACAAGCACCACTGGTTAGGGTGGAGAGTGCTTCTCCTGGTTTTGCGCAGTTAACCAAGATCTATCATTGTGTTGCCTAGGTGATGAGTATGTGTAAGTGTATGTGTGTCCTTCTAGTGGTGGTTTGAACTATGTGTCACGGCAACTAAGTGTAAATTCTGAATATGTGTATATGATAATGTGAAATTGTGCAATGTGAAATATGAGCATGTGAAATTGTTAAGTAAATGTGTTATCATATGAATAAGTGTAAACCCATATGATTATGTTTAAATCAGGTCAAAACAGCAAGCAAAATGTGTGTATAATTGTGATAAATGCATAAGAAAATGATTAGAATTCATGCTAGGTATGCTATTTACCATATTCATAATTCCATGCTATAATTGTGTTAAATTGTGAAATGAATCAAATGAGACTTGGACTTTTGAATAATGTTAGTTACAAAGTGTAGAAGGCATGCTATAGGTTTTCATATTTAGTTGTTTAATTAATATGAAGCATGTACCATGTTTACCTTTAATTGCTTTGAAAACTTGCATGTGTAGGTGATATGTGTATGATTGTATTCTTAGATTGCTTGTTGGGTCTCTTTAGACTCATACTTGCTTCGACGTACAGGTGTGACAAGTGTCTCCACTTCTGAGGAGGAGTTAGTTAGGAGCGAATCCGAGAGGGAGGAATAGCTATTGTTGTGGAGATTTCTATATTGTACTTCAATTCCATTAGTCTGTAATCAATAAATGATGTATTTCATTTGGACAATGTAAATTATGTTGGAGTTGTAATAATGTGGGCATATGTAGTTCTTCTTATGCTATATGGACTATGAATGTAATGATGATGATGGAATAAGATTGAATATTTACTTGTTGCCGCGGTATTATTTCAATATTTGTGTACATCTCAATCTAATGTTTAGAGTTGGGTAAATGTCCCACTGTGATGGCGTTCTTTGTACCAACGTGGATTGGTATAATAGTACCAGTATAAGGAGGGTCGTTACACTTCTGCTACTGGATGAGTGGGAGCAGGAGGGGCAGGAGTTGACAATTGCACCCTCACAAGATCTGAAAGTTCTATTATTGATTGCTTCAGGCTACCCAACTCACTTCTCATTCCCCGGAGCACAGATTTCACTACAGCAATCTCCTTGGCTCCTGTGCTCTGACTGATGAATATAGATGATATGTCAGATTGGACAGAGCATAAGATTTCTCCATGTGCATTTAATCTGTCTAGCACAGGCTTCATGTTCACTTTAAGCTTCTTCTTCTTGTGGGATCTGGGGTGTGCCTTTCTGGTAAGCAATGGAATCTTCGTGGCCACACCCTTGCCTTTACTCCCTGAGCCGACAGCTGGCTCCAAATCCTCATCAGAAGTGCTCTCAACAATGCCTTCTTGGAATGGATCAACCGGGGCACTAGCAAGCTGGTCCCCCTGAATTTCATGCTCCCCCTGAGCTAGAGCATCCTCCATCTGAACATCTTCAATGTGGCATGGTGCCACAACTTCTGAAATAGCTACTGCAACATTGGCTTCAACAACAATATTTACAGTATGAGCAATAGGAATATCTTCCATAAGACTTTCTTCTGTGTGGCCGGGTGCCACACCTTCTGAACCAGCTACTTCGTGGCTAACATCCGCACTAGCAACTTCAACAGGAATATTGGAGATGCTTTCTAGGATGGTATCTTCCTGCTCCCCCGCAATGTGAGCAACAATCTCCAAGACTTCTTCAATTACAGATGTCATGACTGTTGAGGGGTCTCAACTCCAAATGGTTGCCCAATGGGCTCAATGTGCTCAAGAACAGTTTCTTTTATTCTTCTTGCACTTGCCACTAGTTCTTCTATTCTGACTGCTTCTTCCTCTTCTTGGACCACTGGAATATCTGGGACATCTCTAATAATTGCCTCTCCTTCTGCCATAGAGGTCTTGGTCCAAACACTTCCTACTAGAGAAAAATCACTTTTCTTCAGATTTCTGGACCGAATGGGCTGGCCCATCTTCTCCATCACCTCTCTCTTCAAATCAATATTAAAATGCTTAAATATTCCGGTCAGCAAGTGTGCATATGGAAGTGATACATTCAGCTTGTTCTTTATGTCCCATATCATATCTTCAGCAAATCTCATTCTCTCAATGATTACTTGAGCCATATTTATATCTTGATTTTGGATTGCCCAAAACATCATGTCAGAGTCGGCTTTAGGGCAAGTTGAGAAGGTGGCACTTCTTGGTACTAGAATCTAGCATACAATAAAGTGGAGGATCCTGTTGAATGCGTTCAGTTGGTTGATGTCTATTTTGCCATCTTTCAGTCTGTATTCTGTTCCGATGATGCCTAACCCCTTTGCATGAATATCCACACTGTCTACCCTACTACAACCAACTGTAGATACACCAAACAGACTCTCCAAAAGATCATAGGTGATATGGATAGGTGTACCTTTGACTGAGGAGATGAGGGACCCGTCTTCTTGTATCTTCAGGCATGTGTAGAATGCCTTGGCTAAGTCCGGGTAGCTAGCTTCAAAGACTGTGACCATTCTTGTCCATTTCATCCTTTCTATGGCTTCCACGATATTATGCATCCCATTCTTTTCCAAATCAGCAATATCTACTGCCTTGTTACCTCACACCTTGATCTTGACTGTTGCAAACCTTTCCTACTGCTCTTCTGTGAGGAAAGCGACGTTGTAACCACCTACGGAGCCGGAACTCCTAGAAGCAGCCATGGAATTGAGTAAGGAGAGTTTCTGAAGGATCGTGGGGAGGAATGGAACAGAAGCCCTCAAGAAATCTTGGCAGGAACAAAGCGTTCTTTCGAAATCACACAGAGAGGAGTCTGGAATCGATAGGGTTTTATCGCTTCAGGCAAGTCGAAAGAGGAGAGAGAGAGAGATGAAATCGATAAGGCATGAATTTCGGGCTTTAACGGCAAGACATAAATGCGCTTTGGAAACGACATAAAGGCGCTTTGGAAACGACAGAGCAATAAATGCAGATAACGACAAAAGAAGAGAGGATTACGCAAATAATAAAGATTCTTATTCTGAAATGTTATGGCAACTTTATGTGCAAGAAATAAGGAATTTACTTAACTTCCGACAGGAGGGATAAATATTATTATGCAATTTATTATTTCCGTTACGTAGAGACATATCTATTACAAATTGCACATGCCTAATTCCCTTCTAAGAAATGTAAATCTCTCTTCAGGTAAGACTTTTGTAAAGATGTCTGCCAACTGATTTAAAGTATCTATAAAAGAGATATTTATATTTCCATTAGCTACATGATCTCTGATGAAATGATATCTAACCTCTATATGTTTCGTCCTGCAATGTTGAACTGGATTCTTGGTGAGATTTATCGCACTAGTGTTGTCACACAGCAATGGGATGGTCTTGATGTGTAATCCATAGTCCTCAAGCTGTTGTTTTATCCATAACAGTTGAGTGCAATGGCTCCCAGCAGCTACTTACTCAGCTTCAGCTGTTGATAGTGCTACTGAATTTTGCTTCTTTGAAGACCATGAAATCAAGCATCCTACAAGAAATTGACAACTACCACTGATGCTTTTTCTATCTACCTTGCATCCAGCATAGTCAGCATCAGAATATCCAACTAAACTAATTTCACATGATTTTAGATACCATAGACCTAGATCATGAGTTTTAGCTAAATATCTAAAGATCCTTTTAACAGAAATTAATTGGGATTCCTTAGGATCAACATGATACCATGCACACATGCAAACACTAAATAGAATATCAGGTCTGCTAGCTGTCAAGTAAAGCAATGATCCTCTCATGCCTCTATAAAGTTTTTGATCAACTTTCTTACCTTCTTTATCACTGTCTAACCTGGTGGATGTACTCATTGGAGTGGATAGTGGTTTAGCATTATCGAATCCAAACTTCTTCAACAACTCTTTGGTGTATTTTGCTTGACAAATATATGTACCTTCTTTACCTTGCTTGATTTGTAGTCCAAGAAAGTAGTTGAGCTCTCCCATCATGTTCATTTCGACTCTCCCTGCATGAGCTTCTCAAAATACTTGCACAAAGATTCGTCAGTAGATCCGAATATGATATCATCTACATAAATTTGTACAAGTAGTATATTTTTGACTTTTTATTTAATGAACAGTGTGCTATCTACCTGTCCTCTGATAAAACCATGGTTTAACAAGAATACACTAAGTCTTTCATACCATGCTCTAGGTGCTTGCTTTAAATCATATAATGCTTTATGCAATTTAAAAACATGATTTGGAAAATCTACATCATCAAAACCAGGAGGTTGTTCTACATAAACTTCCTCCTTTATATACCATTTAAAAAGGTGGATTTTACATCTATTTGAAAAAGCTTTAAATCCAATGCAGATGCATAAGTAAGTAAGATTCGAATAGCCTCTGGTCTAGCCACTGGTGCATAGGTTTCATCGAAATCTATGTCTTCCTCTTGGGAATAGCCTTGAGCTACCAGTCTAGCTCTGTTTCTAGTGATAACACCAGCTTCATCCAACTTGTTCCTGAACACCCATTTGGTGCCAATCACAGGATGATCTGATGGTCTCAGAACAAGGGACCAAACTTGGTTTCTCTTGAACTGATTAAGTTCATCTTGCATTGCTAAAATCTAAGATTCATCAGATAGTGTTTCATTGACTGTCTTAGGCTCAATTTGAGATACAAAAGCTAAGTAATCACAAGGAATAACATTACCTCTTGTTCTTACCCCAACTGTTAGATCTCCAATGATGTTGTCCTTTGAGTGATCCTTCCTATATCTCCATTCCTTTAGAAGATCATCATGTATAATTTCCTTTTGTTGCAGTTCTTACAAGGGTGGGTCTTCATTATCCTTGATACATGTATCCTTCAGTTTCTTGGAGAGATTTTCTGCATTTTCATCATCACTATCGACTTCCTTTCTCAAGGAAAGGTTAGATTCATCAAAAATAACATGAACAGTCTATTCAATTAATAAACTTTGTTTATTAAAAACTCTATAACCTTTGGGTTTGAAAGCATACCCCATAAAGATTCATTCATCAGATTTGGAATCCAACTTACCTATGTCTCTCTTACCATTGTTATGAATATAGCATGGACATCCAAACATTCTGAAGTGACTGATCTTGGATTTTCTTTTTTTGTGCAGCTCATACACAGTCTTCTTCAGGATTGGCCTTATCATAACTCTATTTATGATATAACAAGCTGTGTTTATAGCCTCTGCCCAGAAATATCTTGAAAGGTTGTATTCTGATAGCATAGTTCTAGCCATATCCAACAAGGTTCTATTCTTCCTCTCAGCTACTTCATTCTGCTGAGGTGTCCTTGGTGCTGAGAAATTGTGCTCTATTCCTTGATCATCATAAAATTCTGCAAATTTGACATTTTGGAATTCTCCTCCATGATCTGAGCGAATGCTTATTATGCTGAACTTCTTATCCTTCTAAACTAACTTACTGAACTTCACAAAACTTTCGAAAGTATCATCTTTATGCTCTAAGAAAAATACCCATGTAAATTTCAAATAATCATCTACTATTATAAATCCAAAGTTCTTTCCTCCCAGGCTAGTAGTTCTCATTGGTCTAAACAAATCCATAAGAAGCAATTCCAGTGGTTTGGAGGTGGTTACCACTGTCTTTGATTTAAAGGAGGATTTTGCATGCTTCCCTTTTGCACATGGTTCACAAACACTTTCTATTCTTGAATTTATCTTGGGCAGACCTTCCACTAGATTATGCTTGATAAGCTTTCTAATTCCATCCAAGCTACAGTGACCTAATCCTCTGTGCCATAGTTCAGCATTTTGATCTTTATTTGCTGCTAGACAAAATCTTGGTCCTTTAATTCTTCTAGGTGCAGTACATACAAGTTCTTTTCTCTACTGGCTTCGAAGACAGTTGCACCATCCTTCATAATTAGACATTTAGACTCTTGTAACTTGATTTGGTGACCCTTGTCACACAGCTGGCTGATACTTATGAGGTTGTGCTTGAGTCCCTTGACACATAAAACATCTTCCATGAGGGTTCTGTCTTGACTTCCAATAGATCCATAACCGATTATTGAACCTTTTCCATTATCGCCATAGGTCACTGTTCCTTGTTCATCTTTGATGTACGAAAACAATCTTCTGTTTCCAGTCATGTGCCTTGAACATCCACTATCAAGGTACCACTTTGATGTTCTAAGAGTTCTCTGCAATAAATCACTAAGATTTATGTACCCAAGTTCTTTTGGGTCCTTGCTGGTTATTTTCCTCACTTTTTCTTTTAGGAATCAACTTTAAGTGTTTAGTTGTACAATTTATTTTGGTGTGTCCTAATTTGTTGCAATGACTGCAACATGATAGATTATTCACTGTTTTAATTGGTTTGTATTTAATGTTAGATTTATAGTCAACATTTTGTTCAGCTACAAACTTTGGTGTTGGATAAATTTTAGGATGAATGATTGTTTCTTCATTATCTAGTGGAATATATCCTAAACCATGCTTTTTCTTACCTGATCTTCTTGCTCCTTTTAATATTAGAGATGATTTTCCATTTGTAAATTTTCAATTGTATTCGTTAGATATTCATTATCTTTTGTTAGTGTGTCAACTTCTTTTTAAGTTTACTAATAGTTTCCTGGTTTTCCAAGTATGTTATCTGTTCATTTTTAATTTTTAGATCTTCACATAACAATTCATTTCTCCTTTTTAATTCATAGATTTGTTTTTCTAGTTGTTCAGTTTCAGATTTTAGATCTGAGTTGGTGATTTCCAAGCATGCATAATTTTTCTTAGTAGTTTTTAATAGCTTACATACATCTTTATACTTACTGTATAATTCATGAATGCGTCTTCTAGACTATCAGAATCAGATTTATTGCATGAAGTAAAAGATGAGTCAGAAGTTACCTTTTCATCAGTGTTTGCCATAAAGGCCAGGTTGGCCTTTTCTTCTTCTTCATCGCTGAAGCTTGACTCACTGTCTGAGTCACTCTCGTTGTTCCATGCAGTCGCCATGGCTTTCTTTTTGTATCTTTTGAACTTCTTTGAGTTGTCCTTCTTCTTGAACTCAGTCTTCTTCAGCTTTGGACACTCAGTCTTGATGTGTCCAGGCTTCTTGCATTCGTAGCATATGGGTTCTGACTTTTTAACATCCTTAACTTCAGGGTGCTTGAAGTCTCTCCCTTTCTTGAAGTACCTTCTCCCTGACTGATATTTTTTCTTGGCTAGAATATGTTGTAGTCTTCTAGAGAGAAAAGCTTCCTCATCTTCACTACTTTCATTTTTTTATTCTTCTTCCAAGCTGCCTTCTGTTACCTTTAGTGCGTTGCTATGCTTCTTCCTGCTAGAGGATTCTCCAAGTCTCTCCATATTTATATCATGGGCCATTAGTGACCCAATGAGTTTCTCAAGTGACATTTTTCTTAGATCATTGGCTTCTTCTATAGCTGTCACCTTTGGAGTCCATGAGGTTGGTAATGATCTCAGTATCTTTCTCACCATGTCTCTGATATCATAGGTCTTTCCAAGCCCAGCCAATCCATTTATGATGTCAGTGAATCGTCTATATATTTGTGTGATGGACTCTCCTGATTGCATCTGAAATCTTTCATATTGGGCTACCAAGATGTCTATTCTCGTTTCTTTTACCTTGTCAGTTCCTTCATATGTGAGTCTGAGCTTCTCCCACATTTCCATAACTGACTTGCATGCTGAGATCCTGTTGAACTCTTTCTTACTAAGAGCACAACACAGTATACTCTTTGCTTTGCTGTTAAGAGATATTTTCTTCTTGTCTTCATCTGTCCATTTGTCTTTTCCATTGGTTACTAAGAGATCTCCATCACTACAAGAATAACACAGTTTAGCTACGGAATTTAGCTACGGAAATCTTTGTAGCTAATCCGTAGCTAATTTGCTGCTGATTAGCGACGGATAACATGTCGTCGCAAAATTGATAAATTAGCTACAGATTTGCGATGGAAATACTCTGTCGCAAATCCATAGCTACTTAGCTACGACTCAGCTACTGAATCATTCCATAGCTAGATCCGTAGCTAATTAGCTACGGATCCGCTACGAAAACATTCCATAGCTAAAGTTGTAGCTAATTAACTACGGATCAACGACCAAATCATTCCATAGCTAAATCCATAAATGTATATGTATAAGTATATATGTAGTAGTGTAAGTATATGTGTGTAGTATATACAATGTATAAGTGTATACTTACAAATATATATACATATATATATATATATATATAGTTTATAAGTATACACATGTATGTATATATATTATGGATATATTATATATATATATATATATATATATATAAGTATGCATGTATATAATTATATAAATGTACATACATAATATATATTTATTTATGTATATGTAAGTATATATGTAGTAGTGTGAGTATATATTGCATAAATATATACAATGTATAAATATATACTTACAAGTATATCCATGTATGTATATATTTATATAAATGTACATTGAAGTATATATTATAAGTATACACACACACACACACATATATATATACACATGTGTAGAAGTATACACTTAATTAAATGTACATATAAGTACATAAGTATAAGCTTGTTAGTATTATGTATAAGTATAATAGTATAAAGTATTATATATTTATATTAATATGTTTATATATAATATATAAAAATATAGTATATACAAGTATAAAATACTTATACACATATTCATAATATGTATAGGTATAGAATTATACATATATATATAATAGTGTAAGTATATTTATAAGTATATACTTATATACATGTATGTGTAAGTACATAAATATATATATATGTATAGAAGTATATGCTTATTTGAATGTGCATACAGTAAGTATATGCTTATTAGTACTATGTATAAGTATAATAGTATACAAGTATGAAGTACTAATTTATACTAGTATTTTGATATATAACAATAATAAATATATATATATATGTATATGTATAAATTTATAAGTAGATAAATATGTATATATATGTAATACATACTTATGTATACTTATATAGTTACACATACTTATATATTAGAATGCTATATATGTTATGTATATTTAAATATATATATATATATATGTAATCTTTACTTTTTATATTTATAAATTAATATTAGTTAAATAAATATTAGCCATTAAAATTTTCTTTTACTAATGCAATTTTCAAATTTTAATATAATTAATATATATTATAAATAAATACAAAAAACTTGCTCCGCCCCCTTCCTCTTTCGCCTTTCCCCTTTTCTTTGGGGTTTTGTCTGCGCGGGAGGTTTTGCGCTTCACATTTCCTTGGGTTTCGCCGGCTTCGCGCACGGAGAGGCGCGGAGGTTCTGGGATTTCGCCTGCGTTTCCCTTTTCTGTTGAGTGTTTCGCCGGTTTCGCTTGCGGGGAGGAGGCGAGGAGGAGCTTTCGCCTGCGCGGAGGACGTTGGGGTTTCGCCTGGGCGGAGGACGCCGCGAAGGACTTCGTCGCACGGTGAAGTCCAGAGGGGCGTCGTCGGGCACCTCCGCCTTCAGGTATGTGGCCCCGCTTGTCCCCTTCCTTTCTTTCGATGCGTGGGCGCTCTGTCGAGGGCATGGTAGAAAGGGGGTATCGTAAGTATCTTGTCAGTACCGAAAGGGTAGGAGCCTGTCGCCCATCAAACTCCTCAAAGGGGCCACATGGTTTGTCAGATCCTACAAATCCACCTCCCTTCATCTCCCTTTCCTTCTTCACTTTCTCTGTCAAGCCTGCTCTCGCCTTCAACTCCTGCCTCAACCCCGGCCCTTTGAGGAGTTGAACGTAAGGTAGGAGGTCCCTTGCAAGATTTAATGAAGATGAGCAACTAGGAAAAAAACTTTACTTGTAGTCCTCTGGTTCTCTTAAGGGACTCTCCCACATAACACATCGCGTTGAGAAAGTAGTTCTGTCATCAATAAGATGCACTAATCCCTCCATAATGACATGTAAAAGAGAACTTTCATGAGGGTAAGGATATTGCTGTCTGAAAAATAGAGGAATGGATTACCGACAGCAAAATCTTCTTGGATAATCTTCCATAGTTTGCAAATTGTATTTCTTTTGAACGCATTGGAATTAATTTTGGAATAGCATAGTCAAACTTTAGGACATCATGATAAATCAGCGAAATAGCCCTTAGGTAAGAGATTGTTGAGGACTTTAGTACGCCACCGACATTTAAAGATGATTTCAATGGCTAAGAGTCGGTGCATATTTCAAAATAGGCCAAGGACCCCCCCCCCCCCCCCCCCCCCCCAAACAACAGGGAATTGCAGATGGTTTCTGGTAATGGACAAGTATGCTACTGTAATCCTGACATGGACAAAATAACGCCTCACTCTGAAGTTCCTCCACTTTGCGCCCACTTTCGCCATCCAAAGTGGATTCTATCAGCCAATTCTGATTTGGGAATGATGGCAAGTAGCTTTGGGTTAAAATATGGGTCAGGTTTAGAGCTCCATCACAGTGTGTGCATGATGAAGAGGGGGGTCAAAGAAGGGCCCTTTGCAATTAAGAGTGCTCAATAATTCATGGCGGAAGTTTTACATTCCATTCACAGCCAAAAGTTATGAGGATAAATTAATTAATGTCATTTGTTTGTAACTGTATGGTTATCCTTATAATGAAAATACTTTAATAACTCACTACTTATGATACGAAACGGATAAATTATGAACCATGGCTGGAATAATATGGGATAGTAGTAGGCAACATATTTTCAACTTCACTCTAGTTTAGCACATGACATCGCCATCTCTGAAGAAACTATATACATTTTTATGGTACAAAAGCATTAATATATTCAAAGTAAAGATGCTGAAATGATGTGTATGGTTTGGCAAATATTCCCATGGGATTGCTCACGCTATTCAAACTTTGGGATGGGCATCTTTCGTTACCCTTATTAATTACGAAAATAAATTCACAACTCATAAATTACCTCAAGTTTAAGAGGCATATATATATAAGCAAAAAAAAATTAAAAAGTTTTTTACATTATAGGATCAAACTCGATTCACATATAAGGGATCTTCGGGCAGACCAAATCCCTCTCAAGTATTAAACCTCCTTTCTGTTCAGGCGGATTCCATCATTCTCAAGAATCTAGGGTGCCTAATGCTCATGGTGACCTGATCATGAGTTCTCCGTCAAAGATTAATCCAACTTTCTTCACCAATGAAGCACGTTTCTGAATCATCTGTAACATAATAAATATATCTTCGTTGGTCCTCGTTGATGGAGACAACTTTTTCTACCATAAAAATTGCTTTTGTGGATTTCTGTATGAAGCAATAACAAGTTTAGAATGCCCCACATTTCTTCTAAGAATTTTGATTCAAGTGTATATATGGACTTTGAAATATGTAAATTACTGATTCGTTGTTGCATCTACTGGAGAAGCCTCTTTGTCTGGCAAGTGGTAGTGACAGGATTAATATCCCTTCGTCAGAAGATGTAGTATGTTTTTATTTTGTTAGTGTTCTTCAATTTTTGCTATCAGATGACAATGTGGTATGCTCACTACCCAATTAGTCTTTTTTTTTAGTTTTTGATGTCAGAAGATGTAGTATGTTATCATTTTGTTAGTGTTCTTCAATTTTTGCTATCAGATGACGATGTGGTATGTTTTTATTTATTAGCATTTTATGTTTTTGGCTGTCAAATGATGATGTGGTATATTCTTGTTTGTTGGTGTCAAATTTTGTGTCATGAATTGGTATTAGTAAACCAGTTACCTATGTTTAGATGCTCATTCATATGATGCCTTCTTGTACGTTGCTTCTTTTTATACAATCAACTATTTTTTATGTAATCAATTTCTTTTTGTGTAATCAACTTCTTTTAGCACTTTACTTTGTCTTAAATCAACAATTGAATTATGCAACAGAATATGGTTCGTGGACGTCGAGGTAGTCGAGGCATCTTAGGTACCAGGACAGGTACATGTATATGTTGTCTACTATATATTAACTTCTAAGTTAATTTAATATAACAAGTGATTTTAACCATTTTCTCTGCAGGGTCTCAGACTATTGGTCGAGGCAGTATAGGTAGAGGGACAGGTAGAAATATATGTTGTATACTTCTTCATTAATATAATGTAATAAACAATTGTAATTTTATTTATCGACAATTATAGGATCTCAGTCTGATAATCAACCTCCACCACCACTTCCGCCTTCAACACAACCTTCACCTTCACCTTCTCCTATGTCTCCGGCTACAGTTGTGCCTTCAGGTAAACATTTTAATTTTATTTATTGTATTTATCAATGTGTAATAAAATCACTTGCAGGATCCCAATCAGAGTCTCTACCTTCGCCTTCGCCTTCGCCTCCATTTGTGCCTTCAGGTATGTATTTTAATTTTATTCATTTCAATTATAGATGTATAATCAAATCACTTGCAGGTGCCCAGCCTTTGCCTTCGCCTCCAGCACAACCTTCATCTTCGCCTCTAGTTGTGCCTTCAGGTATATTAATTAACTATATTTGTTGCAGATATACAGATCTAATCATATCATTTGCAGGATCCCATCCCCCCGTAGTCGACCATCGTGACGGTGGTCCCTCAGAGACTAATGGTAGACGGTTGATTGCACTTATCTACAGTGATGGTAGACCGTAAGTATTTAGTTTAATTTATTCATTTCTATCTCATATATGTATTTGATTATTTTTTTTATCAAAATGAAAATTTTCTATTATGTAGGATGAAGTTTGAGCCACAAGACGTGACTCGAAGCATTACAAAGGCATTACTTCAGTATCTCCCCGGGCCAATTGCACAATGGAAGGAGTACCCAAGGGAGGTCTTGGACAACTTATTCCAGACATTTTTGGTAGAGTCTATTATGTGAAGTTATTATCATGTACTTTACTACTTTTTTTGAAAGACATGATCTTTTGTAACATAACTTTGTTCAATTGTATACAGACTTCTCACCATTTTGCGACTGAGAGGGAGGTGGCAGATGCAAGAACTACATGGAACAAAATTGCTGCCAATCGGTTCACCGATTATCTTAATAAGCAAAAGGCAGCAGCAAAGAAAGCATCTGGAAATTTTGATGATCCCCTAATGTGGAAAGGTCGCGGCCCACCCGCTATCAGGAGAGATTACTGGGACGCCATGTATGACAAGTGGGCGACGGAGGACTTTCGACATCGCTCCAGGATTGCTACAGAAAATCGGACTAAAATGCCTGAAGCGACTTTGCATACCAGTGGCTCTATAAGTTTTGGGAGACAAAAAGGAAAATGGTAAAGCCTCATATGTTTAATCTTTATTATATTTATACTGTTTAAACTAATATTCTTGTTATATTTAAATTTGTAGGAGAAAGAGAAAGGCGGCCCTGTGTCTTACAAGGAGTTATTTGAGCACACACATCAAAAGAAAAATACAGGTGATTTTGTTTTAGAAAAAGCGAAAGAGGTGATGGTATGTATTTATTTTCTACAGCTTATATATTGAACATTCTTCAATGTCTATGTATATTTAGATTATTAATTAATTAAAATTTTAATATTTTGTAGGAGACGTATGCAGAACAGGTGGTAGATAGACATGGCGGTGACTCTACTCAACATCCTGAGTTTGATGCCATGGCTTGGTTGGCCGCAACTGGCCAACCTAAGAAAGGTCGAGTATTTGGATTTGGGAGCGGTTTAGATGCCGGTCGAGTTATCAATTCCTCTCAGGACTCACATGGCTCCACTATTGCGACGACTCCACCTCATAGTAGTACACTACCCAACGACCAAATTCGTGAGGTCGTTTTTGATGCATTAAATAATTGGTTAACACAGACGCTAGTCCCCACTTTACAAACTATGGGTGTTAGTCTTAGATCGCCTGCTAGTGTGGCTTCTTCTGGTGCTAGTCATGTATGTATATATTTAAATTTTTTTCATCTTATTATGATTACTTACATGTTTGTGTAATAACTATTGTTTCTATTTTTTGTTTACAGGTCCCTCCTATTCGTGATCCTACTATTGAAGCTCATCAGGTTGAGAGGGTCGAGGGAGACGATGATGAGGATGAGGATCCTCGTATTCAGGATGACTAGGAGCATGTTTTCATTGTCTTTTTATAATTTAGAAAACAATCTTACTTTTGTTGTGAATTTTCTAATGAGACATTAAATGTAAGTGTGGATTTATGTTTTTATTTGTGTGATATGTTTGTGTGTAGATGTATGATTCCATTGATTGAATGAGCAGGTTTACAGATACTATTGAATGAATGAATGAGTAGGTTTACAGGTATTATTGAATGAATGAATGAATGAGCAGGTTTACAAGTACTAGTACAAATTTGTGAGAAAACCATTTTTAAAAGTAATTTTTTTTTTTCTTGTGATTTGGTTTAGCTACGGATTTGCTAAGGAATTTGTTGTAGCTAATCCGTAGCTAATTAGCTACGGCTTAGCTACAACATATTCCGTTGACTAGTTGTAATAGTTTTGCAGCTAATCCGTAGCTAATTAGCTACGGATTAACTATAGCTAAATCAACATTTAATCTGCTAACTTTAACTACGGATTAACTATGGAATTATCCATAGCTAATCTGTAGCTAATTAACGACAAATTAGCTAAAGCAATAGCTGTAGCTAATCTGTAGCTAATTTGCTACGGATTAGCTAGCGAACTTGGCTGTAGCGAATTAGCGGCCAGAAATTAGCTACGGACCCAGTCTATAGCTATTCCGTAGCTAATCCGTAGCTAAAACGGTTAACTACAGATTAGCTACGGAATAGCTACGATTTGTGTCCGTAGCTAATCTACAATATTCTTGTAGTGCATCTTCAATGATTGACCATAACTGGAAATCGAGACCTTGAATAAAGAACTCCATTCGAGTCTTCCAGTAGTTGTAATCTTCTCCGTTGAATAAAGGAGGTCTGTTGACGGACTGACCTTCAGCATATCCTTGAGCTGCCATTTATCTTTGCTCTTCAGACCGCGAGATCTTCTTTCTTGAAGAGACTTGGCTCTGATACCACTTGTTGCCCAGATAGAAAGCTGAGGAGGGGTGAATGGATTACTAAACATTTTTTTTTAATTAAAACCTGTCAATAAAAACACTTAACAGAGAAACACTAAGATCGATAGTTAGTGTTAGTGGGAGTGAAGACAAACAAACAAACACACAAACAACATGAGATTTTTATCCTGGTTCGGACCTCCTATCCCAAGGAGTCCTACGTCCAATCCCCAAGCAACAACTTGGGATTTCACTAACCAAGGGTACTGTCCCCCTTAAGGACTCTTACACATCTAGCAGCAGCTGGCCTTCTCTTCTAACCCCGAAGAGGTATAAACCAACACCTGATGCAACAGGTCTTCCTTCTTCAATGAAGGGAATAACAACCACCTGTTTCCTACAAGTCTTCTCTTTACAACTGAAGAGGATCACACTAAGAATGTGAGTAAAAAGGCGAATGGCCCCTAGACCAAGCTTATAGGAATTCGCTTGATTTGAGGCAATGTCTGAGAGACAATGATTTGCAATAAGAAAATCTCTCAGAACAACAAGAGCTCGCAAAAGACTAAGCAAGTGAAGGCTGAGAGCAAGAGCTGAAAGTTGGTGACTGAAGCGAGTAAGCTCTTATTTCTGATGCTTGCCAGATATTCGTGGATGTGTCTATCTCTCAGTGTATGTGAATGTTTGTGTATCTTCATGGAGTCATCAATCTTCTATTTATCTTCTGCAAATTATTTTGACTGTTCTAGTAGTCGTTCAGATGCTCGTTGTCTCACGTCTTCATGCTCGTTAGAGAGACTAGTCGCAGGCATGTAGAGGTGAGCCTGCAACTATAAGTGCTTGGATTGGTCCTTGCATCCTCAAGAAAGATTTTCTGAATCTTTTATCCTTTCGACAGGTTGACAGATCCATCTTTGATGTGCTTTACTACAAAAGACCTGCATGCATTAAACACGGATACCTAGACAACTCCTTTTTGTCTACGTTGTCAGTTAACCCTGGTAGTCGTACAGTATAATGATATGCTTAAACTAGAAAGGTTATCCTAACATCACACTAATAAAGACTCTATGTGATGCATCAAGTAAGCAAGAAGATTTCGTGTGGAATGATCAAGATCTTAGTATGCATGGGAAGACTTGAACTCCACAGAGTTTTGAAAATATGTTTGAATAGAATTGTTATTATCAGCTTATTTGAGAAGATAATAATGAAATGCATGATAATTCATTCAAACCATAATCGTTGTGAAGAGTGTTGTTGTATACGTGAAATCGATTTCATAATCATAATCCATACATAAATGAAATTTTATGTTGATGTGAATAATGAAATTGTTGTCCAAGCAAATCATTATTTAAGTAGAAGCAAATCGTTGTTTGAGCAAATCGTTTCTTGACTAAAAGTAAATTGTTGTTCAAGTAAAAGCAAATCGTTGTTTGCTATCAAATCGTTGTTTGCTATCAAATTGTTGTTTGCTATCAAATCGTTGTTTAAGTTAAGGTGAATCGTTGTTTCGACCAAATCGATGTTGAAGTGATAGCGAATCGTTACAGCGATGAAATCGTTGTGTAACTTACCGAATCGTTATAGCGATCAAATCGTTGTTTTAACTAATCGAATCGTTACAACAATCAAATTGTTGTTTTAACTTATCGAATCATTACAGCAATCAAATCGTTGTTTAACTTATAGAATCGTTACATCAATCAAATCGTTGTGTAACTTACCGAATCGTTATAGCGATCAAATCGTTGTTTTAACTTATCGAATCGTTACAGCGATCAAATCGTTGTTTAACTTATCGAATCGTTACATCGATCAAATCGTTGTGTAACTTACCGAATCGTTATAGCGATCAAATCATTGTTTTAACTTATCGAATCGTTACAGCGATCAAACTTATCAAATCGTTGTTTAAGTGACTTGTGAAATCGACAAAGCAACCGAATCGTTATTTCACTTATAAAACCGATGTTCTATCAAGAAAATTGATTTGTACTTAGAATGAATGCATTGAACTGTAAATAACAGTGTGTGAGGATAACTTACAGATTTTGCTTGACTAATTTCCTGTGGATGGACTTCAGAAAAGATTGTTAGAAAATATTTGTTAAGGTTTTGTTAATCACCAAAAATTGCATATAATAAATAAAATTATATGGGAATGGACTGATCATCATTTTGTTCTGAAAATACAAAATAGAATAGAAGGAAGAAATCTTCTCTTCAGCTCTGGATCTGATCTTCACGATCTTAGATGCAATCTCCTTCTTTTTTGTTGTAGCCTCTGCTTGATCTGCCTTCTGGCTTCTTCTCCTTCTCTTTCTTCTTCTTCTTCTCTTCAGCTCTGCTCCTTTTCTCCTGGCAGTGCTCTCTTGACTCTTTCTGGGCTCTCACTTTTAGGGTACTTCCCTTCTTCTGGCCGCACCTCTTGGATGCCTTTGTCACAAAGGACAAGGCCATATTTATATCCCTTATCATGTGACCTAGGACTTGGGAATGCGTGAGTACTAACTACCCCAAGTAAGACACATGCCAGTCACATGATATCTTACACATATAGCATCTTTACATATTCAGGAGAAAAAGACAATCGATGTTAAGTTGATTAATAAAGCAATCTATGTTATGACAATATATTTTAAACATGAGGTAACCAATGTTTAAGTGATTAGCAATCCATGTTATGATAGTCCATCTTAATCATGAGGTAATTGATGTTTAAGTGATTAGCAATCCATGTTATGACAGTCCATCTTAAACATAAGGTAATATATGTTTAAGTGATTGGCAATCCATGTTATGACAATCGATCTTAAACATGAGGTAGTCGATGTTTAAGTGATTGGCAATCCATATTATGACAATCCATCTTAAGCATAAGGTAATCGATGTCTAACATGAACTAACATGAAGCAATCGATATCTAGACTTCGACTTTCAGAGAGTCGACTTAGAACTTCGACTGTCCTTGAGTCAGACTCTGACTATTCAAAAGTCGATTGTCCAGACTTCGACTGTCATAGAGTCGACTCAAGACTCCGACTTTCATAGAGTCGATTGTCCAGACTTCGATTGTCCAAGACTTGGACAAAATGTGAACATCCAAAGTTCTGTCTAGCATGATCCAGTCTGTCTATGATATGCAACCAATTATCAGAGGATATGCAACATGAAAGCACGTAGGTTCATCACAAGACAATGATATTATAATAAGAACAATGTGAATAGTGAGTGTGTCATCATCAAAACAAATCAGAACAATCATCATCAAAGCAAGGAAAGTATGTAGGTTAATCACAGGACAATGATATTATAATAACAACAATGTGAATAGCGAGTATGTCATCATCGAAACAATGTGAATAGCGAGTATGTCATCATCAAAACAAATCAGAACAATCATCATCAAGATAAGGATTATGGTTATTCACATAACCATAACTCAGCATTCTCCCCCTTTTTGATGATGACAAAACATTCTGAACAATCTCAATCAATTGAAATTTCTCCCCCTTCTTGACAACAACAAAAAGACAATCTCTCTCCCTTAATCAAGGACAAGTATAGTCACTCTCATGGCAAAATCACTCTCCCCCTGTGATGGTAGCAATGGTGTAAATGGAAAGATGAGAGCACACATGTGTGATACCAAAGAGCAACAATAGGTGGAGATCAAAGTATGGGTGACATGAAAGAAAGGAAAGGAAATGAGAGATGAATGTATAAAAAATGATCAGAATCAATGAGATCTTAGATATTAAAATATGAGAGAGAAATTATTGTGTCTTGTGATTGTGCAACAAAGTTTAATAATAGAGACACGTTCAGTCATAGTATATGTCAAGGTTTTAATAACCTGAATACATTTAAAAAGATGAAGAAAATGTGGTGAAAGTGACCTATATGAGTTGATAATAGTGTTTATCACATGAGTTTAGTAGCAAAACATTTAACACAATGTAGAATAATAACTCTAAACTTAATTATCATGAACTTCATCTAGGTCAATGCACATGCTGTTCTTTTTATACTTTGAATTTTGCTTTCTATCATTTTTGTGTGAGAGAATACAATAATAAATTGGTTAAATCACATCTTTCAGTGCAAGAGGTCACATTTACTCAATGCAATACCCCCTGATTACTTAGTGGTGTAACCTTCATTATCTTATACAGAGTTGAAAATATTTGTTTATCACCTTTTGACGTGAACCAAACACTTGGTTAGGTGAAATGAGCTTGGTTACTTAGTGATGAAATGAAGTTTTCATTGCTATGTTTATATTTCTCCATCTTTCTTTAATTTTGTTTTCAAATTTTGTAGGAATAGATACTCATTGATTAGAATAGGCATGATTATGAGTGTAGAAAGATTATTCTTAATAGTGTTAAAGATAAAGCTTCAAAACATACACATGTTAAACACTAGAGCTACTCATGTGCCTACAAGTGTTTTGCATCTCAGTTTAAATGAGTTCAGTATTAAAAATTGACATAAACTTGTTATTACATTGTATCTTTAAAACTAAACTGAGTGCACAATTATTTTAGTCTTTATGTTTGATATCTCTCATATAGAAATATCATAAACACTTATTTACAAGACTTGAATAAAAGGTATGGCATATCAAGGAGATAGAATCAGGAGATGAATGGAAATCGATTTTCAAGCATGAGTTTGAGTGGATGTTATTATGATGGTTTAAGAAAGAATCAACTCCCCCTGAATTTGTGAATTTTCAAAAATTAGATGAATATGTGTCGACGCAAGATGCTTAGTGTGTCAACACAAGATCAAGAAAAACTCAATCAAGAATAGCTGGTGTCGACACAAGTCCAAAAGAGTGTCGACCTGGTTATGAACAAAAACAGCTGGTGTCAACACAAGTTCAATTGTGTGTTGACATACTTATGATCAGAAACAACTGGTGTTGACACATGTTCAAATTTCTGTCGACACAAGAGCATCAAAACTCAACTAGAAAGTAGTAGTGAACAACTAGTGTTGACACATGTCCAAAAGTGTGTCGACCTAGTTTTGATCGAAGTCAATTTTTCTTAGTTTTTCAAATTCCAACAAGTTTTGACTTTTATTAAGCAACATTTTCAAAGACATTTTACCCTTTTCAAATTTACTCCCCCTTAGCATGTGCATGATATGAAAAAATTTGTAAGCACTTTAAACATGATTATGCACAGAATCACGGGCATAGTTATGCAATCATGATTACACAACATGATTCCAATTGCTAAGACAAATTATTTTTGGGGGCAATACCAAAACACATTTTTCATTGTTTAGATAAAATTATAAAAAGTTATTTCAACTCAAGTAATTCAATTCTGAAATGATATGAGATTTTACCTAAACAATCTTCATTTTTTTTCAAAGATTTTACATATGTTCTCCAATCATTTCTTGCCTTGCACAGCCAATGTCTTGAATCCATTTACAATGTATGGATGCAAGATTCATTAGCTTGCTGATCAAGCTGGCTTTGGGACCCATACATGTTTGGGTCCTGCAATGAAATCAATGTTACAATGTAACAATGATTTCTGAATCCAAAATAATTTTATTTTTAGTATAGATGTATTTACATTATTGATGGAACTATGAGCAACATTAGTTCCAGAACTTTTCTTAGTCTTGTTCAATGCATCTATGTTTTAATGAAATTTTCTATTTTTGGATTTTTTATATGGAAGGCATAAGACTTATTTTGTACAACAGTTCTATTTTTATGTACATGGAATTTCTGAGTATTTTCAGCATGAACATGGTTTTTATTCCTATGTACATGAGCATGTGTATGAACATAGGACTTGGGAGCATGCACAAAATTAACATTTCTATGCCAATAGTCCCTAGAAATGTGACCATGTTTATGACATGTGAAGCATTTGACTGGTTTGACATGTTTATAGAAATTTTCATTTCTAAGCCAACAATATTTGACAAGATGACCAGGTTTATTGCAATTAAGGCAAATAAGAGAATTTCTTACTTAATACTTACCTTGGCGTGGATGTTTATGTTGGAAGCCTCTTTTTCTTTGTGGAGCAACACTTAATATTGATGGATGAGGCTTTACCTTTTGATAGCTCCTAGCATGATGCGGAGTTAGAGCTTGCTTTGGAGCTTTTCTTGTTTGTGGAGAAGATGTCGGAATCATGTGCAAAGTCTTTTGTTTTCCTATTTCAATTTTCTTGTTTTTCATAGAGGCAGGATTCTTCATGATAAGAGTACTTTTCTGAACAAGAACTTTCATTGGTTTTTCATTAGGGATAGAGAAGTTCTTGATACCAACAACTTTAAAAAATATTATTTTATTTTATTTCATTTTCTTTATTTTTCACAAAAGTAAGACTTGTGTTTGCAGTAGTCTTGAGTTCATTTTGAAGCTTTTGTTTTTCAGCTTTTAATGCAACAACTTCTTTTTCTAAAATATGAAGTTTGTTTAGCATGACATCCAAACAATTTTTCATCATATTCTTTTCATTTTCAAATTGAGCAATTTGTTTTTCCAAATCAGCAATTTTATTCTTTAAATTGTTGCAATTAGTGTTTAATGGTCTGTCATGCAATATGCATTCAATCTTCTTTTTCAGATGACGCTTTTCTTCAACAAGTTGTTTGCATTTGTCATTGAGTTTAGAATCTTGAGCCATATTAGTAACTTGATCTTTCAATTAATCTTTCTTTTGAGCAAGTTTTTCAATCTATTTCTCTAAGTTTCCTTACTCATTTTTCAATGTAAAGATTTCATTTTCCAATAACTTATGATCCTCATTAAGCACATCAATTTCAATTTGATTCTCTTTATTTTCAGACTTCAATTTTTCATTTCCTTCTTGACATTTTTTTAAAATCTTTATTTCTAGTGAGCAACTTTTCATTAAAATTTTGTACCTACTCACAAAATTCAACCAAATCACCATAAGACATGCCTTCATCTAAATCAGAATCAGAATTTGATTTCATGAATGGGTTTGGAATTGATTTACTGGACCTTGTAGACCTATTTGATTTATTGGATTCCGAAGAAGATGAAGGATGCTCTGAGCTCATTGAATGTGATGTGAAAGCTAACAACTTTTGGACTGATAATTTTCTTGAATCATTGGAGCTTTCCTTGACCATCAAGCATCTATCATAATTTTTCTTTTCCTTCCTTCCAGACTTCATTAAAGAATTCTGCAGTTTAGAATATGACATTAAGCTTGGGAATTTCTCTGAAATTATAGTAGGAAATTCATGCAAGTTAAAGAAATTTGCCATTACACCATATCAACTCAAAAGACTATTAGATCTAAACATAGTGCATCAGTGTAACGGAAAATTAGATCTAATAATCAGAGTGGTTAACCTGCTCTAATACCAATTGTAGGATTAAATATTCGGTGATGGCAGAATCTAGAAGGGGGAGTTGAATAGATTTGCAGTGGAAACTTAAGTAATTAAAAATTACCTCAATTAAAAAGATCTATCCTATCAGAACTCCACAAATATGATCCTCTTATGAGAGTGAGGTGTGTGAGTTGAGATCAAGTGTGTATGCAGAAACTCCTATGCAAACATCTATGCGAATAACATCACAATCACATAAGCAAACCACAATGCACAGGAGATTTTTTAGGTTGTTTTGAAATCACCTCCAGTGACTCCTACGTCCACTCCTCACACAGTGAAGCCCTACTACTCAAAAACCCAAGTACAATGAGCACGATGGCTGACACACACACATCAGAGCACGACAGCTCCAATAGACCTTTGAGCACGATGACTCAAAGTACAACCAAGAGATAGGCACGACGACCTACTCCAAAACCCACTTGTGAGTACGACGACTGACAAGAACTTGAGCATAACGACTAAAAACCTCTAAGCACGATCGCTTAGAAAACCAGAGCATGACGGCTCCAAAACCTGAGCATACAGTGCTCAAACTCTTTGGACCACGACGGATCCAAGTTCTGCTAGAACAAGCCCAATTAGGGAGTAGATCCTCTAGCACGATCTATCCCAGTACGATTGTGAAGATAAAATCGAAACAATCAAGCAATCTGTGTAGAACGCTTACACAGATCACACACTATCAAATTTGTTCTCAAAATACAAAAATAGAAAGAAGGAAGAAATCTTCTCTTCAACTCTAGATCTGATCTTCACGATCTCAGATCAAATCTCCTTCTTTTTGTTGCAGCCTCTGCTTGATCAGCCATCTGGCTTCTTCTCCTTCTCCTTCTTCTTCTTCTTCTCTTTAGCTCGGCTCCTTTTCTCCTGGCGACACTCTCTTGCCTCTTTTTGGGCTCTCACTTTTAGGGTACTTCCCTTTTTCTTGCCGCACCTGCTGGATGCCTTTGTCACTAAGGACAAGGACATATTTATAGCCTTTATCATGTGACCTAGGACTTGGGAATGCGTGAGTACCAAGTACCCCAAGTAAGACACGTGTCAGTCACATGACATCTTGCACAGTTAGCATCTTTAAGTATTCAGGATAAAAAGACAATCGATCTTAAGTTGATTAATAAAACAATCTATGTTATGACAATCTATCTTAAACATGAGGTAACCGATGTTTAAGTGATTGGCAATCCATGTTATTGATGATCAACCTATCTCCATATATATATATTTATGTATTATATATTTTTTTGTGATCAACAAAACCTTGGAAATAGTTTACTAACACAATTTTTTGAAGCTTGTCAACAAGTATCAAATAAAACAAATTCAGTTAGTTATTTACACTCATTTATATTAGAAGTCAATTGCATATGATTTTCCTAAGTCTACATTGACTACTGTTGTAAGCTCACAACGATTACTGTTTTAACATCACATCGATTATGTTAAACATTGATTTCACTTGAACAATGACTACATTTTAAACATCGATTATAGTTCAACACCGATTTCATTTAAACATCAATTTCACTTAAACTTCGATTACAGTTCAACACCGATTTCATTTAATCATCGACTTCACTTAAACATCGATTAAAACTCAACATCGATTTCATTTAAACATCGATTATGGTTCAACATAGATTTCTCTTAGAACATCGATTTCATTTAAACATCGATTATAGCTAAACATCGGTTTCACTCCAACATCGATTATGCTCCAACATCAATTACATTTCTACATAGATTACGTTCACATCGATTCCATTCTAACAACGATTACACTCACATCGACTTCAATTGAACATCAGTTGTGTTGGACATTGACTGTCATTATACATAGACGGTCTCTAAACATCAGCTTTCCTTCAACAACAATTATGTTTTTAATAGTTAATGGATAATATTGATAATGATTTTTATAATTATTCTAGTTTCAAAAAAAGATAGTCTTGATTATATTTTGTGACGGTCCTCAACGTTCAGGCCCATTAACCTTATAACGTGCCCGACACGACTCCGTCTCCCGCGAACGAGCTGTAGCCTCGCAAGGGATATCAACACACACATGTCCGTGAAAATATAAAAGAACACACTGAACATATAAGAGATACCATATCTTACACATGTTCACATGAATATACATATTCAGTTCTAAACTAAAGTCATAGTACATGTACAACTGCCTGGGACAAACACCCAAGGCACAACAATTAGAAAATTACTCTGCTGGTGGCGTAGGCCCAATTCCACTATGGTGCGGTCCCAAACTAGAAGAGGGACGGGAACCCTTCTGCTCTCCTTCACCTGGAAGAAGAAGGGGTGAGCCTCACAAGTCACTGGTTCAGTAGGGTAACTCCCCAAAAGGCGAGAGAACAATGAACAACAAGTAAAGTAGCAAAGCTAATAAGTAATTAAAATATATAACCACCTATGTATGATACTATAGATGTAATAAATAAACGACAAATCATGTACATGTGTACAAGCTAAAGAAGGGCACGCCGTACACGAGTCACGAGAAGTGGTTCGCAACACCAGCCATAGACTCGGACAAACAACACAAGTCTACCTCTCAGCCTCACAGCCACAGACGAAAGGTCCAGCTACCACTCCACCTGAACAAGGTTAAGAACTGTGGAGACAAACCAACACCACTCCTGCAGACCACATAGCTGCAGGCCCAAGCCTGACACCTTTAGGGACTCTGGCCCGAGATCCCTAAAGTAAGGCACTGGAAATAGGACTACCTGGGGACTAGTATGTCTACCGGTGTTCGTCCCCCAACTACGAGCGTGCTACAAGCGACCGCGCACCCACAAACACTAGTCGCTACACCCTGCTATCTTTCCCTCAGCCGGACGTACAACTCAAACTCAGGAGTGAGGGTGTCCAAGAAGATGACAAAACCTTGACGGTACTCACCGTACCGAGACAAAACCCGAGCACCCGGTGCCTGGGTAACTGACTGGAGAGGTAACCACGGAAGGCATTAACAACCCAACTCGCTATGCACATATTTCCAAGCAAAACCCATCATTATCAATCACGGTATAAGCCGACACAACCCTTACAAACCCTACATTGCATAACCATCACTGCCCAAGTAGTTTACAACAGGAAATAGACAGACTGGCCACAAAACTACAGAGCTCGTGTGGCCACATTCTAAATCACGACCAACACAGTGGACGCTTGTTGAAGCTTGAATCGCAATGGACCAAACCGTCACATTAAAGCCTGAATCGCGACCGGACAAGTCGTCGCGTTCACAAAACCCGACGATTGGTTCCGTCGCCTTTCAAACAGTAGAAACCAACCCTAAACTCTCATTCTGAAAATCACAAAAAATGGTTGTACATGCTAGTTAAGCAGTAAATAATTGTTCATATGAAACCCTAGGCATGTTCTCTATCATATTTAGGTGATTTCCAAACCATATTCCACAAACCCTAACCTATGCATACCATATAATCGAAAACAAGGGAAAGTCCCCCTACCAACGAATGAAACACAAAACCAACGCTGCCCAGAGGTTCCCCGCACTCCGAAGCTCCTCCTCGCGCCAGAACCAACCCCAACAGACAGCCACAAACCCCAAATCGCTTCCAAAATCTGCAGCAACCTCACCTTCAGCTGAACAGTGCAACTGCACTGTTCAGCCAAGCGCAGAAGCTCAGAATACACAGAGTTTAAATCGCGACGTATCGGGCCGTCGTGTTTAGAAATGTGGCGTACACCGCCGTCACGATTCAACCCCGACGACCCTGCATGCGCCACGCGGCACGCATGCATCCACGCTCACGTAGAAGCGGTTCCAATTTTCGATGGTGTTGGTGGTCACATTCATGTAAGAATCGCGACGACTGTGTTGGTCATGTTCTTAATGAACCCGCCAGAGGTCTGTTTGGGCTGGGATTTCCAACCCTCTAGCCTCCCAATCTGCCACACCAACCTGTAAAAAAAACATGTATAAACACACTCACTCAACCAATGGGCCACACACTGGCCCCTAAACTCGATAAACTACGATCTGAACGTACCGAATATTACATTTCTATCACCTAAAATGAACTTCATCCTCAAAATTAAAGAAGTAAACACAATTAACAATTCAACACATATATGACTATCACCTAAAAGAATTTAACGCTTGCTCAAACAAGTATGGATACGTCTTGTACATCTCATCGGCCAATTCCCAAGTGTCTTCTCCACCCTGCCTGTTCTCCCATCTGATCTTTACTAACTTAATATCTTTATTCCTCAACCTTTGAGTTTGGCGACCTGTAATCATCATTGGATACTCTGGCATTGATATATCCAGTTTCAAATCATCTCGTGTGTAGCTGACAATCTGTGAAGGGTCCCAAATGTATCTTCTTAGCATTGAGACATAGAACACTTCATGGGCTTCGGTAAAATCTGCTGGAAGCTCCAATCTATACGTTGTTTCACCAATCGTTTCCAAAATCTGAAACGGACCCACATACCTGGGACTCAGCTTGCCTTTCCTACTGAACCTTAAAACACCTTTGGTTGGAGAAACCCTCAAGGACACATAGTCGCCAACTTCAAACTGTAGTGGCGTGCACCGTGTATCTGCATAACTCTTTTGTCTGCTTTGGGATATTTGAAGCTTCTCTTTGATGAACTTGACCATTTCTACACATTGCTGCACCAATTCGGGTCCCATTACCTGCCTTTCACCCACTTCATGCCAATTCAACAGTGTTCTCCAGGGTCTTCCATAAAGAGCTACATACGGTGCCATGCCGATACTTATGTGATAACTGTTGTTGTAGTCAAATTCAACCATACCTAAATGCTGCTCCTATCCACCTCCCCAAACTAAACAACATGCTCGCAACATATCTTCGATAGTCTGAATTGTCCTCTCCGTCTGCCCATCGGTTTGGGGATGGTATGTTGAACTATATCTCAAGTGTGTACCAACAACTCTTTGCAAGCTCCGCCAAAAACCCGAAGTAAACCTGGGATCCCTATCTGAAACAATGGTGACTAGGATTCCATGAAATTGCACAATTCTATCCATATACAGCCTTGCCAATCTGTCTATTGCCCATGACATGCTCACGGCTAACAACCTACATACCTTTGTCAACCTGTCAACAAAAACCCATATACCATAGTGAGTTGACGATGTCCTGGGCAAGCCTACAACAAATACCACCGCTGCCAATTCTAAGTCATGTGTGGGGTAATTCTCTTCATGCCGCTTCAATTGCCTAGATGCATAGGCCACCACTTTTCCATGCTGCATAAGTACTGCCCCAAGTCCTCTCCTTGATGCATCTGTATACAATACAAAACCACCTCGGCCTGATGGTATTTCCAATATTGGTGCTGAAGTGAGCCGCTTCTTCAATTCCATAAAGCTACGCCTACAATCGGATGACCACACAAATGGTACCCCTTTCCTGGTAAGCCTTGTCATTGGTGCTGCAATCTTTGAGAAGTCTTGGATAAACTGCCTATAGTAACTTCTCAACCCAAGAAAACTTCTAATTTCTGGCACTATCTTTGGTTCTTCCCACTTCATAACGGCTTCTACCTTAGCTGGGTCAACTGCAACACCTTCACCTGAAATTACATGCCCCAAAAACTGAATTTCTCTTAGCCAAAACTCACACTTACTAAATTTGGCATATAGCTAGTGCTCCCTCAATATCTGCAATGTAACCCTCAAGTGAGCTGCATGTTCCTCTTCTGAAGCAGAATACACTAAGATATCATCAATGAATACCACAATAAACCGATCTAAATATGGATGGAAAATCCTATTCGTCAAATTCATCGCTTCCCCTCCAGGTTCATTTGCCAATCTATGTCGTGCACTCATGAATCTTTCAAGGAAACGGTTAAAATGGTATGGAAGGCTACTACTGGATGGCATTATAACCCCTTTGTAACTCTTCACATGAAGCTGAAGGCGGTCAGAACTGCTTTATGCTCCTGGAATAAGGCAACTTTTGGTAATATAAATGATAATTTTATCTTTCATGAAGAGCAGGCATAGACGATGCAGGAGGCATTTGATGAGTCTCCTTCTCCTGAAAATCGTTCGGCGATGGGCGAAGCTAATGCAAATCTGAGGAAGCCTATCAACTGTGTGGAGATGTTCTGGGCTCAGAAAGCCCAAATGTAATGGTTGGATAATGGTGACAAAAATACTACTTTCTACCATGCTGTGATAAAGGGGAGAAGGAGGCGTAACGCTATCCATCGGCTTTAGGTGGCGGGTTCTTGGATGGAGGACCAAGAGTCTCTTAAACAGGAGGCGGTTAGCTATTTTTAGTCCCTTCTCCAATCTTCTAACCATGCTATCGATCAGTCTCTTCTCGATGTCATTCCATCATTGGTTACTGAAGATCAGAATTTACTTCTCACTGCAACTCCTACTAAGGATGACATTAAGGAGGCGATCTGGAGCTTGAATGCTAATGGTGCACCAGGCCCTGCTGGTTTCACGGTACATTTTTTCACTTATTGCTGGGATATTATTCAGAAAGAGGTTGTGGATGCGGTGGTGGGCTTCTTCCATGGTTTCCCTATGCCTAGAGGGGTGACTTCTACTCTTATTGCCTTGGTTCCTAAGAAGGATAACCCGACTACTTTTGGTGATTATAGACCGGTTAGCCTGTGTAATTTCTGCTACAAGATTGTCTCCAGAATTCTTTGTGATAGACTGTCTAATATCTTTCCTCATATTATTTCCGAGGAACAAGGGGCGTTTGTCAAAGGTAGGGTCATTCTTGATAATATATCCCTTGCTAGACAGCTGGTGAGAGATATTGGGAGAAAGGTTAGAGGTCATAATATACTGATGAAACTAGACATTAAAAAAGCCTATGACAGCGTAGAGTGGGACTTCCTATTTGCGGTGCTTAAACAGTTTGGTTTCTCTCACAGATTCACTTCTTACATGGGGATGTTGATCAGCAACTGTTGGTTTTCTATTCTATTCAATGGCTTACCTATTGGCTATTTTCACTCCACTCGTGGGCTTCGTCAAGGAGATCCCATTGCTCCTGCTCTCTTCATCATCATGGAGGAGGCGCTAAGTAGAGGAATCAGTAACCTAGTGACAACGGGCAGACTCCGTCCATTTTTGGGCCCTAGAGCTTGTCCTCCAATCTCCCATCTTTTGTATGTAGATGATGCCCTCATCTTTCTCAACGGTGGTATCCACAATGTAAAACGATTGCTTACCTTCCTCAACAGGTATTCTTCCTCCTAAAAGAGTTCCTTCATGATATCGGAAAAAGCTCCCACTCAAACAGTCAATATAATTAAGAGGGCTACTGGGTTTACAAGGCAGAGGGGTCCATTAACGTATCTGGTGTTCCTCTGCATCCTGGCAGAGTTTTGGCATCTGATTTCTCCCCTCTTATTCAGAAGATTAATGGGAAACTTGCTTCCTGGAAGCCCAGATTCATTTCCCAAGCCGGGAGAGTTATCCTCATTAATTCGGTGCTTACATCCTTACCAGTTTACATGGCTGCTGCTTCATCCATTCCGGTAAGCATTCTGAATTACATCGATAAATCTTGTGCTGGTTTTACTGGAACAATTCTGATGGTAGGAGGCGTCGTCACTGGGTAGCATGGTCCACCATTCAGCGTCCCAGGGATGAAGGAGGCCTGGGAATTCGCAGCATTAAACAGGTCCAGGTTGCCTTAGCTATGAAGTCCATATGGAACATATATCATGGAAACTCCTTCTGAGCTCATTATGCTAGGAAGCGTTACATGTCTGGCAGGAAGTGTGTCTTCAAAGGAATGTCCTCTAAACTCTGGTCTCTTGCTCATCAGCTTGTGCTGGAAAATACTTGATGGATTCATGGCAATGGTATTGATATTGACATCTTATCAGATATTTGGATTGGGGAAAGGCCGTTGGCAGATCTGTTGAGTACTCATGTTGAGGGGGATAGCTTCCTGCTTAAGGAGGTCATATCTGATCTTGATCATTCTATCAGATCGTTTCTCCCTGCTGGCGTCCTCTAGGGGGTGGTTCTCAATGATGATAAGGATAAAAGGGTTTGGCGGCCATCTAAGGATGGAAATTTCTCAGTTAAGTCTGCATATAGTCTAGTTTGTTCAGTTGGTACTAAGAGACATGCGTTAACAAAAATCTGGCACAATAGTTTCTACAGAAGAGCTTCCTTGTTCTGCTGGAAGCTTCTTAACAGAGCAGTCTCGGTAGACCAAAGAATTATTGAAAGTGGAATTGCTATGGTCTCTCGATTCTCTTGTTGTAGGTCCCCGAACATTGAGGATTATAATCACCTGTTTATTGAGGGCGACTTGGCTCTTTTCTTGTGGAACTGGTTCTTTCCACTCACAAATGGAAAAGTTCACCTTCATAATAATATAACATTGCGGAGATGGAGCTTTCTTACGGCAACCAACACTTCTTCTGCTCTGGGATTTGTTTCACTCTACTGTTTTATTCTCATGCTAAGGGAGATTTGGAAGAGGAGATGCGGGATGAGATTTGAAGACAAGAAGCCCACTACTGGAGTAGCGATCAGTAACATTAGATTTAAGGTGGCTCATTCCCTTCATTCTATTCAGTTCAAAGCGGTGCCTTCTCCTCAGGAAATGCAAGTCCTTATGTCATTTGGGTTCAATCCCAGCTACTCTTCCAAGCAGCATAAATTCATTCGTTGGATTCTGCCAATTATGGACTATTGCCTGAACGTAGATGGTGCTAGTAAGGGAAACCCATGAGAATGTGGGGGAGGAGGATGCATTTGAGATGACAAGGGTGATATGTTTGTGGCGTTTTCACACTTTTATGGTCAGGGGAATAGCATTATTGCAGAAGCGAGAGCTCTTTGTGATGGTATCCACCTGGCAGATTTCTTAGGCCTTCAGATTGCTATGGTCCATTAAGATTCTTTAGTTTTGGTGAATTCTCTCAAGTCTAGAAGATGTCCTTCATGGCAGGCTTACTATTGGTGGTGAGAGGCTTATGTTATGATCCAAAAGAAGAACCTTCTGTTGGGTTGAGTGTAATTTCATATCATTTTCCCTCCTATTTTGATGATGACAAATGTGATTTGAATGCAAATTATTTGAAACATGATAAATACATTCACCTGAAATTTATATTCAAAAAGCATGTTTCAAAGCACACTTATCATTTGTACTCATAATAAAATATTTTACTAATGATATATGTGTTTAATTTTCAGGTACAAACACTTTTTGCAAAAGAAGTGTCGACACACCCCACAATGGTGTCGACACAACAACCCAAATTCAAAGGCAAAAAGGTGAAGAAATGTTGAGACTGTGTCGACACAAGTCAAAGAGTGTGTCGACACGAGTTGCAGATTCCAGGATTTAGACTACTCAGGTCGACGCACTCTCAGGGCAGGTCGACACTGGACTCAGTTCCCAGAACAGCATGTTTGCAGAATTGGGACAGCAGGTCGATGCAGGACCAGAGCAGGTCGACACTGGACTCAGTTCCCAGAACAGCCTGTTTGCAGAATTGGGACAGTAGGTCGACGCAGGACCACAGCAGGTCGACACTGGACTCAGTTCCCAGAACAGCATGTTTGCAGAATTGGGACAGCAGGTCGACGCAGGACCAGAGCAGGTCGACACTGGACTCAGTTCCCAGAACAGCCTATTTGCAGAATTGGGACAGCAGGTCGACACAACATCAGAGCAGGTCGACACTGGACGTCGTTCCCAGAACAACCTGTTTTCAATTTGGGACAGTGTATCGACACCACCACCAGGGCAGGTCGACACACTACGGAAAGATTGCAACTTAAATTGGATGTTTGCCACGTGTCAGCCTAGGGCGATGGTGTATCAACCTAGGATCGTGTGCCCTTGTACCTAAAGGGTATCTTTGGAATCTTTTGGGTGTAAAAGGCCCCCAATTGGCCATCCATCATAAGGAGACCCCAACGAACTCTCCAAGCCTCCAGAAAAGTTCTCTTTGGCGGCGAGAAGAGTTCATCTCCCTCTTCTGCTCTCCTGGTGTCTTCTGAAGACCAATTCTCACCAATTCGATTGTGAGAATTAGAGTTTGATCCTTGAAGAAGCAATTGAAGCGCCTCAAGGAAGCAGATCAAGTAGGAGCATTCGTTGGAGAAGATTTTAAGGAAGATCCCCAAGTTCAATTATGCAGAGCATCGGCTGGGACTTCAAGGATTCAAGCCTCTTCCCAATCTGAGCTTCTACAAGGGAGTACACTGAAGAACAAAGTCTTTTAACACAATTATTAATGTACTTTTGTTCTTCTGAGACATCTTGAGATTGTGCAAGTGCTTCTGCATAACTCTCATGAATGTTCTCATGTCTGACATGATCTGCTGCTAGAAGATCCATGTCGTGTGTTGGTGTCTAGCATAGTTGTTTGTGAGCCATTGTGCTCAGTTTGAGTCGTCGAGCTCAAGTGGTTGTTGAGCAGTCTTGCTCAGGGATCTAGAGTAGTCTTGCTCTAGAGGTGTGTGAGTTGTAAACTCAGGTGTTGGAGTTGTCTGGCTCCAGTGGGTGTGTTACCCAGGTGTTTAGTGAATCCTCACTGGGTGTGAGGGGTGGATGTAGGAATCACATGGGTGATTTCCGAACCACCTAAAAATCTATGTGCACTTATCTATTTGTGGTTTGATTCTATCATCCGTTAGATGCTTGCATAGGATCGATCAAGATTCACTTAATCAACTGGTTTTCATATCTATTTTATCAACTCACTTAACATTTCATCAGATCTGTGTTTTTCACTGTTAAAATTGCCTCTGATTCTAAAAGTATTTTAAATTGCTTAAGCTTCCGCAGAAAGTGGCATAGATCTATTCATCCCCCCCTTCTAGATCTTATCCACACCTTTTCCTCGATCCTTCAATTGGTATCAGAGCAGGTTTATACTTGATCTGATTTGATTTGAGCAGTTTTTGAGTATTGTGTGTCTGATTGCTTGATTGTTTGCTTGTTTGCTACGTATTCTTTCTGTGCTTTCTTTTTAACTCAATGGATTCCAAAGGTTTCATAGCTGAGGGGCATTCCATAAATAGGCCACCATTCTTTAATGGAACGGACTATTCATATTGGAAAAATAGAATGCAAGTCTTTCTAAGAGCCCAGAACTATGAAATTTGGAAAGTGGTTGAGGTTGGTCCCTATGAAAACCAGGGAGAGGAAGAAACCTGGACTAGGGAACAAATAAGAAAAGCCACATTGAATTATAGTGCCATGAACATGATTCAATGTGCTGTTCATCCCAAAGAGTATTCGAGAATCTCAATGTGCAAATCTACCAAAGAGATGTGGGATAAACTCGAATTACTTTATGAGGGAACATCACAAGTAAAGAAAACTAAGGCAAATATTCTTGTTTCAGAATATGAATTGTTTATGATGAAGTCTAATGAAACAATTTCTAAAATGTTTGCCAGGTTCATGGTTATTGTCAATGGACTCAAGGCCTTAGGTAAGGACTACACAGATGCAGACTTGGTAAGGAAAATCTTACGTTCACTTTCTTCAATTTGGCACACAAAGGCCACTGTCATTGAAGATTCTAAAGATTTGTCCAAAATGTCTTTGGATGAATTGATAGGATCCTTAATGACATATGAAATCAATTTGAAAAGAAATGAAGAACACATAATTAAGACCAAGCCAATGGCACTTAAGGCCTCTTCAAGTAACAAAGACAAAAGCCAATAAAAGATAAGTTCTGAGGAGTCTGAGTCAAATGAGGATGAAATTGCCCTCATGACCAGGCAATTCAGAAAATTCTTGAAATATAGAAAAGGAAAAATGTCTGGGAAAAAGAAGTTTTCCTCAGGTAAAAGAAACACTTCCTCTTCTAATTTCAACAAGAATAAAAAACTGACGAAACTGTCATTTGTTACAGGTGTAATAAGCCAGGACACATGAAGGGAGAGTGTCCTGAGAACAAGAAAGAAAAGCACAAGAAATTCCAGAAGTTTAAGAAGGCAAAGGCCATGGTGGCCACTTGGTCTGATGAAGATTCAAGTGAAGAAGAAGAAGACAAAAAATCCTCAAGCTCTGAGAGTGAGGAAATCTGCTTCATGGCCAACAATTCTGGAGAAAAGGTAAACACCTCTTTTGAAGATTTCACTGTTGAAGATTGGCAGGATGTTTATTCTGAATTAGTTGAAAAATATTCTGAAATGAGAAAAGAAAATAAATATCTTTAAAATAAAATTGAAAACCTCTATCATAACCAATCTTCAAACAACAGAATTTGTGAGCTAGAAAATGAGATAACAGAATTAAATGAGGAAAAAGAAAATCTCATGAATCTAATTGATGATCTGAAGCTTGCCTCTCAAAAGGCCACCTAAGAATTCAAAGACTTATCTGAAAAGCTGGAAATGGAAAAACAAGAAAAACAGCAAAAGATTGAAGAAATTAACACTCTTCAAAACCAGCTAAAAGAAAGGGATGAAGTTATCCAAACCTTCACAAAAGGTAAAGATAACTTGGAGGCATTGCTAGGAACAAATATGACAACAACTTCTCATGGATTAGGATTCAACAAAAAGAAACCAAACAAAGACAAATCTGGTGAGAAAAAGGGCAAAGCACCATTAATTAAATTTGTCAAAGGTCCTAATCTTGAGAACACAGAAATCAAGCAAACATCAGACAAAACATCAAACAAAACACAAAACAAATTAAAAACTCAAAAACAAAAGAAGACAACCAGGTCGACACAGTCTCCTGACAGGTCGACACCAGTCCACAAGAAGAAGACTTCTGTGGTTGCTGTGTCGACACCAGTCATGGAGAGGTCGACCTGCTCAACATCAAAAGCTTCAAACAACTCAAATAAAAATTTGAAAAACAAGAAAAAGACAAAGGAAATCAGTTATAAAGAACCTTGGACCTCCAAGAAAGCATTTCAAGATGATTGGATCAATCCTTGGAGCCAATGGTTTGACAACCCCTGTTGGTATCATCCTCAATTTTTTCATCCAAACCTTTGGATGTACCAACAAAATCCATGGTTTCCATCTCCTCATCTGAACTCCTATGCTCAAATGAAAAACTCCCCTCCCACTAAAAACAAAATGTTGGTGATTTCATTCCTAAGAAAAAGAACAAACAGAAAAAGACTGAAAACACCAATGTAACAAAACAAAAATCAAAAACAGGTCAAATTTGGGTGAGAAAAGATTTACTGACAATGTTCAAACATTCTGATGGTCCCAACTCTGTTTGGGTACCAAAATCTTCTCTCCACTGATCTATTTTGCAGGAAGGTCGTGCACCCAACACCAATGTGTGGTTTCTTGACAGTGGGTGTTCACGACATATGACGGGAGACAGAGCCAAATTCTCATTCCTGCTTGAAAAGGAGGGAGGGTCAGTGACATTCGGAGGTAAAAATAAAGGAAAGATCATAGGATCTGGTAAGGTTGGTCAAACTTCCTCAAACTCTGTAGATAATGCTTTACTAGTTGATGGTCTTGATTATAATTTGCTCAGTATCAGCCAACTATGTGACAAATGTCATAAAGTTGTGTTTGAATCTGATTTCTGTAAGATAATTGACTCATCAACTGATAAAATCAATTTTTTGGAAAAAGGGAAAACAATGTCTACATGATCAACCTAAATAAAAACTTTTCTGAAAATCTTTGCTTTGTTGCAAATAAAGATGAAATTGCATGGACTTGGCACAAAAGACTTGGCCATGCAAGTTTCAGAACAATGAATAAGTTGTTAAGATTGAATTTGGTTAAGGGTCTTCCTGAATCCTTCTCTAATGTTGAAAATCAAGTCTGTGGGATCTGTTCTAAAGGAAAACAAACAAGAAAATCCTTTAAAAACTTCAATGAGGTACTCACATCTAGGCCACTAGAATTACTTCACATGGACCTTTTTGGCCCTACGAGAATTCTAAGTCTAAGTGGCAAAAGATATGGGTTTGTAATCATTGATGATTTTACTAGATTTACTTGGGTTATTTTTCTGTCCCACAAAAGTGATACTTGTCTTGAATTCAGGAATTTCTGTACCACTGTCTTAACCACTTATCCATATAAAATCAAAAATATTTTGACTGATCATGGGGGTGAATTTGAGAACACATCCTTTTTGATTTTTGTGCTGAATTTCAAATATTCCACAAGTTTTCTTCACCAAGAACTCCAGAACAAAATGGAGTTGTGGAAAGAAAGAACAGAACTCTTGTGGAAATGGCTAGAACCATGCTACTTGAGAGTAACTTGCCCAAATCCTTCTGGGCTGAAGCTGTGAACACAGCCAATCACATACTCAATAGAGCATTGGTCAGACCAAAAATCAAGAAAACCCCCTATGAATTATTGAAAAAAAAAGCCAACTGTTTCCTATTTTAAAATCTTTGGGTGCAAATGTTATGTACACAACAATAACAAAGAAAACCTTGACAAATTTGATGCTAAAAGTCAGGAAGCTATCTTCCTTGGCTATTCTGAGGTGTCAAGGGCTTTCAAAGTGTACATTCTTAAAACTAAAACTGTTGAAGAATCTCCACATGTTATCTTTGATGAAAATTCCTTTTCAACTAACAATTCTAAATCTTGCAGGCAAAGACAAGACACTGAAGAGGATGAATTTATTGTGGACTCTTCACCAACTGTTGAGGAGTTTGAAAACATTGAAGAGAACCTGAACACACCATCTCCAAGTGGCTCAGGTAATATTGTCCCAGAAGTGGGTACTTCTGAACAGGTAATTTCTGAACATAGATTTTTAAGAGATCACCCATTAGACAATGTGGTTGGCAATGTACATGATAGAGTTAGGACTAGATCTTCATTCCTGCATAATATTGAAGAAGACCCACTAGCTCTAATTTCCCAAATTGAACCAAAGTCAATTGATGAAGCCTTATCAAGTTTTGATTGGATTAATGCCATGCATGATGAACTTCATCAATTTGAAAGAAATCAAGTATGAGAATTAGTACCTAGACCTAGTGATCAAACAGTCATTGGCACTAGATGGGTTTTCAGAAACAAATTGAATGAATCTGGTCAGGTAATTAGAAATAAAGCTAGACTAGTTGCAAAGGGGTACAATCAAGAATTTGGAATTGATTTTGAAGAATCATATGCCCCTGTAGCTAGACTAGAAGCAGTTAGAATTTTCCTTGCTTTTGCATCCTCCATGAATTTCAAAGTTTATCAAATGGATGTCAAAAGTGCTTTTTTAAATGGATATATTAAGAAAATGTTTTTGTTGAACAACCTCCTGGATTTGAAAATGAAAAATATCCTAACCATGTTTTCAAGCTCAATAAGGCTCTCTATGGTCTTAAGCAAGCTCCAAGAGCTTGGTATGACCGTTTGAGTACCTTTTTGCTTGAGAAAGGATACTCCAGAGGAACTGTTGATCAAACTTTGTTCACAAAAACAGTAAAAAATCAAATAATTGTGGTCCAAATTTATGTTGATGACATAATTTTTGGCTCCACCAATAAAGGCCTATGCACTGAATTTTCAAATCAAATGAAGAATGAATTTGAAATGAGTTTAATGGGAGATTTAACATTTTTCTTGGGATTGCAGGTGAACCAAACATCTGAAGGGATCTTCATCAGTCAAGCCAAGTATGTCAAGGAACTTCTCAAAAGGTTTGACTTTCAGACCCTCAAGCATTCAAGCACACCTATTGCCATAAATGCTAAGCTAGAAGAAGACTCAAATGGTAAGTCAGTAGACCAAAGACCTACAGAGGTATGATTGGCTCTCTACTCTATCTTACAACTTCTAGACCAGATATTCAGTTTAGTGTGTGTTTGTGTGCTAGATTTCAGTCTAATCCTAAAGAAAGTCACATGTTAGCTGTTAAAAGAATTTTCAAATATCTTGTTGGAACATGTGATTTAGGAATTTGGTATCCTGCTAATTGCAAGTTAGATTTGATTGCCTATTGTGATGCTGACTATGCTGGGTGTAAATTAGATAGAAAAAGCACAAGTGGCTTGTGTTTATTCCTAGGTGGGTGCCTTATTTCTTGGGCTTCCAAGAAGCAACATTCAGTTGCTCTGTCAACTGCAGAGGCTGAATATGTTGCAGCAGGTAGATGTGGAACTCAGATTCTCTGGGTGAAACATCAACTTCTCGATTACAACCAAGATTTAGGTTGTGTACCCATCCTATGTGATAATACAAGTGCAATAAATCTGTCTAAAAACCCCATTCAGCATTCTAGAACAAAGCATATTGAGATTAGGCATCACTTCTTGAGAGATGAGGTTGCAAAGAAGTCCTTTGAACTCCATTTCATTGAAACTGAAAAACAAGTTGCTGACATTTTCACCAAACCCCTTCCTGAAAACAGATTTTCATCTTTGAGGAGAGAACTTGGTCTTTGTAAATGTCCACATTCATGATCTCTCTTTAGGTTTGGGTTGAGTGTTATGCATTGTCTAAGGGGGAGTTCTTTTCATATCATAACCCTTTGCTTCCTCCAGTTACACTGTCCATATCTCTCTCAATTCCACTTCCATTTCCTTTGGACAATAAATTCTTCAACTCTTATTGTGTTGAAATTTCTTGGTATATCAAATGGTGACTTGAAGAAGGACAGGTATGCTTGTCTGGACACTTTCACTATGCGAGAGTATATGTCTCCGCCAAGTACTAAGAAATGAATATGCAATTGTTGAGGGGGAGCTTTTATTGTTTAAAGAGAATCTTTCTTGATTTCAAAAACTTGCATATCTTTATTTTGATAGAAAATGATTGAAATCATCATCTCAGGGGGAGCTAGAAAATTCACAAGTCATGACTTTTGCAAAATTCATAACTTTTCTTGCATTTCATCAATTTCCTGCATGATGTCATCATTCAGATGTCTAGAGTCTCCAAATGATCCTTTGAGTGATCTATCATATTTTTTACTAATCAATTGTCAACTATATTTTTCAACCCACAGAAACTCAGAATTCTTCCAAGATTGAACACAACTTGTGTCTTGAAATTAAAACATCTCTTTTTTGCAACTGATGTTGGATAAAATTGATTTCTATCTTACAAAACTCTCAAAATTTTTGAAAATTCAACAGAGCAATGACATTTGAGCTGAGAAACTGCACACCTTCACAATGAATGAAGTGCCATGCATGTCATGAGGCACTAATGTTATCTCTGTTCAAAGGGGATAAAAATTCAAAAATAAATTCAAAATACAGCAAAAATGTGCTATACTTTTTGATGATGACTGAGTAACTGGAAATATTGGCGTCTACAAAACGTATATTTTCATGTCAAAAGGTCATCATTTACCCCTTTGAGACTTAACAATGAATAAATCTTAAGTATCCAGGGACTATGGTGTGTAAAAAGCACTAGTACTTGAGTGAAAAAGATTTATATCATTTGATAGTCTGTTAAAAAGACAAAATATATGTGTTAATGGAGTTTTGTTTAGAAGAATCATTTTCATTCATCATCAAGTTGTTCTTTAAGATTGTGTTTTATTTTCAAAGCAATTGTATTTAGTCTAGAGAATATCTTTATTTCTTTAATGTTGAGAAATATGGTAGATTATAGTTGATTGTTAGATATACTATATCCCTCAAATCATCATTTCATTGACTCAAGTCTTTGAATGCTCATATCCTATTGGAAATTGTTTAAAACTTGAATTGTGATGAATTTTTGCAAAATATAACAAATGAATTTTTAAGTCTCTTAAACATCCTTGAAATGACTATTTCTCTCATTAGTTATCATTTTAAAGAAGTCCCAAAATTCTCAAAAAACTCTCTCACAAAAATTCAATTTTTCTTCATAGGCCGTGTCGACACCATCCTATCTCGTGTCGACACACACCCTAGGTCAGGTCGACACTACAGTCTTCTAGTGTCGACACTGCCCTCTTGCCAGAACTTTTTAAATCGTGGGTTCCGGATAAGCCTTGTTGTTCCTGCGGGGTATTGCACCACTGCAAACCCTTTTTAGGCCTCAGGTCGACCCGACGATGCTTTTCTTCTCTTTCCGGCAAGAAATCCCACACATTTCTCCCTCAATCAAAACCCTTTCTCAATCATCTCTCTTCTCCTTCATCAAATCCCGATTCCACTCCATTCTTGCCACCATGGTGAGAAAAATGGGTCCTCGCCGTGGAGCAAGATCTCAGGCCTCATCTAGGCCAGTTCCGGCAGAGGATGATGTTCCCCCATTTGAAAGGAGATCCAAAAGGCGGAATGACCCTGCAGAGCAACCAGGGTCCTCCTCTGCACCTCAGCCAGCAGCCAAGAGAGGTAGACCCTCTTCTTCAAGCAGAGGTAGGGTTTCTAGACCAGAAAATCCGGGCTCCTCTTTTGGAGATTCTACAGAGTCATCTTCGTCTGAGTCTTCCAAGTCTCAGGATACTACTAGTGAAGCCAAGCTCATTCTAAAGCCCAGGATAGTGGATTTATCATATATTCAGCTAGCAAACACATTTCCAGAAATTCAGACCTACTTCTCCTTTCAGTCTTGGTTACTCTTTATTTCTGAGTTTCAAATCATTTATCCAAGACTTGTTAGGGAATTCTACAAGAATTTGAAATGCACAGAAGAAGGGTATCAATCAAAGGTTAAGGGCATAGTTATTGACATGCCAACTGATAAAGCTGCCTCTATTTTCAAAGTACCAGATGAAGGGGCAGATTATCATAACTTTGAATTTGATCTTCATGAAGCCTATACCATCATGACAGGCCTTCCTGCTGATGCATCTGATCCAAACAAACCCATGTTACCAGATTCAACACAAATTCCTTTCCCCCTGTGTTGAGGATTATCCACCACATGTTGACCACAATCATTACCCCTCAAGGTGGTGGAAGGGACAGGCTAACAGACATTCAGAGGTTCATTCTATATTGCATGGTAAAAGACATCAAAATCAACCTCCATGTAATAATGTATCAAATCATATCTGAAACAACCAGGAAAGACCTCAAGAGATCTCTTCCATATGCTGCACATCTGACCTCAGTGTTCCAGCACTTTGGTGTGCCCTTGGAGAATGAGAAATCCCAGTCTATCCCTAAGTCCAACATCTATACCTTTAAGAATATTCAGAAATTCATGGGATTTAGACTGGAGGGCAATCAAGTTAGGAGAGGGCCAGTTGTGGTTGAGGCCCCTCAAGCTCAAGAGGAACAGCCTCAAGATCAAGGGGACCAGCCTCAAGCTCAGGAGGAACAGCCTCAAGGTCAAGGGGACCAGCCCCAAGGTCAAGAGGAACAGCCCCCAGCTGAAGGGGACCAGCCCCAAGGTCAAGAGGATCAGCCTCCTTTAAATGAGGATCAGCCTCAAGTCCCAACTGAAGGTGACATTCCATTTCATGCCCCACTCTTACCTTAGTTTCAACATTTCTCTCCACAACCCACATTTCAACCATCCACATCCTCTGGTGGGCTTTCTGTTCCACCATAGTTGTTCTCCTTTTTAAACGAAAAATTTGAAACCTTGAACTCCTCCATTCAGACCATGTCAGAAACCTTTGAGTTGATGATTCAAAGATTGGAGAACACTGTATCTGCCAAGTTCATAGAACAAAAAGCTGCCTCAGACTATGCAGCTCAAAGATTCAACAGATTAATTGGAACAATGGCAGATGCCTCATTACAGCTGAAGGAGCACCAGCAAAAATTGGAGACAGTTCTTAAGGGAATTTTGGCAAATTCCCAAGCTGATCTCTTCAACACCAACCAGACATTACATAAGATCACCAGCACTAGACTGTCTTTTGCTCATTTTGTGGATGATTGGAGAGCATGAGGAACTTCAATGCACACATTGATACACAGATCTCTGATTTGACAAAAGAATTCAAAATCATGCAAAGGCCTGGTTGGTCAGCTGGATCATCCTCCTCTTCACAACCCATTGCAGCTGATCTAGCAAGAATTCAAGCTACCTTGATTGAAAATTCAGACAGAATGGAACATTTCTTGCACACAAAACTCACAACCATTCAAGATCAAATCAAGTCCAGCTTGACTTTTATGGAGAAAAGATTGTCAGACATTGAGACTATCTTAGTTCCTCCTCCTCCTCCACCTTCTTCATAATGTACTTACTTTTTGATGATGTCAAAGGGGGAGAAGAAAGAAAGAGAACAAGAAATGATTGTAATCCTTTTGGAAAGATTGTAATGTTTCTCTTGAATGAAATGAAATGCCTTTTGCTTAGCTTGAATGAATTTCTCATTTGTGTCTTCAATTCAATGTGATTGAAAATCTTTATGTGAATGTGAATGAATGAATGCTTGTCAAGTTGCTTGACCTTCTTTATGCAACTAACTCACTTCAAGTTACATTGTACTTCTCTAGTACAACCATCAATTGTGAATGAGCTATATTTAAAGGTCTTTGACAAGCATGAACAAAAATAAGGACATTGAATAACCAAAAATTGCTTAAAATCACATCTCATCAAAACTTCATTGTCATATGGATTTAATGTTGCCATCATCAAAAAGGGGGAGATTGTTGGGTTGAGTGTAATTTCATATCATTTTCCCTCCTATTTTGATGATGACAAATGTGATTTGAATGCAAATTATTTGAAACATGATAAATACATTCACTTGAAATTTATATTCAAAAAGCATGTTTCAAAGCACACTTATCATTTGTACTCATAATAAAATATTTTACTAATGATACATGTGTTTAATTTTCAGGTACAAACACTTTTTGCAAAAGAAGTGTCGACACACCCCACAATGGTGTCGACACAACAACCCAAATTCAAAGGCAAAAAGGTGAAGAAATGTTGAGACTGTGTCGACACAAGTCAAAGAGTGTGTCGACACGAGTTGCAGATTCTAGGATTTAGACTACTCAGGTCGACGCACTCTCAGGGCAGGTCGACACTGGACTCAGTTCCCAGAACAGCATGTTTGCAGAATTAGGACAGCAGGTCGACGCAGGACCAGAGCAGGTCGACACTGGACTCAGTTCCCAGAACAGCATGTTTGCAGAATTGGGACAGCAGGTCGACGCAGGACCAGAGCAGGTCGACACTGGACTCAGTTCCCAGAACAGCCTGTTTGCAGAATTGGGACAGCAGGTCGACACAGCATCAGAGCAGGTCGACACTGACCTCGTTCCCAGAACAGCCTGTTTTCAATTTGGGACAGTGTGTCGACACCACCACCAGGGCAGGTCGACACACTACGGAAAGATTGCAACTTAAATTGGATGTTTGCCACGTGTCAGCCTAGGGCGATGGTGTATCAACTAGGATCGTGTGCCCTTGTACCTAAAGGGTATCTTTGGAATCTTTTGGGTATAAAAGGCCCCCAATTGGCCATCATCATAAGGAGACCCCAACGAACTCTCCAAGCCTCCAGAAAAGTTCTCTTTGGCGGCGAGAAGAGTTCATCTCCCTCTTCTGCTCTCCTGGTGTCTTCTGAAGACCAATTCTCATCAATTCGATTGTGAGAATTGGAGTTTGATCCTTGAAGAAGCAATTGAAGCGCCTCAAGGAAGCAGATCAAGTAGGAGCATTCGTTGGAGAAGATTTCAAGGAAGATCCCCAAGTTCAATTATGCAGAGCATCGGCTGGGACTTCAAGGATTCAAGCCTCTTCCCAATCTGAGCTTCTACAAGGGAGTACACTGAAGAACAAAGTCTTTTAACACAATTATTAATGTACTTTTGTTCTTCTGAGACATCTTGAGATTGTGCAAGTGCTTCTGCATAACTCTCATGAATGTTCTCATGTCTGACATGATCTGCTGCTAGAAGATCCATGTCGTGTGTTGGTGTCTAGCATAGTTGTTTGTGAGCCATTGTGCTCAGTTTGAGTCGTCGAGCTCAAGTGTTGTTGAGCAGTCTTGCTCAGGGATCTAGAGTAGTCTTGCTCTAGAGGTGTGTGAGTTGTAAACTCAGGTGTTGGAGTTGTCTGGCTCCAGTGGGTGTGTTACCCAGGTGTTTAGTGAATCCTCACTGGGTGTGAGGGGTGGATGTAGGAATCACATGGGTGATTTCCGAACCACCTAAAAATCTCTGTGCACTTGTCTATTTGTGGTTTCTATCATCCGTTAGATGCTTGCATAGGATCGATCAAGATTCACTTAATCAACTGGTTTTCATATCTATTTTATCAACTCACTTAACATTTCATCAGATCTGTGTTTTTCACTGTTAAAATTGCCTCTGATTCTAAAAGTATTTTAAATTGCTTAAGCTTCCGCAGAAAGTGGCATAGATCTATTCATCCCCCCCTTCTAGATCTTATCCACACCTTTTCCTCGATCCTTCACCTTCATCTTAGCCATGTGTATCGGGAGGCTAATCAAGTGGCGGATAGCTTAGCTAACTTTGGTTGTTTGTCCAAGGAAAACAAGGTGTTTTGGGGGTCTTGCAGTATTCCTCATATTTGTAATGGTCATTTGGTCTTGGATAAAACCGGTCTATTTCATGTTAGACTTCTGTAACCGTTTGTCCTTTTGTACTTTTATTTCTTATTATATCTTCCTGGCCCAGGTATACTCTGGTGGAGTGAGATCATTCGTCCCCTTGGGGAAGGGTGCACTCTCCTAGACTTCATACCTGAGGACCATTATTAATTAAAAAAAAAATGTTGCAGGTGCATTGGTTAGCCCAAATGGCATAACCACAAACTCATAATTCCCATACCTTGTTCTACATGCAGATTTATCAATGTCTTCTTCCCAAAATCCTCAATTGATGGTAGCCCGATCTCAAATATATCTTGGAGAACACCCTTGCTGATTACAATTGATCAAATAAATCATCAATCCGGGGAAGTGGATACATGTTCTTTATTGTGACCTGAATCAACTGGTGGTAATCAATACACATCCTCAAGCTGCCATCCTTCTTTCTAACCAACAAAACCGGTGCTCCCCATGGCGAGTGACTAGGCCGGATGAAACCTTTCTCTAACAATTCTTGCAACTGTTTCTTCAACTCTTTTAATTCTGCAAGTGCCATCCTATAGGGTGCTTTAGAAATCGACATACTGCCCGGCTGCAACTCCACTGTGAAGTCCACCTCCCTATGCGGTGCCAAACCTGGTAACTCTTTCGGGAATTCATCCATAAACTCTCTAACCACTGGTACCATCTCTACTGTCTTACCTGCCTCAACCAAACTAATTGATGCCAAATAAGCTATACACCCTGCATTGATCAATTCCCTAGCCTTAAGAGCAGAAATGATAAACTTAGGGGTATAGAATGGCATACCTTGGAACTCAAACATATTGCCTCCGAGATGACTGAACCTTACTCTCTTCTTCCTACAGTCCACCATTACCCCATATGCCTCTAACCAATCCATGCCCAATATCACATCATATTCCTTTAACTGTAGTGCATACAATCTGGCTGGCAACTGATTACCTTGTATCATGGTGGGAACCTCATCCAAATAACAAGTAGTAAGCATAAAGTCACCGGAAGGATCCTCTACCATAAGCTCACACTGCCTCTCCTCAAAGGGATGTACTATACTATCCATAAAGACTTCAGAAATGAAGGAATCTGATGCACTTGGATCAATGAATGTTCTAGCAGAAAATTCAAGGAGTGGTATAATACCTTCAATCAAATTTGATGCCTCCGCTTGAGCCCTTGTGATTTCCATCACTCATCCTCATCCTCTCTGGTAAGGTGTGTCTCTACCTCGCTTAGCTTGTGGCTACTGCTGTTGCTGCTGTGGTGCCCCTCTACCATAGCTAACTCTCCTAGGATATGGACAATTTCTTGCCAAGTGCCCCAGCTGATCACAATTGTAGCATCTAAACTCTGCGGGTTGCCTAGCTGTGCTTTGCTGTGATTCCTCCATCTCCGGCTTATAGCCTCAGCCCTGCTGAAATCTCTGTTGTCTACCACCTCCTCGGCCTCTAAATATCTTCTTTAACTTGTTTCCCCACTTGCCAAAACTTTATGCAGACGCTCCTCCCGAAGGTGCCTTGCCTTTGCTAACATCTGAAGACTGTTGTGGAAGTCAGAAACTGCCCGATCCCGATTTGCTGGACTGCCTAGCTTGCATAGTTCTTTCAAGTATTGCTACTCTTTAGGTTGCCTCCTCCATCGTACTACACATAAGTAGAATTACTGCATCTTGCAACTCTGGTTTCAACCCTCGAATAAAATACTCCACCATCATAGCATTGTTGGTTACCACATAAGGTGCATACCTGATCAAGGCCATGAATCTTATTTGATATTCCAGCACCGACAAATTCCCTTGCTGTAGTGTTCTCAATTGCTCCCTCTTGGCTTGCTAAATTTGCACCGGAAAGAATATGTTATTGAACGCTTCAAGGAATTCTGGCCATGTGATTGTATCCTCCTCTCATCCTGCAAATACGTTTTGCATCTTGAGTCTCCACCACTCTTGTGCAAATCCCCGCAACTGGTAAGTAGCTAAGATAACTCTATCAGCCTGTGGACACCTCATTGTAACAAATATCCTTTCTATCTCATGCACCCAATGTTCCGCCGTATCTGAATTCGGACCTCCCGAATACGTAGGTGGCTGCAACCGTAAAGACCTCTCCACTAGTACTGCAGACTCCTCCACTCTAGTTGTCTGCACTGGTACAACTGGAGGTAAAGGTACTACAGGTGGTACCTCAACTCCATACGGTGGTACAAACGGTGCCGGTACTGCCTCCTCCTACACTGGTGGTGCTGTAACCGCGGGCTGAACTGGCGGCTGCTGGTCTAATTGTGTCTGAATTTGTGTGATACTTTCCCATAATCTTCCTATCATCTGATGTGTGGACTCCTCAGGCTCATCACCACCACCTCCCCAATCTCTCCTATCAGCCATTTATGAACCTGCACATAAAACATTCCAATCCACATAGCACACAAACATATCATTATGAAAATAGGGCCAACTACCAGCAGTAGACTATAATAGAGAACAGACTATGTACATTTCCGGTTCCTTCATATTTACAATGACCTTGCTCTGATACCAACTGTGACGGTCCTCGCTGTTTAGGCCCGTTAACCCTATAATGTGCCCGACACGATTCCGTTTCCCGCAAACGAGCCGTAGCCTCGCAAGGGATATCAACACACACTTGTCCATGAAAATATAAAAGAACACGCTGAACATATAAGAGATACCATATCTTACACATGTTCAAATGAATGTACATATTCAGTTTTAAACCAAAGTCATAGTGCAAGTACAACTGCCTAGGACAAATCCCCAAGGCACAACAATTAGAAAATTACTCTACTGGTGGCGTAGGCCCAATTCCACTACGGTGCGGTCTCGAACTAGAAGAGGGATGGGAAACCTCCTTCTCTCCTTCACCTGGAAGAAGAAGGGGTCAGCCTCACAAGTCACTAGCTCAGTAGGGTAACTCCCCAAAAGCTGAGAGAACAATGAACAACAAGTAAAGTAACAAAGCTGATAAGCAATTAAAATATATAACCATTTATGCATGATGCTACAACTGCAATAAATAAATGGCAAATCACATACACGTGTACAAGCTAAAGAAGGGCACGCCACACATGAGTCATGAGACTGGTTTGCGACACTAGCCACAAACCCGGACAAACAACACAAGTCTACCTCTCAGCCTCGCAGCCACGGACGAAAGGTCCAGCTACCGCTCCACCTCAACAAGCTCAAGAACTGTGCAGACAAACCAACACCACTCCTGCAGACCACACAGCTGCAGGCCCAACCCTGACACCTAGGGACTCTGGCACGAGCTCCCTGTAATCACAGGGTTGTGCACCCCTCGAAACACACAACACGTTTTAAAATAGGCTTAAAATAGCATGGAAATATGGAGGATGTGATCGCCACCTAGCTAGTTGCCATGATTAAGAATCAAGTAGGCTAACTATACTAGGAAAAGGAGGGAGAACGAGGCACTGACCTTTGTCGCGACGGGGTCACCTGTCACGATGGAGCTCCTGTCACGACGTCCTAACATGGCGCATCTCTAGTGTCGCGACCCCCGTGCCTGCCGCGTTCTCTGCAGTGCGGGAGAAGAGTTGGTGGACCTTCTTCGTGTCCTCCGGCCGGCCAGATAACAAAAGCTCTTCGTCGACTGAAGCCTGATTACCTACCAAAACAAAGAAAACAACAAAAATAACCCTGTTAGAACATATTTAAGTGTAGAATCTATCCACAAATGAAGGGAAAGGTGAGAGCATGGGAGGAACGAACCTAGGGTGGTTTTTAAACCTCTTGAGTGGTAGGAAAATGTGGGAAAGACAGTGACATATGCTCCTATCTAAGAAAGCAAATAATATGCATGAAAAGGGAAATGAGGAAGGAAGGGAAGAAAGAGCCCCAAATGCGGCGACTCCCTGGCGTTGTATGGCATCTTTGGGTGCTGGAGAAGCCTCAGACGAAGTGGAAGTCGCCCTCCTCACGCACCGAGCTCCATGGATGAAGAAATGAGCATGGCTTGATGATGAGAATGTGAGGAAATGTGAGGGAAAGAGAGAGCTGCGGGCTAAGTGTCTGGCCTGGAGAGAATTCGGCAGCACTTCGTGGAAAAAAATGAGGCTCTCTCTCCTCTGGAGGAGAAGCCTTGCTTATATAGAGTTAGAGAGAGAAAATCCCGTTCTTATGTGATAATCACCAAAATAAAGGGATAAATCCCAAAGAAATTCATGGGGAAGAGTCCAAAGGTGGCCCCAAGGTGTCCCACAACCCCAAACCACGCTCAGGGGGGTGAGATATTGCTTAGGGGTGAAGATAAAGCCATAGAAAGATAAAGAAGAGGTTGTTGTGGAGGCCTGCATACGCGGCTGTAGTCGCGACGAGTCGTAGGGACGCGATAAGAGAGTCGCGACAGCCAGGGTGGTCGCGACACTAAAGCCACGTGCATGGATATGCATGGGCTGTCGCGACGCCTACCGGGGGTGCGACAAAGGTAACGCGACGCTACGACAAGTCGCGTTAAGGAAGATCGAATATTCTTAAAAAAATAGCCAATCAAATAGTAGAATAATGAGGATTTAAGGCTCATGGACTCTTTTAAAAGGATAATGGACGAGATAAAGTGAATTTGGGCTTTTAATGGGCTCAAAGCAAGGCTAATGATGGGCTCAAGGTGAATGACCAACTTGGGGCTCACTAAAATAACAAGAAAAATGGTTCAACTTATAGGCCGAAATCGGGTGTCTATAGATTGCCCCTCCTTGGCTTCCACATTGCAAGGGAGCGAAGCGGAAGTGTCATGAAATGACGACGGCGCAGAAATGACGCGGAGTTGACTGAAAAGATGGGAGCCAAGGTAAAGAGACACCTGATCTAACCAACAAGCAATCAGATTCTTCTTGAAAGCCCTGAGTTAGCTGCTCGAGCAGAATGCAAGAAAAACACAGGTTCGGACGAGAAAGAGAAAGAAAAGGACGATCAACCCCTCGATTGAGAGGTACCCTAGCCGATTGGCCTACAGGTTTCATTTTGGAGGGACATGTGCGTGCCGGGCAGGTAACACAGACTCTGTCCTGTGAGCGGTTTGCAACCAAAACGGATCAAAAGGAACAAGGATGAAAATTGCATAGAGAATCCAAACAAGGAAATTCTCGATAAATTGACAAGAGCAACTCGCTCAGAGGCAAATCTTCTGATTCAGAGTGGAATAGGATTTCTCGTTTTGAACATAAAGAATGGTTGGGCACTCAACAAGAGCTCATCAATAGCCAGGGATGAGTCATGATAGCTTAAAGTCTTATATGATGCATGCTGGGCTAAAAGAAAAGAAATGATTAAATCAAATGCAAAGAAAGGAGAAAATAGAAAGTATATCAAGGATAATATTGCTAAATTGGACAAGAATGGGTCGAGAGTCTTCCTACAACCACTGTGCAAGACAGAGTCTGTCGTTCCCGAGTTTACCCAACTTAACGGCCTATCCGACGATTAGCAACGCGGACCTAGATCATCACCGTTTTTGATGAAGGGGAACTCAGATCCCAGAGCATGTTGAGAACCAGCCGGTCCTTGACGTGATATAATAAGTAAGTAACATATAGTAATGCTAGGGAGTAGGGATAGAAATACTTACCTTACTTACCTGTGAAGTACCATTTTTTTCGATTTTCTGATTTTCTAATTTTTTGTGATTTTTCTGATAAATAATCAAAACAATGATCATAATAACAATAAATATAAACAAACACATCACAAAATGATAAACAGACCATGAACAGACACACGAAGACACCCAATTAGCACTAAACACATAAAAACGACGTTCCTGATCAATTGATGGGGGGCTTGATTAGGTCGGTAGATGTCGCGACCATTGAAGAGGTCACCTTAAGATAGCGGCGTAGTGGGGGGCCGCGACAAGGTTGCGGCGTACCCCTCCACTGCGAGATCAAGGCGGCGCACAGAAGCGTCGCGACTCTACCTGAGGATTCAAAATGTAGAAAGCCCTCTTTCTCCCTCTTTTGTGCGTTCAACGTGCGAAAGCATCTTTGAGCTCTAGCGATCGACCCCCTTGGCAACTCCTTGCCTAGACCTCCCCTCTGCACTCTCTCTCACTCTCTCACCTTCCCTCTTTCTCCTTCTTTCCCTCTCCCACTCACGAAGGTGATGGAAGGCAGCGGAAACAGTGGTTGGGGTTCCCCCGGCAATGAGCAACAGAAGCAACCGGTGAAGAGGGGAAGCCGGTGGCGCGAGGGTGTTCCTCCGGCAGTGGAGGCCGCAGCTGAGGTTGAAATGGAGGAGGAAAATGCCCGGTGGCAGATATTGAGGCGGCGGCCGAAGCACGAGAAGCAGCGATGAGAAAGGTAAACTCCTGCCTCGAAAATCCTTTGCATTTGTGGTTTTGAATGGATGGTAGGCCCTCATAGAGGGTGAATGTAGGGCATGATGCCCATAAAAATGACCCCCAATCAAGAAACGTTCAGGTCAGTCGTCGCTTGAGAATGCGACGGGGCGCCCCGTCGCGACACTAGTAGTCGTGACAGGGTCAAGGACCGTGACAATGTCGCGGTCACCCTTGGTGACGGGACCATGGCGCGGCGCTTCAAAGGGTCACGACAAGGTCGCGACCCACTAGGCTGGCGCGACCTTAGCCGAGAGACCAACCAAGCATGCATAATCTGACCAATTGACCGATTTGTGCTTTGCAGGGTGAGATGAGGGCCAGGGTTTCGTGGCTCTTAGTGATAGCTGTGTACTTAGCCCTTCCTGGATTCCAGAGAGGGAGATTGGATGAGATGGGGTTTGGAGAGGTACTAAGGATGGAGAGGATGAGGGCGGACGCCCCTCTTACTCAGGCCCTGCGCATCAGGTGGGACGCGGAGGCGACTGCCTTTGTGTTCCATGGGGACATATGATCCCTAGCCTAGAGGATGTGAGCAGGATCATGGGCTTGAGGGTATATGGCCATCCAGTGAGTGGTTACAACTACCCGTGCTACAGAGAGTTGGCCCATAGACTACTAGGTTTGACTGTAGGGCAGAGGTCTTCTCTGGTCTCTAGGGTTGAGCTGCAGGAGAGTCTAGGGCTTTTCCAGACGGGCAGGGAGGTGGCTGAGATGATGGACGAGTAGCTGCAGAGGCTAACGAGGGGCTGCAGGGAGACCTTAGCCGACAAGCCTGGGGCACAGGCAGATTTGGACTTGCGGTGCTTTCTTACCTTCTTCCTCGGCAGACTCTTGTTTGCCACAAGGGGTGACCCAGCCTTCGCCTTGAAGTATGGGGCGAGGGTTTACAGAGGCGCGAGGCGACAGGTAAACTTCTAAACTCAGACCTTGTGAATTGTTCTAATTAGATTGAGCTGACAAATTTGGATGAATTGTAGGTGGACGTGGCCGGGGAGATCGCCTCACTAGGGGCCTTGCTGCATTTGGCAGTACAGGACTGGGAGGTAGCCCGGAGGGAGGTAGAGCAGTTGGTAAGTACCTACTTAGACTTCAGTACTCACCAATCTTCTAGCTGATTGAGAGGAACTAACAAGTGTTGCATATGCAGCGTGCGGAGTTAGCTACAGTGAGGAGGGCACAGACAGGTGCATCCTCATCCAGGGTAGCAGCAGAGGGCTCGCAGTCAGATCTCGCTGACCAACTGGCGAGTGCAGTGAGGAGGGCCGAGGAGGCATAGGCCGAGTTGACAGAGAGGGTAAGTACGGCAGTGATTTGAATTGAATTTGACTTACGCTTGGCACTGACTTGATTTTCCACAAGTGACAGAGCTGAAGACTGCCACCGACCGGGCGGCCTACTTATAGGAACAGGTCGATACAGCGGCCGCATCGGTTGCCTGGTGGCGCCTCCAGGTAGACACGGCGGTAGCAGAGAGGGATCAGCTGCGCACACAGGTGGAGGCAGTGGGGTCCCGGGCAGCAGATTTGACGTGGGAGCTAGTGAAGTTGGCTTGTCTACGCACCGAGATGATCGCGTAGCAGGGGCGGATTGAGGAGCTGCGGAGCTGCATGGCGATGATGAACTAGGCAGTTTGGAGCAGGAGCAAGAGCGGCGTGAGCGGAGCGAGCGGTGCGAGTGGCGCCTCGGTCCGACAGTACTTGGCAGGTTCCTCCAGTCGTTGGAGGAACGAGGAGGAGGAGAGACGCCGCAAGGGTGAGGTGGGTGCCCGGAGCGGTAGGGGTGGTGGCGAGATACCACCACCACTCGAGAGGCAGGAGGGATCCAGGTAGAGTGGTGGTGGACAGTGAGGAGCTTGTGAGTCACCTCCCCCTTATCTTTGTACATGATGCTTATTTTTAGTGGATCTTTTATCTTTTGCACCAAATGTTTGTGATTGCATAAATGAATTGTGATTGACACGAGTGAGAGATGAGATCCGTGAGATTTTTTGGCAATATTTTTTTTTTTTTTTTTGGACAATATCTAATTTTGTTGGAGTTTTGAAAATATCTTTTTATTATTATATTTTTTAATAATGCCTGAAGCCAAAGACACATGAAATGGAAGATACTCACCCTTGCTATTACAGCACTAAAACGAGATCAAACTGCTGGAAAGGGGTCCCCATTCATTCCCTTTCATTACAGACCACCGAAAAGGTCAGATGTGCATTAAGATGGTGGCATCCTGTAGTTGGTTGCCCCTAACTTGCGGTGCCGCTACAAAGACCATATCTGGAAAATGGTCGAGCTTTATAGGAGGAAAATGGAAGAAAGTCTGGGGATAAGTCTTGTGCAAGTTTTAAAGGACAAATTAGGCTTAGCTTCCTTCCACAGCACTCCTCTTAGAGATTCGATCTGTTGTGTATAGACTTTTGGTCATTTCATATTTTTGCATGTTTCTTGTTTGGGGCATGCGTACAACCGGGCTCAAGGACGTCCCGCGGGGAACTATACTGCCACTCTTTGCCATGCCCCTATTCATCAAGTTTCTCTCATTTGTTCTACTTTTCTTTTATTATTTTACTTTTCTTTTGCAGGCCTAATTGAACGTCCCTATTTGAGATTTCCTCTCATCAAGATGTGCTTAGGTTGGTTGCCATGCCTAGATATCCTTTTTTGCCTTTACACTTCGACTGAGTAAAGAAGATAACAGCTCTTGCACCTTCTAGGTATGGCCTAAGTAGCAACGGTGTTTGCTAGAGGAGCCGACTAATATTGCCATGTGAGTGTGTGATGATCCTTACTTAAAGTGACTTTTGACGATAGTGGAAGGAATGTAGGACTCTTAGCGCGGAGTAATCCCTAGCCTAAGTGCTGCAGAAGCAAAATAAACCTAGGACTGACTCGACCACTCTAGTTGTGAACTGAGATGACTTTTTTTTTTTTGGGATGTTCTTTGTGTTGAGACAAATATTTACATGCACAATGTGACCCCTATATTTGGAAGAACGGCTTGCATTTAGTCTTTGAACTTTGACTTTGGTTGATTTTAATTAGCTCATTTGTAGGAAACTGTGAAAATAGGGGTGGCAAGAATTGGAGTCAGCTCAACACACATAAGAAGGAGACAAGACTCTACATGAATATGAGGGACAAGAACCCTCAAACAAAAGAATTTACAAAGAAGGGGAAGAATGTTAGTGAGAATTGAACCCTCGGGAACAATGAGAGAAAGGGTCAGGACCCCGAATAGGGAGTGAAGGAGGAATCAGGTCAGGCCCAAGATCAAGAGGGGTTAGAAGAAGGAACTGCAAAATAGAGGGTGGAGGATCTGGAGAATCAGAGGGGGAAGTTGAAGGAAGGGAATCGGGGCCAAGATCAGACGTCCCTAGAGAAGGTGGACCCGACCTACAGTTAGGAGGCTCGGGTGGAAGAGGAAGAGGGGAATCCTGAGCACCAAGAAGAAGGTCAGGTGACCCAGGTGGATGTGGAAAGAAACCCTGAGAATCCATAGGGTGATCGGGTGGCTCAGGAGGAAGAGGAAGAGGGGAATCCTGAGAACTGGGAAGATGGTCAAGTGACCCAGGTGGATATGGAAAGAAACCCTGGGAATCCAGAAGGTGATCCGGTGGCTCAGGAGGAAGGGGTAAGTGAGGGGAATCTTGAATGCCCATAAGATGATTGGGAGGCTCAGGCGGAGGGTATGAAAAGATACCTGGAGTACCAAGAGGATGATCGGGTGGAAGAGGAAGAAGAGAATCCTGAGTACCCAAAAGATGATTGGGTGGCTCAGGTGGGGAGGATGAAAAGATGCCCTGAGTACCCAGAGGATGATCAGGCGGCTCAGGTGGAGGAGATAGTGAGGGTCCAACGACCCTAAAGGAGTGAAAGGGGAAGGATGTGGGAACAGCCTAGGACTGTGAGATCGGGTGCCTCCTCTGGAAACAGGATTGGCCAAAATGAATAGCATTGAGAGATTAAGGTCTGAAGATGCCAAAATAGGGAGATCGACATTTTTCTTGTAGAACTTTGATCTTGACCTTAGCCTCTTTCGCTTCTTGGCAGATGTCCTTGCATGCCGCAACAGCTTTGTTCTCACAGATGGACATGATTGCTTCTCCTTGGCATGTCTCCTCAGATAACGGGCCCAAGCAGCAGATGGCCTCACTCTTCTTTGTAGCCATATGGCTCTCTCATCAATTGCCATGACTGCCATGTGTGCACTTATTTTGGGCAGCTTGAACTGTTGCCCCTTGAGTGAACACTCCAGTAAAGATGTAGAGGTCACAGTGTTGAGAGCTTCAACTAGAGGTTGACATGTCTGACCTTTAAGGATTGACTTCATGAGGGCCTTGGCAGCAGCGTGAGATAGAATAAAATTTGTAGATAACCCCTTATTTTGACCAGCCATATGCAATATAACTGAGCGAGGAGTAATAATGGCGTCAATGGTAGCATCATCAATGAGCAACGTAACAGCTACCATCCTTGCTTTGGATAAGGACATAGACCGGCATACGGCTGATGTAGCTGTGAGGGTCAAAGCGCATAACCGGGACTATGCTACCTTTGATTGGATTATCTTGCTCTCGGGAAGTCGACTCAAGGCATGCTACCGGTAGTGCACACCCGCTCCATTAGGATGTGGTGGCGATGGGATGTGAGGTAGCTATGGTGGGTTCATCGTATGCGAAGAGTTTAGTGTGAGGTGACTGGATGGTGGCAAGGATAGGCTCGTGCGGAGAGAGCTCTTCTTCCATCTCAGAGGCTGAATTAGCCCTATGCTTAGGAGTAGGAAGCTCTTTCCCTATCTCAGAGGCGAGTGGGGCTTGCTCAAGCCTTGGTGTGGTGGTAATGGCTTGCTCAGGTGCAAGTGGTAGTGGGGTGGAGATGATGGCGAGGGGTAAAGATGGAGGGTTTGTAGGAGGCGAGGGATTAGTGGTTTGTGGCATTAGGTAAGATGACCAACGGCGCATCGACACAGTACGTCGAGCCGACAGCTTATCATCAGGGTGCGATGTGGCATCAAGGGTAGGTGTGGTGATGATAGCCTGAAAAGGGTTTTTAGAGGAGGCTGTTGAGATGGTGACGAAGCGGATGATGCACTTGGAGGATAGGTAAAGAAATGTCTCTGGCCTTGAGATGTTGGAGATGGCGACTGCCTCAATGCTTGTGCCTGTTGTCTTGACTGTGGTGTTGGCTGCTTGGGTGGCTGTTCCGCTGCCTGTGATGGAGAGGGCTGCTGCCCCTTGCCATGTGTTCTTCTCTTCCCTTGACAACGCAGGATGAGTCTGTGCATCTCAGTCCAATCTATCTTGTGCTCTAGATCATAGATCACATCTCGGAATTCGCAGTAGTTCGCGACTGTATGCCCCAGATGGCGATGATATGGGCAAAATTCTGATCGGTCCCTTGTCAGGTCCCAGCTTGGCTTTTCCAGAGGGAGCTGTAATGCATTGATGGACATGCACATCAGGGCTGTAAAGACATCATAAAGGGATTCCGACAACTGATGATAATGGGCTCACTTTGGGCCAAGTGGATGTTGGGATGGATGAGGTGTGGTGCGGTGGCACGGGCAAGGGGGTTGTTCTTGTGGAAGTGGTGCAAGTTGGCTTGGTGGAAGTGGTGAGGATGCGTAATGGTCAGTGGAGTGGGTAGGCATGGGACGGTGGATAACATCAACTTGGGCATGGGTTTGGACTCCCTCATATGTGAGCCCTTGAAATGTGTAATTGGGTCGTTGGGCCTCAAACAAGGATGGCACGGGAGAGTCAATGAGTTGGGTTTTAACAAAGTGAGCACTACTGTAACGACCCAGAATCCGCATTACCAGTAACAACCAGTAACCCGAATTCTGACCCGCTAACCCACGAGACAAGCTCGGAAGGGTAGGAGTGAAAATCCGAGGAGACTATATGTAAGAAGATACACACCATGCAAAGTAGTAAATTCCACTATATGAACATATCATATACACCTCAGAGTCTGAGACAAAGAACAGAGTACAGAAGTACAACAAAAAGGTACATCACTGCAGCTAGGGAGCACCAACACCGGAGTGGCTAGACTCGCCTGGAACGGGAGTCGACGAAGACCCACCTAAAGAGAAGGGAGTGAGTCTCAAGAAAAGAGACCCAGTAGGGAAAAGTAACCCCACCGGAAACTAACTAAAGTGCGGAAAGTAAAAACTGAAAGTAAGTATACGTCGCACCACAACACAAAACTGTAAACCACACGGCTCAGTAACACACACTCACACACACAGCAAGTAGGACTCAGCTAGGGTCTGTGGCTCGGCGTCCCGTCACCACAGAGGCTCTCACCCCAGCCACGTGTGCACACTACAGACGCTCTCTCTCACGTCTGGTCCACCCGTTTTTCCCCCTATGCTTGACCCTAGCGGTAGAGAAGGGGCTCCACGGAGACCGGCTCCAAACCACCAAAAGGAGTACGCACAGACAGAGTCGCACTCGATGTCCCGGCTCACTAGCGGAGGACAACCACACGCTAGTCGTCTAGACGGAGTCGCACCCATGCCTAGGTAACACAACAGAAACGGGTACACGGTAACGCAACGCGCGTACAACAGACGGAACACACTCAACGTCTGAAACCCGTACAGTAGTAAACACCTCGTGCCACAAACAACTACTCCTATGCACAGGCGGAGTCACACTCTAAGCCTGGCCCACTTGTGCTATTAGGGCGGACATCACATGTCAATCGCCTCTAAACACACAACTTAAGTCTGCTGGGACACAGGATATAAACGGCCACATCGATTGCCGCCAATCAGAGATAAACGGCAGCTCCTATGCCGTCAACAATAACTAAACGGCAATCGACCTTGTCGTTTAACTCATCCCTGAAGATCTCAACGTCAACAGATGTGGACGTTGATATCTTCAGTCCCCCATACCCAGAACTGAACCGAATCAGTCCCTATGGGCAGAAACACTCAACCAGACTCCGACTGATGGAGGGAAACACTTCCTCTCATCAATCTACACTACCAGAATATCATAATTAGACAATCTAACACCTAGATTATCCAAACCACCCTCAATTCCGGCATGATATAACCCAAACCCTAAACCATGATTTGCACATCAATTCAGTTAATTGGACATGCTGGTTTGCTGGGGAGGGTTATAGGGGTTAAGTCCCTACCTCAGAACGCCTTAAGAATCCCCAACACCACCACCAATCGCGCCGGATCTCCCCGAAGACTCCGCGCGAATCGCACCAAAACCACGCGTTTCCCGCCCGATCTAGCAACGCCACACGATCCAGGGCCTTCCCACGAGCTCAAATCACTCAACAGAAGCTGCAGGAATCAAGATAGACAAAGGTGGAGGGAAGGAGAGGAAATGAGAAAGGTAGGTTCTGCTCTCGGGCTGCCCTACTTCAACAGGCCCGACCAGTCAACGTCAACATCACTGGCCGCCTACTGAACCGCCTACAGACTGACGTCCAGATAGCATGTCGTTAAGTTCAAGCTCAGACGTCCACATCGCTGGACGCTGACTCTGACTCAACGGCAAGCCTTGGCCGTCAACACCAAGTCAACGACAATGGTCTTGTCGTTGACCACACAGGACCTCTAACAGACCCAATAAGGATCCAATAAGAACCCGAGACCTTACAACGACTGTATAATTGTTGCATGGATGTGATGTTGTTCATAGCCAGGATGTGGCGGTATATAGGTGTTGCATTAGCAATAATGAGCTTGATTTTCTCCTCTTCTGAGATGTGCATTTGGGCATGTGTGGACATTTGACGCTAACGGTCAGCATAAGTTGTAAATTCTTCATCAGGCTTCATCTGCTCAGCCGCCAGATCGGCCATTGAATACTTGGGCCCGGCCCAGTCTTGATATTGTTGTATGAATTTGGCCTTGATGACTTCAAAATTCTCAACTTCATTGGGAGGCAAGGAATAAAACCACTCTAGAGCGGGCCCATCCAACGACCGTCTAAAAAGGTAAGCCAATAAGCGGCGATCATGTTGGTAGGACACTGAGTCATAGCAGAACTCCTTCAGATGGATGTAGGGGTCTCCAGCTCCATTATATTTGCGATAAATAGGGAGCTGAGAGAGAGGAGGGATCCGAAGACCATGGAAATCAGGGAGTGTATTATTGAAGGAGTGTTTGGGATTCAACTGTCTCCGCAAGTCACTAAGCTCTCGCTTCATGGACTCAAACTCGAATTGGAAGTCCTGAGCCGAGGTGGATTGTGGATAGCTAGGACCAGCTTGGGGATGAGAGCAGAGTCGAGAGTCAAGGTCCGGACCAGAATGAGCATAATGGGCCGGTCGCAATGATGTAGGCTAAACAGAAGAGTGGCCCAATCTAGGAATGACAATGTGAGGAGATTTAGCTTGAGAAGGATCATGTGGGACTATTGGGCACGTCCCAGAAGAAGTCCGTAGAGAAAAGGTGGACAACAATTTGCGGCCTAGTCGGGGCCCATTTCAAGAAGGAGGTGCTCCAATTCTGCGGCCTCATCGGAGAAGGAGGGTGACGAGACGGCGTGGGAAAAGGTGGCCCGATGGGCCCTAGGCTGGGCTGAATTCGAAAGAAACTCATGAGACAAGGGGTCTGCATGAGGAGGAGAGGTTGGAGGATAGGTGAAATGGAAAGGAGCCATGAGAGGATGAGAAATGGTGGAATTAAAAGGATACACTTAAAAATACAAATAAGGAATACAACAACAGGTACAAACACACAAGAAGGGGATGAGAAAAGGAGTTCTCAAGCAAACACCCAAGTTAACATGATATGCGTCAGGGTTTTAGGGTTATCACTTAGCCTTTTAATGGATTGATTTAATTGAATTACACTCGGCTAAAGAAGGACCCTAATGGGTGTGTACTCAAGTACTCCGGGATGACTAAAGGGGACACAACTCATGCATAAGACGGCCTGAACTAAGGGTACGACAGGTACAACCAGCCCGGCAAACCGCAACGTGCGTACGGCCACGGGGACTTACGGAGGCCGTCGGTAGGTAGCCCTGGTCAGCCCATGAGTGCTCGCAGATGAGAGGGTCTACTCTACCAAGGACACCTACACTACACGGATCAGAAGTGTATGCAGAGCCAAGTAAGGTGCACAACAACCTAAGCAACACACAGTTGACAGCCTCTGTTAAAGTCGCGACGACCAGATCCGTCGTGACCTTATTGCGACTGGTGGTACCGGCGCGATAACAACCGAGTGCAGAAACCTACAACCAGATGCAAACAGGTGGCAAACAGACTATCCTAAGATGCAACACAGTCATGGAATAAACTAATCAACATAGTAAGACTCACTGAACACGAAGAAACCGATGCATGGATCAAAAGTAGTAACAAACAACGTGTACCAGAATATGCGACATCCAACAACGACGCGACATTGTCGCGGCCACACGATCAACTACGACCCGATCCGAAATCAACAGTAAAAAAAAAAAAAAAAGAAAAATCCGTACCCTAGCAGGATTCTAACAAACACAAACACGAATATACATGACAGAACAACATGGAGAAAACATGGATGCACCCACAGTGAAGGGACAGTGCATGGATAGGCGGAAGAACACATACCAGTAGTCACGTCCCTCTTTATGGACGCGGTTATGTCGCGGTGGTCCGATGCGACGCATTAATCACAGAGCGTAGAAATACACAAAAAACACAGAAATACCTAAAAGGGCTCTACAAAGCTGTAAAACAAATGATGATGGCAGGCAAGCAAGCAACAAACAACGAGGCTAGCACTGAAGGTCCCACCGTGATCGCCAAAAGGTGTAATCACGGGGTTGTGCACCCCTCAAAACACACGACGCGTTTTAAACTAGGCTTAAAATAGCATGGAAATATGGAGGATGTGATCACCACCTAGCTAGTTTCCATGATTAAGAATCAAGTAAGCTAACTATACTAGGAAAACGAGGGAGAATGAGGCACTGACCTTTGTCGCGACGGGTGGAGCTCCTGTCGTGACGTCCTAACAAGGCGCGTCTCTAGTGTCGCGACCCCCATGCCTGCCGCGTTCTCTGCAGTGCGGGAGAAGAGTTGGTGGACCTTCTTCCTGTCCTCCGGCCGGCCAGAGAACAAGAGCTCCTCGTCGACTGAAGCCTGATTACCTGCCAAAACAAAGAAAACAACAAAAATAACCCTGTTAGAACATATTTAAGTGTAGAATCTATCCACAAATGAAGGGAAAGGTGAGAGCATGGGAGGAACGAACCTGGGGTGGTTTTTAAACCCCTTGGGTGGTAGGAAAACGTGGGAAAGATAGTGACATATGCTCCTATCTAAGAAAGCAAATAATATGCATGAAAAGGGAAATGAGGAAGGAAGGGAAGAAGGAGCCCCAAATGGGGCGACTCCCTGGCGTTGTATGGCGTCTTTGGGTGTTGGAGAAGCCTCCGACGAAGTGGAAGTCGCCCTCCTCACGCACCGAGCTCCATGGATGAAGAAATGAGCATGGCTTGATGAAGAGAATGTGAGGAAATGTGAGGGAAAGAGAGAGTTGCGGGCTAAGTGTCTGGCCTGGAGAGAATTCGGCAGCACTTCGTGGCAAAAAATGAGGCTCTCTCTCTTTTGGAGGAGAAGCCTTGCTTATATAGAGTTAGAGAGAGAAAATCTCATCCTTATGTGATAATCACCAAAATAAAGGGATAAATCCCAAAGAAATTTGTGGGGAAGAGTCCAAAGGTAGCCCCAAGGTGTCCCACAACCCCAAACCACGCTCAGCGGGGTGAGATATTGCTTAGGGGTGAAGATAAAGCCATAAAAGGATAAAGAGGAGGTTGTTGCGGAGGCCTGCATACGCGGCTGCAGTCTGACGGGTCGTAGGGACATGATAAGAGAGTCGCAACGGCCAGGGTGGTCGCGACACTAAAGCCATGTGCATGGATATGCATGGGCTGTCGTGACGCCTACCGAAGGTGCGACAAAGCTAACGCGAAAAGGTGAATGACCAACTTGGGGCTCACTAAGATAACAAGAAAAATGGTTCAACTTATAGGTCGAAATCAGGTGTCTACACTCCCTAAAGTAAGGCACTAGAAATAGGATGAGCTGGGGACCAGTATGTCTACCGGTGTCCATCCTCTAACCACGATGCGCTACAAGCGACCGCACACCCATAAACAAGAGTCGCTGCCCCCTGCCGTCTTTCCCTCATCCGGACTGTCATGCCCCGACACAAAATATCGGAACGCGAGGCAGTTGCAAGTAAACAGGTATAGAGCGAGTAATAGACATCAAACCATTGCACAATGAATAATTCTAAAGATAATTCTTCTCATTAATAACTTTCAAATGTCTAGTTACGACCACTAATATCAGAACCAATCTATAGGGCCCAATTACATTGAAATAAAGCAAAAGACAATCTAAGACTCTATCATAGTACTAGGACGCTAGGGTACTCGTGACATCACTCCTGGTCGTTCCCGTACTCTTGAGTGTATGTATCATCCTCGGTTTCACCTGAGAATGCAACGACAAATAACGCAGGGTGAGCGATAATGCCCAGTAGGACTTAAATCTCAATAGTCAAGCAGGCTTTAAATGATTAATGTATTAAAGGCAGAGTAACTAATGATAGAGCGAGAGAGTCAAGTAATAGATAGTAGGATAGCACATGAATGAAATAGCAAGACTTTCCAAATATAGACTTTCCAAAAATAGTACAAGTGTCAGGAATAGCACAGAATAGCAGGATGGCCATAGCACAAAATATAGCAATAGCACAACGAGTATAGCATAGCACTTTGTTGTCAACAGACAACGAGAGAATATAGCACTTTCGATTGTCATTAGATTAATCTAGATAGTATGGCACTTGGATGTAATGCTGACATCCTGATCATTTAACTCCTATGGGCAAATGGCACTTTCGGGTGCTCTCGCCAGGACCAGATCGGGCCCCATTGCGCTGGCATTGGTTATATTGTTTATCTTTGGACAATCAGTCAATGGCCAATATAGAGTACCAAGAAATAGCTGAGAGCACTAGATGAATAGACGAGATAGCAGAGTGAATGTGAATAGATGAGCGAGTAGAGTATAGACGAGAGCTAATGGACATTGCACGTAACACGTCGAGTAAACGGGTGATAGTAACGGTTGCACAACACACACACATGGTGTTGGTAGTCAGGTGGAACTCACGACTCTACCACTGGCCATGTTAAGCACAGGTCCAGAGGTCCGGCGTGATTCAAGATAAGAACAAACTTCTAATAGCCGTTTGGATCATATCGATCCCTAAAGGGGGTAATAGGTGTTAGGGTACAACCGGCTCGTTGACCATGTGGGAATCCATGGATAGAGGAGACTTACAAAGGCCTTGAACAAAGACTCACTAATCCAGCAGAAGGCATATCCGACAGAGAGTTCGTCCAAGTCAAGAGAGTGTGTATATATAGAACAAGTGCTCGACGTTCTAGAGGAGTTCTAGAACAGTGGAGCGTCGAGATCGGTGTTTCAAAACAACATGAAAATGGAGGACAAGTTCATTTATAATTAAGGTAATTTAATTGCATAAATTACCAGATAGATTATGTCACATGTTCATGCCAATTAAGCCACGATTGGATGGTTCGAGTGTGTGCAAGTGACATGAAATCATAGATGGAAATTAGTCGTGTGTATGTATTTTAAATCACAAATAAAAGTTCAATTTATATTAAGTGCATTTACTGCAGGTATAATTGAGATTAAAGGGTATAAGCACACTAGGCAATTAGAGCATTGCAAATCAAGATTTTTCTGCAAAAATCCTATGATCGCGACAGACACTTGTAAGGATCGCGACGGGGTCAGATCAGAACGTGACAGTACATTGTAAGGATCGTGACAGGCTTGTCTGATCAGGCATTGAGAACGCGACAGAGACCTGTATGGAACACGACAGACCGTTCAGACCAGGCACAGCGATCGCGACGGCGATGCCTGTCGCGTTCAGAACACGACCGACGAACTGTCGCAATCAGACCTCAGAACGCGACCTATCGGGCCTTCGCGTTCTGGTGGTTTGTGCCCGAGTACGACAGGGATCAGACATATCTTGGATTGCGGTCCAAGAGTTTCCCTTCTTGACATAGAGTTGTTCTAAAACTAAGAACACATTGTATAGTGCATGAAAAATCACGAAACTAGTTTTAAACATATCCAGACATACATGGGTACTTCCAGTGATTCAGAATCAGGAAGCAACGAAGGTTTCAATAGGGTTTAATAAAGAGCATCCATGATCAACATAGAACTGTGTACAGTTGGGATCAACGAATTAATTCGCATGATAGGGTGGATGGAAATTAGGGCTTTCACGGGCAAATGAAACCTAACATCCATCAGAATCTTCAATAAAAATTTCATGGCATGAGATTTAGTGTAGAAGGAGAACAAGATTTAATAAGGGGGTTCGGGGTCAAGACAAGTGCAAAACTTCGAAAAACAAGAAGTAAATATTGACTTGATGATAAATCATGAAACTTGAGGGTATTACTCATGATGATGGGAAGAACCTACAGTTAAAACTTTATAGTTTATGCTCGTGAGAATGCCTACATTTAGTCGTTTCTCTTCTCTAGGGCAAGAACTTGAAGAACTCGGGGAAGAACTTGGGAGATCCATCTTCTCCATGAATTCTCCTCCTCTTGGCCTTTCTTCCTGGTCCAGCAACCTCTTGGCACGAGCTAGGGCCGGCCATGAGAGGTTTAGGAGAATATTTAAGCTTCTCCCCATTCCCTTTCCTAATTGGACTCTAATTCCCTTTAATTCCGAATTTCCTCTTTTCCTCTCCCCTTTTTAAGCAAGAGATCTCCTAATTGGGTTGAGAGAGAGAGGATTTCGTGGCCAAGCAATTGGGGTAGGTTTAGGATTCCAAATCCAACCCAAATCACTTATTTTAATGTATTAATACCCTCTTTTCATTTAAGTAATATTTTAGTTACAAATTTTGGATATTTCTCTATTATTCCCCTTTTTAAAATCTCTATTTTAGCCCACTAATTTCTAATAGGTCCATTTAATAAAGCCCATTACTATTTTCATTTGATGGGTTTTATTTTCTAATTATTTAAATAGTTTTCTTTTATTTGTTTTTTCCAATTATCATAATTTTAATATTATTTAGATTTTAAAATTTTGAAAAAATTCAGGTTGCTACATGGACGTACAACTCAACTCAGAGTGAGGGTGTCTAGAAGACGACACAAACATTGACGGTACTCACACTACCGGGACAAAACCGAGCACCCAGTGCCTGGGTAACCGACTGGAGAGGTAACCACGGAAGGCGTTAACAACCCCACTCGCTATGCACACATTTACAAGCAAAACCCATTGTTATCAATCACGGTATAAGCCGACACAACCCTTACAAACCCTACATTGCATAACCATCACTGCCCAAGCTGTTTACAACAGGAAACAAACAGACTGGCCATAGAACCCCAGAGCTCGGGTGGCCACATTCTAAATCGTGACTAACACAGTGGACGCCTATTGAAGCTTGAACGTGACGGACCAACCCATCAACTTAAAGCCTGAATCACGACTGGACAAGTCGTCGTGTTCACAAAACGTGACGACTAGTTCCGTCGCCTTTCAGAAAGCAAAAACCAACCCTAAACTCTCATTCTGAAATCACACCAAATGGCTGTACATGCTGGTTAAGCAGGAAATAACTATTCATATGAAACCCTAGGCATGCTCTCTATCATATTCAGGTGATTTCCAAACCATATTCCACAAACCTAACCTATGCATACCATACATCAAAGCAAGGGAAAGTCCCCCTACCACGGATGAAACGCAAAACTAACGCCGCCCAGAGGTTCCCCGCGTTCCGAAGACCTCCTTACGCCAAAACCATGCCGAACGGATAGCCACAAACCCCAAATCGCCTCCAAAACCTGCAGCAGCCTCCCCTTCAGCTGAATAGTGCAACTGCACTGTTCGGCCAAGGGAAGAAACCCAGAATACACAGAGTTTAAATCGCGACATATCGGCCGTCGCATTTAGAAATGTGACGTACACCGCCGTCGCGATTCAACCTCGACGACCTTGCATGCGCCACTCTACACGCATGCAGCCACGGTCACGTAGAAGCGGTTCCAAATCACGATGGTGCAGGTGGTCGCGTTCATGTAAGAATCGCGATGACTGTGTTGGTCGCGTTCTTAATGAACCAGCCAAAGGTCTGTTTGGGCTGGGATTTCCAACCCTCCACACTCCCAACCTGCCACACCAACCTGTAAAAAAAACATGTATAATCACACTCACTCAACCAATGGGCCACACACTGGCCCCTAAACCCGGTAAACTACTATCCGAACATACCGGATATTACATATTTTATCTCACATGTCATTCAATGTATTTTGAAACACTGTGCATTTCAAATATTCCCGCGAACTATGGTGCATCCTGTGCACTCAAATATTTATTATTTTGGGTACCAATATCTATGTACGACATCTCTTATGGGATACTATAATCATGTCACATAAAGTAGAACTTTAAAGACTGACAGAACGGAATTTCCTCTTTAGTATATCCTCCTACAGCATGGCCGTGACGTTGATTGACAGTTTAGACATATTTAAGATGTCTATGCACCAGTATTTATTGTGTGCAGTTTCCGGTAGTCACACACATTACAATGTTGGATTTGTCAAGTTGACAGAAGCGAAGAGGATATCCAGATGATCTTTCCCTCACTGGGTCTCTATCCAAGAATTTAATGACTCCAGTTTTTCTGATTCCTACGTCGGACCTGATACAGCTAACGTATTTCAAGATGAGAGACAATGGACACTTCAACATATACTTCCTCAAGAGAAGATAAATAGAAGTGTGTTGACACCGTGGATGGATTTTTCGAAAAGGAAGAAAGAAGAAGAGCTCGATCCTTCATTCAGAAAAGACTCCTGCTCTTAGCTCTCCAAAAAGTACTATTCTTACTTATCTTCTAGAGTTTGAGAGCTTGTTTTAGATCTGAAAGAACTTCCTCTTGGTGTAATTCTCTTGTCTCTTAGATTCCGCCTCAGATCAAGCATTTGCTATAAGCTTGGTTTGTGGGCCATCATCTCTTTATTCTTCTTGAGTACTCCTCTTCATTTATGAAGAGTGGACTTGTTGTGGAGTGGGTGGTTGCTTTTCTTTTGTAGATAGGAAGACAAGTTGTAACAGGTGGTGTATTGCCTCTTCGTGTAGTGAAGAGAAGGCCAGCTGGTGCTGGATGTATAAGTGTCCTTAAGGGGGACTATACCCTTAGCTAGTGGAATCCCAAGTTATTGCTTGGGGACTGGACATAGGACTCCTTGTGATAGGAGATCTGAACTAGGATAAATTTTTGTTGTTCTTGTGATTGCTTTTATTCTATTTCCACTTCTCATTAACTCTAACATTTGAGTTTAGTATTTTCTTGTCAAAGTAATCTTTTTAACAGGAATATTTATAGAAATATTTTTAGCAATCCATTCACCCCCCCTAGGCTTGCAACCTGGTCAACAGTTATGACAATCCATCTTAAACATGAGGTAATCGTTGTTTAAGTGATTGGCAATCCATGTTATGACAATCCATCTTAAACATGAGGTAATTTATTTCTAACATGAACTAACATGAAGCAATCGATGTCTAGACTTCGACTTTCAGAGAGTCGACTCAGAACTTCAACTTTCAGAGAGTCGACTCAGAACTTTGACTATCCATGAGTCAGACTTCTACTGTTCAAAAGTCGATTGTCTAGACTTCGACTGTCATAGAGTCGACTCACGACTCCGACTTTCATAGAGTCGATTGTCCAGACTTCGACTCTCTAAGACTTGGACAAAATGTGAACATCTGAAGTTCTGTCCAGCAAGATCCAGTCTGTCTATGATATGCAACAAATTATTAGAGGATATGCAACATGAAAGCACGTAGGTTCATCACAAGACAATGATATTGTAATAACAACAATGTGAATAGTGAGTAAGTCATCATCAAAACAAATCAGAACAATCATCATCAAAATAAGGATTATGGTTATTCACATAACCATAACTCAACAATCCTTTTGGGGAAGGGTTTGAAGCACCGCCTCAACCTGAGATTCCTTCCTAATAGCTTCTTCTTCAGGTGGAAAGATGTTATCCTGAAGAGATTCCTATTGCTCCCCCTAATTTGGTGCTTCACCATCAAACTTCCATCATATTGTCAACATGTAATTCTTTTAATACTTCTCTCGTGGAGACAGTTGGAGGAGATGGAATCATATATAGATCCTCCCTTATTTCTTTAGACACATAAGCACTAGTGTCCTTTTCCTTTTTACTGGAACAATCTCATCTTGAGTAGCAGAACTTTAACTGTAATGAGTTCTCCTTCATATTTCAACTTCAGTTCATCCCGTATATCTTTGGTTGTCTTGCATACTGATATTCTATCAAATTCTAGCTTGGATAGAGCATACTACATGAAGCTTTTCACCTTGATGTCCAAAGATATTACCTTTTGTCGTTGTCCATCCATTCTTCCTTCGATTTTGATAACACATAGTCGCCATCTTCAATAATGCTCCATAGATTGTAGTCTTCGCCTTTTAGGAAGAACTCCATACGCATCTTCCAATATGTGAGGTATGGTGACAGGTTGGCCTTCACTGTAGCCTTGGGCTGCCATGGATCTTGCTTTTTAGATCATGGGATCTTCTTGAACAGAGCTTGACTCTGATACCACTTATTGGTATCAGTGCTTTAATCAGAGACCACGGCTTTGAAACCACTTGTTGGCCTACTTTCCAGCAGCAAGATATACCTAGAGATTGGGGGGGGTGAATAGGATAAATAGAAATCTGAAAGCAAAATCACCACTTTAAAACTTTGGTTAGGTAATGTAATCATGTGTGATAAAGAGTAGCAGTGCAGAATCAATCACACAAAAGAACACAAAGAATTTATCCTGGTTCGGTACTTCTCCAATGGAAGATCTACGTCCAGTCCCCAAGAAATGCTTGGGATTTCACAAACCGGGGTACAATTCGCCCAAGGATATACAACACCTAGCACCTGTTGGTCTTCTTCTCTTTCTCGAGCAAGAAGCCCACTTCTTTTACAGGCTTAGAAACAAACCTGCCAGAGCAAACTTCAGCGTGGTTCTTTCCTTCAACAAGGAGAACACAGAGTATAGACCCTCTACTGGTCACACCACTTAGCACAAGATGGTTTTCCCTTCTAACCAAGGGGAATGCTTACACAGTAAGACTTCTCCTCCAACAAAGAGGAACACTGTATACAGTCCTACAATGGACACATGTCTTTCTTTTAGAAAAGATAGAACAAGTAGAGAGCTACAAATAGATAGAATGAAGCTCAAAATCTCAGCTCACAATCTCTCCCCCATATTTGCAGTGTAGCGCAGAGAGAGAGAGAGGAACGAATGAAGCTTGAACGCAGAACACTTCAGAGGATTTTCTTGTTGCCTTTATGTGTGTCACTCCTGAATCTTCAAAGCCTTCATCCTTTTATAGAGCATCTAAAGAGGACTATTGAGGGATGTAACCATTGGAGCTTTTTCTCTTCATCATCATCATCTTCATCTACTTCTGAGTCTAATGGATATCTTTTTGTATCTACTGGCTTCTTGGAATAGAAGATGGTCTTTCAGTTGGTGCACACTTCCGAGGTCACCGGTAGCAGGTCCAGTCGTTGTGTATCATAGACCTGCATACAATAAAAGCATGTTAGACTAAAAAAGTCTTCTGCCAGATAGTGCAAACCTCTGCTGGTAATGACCATATTTCCTTCTGACAGTCCTGCTGTACTAGGTAGAAGCTTTTGCTTTCTAGCAGGAAATAAGGTGTTCTTTTAGTCCTCCTTTTCTGATGACCTACCTTAAAAGGATAGACAACACATAGTATGAATACATGAAGGGCATGTTTGGTATTAGGATAGACCGGGGATAGAGTGAGAATATTTCTATCCCCGGTCTATTCTAATACCAAACATACCCTAAGGATTTGAAGACTATTTGAATTTTCATTGGGCATAAAAGCCTTGTTCATCAATTGATGTGTTTTGAAAGCTTATAAACACCAATCAATATGAAAACAATATCATTGGAATGTTATTTAACATTAGTCGGAATGAAACTTAACATCAATCAGAACACTTGGTCAGTAATCGATTATTTATTGAAACTTGACTGGTCAATATATGAACTTCTACTGCAAAGAATCTCAGTCGAGTCCACTTCAACTGCTAAGAGTTTTAGTTGAAATCGTACTTCGACTGCTAAGAGTATCAAGCAATCAGTCGAAGTGGGACTTCAGATGGTACAGAAAATAACACAGTCAGTCGAAGTAGAACTTCAGTTGGTCCAGAAAATAGCACGGTCAGTCGAAATGGAACTTAGACTGGTCAGAAGAAAGTCATGCATGACGAAGTAAAACTTCGAATGGTGCTTCGATTGAATCAAAATACACATAGTTAGTCGAAGTGTGACTTCGACTGGTACACAAAAATAACACTGACAGTCGAAGTGGAACTTCAGCTGGTGACTTCGTCTGATCAGAAGAAAGTTGTGCATGACGAAGTGAAACTTCGACTGATAGCTTCGATTGATTAGAAGAAAATCCTGTATGACGAAGTGAAACTTCGACTGATCAGAAAAAAATAGTGCATGTCGAAGTGAAACTTCGACTGATCACTTCGACTGATTTGAGAAAACATGCGTGTCGAAATGAAACTTAAATAGAAATCGATAGAGCTTTTCAGTGTAAATCTTTTGAAGCGATTTAAATTATTTAATTTCTAAACATAAATTATCATGAAAAAATTATTAAATATATTCATGAGATAAAAATAATATTAATATATTAAAGATATTTATGAGTTTTAATTATCACTAAAATATAGGATAAATATGTGTGAGTGTTTCAACATGTATATATTTTTGAAATATCTCATTCTTATTATTGAGTACTTAATATCTTAATCTCATCAAGTGTAAACTGTACTTTTTTATCTTTGTCACATGCTGGCTTAATTAGGATGAAAAAAAACTAACTGGTCTGAAGTCCTAACTGATGGTCTCGTTTGATAAAATTTTTTCTAAAATGTTGAAGGTAATATTATTTACAGAATATAATCGACAAAGGTAGTTTTATAATTTTATGATATTTTTGAAAAATAAAGTTTTTATTACATGTATATTCATCCAAAAAAATGTAATACATTTACAAATACATAAATATCAAAATAGAGACCATTTTTATTCATGACAATTCCGTCTCAAAATAGATACCAATTTGTCTCCAATTACATTTTGGTCTAAAATAATCTAATCAAGATCCGATCATTAGATTTGCTCTGGATGTAAATGCTAATCATTGGATTTAAACATATATAATGCATTCACAAATATACTATTATAGTGTGGATATATGTAACAAATATAATATATATATTTACTAAATTAAAAATATAACTTATAAATTTATATTCTCAATATATTTTTTACTTTATTATCTTTTATTTTAAAAATAATTATATAAACTATATCTATGTAACTAAATTGCTAATAGATAATTATAGATAACTATATCTATAATATAACTAACTACTAATAACAATGTAATTGAAACTTAATTGGATTTCGTGACAGTTCAGTCTCCATTTTTAGACTGAATCTATTCAGTGAAAAATCGGTTTTAGATTTGAGATCGAACTATCACAGAATATTCGATCTCACATTTGTAACCAAACTATCACAGAAAAATATCAGTCACATCGCTTTTTAGACCAAATATTTTTGTTGACAATTCAGTCATAGTTTTGAGATCGAATTGTCACCAAATAAATTTGGTCACAATAACTTTTAGTCTAAAGTCATGCACAAATTCTTGTAATGAAACTATTATTCTTTCAAATCTTGTTATTTGATGTATTCAGTTATTTAGGATATCACTATTTTTTTTCCTCATGAATGTAGTGAGTTAGTTAAAGAAATAAGTCTAATTGATCTCATTTATTGATGCCTTATCAAAGAGGGCAGATGAATATTAATCAATTAAGCAATGATTTTGTGAGCTTTGAGTTTAATTATTAATTTGACTTATTGGTTTGAGATTTTTCTATTCTAATTATAACTTTTAAATGTTAAATAAGTGCAAAAGGAAGGTTGTCATCCCATGCGTCCAGAGATGTTTCAAATGATTCAAGCTAGGACAACATCGACAGTGTCATTTTGGAGCATTGAAGAAAGTCATCACATGATGGTAATGGTGATTATAAATCTTAAATAATTCATACATTCAATTTATTTTATGTACTAGTTATCTTATATTAATTACAAGATCAGATGACCTATTGAGAGATCCCACTCGCTTGGATACATCACAAGGCACGGCTCCACCCATCGTACTTAGTTCAGAGGAGGCCTTCTATCAGTGTTTTAGGAGGGACAAGCCTAGATGGATTTGTAGTGGTCGAGGACAAACTTTAAGGAGCTAGTATGGGCCGTCAAAGGTAATAGCAATGGTAGCACTGCATATCAGTGCTCCTAGAGGAGCAATCTCAGAAGAAGCCTAAGATTGAAAGAATGAAAAAATTCATTGAAGACCAGGAGCAACAATTAGCACACAGAGCACAGATATGGATGCTCGTGTGGAGGCTCAAGTTGCTACACTATAGGCACAGCTGTCCTATAGATGTAGATCGACGGTTACAAGATCTTTTTACTACTCAAATGCATGGGTGTGGTATACTGGTTGTGCCACCTGAGGATGAGGGAGAGGGAGACGAGGACGATGGAGATAGAGAGGATGAGGGTTATTTTGATAAGGATGAGTGAGAATTGACTATTGATTTATGATCATAGTTCTACATGATTTTGAGTTGTAATACATTTAAATTTAATGTATTATAGTTGTTTTAGAATGTGGATTTTGAACGGTTTGTGTTTGTAATTTTGAATGTAATATATTTAAATTTGGAGTATTGTAATTGTTTTAGAATGTGCTTTGTTAATGTAATTTTTGTATATTTTAACATTTTGTAAATTTGTTAAATAATATTTTTACAGAAAAAAATAATATATTATAAACTTTTGAAAAGGTTTTTGGGGATGGCTGTACATCTGTATGTAATAACGTTATTGGGGATGGCTACACATCTGCCCCTTATAAAGTTATTGAGGACGGCCTTAGTTATGTGTCTAATATAGTCAATGGGGTCAGCTACACATCAATCCCTAATAAAATATTGAGGACGGATGATCCGTCCTCTACATCCGTCCCCAATATAGTTATTCGAGATGGATTAGTGGTCGTCTACAATAATTTTATTGGGCACATATTCAATAATTGTATTGGGGATGGATGTACAATTGTCCCCCATAATTTTATTGGAGACATCTCCAATACGGTTATCGAGGGCGGATGTACATTAATCGTCCTCAATATTTTTGGGACGGCCTAATGATAGCTAAGGAGCTGTCCCCTTTAATTATTAGGGATCGATATTTTGTTATTGGGCTTACAACAATTTACAATACACTAATTAATGATCTCTAAGAGAATCTAAAGAGACATTTTGATAGTACCTCCCATCCTCAGGGAATTAAGTTAACTATTCATTTCTACTCGGTAACACGATAACGACATATTACAATGTAAGCCAATCTGCCCATAAAGGCAATGCCAAAATGACGGAGTACATACGATAAAAAGAGACAAGGATGCGGCGTTACAAGTTAACCCCAAGTTCTTCACATGCACGGTGCTTCTCCCGCCCCATTGGGCTGGCATTAGATCTCTGTAAAGAGAAATAGGTATATTCTTGTTTCATTTCTCTGCCATAGGTCATATCAAGCGAATACATTCGCTCAAAGGAGCGTAATATGCACATTATAATGAAGAAGAGCACTTGGTAAATTTATGTATTACATATGTATGATTCAGCAGCAAGCTAGCTAGTACAACGTCATTAAGTACAGTATTCCACATAACACATGACAGCAGTGTGGCATTTTCTTCTTTCATCTCTCATCAATTAGTAGCTTAACCACGGTTGGTTTGTATGGTGATGGTTTCCCTTTCATGTACCTCTACGTACTACGATTGCACCTGCAAGCCAGCTGCTTTCAGACTCATAAATGATATACCCAAGTTGCAGACCGTGTTCATGTGTCTGCGAACAGGCTATACGTCGTGGCGTTGTTTATGATAAGCCGGATGGCTGCGGCTGTTGTTGCAATGGTTAGCAAGGAGGAGATAACAATAATGGTCCAGTGCCACGCCATGGACGCCCTTGTAGCGACTTTGCCCGGACCTGTTCAATGAATCAATCAACAAGGAGACACCCACGTGCAAAGTGTGTGTGTGTGTGTGTGTGTGTGTTGATGATAAAAAAAAGGACACGTACGTACGTTAAACTAATGTCTATAATACTCCTCTTCACCATCTCTTCTGCGAACATCTTCTCATGTAGCTAGTCATGTTTCCCTTGATTTTGTTCTAGTGTTTTTTTTCTTCCAAAAAGTTGTCCTCGTGCATATATATTGCATAAATGTCATTCATAATTGCAACATAAGGGGATACGCGCAAAAATACCTCCCCCATTAACAGTATAATCTGCTCAGAATTAATTAATCCTCCTTCAAGCCTAGCTACTTCTAAACAAATATGCTTATTAATTAGAGAAGGATTTACTGCCTGTGCCCAGACAGGTACTGCCCCCCCCCCCCCCCCCCCCCCCCATGTACATGCGGATTGGGGTCAGTATGCACCCACACCACACAAGCAAATAATAATATTTCTCTAATTATTAGTGCAAAGACTATCCTACAGCACAAACATAACTATAAAAAACTCTATTATACTGATATAAATCCAGAAATTCCTCACAATCAATATATATCATCATTTGTTTTAGGGATAGTTTACAAAATAATCCTATTACATGAGAAATTGGATAATTGTCATTCATGCAATTGCACCGATACTAATAAGTCTGTTGCATAAAAATGAGGGCAAAATTACCCGAGTGATTGGGTGCCATTTGAATTCAAGGAATATGCTTGGAATACTTGTTTGTTTGTTAATCTGGCTGAAAAATATAATCTATTAACTGAAATACTCTTCTTCTCTACTTCTAACTAAAGAGTAAAGAGAGAGATCAGAAAGAGGAGCAAGAGGAAGCTTTCCTAGCCTCTGGAGGCCACCATCTCCATACAGAAACACCGCCTTCTCTCATCCGCATGCCACCACAACAGACCCTCTCCGGTCGGTCTCATCCCTAGTTTTACAGCCTCTCTACCCAAACAAATCTTCTCTCTCTCGCACTCCGATACTAGAGCGGAACACCTGCCCCTGCACACATCACCTCAGTGTCTCTCTCTCGTCTGGAAGCCAATGCGTTTCCCCGCGCCACCCTTCCTCCTCTCTCCATTGACGTTAGAGAGGTTTCCCTCTAACGCCCGCAACTCCCCTTAACTATCGAGTCCAGATCCTCTCAATATACAGGAGGATGGGACTCCAGCAATCATTAATGAGGTGAGTTTATGAGTGAGAGTTTTACAAAAAAAATCAAATAAAATATAAAAAAGTTATAAAAAAAAAGTTTTTTTTTACAAAACTCCTATCCATAGGCTCACCTTATTAGTGACTAATGAAGGCTGGTCCTCCCATGTAGTGGGAGGATCCGGACTCCTAACTATCCCCCCAGCATCTTTATGTCTCGTCTAGAGCTGAATGCAAGCACCCTATCCATACTCCCCCCTTCTCTCTCTTCCCACAACCCCACGTCCCTCCATCTCTCTCTCTCTCTATCTCTCTCTCTCTCTCTCTCATTGCATGTATAGGCACCCCCTAACCACTGATCTCTCTGTCTCACTATATGTGAAGGAATCAACTGATTTCTCTCTCTCTGACTTATGTTACGTATAAAATTATATATATATATATATATATATATATATATACACTAGGGTGGCATTTCTGCAATTCTTATATGATAGATTATTTATATATTGGGCCTTCATGATTTTGGTTAATTGGTCTACATCGTTTGAGATTGTAAGAAAGAGAAATATTTATTGCACTTTTCGAAGCACAATAAGTGCGTTTCTCATGACTTATAGTGGATGGATATTGTAGAGACATAATTTAGTGACACATAATTAGAAATAGTGAAAATAAGTGTTCTTATAAGCAAGACTCATTATTTTTTTTTTTTCAAGAGGGCTTTTTTCTTAAGAAAAAGACAAAATCCTATATATGTGAACAACATATATTGAGGGACACACTAAAATTTCACCCTCTCTTCACCGACGTAGTCTATGAAAAGTTAAATAAGAGGTCATGTGCCCTACCTGAATATCTTCTTGCTACAAGACTAGCATACATTTATCTTCACTAGAAAGATTGTGCATAAATATAATTTAGTACGTCTTACATTAGAAGTGGTGAAAATAAATGTATGTTTATAAGTTAAACATATTCTTTATCTTTCTAGAGAGTTTTTTTTTCTAAAAAAATGATAAAATTTTGAAGGGGCAATATCTCTTAGGAGCACACTGAAATTCAATACCTCTTCAAATATAATGCATCAAAAAAAAAAACATGAGAAGTGCACTTATTGTTATTTTTAAAATGCAATGAATATTTATCACTAAAACAAGGGCTCATAACTGTATGAAGACGGTTCGTACCTTGAGGAAGAGCATGCTTGGGAAGACGAAGGTGAGTGGAAAAAGTGTGAATGATCCAAGTAGATTGACGAAGTCCCCCATGAAAACGAAGGCGGCGGTGACGAGGGAGTTGAAGCCGAAGAGCAATGCGCGAAGGAAAAGAGTCGGACCAGGTTATGTCTGGAAGACATGCTCTCATCCAGCCTCAAGAACTTGGTGTCCAAGGCTTCATGCACAGGTGCGATAAACATCTGCAGCAAGTAAGTTTCAAACAGAGACAAGCTGAAGACCTGTAACGTACAACCCATTACAAACGAAAAAGAAAATCTAACCATAATAAAAAAACGATGGCTGGTTGGACGGAGAGTATCCTACAATAGAAGTGAAAGATATATAGACGACTTAAAATTATAGTCGCCTACAAAATAAATATATATGCTTACTAAATTAGAAAAATATTATTTCACTTTTTCAATCTATTGTTAGTGCATTTTTTCATCTTTTCATTGATGGCGACAATGTGCTGGTGGCATATAATATAATAAGAGAGGTCTAAAATATAATAGAAATGTATTAAGAAAGTGTAATAAATATTTGTCAAGCTAAAATAGAAAAGACGACCGGAGGAGGACAGAGAGTATTCATATGGAAAAATAGATGGGAAAAATACATACATACCTCTATAATATATTATATTCATATGTATATATTAGGATTCATAATATTATACTTCATACTTTTCAAATCGAAAAAAATTATCAATTATATTTTTATAAACAATTGACCACTAAAATTTGAAAAATATTCTACTATCATCTAAAAAAACGGTTAGAAAAGATGTCAACTTACTTAAATATGCCCCAGAGGGAGAGATAGTTAGAGAGAACCGTGAGAATGGAGAGAGAGAGAGAGAGAGCAGAGGGCTGTGGGCGCTAGAGGGGGGTCTCCCCCTCTGATTTTGCTAGAGAGCAGAGGGTTGTGTGTGTGAGAGAAAGAAAGAATGTAGTGAGTGAGAGAGAACGGGGGTGGGAGGGGTAGGCAAGGTTTATGGGTTCTATAGAGGTCTCCCCTCCAGTTCTAAGAGGTGTGTGTAGGAGAGAGTGAGAGAGAGAAGATAGAGAGATAATGCAAGGTGGGTTGGTAAGGAGCCTTGGGGCATTGAAGGGGTTTCCCCTCCGGTTCCGGTGGGTGGTTTGTTGGTGTGAGAGATTAGAGAGGAGAGAAGAGAGAGAGAGAGAGAGAGGTGAAGAGTCGATCGGAGGAGCTATAGAGATGGATAGATGAGAGAGTTATTAAAAATAATTTTTAAAAAACTTAAAAGATAAATAAGTTTTTTCTCTTTAAATTTAATTATAATTGAGTTAAATAAATAAAATCAAACATATATAAATAAAATACGACGATTATAAAGGTATTAAGTATAATATCACAATATAGAGATATACACAAAAATACGGTATGTTATAAGGGTATGCATATATTTTTCTCCGCATATACAGACATAATGATAGTAATAGTCATAATCATAATAAATAAATTCACACGTACATGCTGAGAGACGATGTTCTGCAGGAAGGCAGCTAAATTGATGAAGATCCTTGCCCACTTAGGCCCCCTAAGTTCCCTGGGAAGGTACTCTGACACGGCGGAGCCATACGCCCAGTATCCGACCACCGTGACCCCATAATAGAAGAGCAACCCCACCGTATACTGCATTGACAGGGCCTTGCGCATGCTCACAACCGGCTTCCGCAGCGTGGACTGCAAAACATGCGGTACTTTAAGTAATTAAATTTGAATATTGAATGACTACGACAAAAATTCAACAAGGATGCAAATATATACACAACGAGAGAGAGATAAATCCGAAGTCCAAATCCTATTGACACAATAACGAGAGGAGTGGAAGAAAAACTATTTTCCATGCAAATTAATATGTATGTTCTATAAGAAAACAATTTCAATATCTTTCTCTTATTAATTTAATTGTCAAGACAGTGAATATTGAGTTTTGTCGCAATTCATTGGATGACCTTGGACTATGGGAATACAACGAGCCTACCAAAGGTGGATTTAGGAGGTCTAAGGATGAGCCCTTAGAGATCATCCTCTGATACCTGAGTCAGTGATGATGGCTATGGAAGTAGAAGAAGGGGAGGAGTCAACTCAAGATCATTCTTCATCAATAAATTTACTTAGGATAGCATGAGATTGCTTACATTCATCGGAGGGCTCACCAGCAGTCAATTAAGTGTCAACTTCTTCATTGGTCTACGCATGGCATAATGGCAAGCATGGGTAAGACATGGAATGTCATGGCCTTCTGAGACACACTATCCCACTTTGGAGCCATGCCCTGAGGGCTAATACTGTCCCCTTGGGAAAGTCCACATAAAGTATAGTGTCCAATCCAATACGGTGGCAGGGGTAATCATGGGATGGACTTCTGCTTCTGACCCCTCTTGTCCTTTTACCCTTTAGGTCCTTGCTAAAATTATTGTTAATTGGGACCCATTGTGGTCTCGGCTTCACTCCTATCGAGCCAAGGACTGATAGTGCCAACTCTCTCTTCGCCAACCTAGATGCTCTGAACCTATAGAAGCTTGAAGAACGAGTCTTTATCATCTAAAAGCCTTCTTGACATTTCAAGAAGTTGCTTTTCATTTGAAAAGATGTGGACTTGGCACTGCTAATGCAAGCCCTCGTTCTGAAGCTATCTATGTCAGTCAGTTCTTCATTGTGATAGTATCAATAGAGACATTCACAAAGGCTTAACCTTTGTGACATGGAGAACATTTACCTTTGTGTCTAATTGTTGTTCTCCTGGCCAATTTTTTATTTTGTTCTTAATTGAACCAAAATATATTGTGTGTGTGCCAGTGTGGGTGGTGCAGGTTGCGCACTACTCACTAGGATGTCTTGTCCCTGAACACAAGGTGGGGTTAGTGTTGTCCCCGAAAATAGCAGTGTGTGTGTGCGGTGAGGGGTTTATCGACTTGTACCCAGAAAACAAGTTAGTGTGGAAAATCCTTACAAGGATGTGGGGTAGTAGACATAGGCACACACGTGGTTTATTATCTGAACCACTCTAAAAATTCTGCGTGCATATGTGTGGTTTTCTTCCATCTTTTCTACCTCATTCTATGCACGTTAGGATAGCTTGTCGCGTTGGTTTCGACTAAAGTTATTTCTATTTCCGTTGTGTATCATACAGTGTTTGATTGTTTATTCTAATGAAATCTGATAGGCAAAAAGATTTTAATTGGTCATATCAATTCACCCCCTCCCCTCTTGCTCTACCGACTAGCCATATTTCACTTCAAGTGTGAGTGATGATGTCGTGGATCTGTTTGAGGAGTCAACGGCTTTCCATGTAGGCAACACCTATTTGAAGCGCCTATCATCATGACATGACGCTTCATTTTCTTCACACCTTTTTAGTCATAGTCAACCGCTTTAGCTTTTTTTGGGAGGCGGAGTTTTTGAAAATGGCCCCCATTACTTATGATCTATATATTCGTTGCTCGCGGGCCTTCGAGGGCACTTTCCTTCTTTTACTCGCCAACCACCTTGCTAATTTTGTATGTTTCCAGGCTTCATTCGGTCTCTATTGGGTCTTGTCGTCATCCCTCCTCTACTATGACGTAGTGACCTAGTACGTCCATAGTCGATGAGTTGAGTGAATTATTATAGAGATAATAATTAACAAAATTAAAAGAAGTTCTGAGTCATGAGATGTTCTAACAAATGCAACTCATGGCCAGCTCTGTATTGGGCCTAGAGGGTCACACACATAAGATGGATGACATGATATTGATAGAGGATTGGATAAGAGTTATCCAATATGGCTTCTCTCACCCTGGTAGCGATGTTGTTGAAGTGTGGTAAATGACAGTGCTGACTTCATCGGGAACAGTTCCTGACGACAAGATCTGTCACCGTTAACACTTCAACTTCGATTGGTATTGAGCTGCTAGTCGGAATCATGTTAACGACAAGATCGATTGCCATCAAGTAATGTTGATGACAAGATCGACTGCCACTAACATGTGGTTGACAGAGAGAGGTTTGTCGTCAATATGGGTTAACGTCAAAGATGTTGTCGTCAAGATGGTCTTAACGACACACTATGTTGACGTCAACCTAGGTATGGCCCAAGTACGACTTGGCCGTTCACAGAATGGCATGCACATCCCTCCCATGCATGGGAGGGTGAAATCCCTCTATTATAGGGAGAGGGGCTCTGAAAAAACCCATGGGCTAGGGGTTTTGGAGTTCTCTCACCTCCCTTCTGCTTCTCTTCTCTCCCTTTGGCCTTCTCTTATGTAAGAGAGGAGAGCAAGATTCCTTGCTCTTGTTACTGCTACTTCTCCTACTGTCGACTTGTTGTCGCTGCACATTAGAGGAGCACGAGGGGAGAACACTGTAATGTCTCAAAATTTATAATAAAATAATAATAGGACATTGAGAAATTAAAAGAGATAGAAAATTATATGTGAGACATGACCATGTACAAGAAACATGATTACCATTAATTTAGGAGTAATTTTCTATTATTATGTAATTCTGGTACTATTTTCAGATGTGTACACTTTGACAGGGCGCCACCAGAATTTGGTAACATAATTGAAATTCGACACCACCATAATTCTCAGAAAAAATGTACTGATTCTAAAGATATAAATATCATGAATTGTTGATGCACAAATATTGAGATTAAGTCGACCCAATGATTTTTTGGGCAATTTTTACTTGACAAAAATTTATTTTGAAAAAGTTAAAATAAAATCACCATAATTTGTAAAACTTTTCAATTATCTTATGTTTAAAATTTCATCTTGATTGGACATCGTTTCTGTACAAAATAAAGTGCCAAAGGGTCTAGATGAATTAAATCCAAATTACAAAACAGATTTATGAACACTTTTGCTTACGTAACCTTGGCTACGTAAGACACTTACCTCTTGTGTAAATTGATTACATGTAACTCAATACATGTTAAAGGCTAAGTTACCCTCCATTGAACGTGGCCAAGCAATAAAAAAGATAGATTTTACAACGACACGTGCTGTGTTACGTGTTGTGCATGCACGTAACCTTGGAATCTATATAAATCTCCCTTGCTTGTGCTTGCAAAGTTTAGTTACCATCACTTCGTGTTGTTGCTGCTACTACTACAACTGTTGCTACTGCCACTGTTACTCTTGCTATTGCATCCTCTTACTTGGAACATAGGAGGATTTGCATTTCTTCTTTGGCTAGATAGGTGCTTCCTATTAGTTCTTGAGTCTACAGTCATCAGTTTCTTCCTATAATTTTTCTCCTTATTTGCTATTTCCATACTGCTAGGATTATTCACTCTCTTTCCCTCCTTCCTTCTATCGTAATACCATCGTTGACCATGTACTTTTGTCATAAACTGATTCTAATCCCTTGTTAGTATGTTCTAAACACAAGACTACATCTTGAAATGAGAAATTTAGATTTGTTTCCTACACGACAAGATAAATTCACTAATATTAAGTTGTGCTACTGGATGTGGTCAATCATTATACAAAGAATGACTATTTGATATATAGATTAAGGGCCAGATAAAATCTGAACCTTGAAACTAGGTTGATTATTCTATTTATTGACTACTTAGCAAGTCAATTTTGGTAAAAACTAGATTTTTCTGAGAAGGGTGTTGGTTTACTGCCAGTAAGATTCTCACCCTTTCCTTCTCTCTCTCATCTCGAACCCACTTGATTATCGCTTTTGTAGACCATAGAAAGCCCTCCTTATTTCTCAAATATCAAGTCTTCAATGTTAGAGTATAATCGGAGCTTGAATCCCCTATTTGTTGCCTTAACCAGAACCCAAAAATTCAGTAGCTGTCAACAACCAACCAGTAGCTGTCGACAACCAATCAGTGCCTGTCAACAACCAACTAGTAACTGTCGACAACCAGCCAGTGCCTATCGACAACCAACTAGTAGCTGTCGACAACCAACTAGTCGGTTGTCGACAACTAAAAACCAGATTCATAAATGCAGTTTTGGATGGAACAGTAGTTGTCAACAACCAAGTATTAGTTGTCGACAACCACCCGTCTCTATTGACAAACAAACCTATTTCTTCATCAGTCGAAGCTGATACACTCCAGTTGAACTGTCCAAACAAGTTGTCTTTCCTATTTGTTTGGATTGTAAACTACTACCACTGGGATAAGTTATTTAACCATCAACCAAACCCATCTTTATATTATTCTTGGACATCCTAAATTTTTTTATTCTTATACCTCTTGGATATCTTTAAACATTCACTCATAGAACCCTGTTTCTGCGTTCTGGAAGGATATCAATTAAAGTCTCTGCACTAAACAAGCCCAATATGTGTCGACACACACCTCCAATGTGTTAACACACACACACCCAGTACACCCAAGTGGATCGACACACTCTTGTCAGGTCAACATACTTTTCAGTCAGGTCGACACCCTCTTATCATAGGTTGATTCACCCCTTCAGTGTGTCATCACACTCCTTCAACAAGTCAAACACATTCCTTTAGTAGGTCAACCTACTCCCAGTTTTGCTTAACAATGGGATTTTAAACTATGAAATCAAGTTGGATATTATATTTTTTTAGGCTCTAAAGTTATTTCACCAACTTGGTAACCCATTTAGCTGTACTTCTAACCTCGTTGGAACAATTTTGATCACATAATCACCTACTCTTGATTCTCATGCTTATGGCACCTTTCTGGAATAATAAACTATAGTAATTCATCTTCAAAAACTTGTTTTACTCCTGATGAGTGCCCAAGTACCGTAGATGCATGTTTATCAGAAATGGAAATGGAAATGGGATGACAACTTTGGGTCTTTGGACTCTTATGGATCAATACTTGTGCAAATGGGGAAGATCTCGGTAGGAGCACCCAAATTCGTTTAATCTGCATAGAGCGATATGGATCAACATGGTGTTTGGCATGACACCATTATATTCTAAATTGGTCGACATTTCCATGAATTATGTTGAGACATGAATATTTATTTCTTGCTTGTAGAACGGACAAGGCATCTCTACACATATATTTTCTCTATTTTCTGCTAAACTATTGTTCATACGCTCACGCTCTGTTATGTCACTGATGGTCACTATATGCCAGTTCATTGGCATATTATTTTATTCATGTCACTATTTGATAATCATGGTTCACTACATCTATGACCTGATTTGTACCATTATCCATTACTTGTACCATGTACTGGTTACATTCTTGTACAACATTTATCTTTGACTCATGTATACTTCTATATTCCTTGATTTTGTTGGGTAAATCCTACTGGGCAAGATTTCTCATACCTAGTTTTTCCCAGGTAATCTATGATAACTACAAAAATTTCAGTGTTAAATTTCATACATATAGTTAATTTTAGGTATCATTTGTCTGTAAATAGTGTGCAGTTTGATTTTAATTTTCATTTCATCCATGAATAAGTTTTTGAACATATTAGGTTAGAATACACATGATTAGATTTTCATTTGATAAGTCATATTTTTAGATTGACTAATTAGGTTCACTTTGAAAAATAAAAGCCATTTGTAAATAAATATTGTATATAAATAAATTCTTGTTACAATAATATTTTTGTAAATATTTTTAGTAGTAAATAGGTATGAGTTTGTAAATAAATAAGTTTTAATAAATTTTTTTAATACCCCACCCAACATTATAAAGTCACATCAAATCCCATTAAATAAAACAAAAATCATTTTTTTATATATCCCACCCCAACCACATCTCCACGCACCCTTCTTAACCCCTTTCTTGTCTTCCCCACCAGGAGCCCACTGGGAGCTTCACGAAGAAGCTGGAGGCAAGCAGCAGAGCTGGGTACGATCTGGCGAGATGGTGTTGCGGATGGTGTGAACCAGGGACCTGGGGTAGCTGGAGGATATGGTGCTGGCGGTGTGGAGCGCTACGGCTGGGGAGCGGCCAGGTATGTAGTGGTGCAGGCGGCTGGCGATTGGGTGTGATGGGGCTGGTTCGTGTGGATCCGGCACACACAGATGGTGTGTTGGGCGGAGGAGCTGTGCACGGCGCCCAGGTCCGGATTGGGCAATGGTGCGGCCTGCCGTGCGTGAGGCTAAGGCGTGCTGAGGCTGAGCTGGTGCTGTGGAGGCAGGGAGCAGCTGAGCTGGCGGCGTACGTAGGGGCTGCTGTGGAGACGGGAAGCAGAGCTGAGGTAGATCTGCTGCCTATTTAAGGACCCCAAGGTCCTCAGTAGGGGGGGGGGGGGCTAGTTCGATTTCTTTAGGAATTTTAGTTTCTTTCTGTACTTTTCCTTTTATCAGAGCAGGGAAGGGTTTTGGAGTTTCTTTCCATTCATCTGTAGGGGAGTCGGGATTTCAGAATTCTTTTGTTCTTCTTTACTGCAGTGAGAGATTCCAGACGTTCCATTAGGCCATTTCTTCTCGAGCTGTGAGGGATTCTAGGGGCTGCTGGGAGCAATTTCCATTTTTATTATGTGTTTAGATTGTCTATTTCTTCTACGTTTACATGGTTTGATCCAGTACAATTTTCCATTTCTTTTGGTGTTTCAGATGTCGATTCAGTGAAGTTTAACATTTTCTTCTTACTGATTTTTCCAGTTCGTCTGTGCTTAGAATAGTTCGATCTAGTTGTCTTTATTACATTTAATTTTCATTTTGTCTGTGCTTAGAATAGTTCAATCCAGTGTTCTTGTTTCATCTCTTCTGTGAAGCCATCCGAGAGGTTTGCAGAGCAGTGGAGGGGGCTTCCGGAGTTCAGAATTCCAAGGGGGTTTGAGGTTATGTATTTCTTGTGAGTTTTTAGTTCAGTATTGTTGGAGGGATTCGGCAGTGAAGTGAGGGAACTCTTTCTTGTTTCTTCTGTGAGCAGTGGAGTGTTCTTGCTGCTATGGAGAGGGAGATCAGATCCGAGTTTGATTGGAATTTGTCTTTAGAATTTTGTTCTATTTGCTGTAAGGAGGTTCAAATTTCTTTCTTCCTATTGTGGGTGATTCCAGGGATTGGGAGAGATCAATCCAGGGGTTATCTATTTCCATTTCTGCAGTGTTCTTATTTCTTCTTCTGGACAGATCATGAGTTGAAATTGCACTTTACATTTCTTTTACTATTTTCTTACTAATTCATCCCTCGAGCTGTGAGGGTACAGTGTTGTGCTCTTCTTGCTATTCTGAAGCTTAGTGCAACTTGTTTCTTATTTGTTCTTCATCCCTCAATTCAGAGGGTACAGTGATACCCATTCGTTTGTTTTTAATTATGTTTGTTCTTTCATTAAGTTTGACCTATCGAGTTGTGAGGAATTTGATTGATGTAATTTACAGAATTAATTCTCATGCAGTGTTATTTTGGGTGAAAAGTGTCTGATAGAATTGATCCAAATCAAAGTAGTTTTAATTCAAGCTTTATTCAAAGTAGTTTTAATTCAAGCATTATTCAGCCTCTCCGTGGATATGACCTATTCTCACCACCTTGCTAGTTCATCTTTACTATTTTATGTTTGTGAGACAGTTTAGAGAAGGTGGGCATTTTGACATGTGCAACAAACTCTAGACAACGGAAAACACACAGTCAACAATGCCGCGTGCTTCATCTTGGCGCCGTTGTCGGGGAGGCGTTAGAGTTTGATTTAAATTTGCTTTCATTTGATTTTATTTGCATTGTGCTTCTCATTGACTTGATTTGGGCTTTTCATTTCAGATTTGCACAAGAAGGGGAACATGGAGGTTGGGCTTGACATTTGAAGCCCATTGGAGGAGAGCTTGCTGATTTGCTTTCTCATTTGTTTTTAATTCAGAATTTCAGATAGAAGAGTGTGAGTGAAGCTTGTAGTGAGGATTTCATGTACTCTCTATGCATGTACAGAGATTTCTTTCTAGTTGGCATGTAATAATTGGCCTTTTTGTGGTTTGAGAATTAGTTTATAGTATCACTTTATATTTTCTTAGTTAAGTTTCATTTCATTTAGTTAAAAAAAAAACTAAATAAAAAATCTAAAATCTAAAATCTAAAAAATTTCCAAATCGTTCTTTCATGTAAGCCGTTTGTTTTGCAAAATAAAAATTTCATCTCTCAAGATTAGAATCACTTGTTTTAGGTCATTCATCATTTTAATTGTCATTTTAATTCCACTTCTTTTCTTGCATTGAAGAGTGTAGGGGAAAGGTAAGACTTCCATCGCTTGTTTCATGCATTAGACTTAGCATTAGAGAATTCTTGTCTGAACTTGATTGTTGCATTTCATATTTGTAAAAGGGACTACTTAAGGGAATCACCCATTAGAAAAAAATAAAAAGATAAGGTGAGGGATTTCATCACCCTTTCCTTTGCCCAAAAATCACAAAAAATTTTCACATTCTTGCATTTGCCTAAACTTTCAATAAAAACCAGTAGACTTGGCCCTGGGGTTCATAATTAGATTTATCCTTTCTTAATTCTAAAACTTCTCTTTATGTCTGGTGTCTAAGATTAGAGGTTAAAAAGCTTATACTTAAGTGAGTTAGAGGTTATTTAATTGGGTACTTACGAAAGCAAGGGGGGCCTCCCTCTACTCCACCTTTTACCTAGCCGGTACAAGAAGAGCTAGAATTGGACTTAAGCAAGTATAAATCCGATTTTGAGAAAAATAACATAGGTCCAAGGAACACTTAGTGCTTAGGTTAATTTGTTTTGAAAGTGTTTGTTTGTTGTGTTTGTTCATAAAAATTCAAAATCAATAAAAATCTAAAAATTGAAAAATCATAAATAGAAGGCTTTTCCAACTGTGCATGCTTGGTAGACGCTCCCTGAACATAGATTTGGCTCAACCTATAGACGAGATTGAAAGATTCTTTCATAGGATGGCCAACCAAGACCAAAACCAAGTTGCTAGAAATGTAGAGGAGGTCGCACCTAGACAGATGAAGGAGTATTTATTCCTTCTAATTATCAACCTGCCACTTGCATCAGGCCAGAAATTCCTACAAATCACATTGAAATCAAGCTAGGAACCATTCAAATGTTACCATCCTTCTATGGCAACCCCAATGAAGATCCTTATAGGCATATAGATGAGTTCCTAGAAATTTGTTCCACTGTGAGGATCCAAAATTTCATTGAAAATGCCTTAAGATTGACCCTATTCCCATTCTCTTTAAAAGACAAGGCCAAACATTGGTTAGGAACCATAGGGAGAACCATTAGAACATGGCCCGAAATGTAGCTGGAATTTTTGAAGAAATTTTACCCCATTGGCCGCACTAACACCATGAGAAGAGCTATAACTAGATTCTCCCAACACCCGGGAGAGTTAATGCATGAATCGTGGGAGAGATTAAAGGAGTTGCTAAGAAAATGTCCCCACCATGGTCTGTCGAGGTGGCAAATTGTCCAAGATTTTTATGAAGGTTTGACAGAATCAAATAGGCAGATAGTTGATGCTTCGTGTGGAGGAGCATTCATTACTAAGAGTGAGAATGAGGCATATAATCTATTTGAAACATTTAGTGAGAATTCTATCAATCATGCCTCACTCCACTATTATGAGAGAGCACTAGGACCTATAAAGAAGGCAGGGATGTATGAATTAAGAGAGGGAGAAGAATCAGATTCTAGGGTAGAAGATCTGATAGATAGACTTGATCAGAGATTGGAGCAGAAGTTGGAACAAAAATTCGATCAATTACTATCTTTAACTGGGCAAGCCACACCTAAATTTTCTCAACCACATGTAACTTGTTCTATGTGTGCTAGCTCAGCTCACCCTACCAGTGCTTGTCCCACTACTGCCCAATTGCCTCCTTTCATTCAAGAACAAGTCCAAGCTGCCTAAGGTTTCTACAAACCCTCCTATGATCCATATTCTAACACATACAACCCTGGTTGGAGAAATCACCCGAAATTTTCATCGAAAAATCAATCTGAACAAGTGTCTCAACCTTCTTTTAAGTAATCCATGTACGGTCAATCCTATCCCAATCAGAATCCGAGATTTGTCCAATCTTCTTCCAAACCTCCACAAGTCCAAGGAAATCAAAATTCCAATCAATTTGCTCATACCAATTTTCAACAACCTTCATATAATTCACCACCACCTCCTCAGCCTATTTGGGAAGATAAAATGAATCAACTCGAAGACATGATGGCGACTCTATGTCAAACTGTGCAAGAACAACAAAATCAATATCAAACTCAAAATCAAAATTTTCAACCAAATTTAACAAGGATAGAGTCCCAGATTGCTGATGTATGTCATAGGGGGGAGTCCGGGCAATTGCCAAATCAAGCTGTAGCAAACCCAAGGAACAACCCTCCCGGATTTTATCAGAACCAGCAATACCATCAGCTCAGGGATACAGACCACCTGTTAGACCAAATGCCCCTCCACCACAAAACCAACAACAAGCTTTTGTCCAAACATTCCAGCACCACAAAACCTGAATCAACCGATACAACATGACCATCCTCCTACCCAAGCTAGGGGCCCCCAAGTGGAAAATGTGAAAACTGTGTCAACATTAAGAAGTGGAAAAATCAGAATGAATCCTCACCCACACATGTCAACATTGCATGAGGATAAAGAAAATGAAATTGAAAAAGAGATTGAAGAAAATGTTGAAAAAGAACAATCCAAGGGAAAGAGAAAATGACTGAAGAACCTCTAGACAAAATCAAAATGAATGAAGATCCAAGCTGTTACATTCCAAGAGTCCCTTTTTCTGAAGCTTTAAAGCCAAAATCTAAAAACAACCAACTGGTAATGAAGAACTCTTGGAACTCTTTAAGCAAGTTCATGTCAACATTCCTCTCCATGATGCCATTAAGCATGTGCCTGCTTATGCCAAATTCTTAAAAGAAATGTGCACTCCAAAACGTGAAATGAGAAATAAAACTGAAACAATCATTCTTCCAGAAACTGTGAGTGCCGTTATCTTGAACCAACTCCCTAAAAAGCTTAAAGATCCAGGCACTCCACTAATTCCTTGCACCATCGGTGGAGTCACTTTTGAAAGCAGTCTTTTGGATTTAGGAGCCAGTGTCAATCTCCTACCTTTTGCTATTTTTGAGAAATTCAAATTAGGAGAATTGAAACCCACTTCTGTTGTCCTTCAACTAGCCGATTGTTCTGTCACCACTCCTAAAGGCTTAGTTGAGGACGTTATTGTAAAAATTAATGATTGCTACTTCCCTGCCGATTTCATCATTCTGGACATGAACACTCCTCAAGATTTAACTCAGTCCACCATCATCCTTGGTAGACCTTTTTTGGCCATAGCTAGAGCTAACATTGATTGTGCTACCGGAATGATGGATATATCATTTGGGGATAGGCGGGTTAGTATCAATATTTTTGGGGCATCTAGGCACCATGATCAAGGAGAGAGTTTTCTAGTGGTAGACTACTTGGAGGAATCTTGTGAGGAAGAAACAATAGACCAACCCTGTGCTCTAGGGTTTGAGGGAGAGGAAGGACAATTTAGTTCTATGTTTCAGAATAATGATCCATCAATTCCATTAGAGTGTCCTCCTAAGGTTGAGATAAAACCATTCTTTGCTAGTTCAAAGTACATCTTTTAAGGAGAGAATGAGGCCTATGAAAGTTCCAAGATCCATAAAGCCAAGGCCGAAGCATCCCATGATAAACACATTCATAGAAAAACTTTTCAAGTGCATGATAAGGTCTGGTTATTTAATTCTAGGCTTCGTCTATTTCCGAGAAAATTGAAGTCCCGATGGGATGGTCCTTACACTGTTGTCAAAGCTTATGACAATGGTGTTGTCATCATTCTTGACCCTAAAACTGGATAATCATTCACTGTTAATGGGCAAAGTTTAAAGCATTTCTTTGAAAGCCCACATTCCTTGAAATTTGATTCTACCAAGCTAGCTGAGCCAAATGGAGCCTAATTGCGTCCGGCTGAAGACGATAAACTTAGCGCTCTTGGGAGGCAACCCAAGTGTACAGATTTCCTTTATCAGGTAATTCTCTATCTTACTTTCTTTTCCTGTAAATAAGTAGGGGGGAGGGGTAGAATAAGCATGCATTCATAGTCCCCATCCTAACTAATGCTTCGTTTTCTTTCTTTATTTCGAGCATGTGCAAATAAAAATTTCACAATGTTTCATCTTTGAATAAAAAAATGTTTGACATTGCAAAACACAGACTATGTGTCTGATCTTTAACCATTAAAATTTTGTAGTTGTCACACTCCTTTGCAAACATCCATGTTAGGTAGCCTCTAGTAAAGTATTACATGTACTTCTTGTCTACCTTATGTAAGGATTTATGGCAAGAGATTTTCATACATACACTACACAGCCACTTAGACTAGCTGAACCCGAATGTAGCAAATTTGTCAAAGCTAGTAGGAGAGAGGTGATTGGTTTTCTCCCTTCCATTTAAGTGAATTGTGAAGGAAGTGAAGGCATGTGATCAAGGAACCTGACTGTCCATCCTTCCTTTAAGAGGAAAAGAAAAAAAATATATCCATGAAAAATGCCCCGGATCTGAGTAAAGTTGGACTCGCTACTCTTGAAAAGTGATGGGTTGTGCAGCATTATGGATGAAAAAGAAAGAAAAATCCTAAGTGCACAAAATGCAACTAAAGGGACAAAGTCCTCGGCTCAGAGAAATAATCCTCAAGGAAGTTGGGTAGAATGGAACTGAGAGAAACAACTCAATCTGATTGAGCAAGGATCTTATTCCACAACTCTTTTCTTCTCCCTCGAATCAATCTAATCTCAAATACTAGCTGAGGCAGAGAATCTCCAGAAGGGTTGATGTGAACTCTCAAGTGAGGTATCATTTGTGCACTACTTTCTTGCCATAAGCCTTTATAATTAGGAAAGACATATCTCTACATTAATCTTTTACATGATGACTGTTTAGCATGAGACATTACATCTTCTAGTCCTATATTTGGAGTAATTTTTATTGATAAAGGACTACCAATGTTCAAGTAGGGGTAGTGATAATTACTAAATTTTCAGTGTTAAAATTCATACATATGGTTGATTTTAGGTATCATTTGTATGTAAATAGTTTGCAGTTTGATTTTAATTTTCATTTCATCCATGAATAAATTTTTGAACATATTATGTTAGAATACACATGATTAGATTTTTCATTCAATAAATCATATTTTTAGATTGACTAACTAGGTTCACTTTGGAAAAATAAAAGATATTTTGTAAATAAATATTGTATATAAATAAATTCTTATTACAATAATATTGTAAATATTTTTAGTAGTAAATAGGTATGAGCTTGTAAATAAATAAAATTTTAACAGTTTTTAATATCCCACCCACTACAATCATGCCACATACCCCATTCAATCCCATTAAATAAATAAATAAACATTTTTTAACACCCCACCCTTTTTGGCCACGCATACCCTATTATACCCTTACCCTTTCTTGTCTTCCCCACCAGGAACCCACTGGAAGCTTCACGAAGAAGCTGGAGGCCAATTGGGTTCTGTGCAGGCGGTGTGGCTGGAGGCGGGCTGCTGGGTGCGCGGCGATGGAGGCCGTGTGCTGCTGGAGCTGGCGCATGCAGAAGGTGTTGAGGTAGATGGGCTTGGGGCGTGCGGAGCCCTGGTGCGATGCAGAGGAGCTGGCGATGTAGGGGCGGGCTGGCTCTGGTGCGCAGCGATGGAGGCTAAGGTGGCGGTTTGAAGCTGGAGGAGCTCCTGTGAGCGGCCAGCTGGGCAGTGCTGAGCTGGGTCGTGCGCGGCAAGCACTGGAAGCGGGCTGCTCGTGCGGAGCTGGTGGCTGATCTGGAAGCGGAGACAATGGAGTCTATAAAAGGGACCCCAAGGTCCTCAGAGCGGGGGGCTTCGCCTGTGAAATTTTTGGGATTTTAGTTTGCCATTTTTTTCTATATTTTCCTTTGGCATCAGATGGAGAGTTCGATTTTTAGGATTTTTAGCTTCTTCCTGTTCTTCCGGAGTTGAGAACTTTTGGGGGTTTAGGTTTAATATTTTTAGGTTCTTCTTATCTGTAAGGGCTGCTGGGTTCCATTTCCTTCAGATTTTTCTGTTTAGCATTTGAGGAGATTCTGATCTGTGTAGTTCAACATTTATGTTTAATTGTTCAGCATTTTGGTTTGCTTCTTTGCTGTAAGGGGATTGTCTGGAGCTCTTTCCTGTTCTTCCAGAGTTCTTGGGCTTCGCGAGGGAGCTTGTGGGATTTTTGTTTCTGCCATTTATTTGTTATGTATTCTGTCTTTCCTTTAGCATCTATGAGAGGGAGACTTTGATCCAGTGCAATTTTCCATTTCTTTTGGTGTTTCGTCGATTCAGTGAAGTTTAACATTTCTTCTTGCTGATTTTTCCAGTTCGTCTGTGCTTAGAATAGTTCGATCCAGTGGTCTTTATTACATTTAATTTTCATTTTGTCTGTGCTTAGAATAGTTCAATCCAGTGTTCTTGTTTCATCTCTGCTGTGAAGCCATCCGAGAGGTCTGCAGAGCAGTGGAGGGGGCTTCTGGAGTTCAGAATTCCAAGGGGGTTTGAGGTTATGTATTTCTTGTGAGTTTTTAGTTCAGTATTGTTGGAGGGATTCGGCAGTGAAGTGAGGGAACTCTTTCTTGTTTCTTCTGTGAGCAGTGGAGTGTTCTTGCTGCTGTGGAGAGGGAGATCAGATCCGGAGTTTGATTGGAATTTGTCTTTAGAATTTTGTTCTATTTGCTGTAAGGAGGTTCGGAATTTCTTTCTTCCTGTTGTGGGTGATTCCAGGGATTGGGAGAGATCGATCCAGGGGTTATCTATTTCCATTTCTGTAGTGTTCTTATTTCTTCTTCTGGACAGATCATGAGTTGAAATTGCACTTTACATTTCTTTTACTATTTTCTTACTAATTCATCCCTCGAGCTGTGAGGGTACAGTGTTGTGCTCTTCTTGCTATTCTAAAGCTTAGTACAACTTGTTTCTTATTTGTTCTTCATCCCTCAATTCAGAGGCTATAGTGATACCAATTCGTTTGTTTTTAATTATGTTTGTTCTTTCATTAAGTTTGACCTATCGATTTGTGAGGAATTTGATTGATGTAATTTACATAATTAATTATCATGCAGTGTTATTTTGGGTGAAAAGTGTCTAATAGAATTGATCTAAATCAAAGTAGTTTTAATTCAAGCTTTATTCAAAGTAGTTTTAATTCAAGCTTTATTCAGCCTCTCCGTGGATATGACCTGTTCTCACCACCTTGCTAGTTCATCTTTATTATTTTATGTTTGTGAGACAGTCTAGAGAAGGTGGGCATTTTGACGTGTGCAACGAACTCTAGACAACGGAAAATGCTTAGTCAACAATGTCGCGCGTTCAATCTACAGCTCTAGAAGATGGGACATCGGGATTTGTGTGCTGAGAGATCAACCTTTGTGGCGTCTGCCTTTGAGTTATAATTTGATAATCGTGTAATACCCAAAGAATGAAAGTTAATTAAATTTTTTATTTAGTGAAGACCATGGGCAATTTCTGCTCGAAAAGTTCAAATTTTACTCTTGATTTCCTATTCACTCATGTTACGGCATTTATAGATATATTAAATGTCGGGATCTGACAAACGCTGACATGGTGAGGTATTGTCTTCGGTCATTGCCGTATGGATACTACTAGAGAGGAGTTCGTGATAGCTTCTTCCTTCTGGCAGGCTAGGTTCTGCACGTCAGGGGATCTACGAACTCCCCTAGGTGAGAATGTGTAACGTCCTTGGATATCTATACCCAATAAGGCTCCATATTCAAGTCCGCCACCCGTGATCGGACCGAAGTCTCGCAAGAGATAGCTCGCACAAGTGTCGAGTAAGAATATAAAAGACAACAACAACAGTATAAGACACAAGAAAGTACATGTGCTCATATCTGTATACAACGATGTACAACTATCCCATTACATTATTACATGTCCAATTAAATAGTACAACTACCTGGGACATACCCCGAGGGTGTACAAGCTCACACTAACACACTAACTCTATTGTTGGTGGTACAAGTCTGCCACAATGTCTCCTCGAGCCACACAAAGCCGGCTAACACCTGAAAAGAACTGTAAGGGAGTGAGCCTCAATAAGTCACAGGCTCAGTAGGGACCTCCCAAAAACAACACTAAACACTAAAGAGACCTCCACCCCAAAGGGTCTCACTGGCAACACCGGTAGCCAAACTATGACATGCTCACTCCAAGCATGATTAACAACAATTAACCATAAGCCTACCAATTAATTCAATCCTCGGAAAGTAAGGGGAAACAACAGGACCAGCTCGACATCACTGGTTTGTCCAACTGCTGAAACACCTTGACTACAAGCCTCACCGGCAGACCACTGCCTAGGCTACTAGTCTCACAGGCAAACCATTGCCTAAGCCGTACGCCTCACAGGCAAACCACTACAACAACTGGTCACCTAAGCTTCAAGCTTCACAGGCAACCTACTCAAGCAGGGTAACAGGACTGGCACCAAGTTACCAATCCTCACACATATCAAAACCACTATCGAAACCTTACCCTAAACAGGGTAACACACGATGCGTGAAAGTTCACACTGCAAGACCTCCACAAAACACAAGTTCACCTCAACACCTGAAGAGGTTGGTACACTACGTACCACAACACATCACTACCCACGAAGGATACAGGTACCTACAACCACGAGGTACCACCACGGAACCATAACCACAACTGTGCCCATGCCAGGGCACACCACAACGGGTCAAACCTCTACCGGCGAGTCACTACACACAAGCCACAACCAGTGGCAAAGCATGAGTCGGAACAGAATGACGCCATCACACGGGAACGGACTACTGGTTCAAGACGCCAGTATCCAACCCAAACAACACAATACAAGAACCACCTCTCAGTCTCGCAGTCACGGACAAAAGGTCCAACTGCCGCTCCACAGTCACAAACCAAAGAACAGTGAAGCCTAACCAACACTACACCTGCAGACCACACAGCTGCAGGTCCATGCCTGGCACCATTAGCGACTTCGGCCCGAGCTCCCTAATGTGAGGCACTGGAAACACATGACTAGCTGGGGACCAGTGACGTCTATTGGTATCCGTCCCCCAACCACGAGCGCGCTACAAGTGACTGCACACCCACAAACACAAGTCGCTGCCTACAGTTATCTTTCCCTCAGCCGGACGTACAACTCAAACTCAGGAGTGAGGGTGTCCAGGAAGACGACTCAGACCTCAAAGGTACACACCGTACCGGGACACGCCCCGAGCACAACACACGTGCCTGGCTCTCCTAGGAACCTGGGGTATCCGACTGAAGAGGTATTTGGGAATAGGCGCCGGACCACCAGACAAGGAAAACACACAAACCATGATATAGATACCTATATAATTCTTTATCTATAAATCACGGTATACAAGTATTAGGATTAGCTTAACACCGGTCACCATGTGACCCTCAAGCTATCCTACACCAATACTTACATGAACCACAATAACACGTAATCACCTTACCTGTCATTGGTCATCTCATGACCTCCATGGCAATACTAATCCATAATAACACACTTATCATGAATCACATGATTCACAACTATTAACATAATAACTCTTAACCCTACACATGCTTTACTAACCATTAACAACCTTCAGTACAGTTTAGAAAACAGTAAAAGACAAGGGCTAGGTTCACACTAGAACCTCACTTCCCAGCCACCACAAGACAACCTCAGAAGCTAAAATGCGTCGGACACAGGCGACGCCTCTAGAATCGCGTTGACCTGTCCGGATGCCATTTAAAACCTTAACGCGACAGGGCCCAGTGTCGCGACCCAGTCATGACGGCCCGACTCATCGCCTTCAGGCCTAACCGGTCAACATCAAATCGCGTCGGACCACACGGACGCGTTCAACAAGAATGCGTCGGGTCAAACGGGCGCGTTCAAGCAACCGCCACAGAGCTACAGAAAAAAATCGAAACGCGTCGATGCAGAGCGACGCATTAAAACCATGAACACGTTGGTTCATCCCGCCGCGTTTCACACTCGACTGTGAGTTCAGCTCACAGGCCGAACTCGCCTTCTCCACGGGAGAAATCCACACACATCTCAACAGAAATACCAAGATAAAGCTATAAACATATGAAACACCACAAATCCAAACCACCCACACATTCACCACCCCTTTAATCCCTTCCAATCATGCTAAGAAACATTAAACAAAGGTAGGAAGTCTCCCTACCGGCTGAAGAACACTGAAAACCCCTCGTCGCTGGCACATCCATGCTCCGAACGTCATCCTCGCGTGAATCCCGCGCCGCACGAACCTCCACGAAGTCGAATCGTCGGAAAACACCTCAGAGGCATCGCAGCAACCTCCCCCATCTCCGGACAGAGCTTCCTCTACTCTGTCTAACCGAAACGAAGCTTTTAAAGTCACATTCAAAATCACGTCATGTACAGCTACCGCGTTTAACTCCTTTAAACACGTCCACCCTGTCCGATGCCAACCAGAAACCGCGTGACGTGCGTCACAAAGTTGGTTTTTAGAATCGCGTCCGGAGAGACCGACGCGTTTAAATCGCGTCGTCACACAAATAGTGAGCCTATGGGCCAATTGGGCTGAAAGCTAAGGCCCATAACGCCCACACAACGTGCGTAAACCACGACTAAGGCCCAATGACCACCTCTTGGTAATGAGCACCACTCCCCATAAACACGGATCCGAAAAGACCGAGTCATCACATTACTAACACCTAAAAAGAAATGTCATCCTCGACATTCAGGACGAAACCACAACAAGTCAGACTAACACCTAAAAAGAAATAAAGTCATATATAGAACAAGTAGGATATGTTTTCTCTGCAGTTGTCTTTCAAATCACTTCAATCTACTCATTTTCGTGTCCGTTCTACTTTTCCTTTCTCTTTAATTCCTTTCATAGCTGCTCTGCCCAATTACTGCAATCTACTCTTTCCTTACCTTTCAGCTGTAGGCAATTATACCTTGCTGTTGGCGCTTTATCTCCTTGGACTCAGCCTTCTTTCATATTTTCTTAGCTGTGCGTGCAACATTTCTTTCTGGGCCACTTCTCTTGCTTGAATTTCTTAATATATACTGCCACACTTCAGTGCTCTGCCACGCTAAACTCTCTTTAAATTCTCGGATTTCTCAATGCCATTCCATTATCCGTCTATCACTGCCAACTGCTATTCTGCTTTCTTTTCTATTCATATTCTCAGCTGCCAGCTTTTTCAACAAATCTTATAACCATCTTTAAATTTCCTGCCTCTTTCTTAATTGTGCAAAAATTTCAGACTTTTCTCTCAATCAAGCAAATGTTGGATAATCTGGAAATACTACATATTCCTTGCTTCCACTGCGCCACTCAAATTACACTGGATACTTAGCAAAGTATCCTACAAATTCTGCCCTCGGTACTACTTCCAATTACTTTCCACTTCCACTATTATCATAATTTCAGCTGGACTCAGCTCTCATTTTACTCATTCTTCAATTCATCTTGCTCAATTATTTGACACTAGAAGAGAATACCTGAATTTCTGACATATTATTACTGGCATATCTTGCTCGTCTTATGCCTTCCTGACTTTAAATCATAGTCTCTGGCTGACTACTCACATTACATTCACAACCTTTCAAAATATTCTTTAACCGATCTACTTTTGCTCTCAAATCAAATTCATGGATACCTTTATTGGAGTACACTTTTGCTCAACGGAATCACTTTCTGTGCACTGGCTTGCAAACCTTTACTGAACATTTCCTGAACCATCTGATTATACCGGTTTCACAATCTATTATAGTCTTTCTTTCTCTGGTCAATAACACTCAACCTTAATCTCTTTTCAAGTACATATTTTACCTTTCTTTCCTTACAGACTGCACCCAACTGCTAAATGACACCAGTCTTATCTTTAACACGACAATCTTTAACAAAGCATTCTATAGAATCCTCGTAAACCGCCACTTGCCAAGTGAATATCTTTCTTTAAAATTCTCAGAAAAGCTAACTGCACACAAATCATCCTTTTACTTACTCTTTACCCAACTGGTCACCTCAGCACATGCTTACATGGATCTCTATATCAAAATTTTCATTATCATTATTACTCGTAACAACACTATTCTCAAGCTCATCACTACAGTCGTCGCTAATCACAAAGCACACTTAATCTGACTGCCACAAATCACTGCTCCTCTATTTACCAATACCTTATCTGGAACTAATCTGCCTCACTTAATTATTCCAAATCATTCCATATCACTAATCACATTATTATCCAAGCAGCTCCTTAACACTTATTAACACAGATCTTAAACACCATAATTACCTCTGCTAAGGTTCTTAACCGCAGTTCGCACACTTAATAATCCTTATCACACTGTTCTATTCCTCATTATAACACTGTTCCCTCTGCTATTCCATCACATCAGTACCTCATACCTGTCTCTGCCAACTCTGTACCTCACTAAAACTCTTTCACTGAATTCCATAACCAAATTCACTAATCCCTTCAATTTCTATAACCGAAAACCTTGCAACAGCTAATCTTTAACTGCAAACTGGCACACTAGTATAATCACTCAACTTATACCACTAACCATGCCATTCCTCAACAAACTGCTAATAATTGACAAGTGTGCAAACAATCATACACATTTCATAAATTGGGTTTCCTCTAACCACATCTTCTCTCAGCTACTACCAGTAACTGCCAAACTTATAAAAACAACTCACAATTCACATGACAAAACTCACGTGAAAACCACTTTAAATCACATAAAATAGCAGACTTACTACCAGCAGTGGACAATAATCCATGTATTGGGACATTATAACCTCAATGGCTTTTTATATTCTAACTGGACCATTGCTCTGATACCAACTGTAACATCCCTGGATATCTATACCCAATAAGGCTCCATATCCAAGTCCGCCACCCGCGATCGAACCGAAGTCTCGCAAGGGATAGCTCGCACAAGTGTCCAGTAAGAATATAAAAGACAACAACAATAGTATAAGACACAAGAAAATACATGTGCTCATATCTGTATACAACGATGTACAACTGTCCCATTACATTATTACATGTCCAATTAAATAGTACAACTACCTGGGGCATACCCCGAGGGAGTACAAGCTCACACTAACTCTACTACTGGTGGTACAAGTCTGCCACAACGTCTCCTCGAGCCAAAGAAAGCTAGCTAACACCTGAAAAGAACTATAAGGGAGTGAGCCTCAACAAGTCACAGGCTCAGTAGAGACCTCCCAAAAATAACACTAAACACTAAAGAGACCTCAACCCCAAAGGGTCTCACTGGAAACACCGGTAGCCAAACCATGACATGCTCACACCAAGCATGATTAACAACAATTAACCATAAGCCTACCAATTAATTCAATCCTCGGAAAGTAAGGGGAAAAAATAGGACTAGCTCAGCATCACTAGTCTGTCCAACCGCTGAAACACCTCGACTACAAACCTCACCGGCAGACCATTACCTAGTCTACTAGTCTCACAGGCAAACCATTGCCTAACCCGTACACCTCATAGGCAAACCACTACAACAACTGGTCGCCTAAGCTTCAAGCTTCACAGGCAACCTACTCAAGCAGGGTAACAAAACTGGCACCAAGTTACCAATCCTCACACATATCAAAACCACTATCGAAATCTTACCCTAAATAGGGTAACACACGATGCGTGGAAGGTCACACCGCAAGACCTCCACAGAACACAAGTTCACCTCAACACCTGAAGAGGTTGGTATACAACATACCACAACACAGCGCTACCCACGAAGGGTACAGGTACCTACCACCACGAGGTACCACCACGGAATCATAACCACAACTGTGCCAACGCCAGGGCACACCACAACGGGTTAAACCTCTACCGACGAGTCACTACACACAAGCCACAACTAGTGGCAAAGCATGAGTCGGAACAGAACGACGCAATCACATGGGAACAGACTACTGGTTCATGATGCCAGTATCAAACCTGGACAACACAACACAAGAACCACCTCTCAGTCTCGCAGTCATGGACGAAAGGTCCAACTGCTGCTTCACAGTCACAAACCAAAGAACAGTGGAGCCTAACCAACACCACACCTGCAGTCCACACAGCTGCAGGTCCAAGCCTGGCACCTTTAGGGACTCCGGCCTGAGCTCCCTAAAGGGAGGCACTGGAAACACAGGACTAGTCGAGAACCAATGATGTTTATTGGTGTCCGTCCCCCAACCACAAGCGCGCTACAAGCGACTGCACACCCACAAACAGAAGTCGCTGCCCACAATCGTCTTTCCCTCAGTCGGACGTACAACTCAAACTCAGGAGTGAGGGTGTCCAGAAAGACGACTCAGAAGTTAGAGGTACACACCGTACCGGGACACGCCCCGAGCACAACACACGTCCTTGGCTCTCCTAGGAACCTGGGGTACCCGACTGAAGAGGTATTCCAAAATTGGCGCCAGACCGCCAGACTCAGAAAACACACAAACCACGATATACATACTTATATAATTCTTTATCTATAAATCACGATATACAAGTATTAGGATTAGCTTAACACCGGTCACCATGTGACCTTCAAGCTATCCTATACCAATACTTACATGAACCACAATAAAACGTAATCACCTTACCTATCATTGGTCATCTCATGACCTCCATGGCAATACCAATCCATAATAACACACTTATCATGAATCACATGATTCACAACTATTCACATAATAACTCTTAACCCTACACATGCTTTACTAACCATTAACCACCTTAAGTACATTTTAGAAAATAGTAAAAGACCAGGGCTAGGTTCACACTAGAACCTCACTGCCCAGCCACCACAAGCCAACCTCGGAAGCTAAAACGCGTCGGACACAGGGGACACCTCTAGAATCGCATCAACCTATCTAGAAGCCATTCAAAACCTCAACGCGACAGGGCCCAGTGTCAGGACCCAGTCGCGACGGCCCGACTCGTCGCCTTCAGGCCCAACCGGTCAACACCACGGTCAACATCAAATCACGTCAGACCACACGGACGCGTTCAACAAGAACGCGTCGGGTCAAACGGGCGTGTTCAAGCAACCGCCACAACACAACAGACAAAAACCAAAAAGCGTCGATGCAGAGCGACGCGTTAAAACCATGAACGCGTTGATTCATCCCGCCGCGTTTCACACTCGACTGTGAGTTGAGCTCACAGGACGAACTCACCTTCTCCACAGGAGAAATTCACACACATCTCAATAGGAATACCAAGATAAAGCTATAAACATATGAAACACCACAAATCCAAACCACCCACACATGCACCACCCCTTTAATCCCTTCCAATCATGCTAAAAGACATTAAACAAAGGTAGGAAGTCTCCCTACTAGCTGAAGAATGCTGAAAACCCTCGTCGCTGGCACATCCACGCTCTGAACGTCGTCCTCGCGTGAATCCCGCGGCGCACGAACCTCCACGAAGTCGAATCACCGGAAAACACTTCAGAGGCGTCGCAACAACCTCCCCCATCACCAATCAGAACTTCATCTGCTTTGTCTGGCCGAAACGAATCTTTTAAAGTCACATTCAAAATCGCATCGTGTACAGCCGTTGCGTTTAACTCCTTTAAACACGTCCACCCTATCCGACGCCAACCAGAAACTATGCGAGGCGTGTCACAGAGTCGGTTCTTAGAATCGTGTCTGGAGAGACTGACGCATTTAAATCACGTCGTCCTGCTCCGACGCGTCCACACACAGTGAGCCTGTGGGCCAATTGGGCTAAAAGCTAAGGCCCATAACGCCCACACAACGTGCGTAAACCACGACTAAGGCCCAATGACCACCTCTTGGTCATGAGCACCACTCCAAAACCCGTAAACATGGATCCGAAAAGACCGAGTCATCACAGAATGTCACAATCTTGAATGGTTTGCATGAGAGTCATGCACCCAGAGATCATCCCAGTCCGATATATTATTGTGGAAAATGTGTTTTTTTTGTTTTAAACATCATTTCGCTGCGCATTAGAAGCTCTTGCTTGTTTTCTTACAGTGTCAGTACGTCATGTCGGGTTGTCATGGCCATCTTTGTGGACATGTTGGTGTCAAGGTAAGGAGACAAGATGCATTAAGGTTTTTAACGCGACATGTCTTTGACGCGTTCTGGTTGCTAAAGGCTTAAAGCCTTGGCCGACAATCTTCTTCTCCTTCTTCCCCTTTCTTCGCCTCTGGCAGAGAGCACTCTCCCCTTCTCTTCCATTCGTGTGTTTGAAGCAAGATTGAGGTTCCCCGGTGTTGTATAGCTTGTGTAGAGTGAGGAGGAGATGGCTAATCACACGAGAAGGGCCCTAATGGGTTTGTTTAACCGCTTAAGGTAGGGATTCCTCCTCTCTTGCTTGTTTAGAGGAGTCAGAGTTGTGCTCCATATTTTTAGCATGTTGGGGAGCCTCCCCCACCTTGTGTGTGTGTGTTTGGTGGTTTGGAGCCGAGCATCCTCTAGCTTTGTGTCTATCATCGATTTTTTGGTATTGCATCAGGTCGGTAGACATGTTAAGGTTCGTAATGTGTTAGGGTCAAACGAATGTGTTAGGTGTCTTAAAGCATCGGGCTTCCATGGATGCATTAGGGTTTCTAACGTGACAGGCAGTTATGACACGATAGGGTGTTGTGGTGTCAGGTTGGGCTGAAGTCTTTTTAAGACGTCAACCTTGTGTGACACGTTATTGGGAGCTAATGTTTGTCGTGATTGCCATTTTTGGTTTAGACGAGGGTGGTCCATGCATGTGCATGTGTTGGACTAAGACCCCTGATGCCTCTCGCTCGGTTCTTCGTTCTCTTGCCCTAGTTCTAGTTTGGGGTGTTGGCGTGGACCCCATGGCCGGCTCTGCCCTTGGGACCTTCAGGTGGAGAACGCAGTAGGTTGTCTCGTTGCATTCATTAGCTGAAGGTGATACCTCTGTCGGTGAGTCATGTTTGTATTTCTAGGTGTGGGTCGTGTCTGTCTAATAATTGATTGACCAGAGGCCAATCGATTATTAGCAGCGCAATGTGTTTTTGTACAGACTTTCGATGTACCAAGCTTCTAGTTGAGTTGCATGTGCTTTTGTTGGCCAACTACCCTTTCGAGAGTCTTGAGAGGTGGGTCTGTGCATGCCTCATGCTTGTTGGGCTTGTCAAGGGTTACAAGCAAGTCATGTGGTGTGCTTCGTTGTTGGTGCTTGCCTCGACTATTCTCTGCTTCCCTGATGCTCGGCACTTGAGGGCTTGTCCCGTTGAGCGGTTGTTTACCGTTTCCTAGGACTCCTGTCCTCATGAACCCGTTTGAGGGAGTAATCTAAGCTATGAGTGTGCTTGAGTCAATGACTCTAGAGCAGAGGGGAAAATAGTTGTTGGACAGCGACACCGAGTCGTTTGTTGAGCTCTCTTGGCTGGGGTGGGATGCCGAGGTGGTTGTGGAGTTTTCTTCCTAGCGTGGCCCAGACAGTCCTTTCTTCTCACTGCCTCTCCCTATGTGGTTCCAGAGCACATAGTGATTGCCTAGTGTGGGGCTGCAGCTTGGCTAGGCTACAGTTGTTGTTGTTTTTGTGGTGTGCTCTTGTGGTGGCTCATTGATCTCACTCTTCCGATGAGGTTATAGCCAAGAGCCAGCAGTCGAGCGGTCAGTGGTTGGTGTTCCCCCTCTTGACTGCTAGTGGCGGTGGCATGGTTGTTGTTGTTATGACGATGTTTTCCTTGCGACATGTTTCCAAGTGTGGTCCGTTGCCCTAGCCTGCACGACAGTTGTAACCTAGATGTGTCTAGCTTCCGAGGGTTTTTTTGGTTCGGCACCTGGTCGTGGTGCCCCTGTGCTTCCCGTTGTATCGTGGTTTGTGTGTCGTGTTCTCGTTCTCGTGCTGAGTCAGGCCCCCGGCCTTACCGACAACTTGAGGGATGGTGCGAGTGTGCTTCCATCCGTAGTTGGCATACTAAGTGATGGTGTGGGGTGGCTTCCAACTTAGGTGCTTTCTCGGTATCTCCATTCTCTGGGTGCACGTTCATGAAGGTACTTGTGCATTCCTACTTGTGGACCCTCGACCTCATGGAGCGTCTAGGGTCAGTGTTGGTTGTGTCGCATCAGTGTGTAGCCGTGTGTGTATGGTTTCTCGACCTTGTAAGGTGCCCGAGGTCAGAGTTGGGTGCGCTTGTGTGGTGAGACTTTGTTCTCACGTAGTTGCTCTATGGTTTCCATGAGCTCTCTGTTTCAGTGTGTGTGCCAAGGGATACTTCCACGTGGTGCCCGACTCCGCTGGGTCTACGTTAGTTGTGGGTGGCTCGACCTTAGTTGGTGGTCATGGTGTTGTTCTATTTTCACTATTTTTTAGTAGCTAGTATCGTTGTTTCCCAGTTCCTGCTTTCTAGCTGTAGTTAGCTTTTTGCTTCTGAAGTTCATGTTGCTTTGGTCAGTAAGGGACTGGTAATCCCTACTAGGCTTTGTTTGTGAGGCTCACCCCTACTCTCTTCATATAGGGGCTCATTGTGGTAGGAGCTCGGTGCTAGATGGGTGCAGAGGTAGTTAGTGGTGCCATGTGTTGTCAGCAGCAACGAGAGCGACAGTGGGTGAGCTCTTGTACTAGAGTGAGCTGAGAGTTGTGTTTTGTAAGTCCTCTGGGTGTGCCCTACACCTTTCTTCTTGTAACTATTCTTATATTTGGGACATGTTATATAGACTTTTTGTATATTGTACTCTCTTATTTTATTTATTTGAATTTAGTACTTATCTCACAAGACTATTCTTCTAACCCTTCTGGGTCTTTGCATCGGTGGGTGGTGGCGTGGGCTCTGAGGTTCCTGACAAGGGTCTGGGAGGCTGGGTCATTACAAACTGAGCATGCATGTGACATGCAGCCACCATCACCACATGGAGTGGGTCTCGGGCCATCCGTGGTAGGTGTGTAAATGGACATGACATGAGTGGATCTTTAACCTCCCGTGGTAGGTTAAACATGCACATGACAAGCAACCACCATTAGCATGTGGAGTGGATCTTTAACCTCCCGTGGTAGGTGGTGAGTTGGTACTAGCTATTATCTCTATCGATCCTAGCTCATTGATAAAGGCAATAAGAGAGTGTGACGATCGACAATCGCAATCGGGTGTCTACGGCCTCTCTCCTTTTCAACGGTTGGTCAAAGTCCCTCTCTTAAAGGCCCCCTCTCAGAGGATAAAAAATGACAAGGGAAAGAAAATAGTGAGTATTGAATGCCATAACAATATCCTTCTTTATTCAATGTCTAACAGCTGCCATTATATATACTTGCATCAATTTAAAAGGTAGAAGTGGCCTCATCTACTAAACTCTAGTAGCTAAAGACTATGTCTGCAAGGGGCACTTGGATAAAGAGGATAGCGGTCATATTGAGGGCTTCATTGAGGAGTGTGGGTCTACCTCAATGAGGTAGGTTACATCTTCCCTAATTCTCATCTTAAAACACGATGCTAATTTATTTGTGTTCTTCAATCTTTTGCAGTGACATTTTGGGTGAGATCTCTAATGGCATCTTTATTAGAAGACACCATATTGTAGATATATTGATCGGAGGAATGACAAACGATCAAGTAAGTATGTCAACCATGAAATGTATCTATCATACAACCCATACATGATCCTATTATGCACAATGCATGTGATTTATGCCTATTTGTACTTACTGCACAATACACATCATCATTAGAGTCTTATCCCATTATTTGGGGTCGACTACATGAATCATTTTTCGCCAAAGATTTCTATCAAGTGCTATATTTATGTTTAAACCCAAGAAGCCCATGTCCTTTCTAATAACATACCATCTCATTTTAGGCCTTCTCCTAGCTCTTTTACTGTCATCCACTAATATTTGGTTACATCTTTTAACCGGCACATGTGGTGACAAATATCATAGTTGGGTACGATTTCCCACTCTTATAGTCAACCACATTGTTGATATGAAGGCCCCCGACAGCGAAAAAGTTAGAAATTGTTGGAGTGTTTCTATGAAAATGAAGACTTGGAACAGCTCCAGGACAACACCTATATCTTCTTCGTAGTTCACTCCTCTAATCACTATGTGCAGTGGACATGGAGAGGAGATGCTATATTGTATACAATTCTATGAGAGGGGTGGTCGTACACATCGCAAAGACAAATAAATTGGGAAAAAGTTATCATTTTCATGGTATATGAAATTATTTTATTGCTCAAAGTTGAATGCAAAATTATTTTGAGGTTGACCTTTTACGCAGACATCACTTATAAGGAAGTTTATTAAACGGAGGTTGTGGTTGACAAGGAATATCCTCAACAGATATCTGGTAGCTTCAATTATGCACTATATGTAGTGGAATTTGTTGAGGCTTTGGCAAAGAAGTGAAGTGAGGACATATGGGCATTTGGGAAAGATGAAGTAAATTTATTCAGGACCCACAAGCTAATTGAATTCGGAAAGGACCACACTCTAGCGATTAGTAAAAGAGTTTATCATCGAGCATGGCATAAGGTGTGCCATGTCAAGACGTGGGGTATTATAATAACACCACATGCCTTCGTTACCCAACCTTAAAGGGTTGTGTGGCACACCATGATAAGGTGTGTCTCCTCAGTGCACAACATTTTCCTTAATAGAAACACCATTAATTACACATATATCAGAGACATGTCAATTGGCTCAGGATTCTTTGGCCTTATATGACCTAATTTAATCAAGGTTTTGTACGTCGCTAGCATATGATATCGAAGGTTCTAATTAAATCAAAATTGGTGCTTTCTGTTCTATGCATACACACACACACACACACACACATATATATATATATATATATATATATAGATTGTACTGATTTTTTAAGATGGTTAATGCCGGGAAAACTCTCATTGAATGTGATCCTACCTTACAGGAAGGCAAACACGGTGGCTGGTTGTTTAGCCAATTTAACATGCAGCAATATGTATATTCGTTGTTTTCCCCCTCTTCGCATCAGTTGACTATCAGGGGTGTAGCTCGTCTTGATAAATTAGGCTTGCTTAGCATTCGATTGTACTAATTTTTCACATATTCAATTTATATAATTACCTCTTAGATGGTGGTGTCATTACCACTTTTAGGTAAGGTGTTTATATATATATATATATATATATATATATATATATATATATATATATATATGCCTAACTGACCTGAATCTCCGGCAGCAGACCGGAGGTGTTGGAGACGAGAGTGGCAGCGATGGCGCCAAAAGCGTTGAAGACCTTGTCAGCCTGGCTCCCCGGAATCTTGAACTCCTTCGCCTTGTTCTCCTTCCCTACGTGAATCGTTTAACACATATACACACACACAGTCACCAATCACGGAGTACTAATGCAGCGTTATTCCCGCTCTGAATTTCGTAATATTTTTCTTACCAATACCATCAATGATATCTAATTTATATATATCTATATATATATATAGATAGATAATACAAAAGGCAAAAATGGCAGACTACTGTGCGTTATAAAGCACATATCAAATTATCGTAAAATACGTACATATATACATACCATCTTTGACGAGAATCACGAGAAGAAGAATGACGTAAGTGGACGTCAGAACCGCGGAGGCAACCAACCAGTTTCTCATCGCCGATATGGTGGGCACGAAGTAGGCGAAGAGCAAGTACACAACTCCGGTGACGACGACGAACACCTGAAGTCTCAGAGGAGAACCGCTGAACTCTGCATTTATCTCCTGGAAAACTTAAACTTATAAGCGCATGCATTTATCAATCTGTGTCCTGTTACTGTGTGCATTGCGGATGCAAGATTTTAATTCAATGGATCTCTAATGATGCATATCGCTATATTTTAAATTCAGTGGGAGTCAACAATCACAAAAATTTATATTCTTAATAGAAAATTTTCAATTCAGTCAAGCCACGGGATTCCACAAACTATAAATAAGATCTGTCACTGACTGTACATATTATTGCCTGCCTCCTCAATAGAATTAATAATTATAAACACTCCCTGAGTAGCTTAAGTATTCATTATATTAGAAGGATGGGTTGAGGATGAGCTACCTTCAGAGCTCTTCCACCGAGAAGAATAATGCCCATGTTGCCTATGAGGAGAGCCAAGAACTGGAGCGTCCATGTAAGATAATACATCCTTCTGCCTGTGAAACATTAATATTTGAAATATCATGTGATTGGATGATGTCCTCCCTCTCAATTATGTGAGATTAAAGTGATCCACAATCTTTAACTAGACCAAAGACATGCAGACTTTGGTCATTGCATGTCTTTCCATTAAGAACTACGTACTGCCCATGAGAAGACTCCGAATAGTAAAATTACGTGTACGTTAGCTTTTATCCATGCCATCTGGTTTTAGAGTTTTCTACGTGAAGCGGGATGAGATAGCGTGATGCTATTTGTCATATGATCACTATCAAAAGTAGGAGATATTGATAATTATTTGTTATATATATGATCACCATCAAAAGTAAGGCGTAGATGTTATTATTTGTTACAGCAAACCAAGATCACATGGTGAACACGAATAAGAAAGGAAAGAAAAGAAGGGGAATAGCCCTGTGTTAGTGACTCATCAGACGTCAATAATAATCACTTTCAGCAAACACCTTTGGTGTCTAGCTAGCAGCATGTAGAATACTGTAGAATCTTCCGGCCGAGTGTAGACCCTTCTTTCTGTTTTTAACACAATCCTCTAGTTGGAGGATTGTCCACTCAGTGTAAGAATGTTCTATAAATATAGCTAGGTGTGAGAGCAGGAGCACCATACCATTCTCCGTTGTTCTCCTTCACTGTCCATTCTCTGCTATTTTCTATTTTAGTATCAGAGCCGTTCTGCTTCACCGCCTTTGGTTCCTGGTCCCGGCCTCTTCTCTTCCTCCATGGCCGACGATAGCACCATGACTATTCGCCATTTCATCTCCACTCTGCAACAAAAGTTCCACATGCGAGATACGAGCTTGCTTTCCTATTTTCTAGGGGTTGAAGTTATCTGCTCTCATGATGGTATGTTCTTCATCAACAAAAGCATATCAAGGATCTTCTTGTTCACACAGGCATGATTGTCTGTAAACCAGCTAAAACTCATACTTCTTTGAAGAAACTCGCTACCACTAGCTCTCCTCTCACAGTCACAGACCCTCATTCAAATCAGAGCATTGTCGGTGCGTTACAATACATCACTTTCACTCTGCCCGACATCTCCTTCTCTGTGAATCAGGTCTGCCAATTCACTTACAGCCCAATTGTTGATCACTCTGTCACAGTAAAATGCATCCTCAAGTTTCTTAAAGGTGCTATCAACTACAAGTTGCTCCTTCGACCTAGTTCCCTTTAATTAACTACTTTTTGTGATGCAGGCTGGGCCAACTATCTTGTTGATCGCCTATCAACAAGCGGTCTCAACATCTTGCTAGGCAACAATCCGGTCACTTGGAGCTTCTAGAAGCAACCTATAGTTGCTCAATCTTCGACAGAAGCTGAATATCGTTGTCTTGCTCATTCAGTTACTGAACTTTACTGGTTGTGTATTCTCTATCAAGAACTTCCTCTGACCACCAAACCAATGATACCTGTGATAATGTCTCTACTATTTCTCTGGCTCATAATCATGTTTTCCAACTTTGCACTAAGCACATCGAGGTAGACTACCACTTTGAGTGGGAGTATGTCAGCAAGGACCTGCATGCTTGACATCCGATATGTCTCCTCCGTAGATCAAATCACTGATGTTTTCACAAAAGGTTTACGCATTCGATGCCTTCTATAGCGTTGTGATCATCCAGATTCAAGTTTAATGGTTTTAGTATGATGTTTGGACCAATGTGTGACTATTAGGTCCTGGTTGAGGCTTTGGTGTGTTGTGTGGATGTTGGGCCGAAGGTTTGGGCCCAAACAACCCTCTAGTTCTCTATTTGAGAATGTGACGAGGGTGGGCGACACATTCTGAACGCGGCCTTCCCCTACGTCGCTATCTCCTTGCCACTTTTTTGGGGCCTGTGGCATGTACGGTGTGCATGGTGCAGTAGTGTGGCACTATCTTTGTGAACATGACCTCCAGGTATGTCGTGTTGTAAATGCGACAGGCATCCCTGATGCGTTATGGATTTCGAAGAGTTAAAGTGATGTTTGTCAGCTAAATAGAGTAGAGGGCTCTACTTGGCAAAGAATTGGTTTCCCAAAGGTGGCTTTGGTGATTTTGGCTTAGGAATTTTGATTTTGGCGTGGTTTCCACACAACAAGGATGTATGGAGCATCGAAATGCCACTGGTGCATTGTTCTTCACATTGGTAGGGAAGCTTTCTTTTTATTCATGTTGTTTGATTGGTTTTAAAGGATGTTAAGAATGGTTTGCTCTATGTATGTGATTTCTAGACGAGTGAGTTGATGTGTAGAGATTTGAATTGAGTGGGAATGGACTTTTATTGAGGTTTCTGGGTGAGAATGTAGGGTTTTGCATTCTGTCTGAGAACGCGATGAGTTGGGCAGATTGTGGTCATTGAACCTAACGCGTTCTCAGTGTAAACATGGGGTATCGAGCCATCGCATTCTTAACACGGCCGATCGGGCTGTCTCGTCATTAATGTGACTTATCGGACTATCGCGTTCCTAACGTGACAGCCGGCACTGTCACCTTCTGCTTCTCAAAGTGTACTTTTGCCTTGTGCTTGGCAGTGTGGGTCTTGTGTGGGCTCGGTTCCAGTTACTTTATGTTAGTTTAAAGTATTTAAGCAATGTTAATGTTAATCAATCATGAATTAGTGGTAATAGCAGTTTATTGTTTGTTTGGAGTTAATGTATATCATGTTAATTATGTTATGTAAGTAAGAAGAATATGGTTCCTGAGTATAAAGTTTATAGACTTTAAATATACGAGTTAGAGGTTATGTGTTAGCCGATAATGAACCATTAATGATTGTTATTATTTATGAACAAAAGGTCTAAAGATGTGGTTTAGTATCAAGTAGTGAACAATTATGATTTGTTGTGGCTTGCCGAGTTCGGTGGTCTGGTGTTTAATCCTAAATACCTCCCTAGTCGGTACCCCGGGTTCTCTGTGAGTCAGACACGTTGTGATTGAGATTTGTCTCAGTACTGTGTGTACCGTAGAGGTTTATGTCATCTTTATGGACACCCTCACTCGTTTGTTGAGTAGCCCATCCGGCTGAAGAAAATACGACAATGAGGCAGCGACTTGTGGTGTGCGTTTGTTTTGTTCGGTTGTTTGTAGTGTGCTCGTAATTGGGGGACTACGAACACCAATAGATGTATTGGTCCCTAGATAGTTCTGTGTTGCCACAGCCTCACTCTAAGGGACCTGGAACCCTTAGAGGTGTGTAAGGCACGGGTCTGCAGCGTGGTGTCTGTAGGTGGTGTTGGTTGGTCTCCACGATTTGCTTGTACTTATAGAGGTACATCCTCAGTTGGACCTTCCATCAACTCTGCTTGTGGTTACTCGGTAGTGGGTGTGGTGCAGTTTGGCTTGGTATTGTTTGGTTGTACTGTTGGTCTAGTGTTTTCTGTAATGTTCTTCTAGTGATTTATATCAATGGCTATCAGACTTAAGTAGCTTCTAGCTGGAAGTCTCCTTCTGGTTAATTGTAATATTATTGTTGTTTCTATTAATTATACATATTTATGAATAGTTAGTTGCTTAACTGTGAATCGTGAGATGTTTGGTTATCTTGAATAGAAAGCATGCTTTGGTTCCAACTTTTGATGTGTTTTCTTTAAATTGATATATATATATATATATATATATATATATATATATATATATATATATATATATGAGTTAACTGGTGGAATTGTGTTATTTAGTATTTACCTTCTGTTATGCGTGGATTATATAGGTGTTGTTGTTTTGAGGAGTTTCACTATTGAGTCTGTGACTTTGTGAGTCTCACACCCCTCTTTCAGGTGTTTAGCGAGCGTGGTTTCGTGGAGGCAGACTTCTACCACTAGTAGTTGTGTGAACTTTGGCTTCTATTGTACACCTAGGGGTATGCTCCAGGTGTTTGTACTTTTTTTTGGACATGTAATAATGTATTGGGACAATGTAATTCTTTAAATGTGCATGAGATCATGTACTTTATCATGAATCTTTATAGAGTGTGGTTGTCTTTTCTATTCTTACTAGACACGTGTGTGAGATATCCCTTGCGAGACTTTGATTTGTTCACAGGAGGTAGATCTGGATATAGAACATTTTTAGGCACAAGTATTCAAGGCTGCTACAGTTAGTAATAGCTAAGACTAGTTAGAATATGAAAAAACATTAAGATTACAATGTTCCAAAACATGATTTAATGTCCACTATTGGTAGTAGGTCTACAGGTTTCTTTATGAGTTTCACGTATAGGTGTGTTATGTTATGATATGTGTTATTGTTGACGTGTTATGAAATTAGTATGAGAAATAATGCAATTAAGAAATTATTTGATTTGGCATGATAAACCATGTAAATGAAATGGTTCTCTGAGAAAAATGTGATAGAGAGCGATGATGTTATTGAGTAATTAGTAGATTCAACAGGATTAGTGGTATAATGTTAATTGTTTAAATATAGAGAGAGATAGTTAATGTGGATATGCCAGTGTGTTAGTTTTGCTGTAGAGAAGTATTATTATTTGAAAGTTATTAGTTATAAAGGACTGAAGCGATTATAATGGTGATATTTAAGGTATTTGCAGATTGGTTAGTAAATGCAGGAAGGTAGTTCAGATCGTAAGATAATTAGAATTTTTTTAAGGATTTAGGTGATTGCATGGTTGGAATTGATTCTAGATGATGTATAAGTAAGTAGAGAAGCAATAGTTTGTGGTAGCAAACTTAAGAATGGTGTTGTTATTGGAAGATGTAATAGTGTCAAAAAGTTTTGCATAAGGTTGGTAAATGTGTATACAGATATGAGTAGTTTGTTACAGAGAGAGCAGATGTAAATGGTTATTGAGTTAAGTTTTCTAAGAGTTCTGAGGATAAGTTGTCCCGCAGGCAAGTAATAGTTTGTTGTCACTGCATACCATGATTAGGAGATCTAGAAAATGGATGTGACAACAACATTCCATAATGGAAACGTTAAGGAAGAGGTGTATATGATACAACTTGAAGGATTTACACCAAAAAAGCATCTAGATATGGTATGCAGACTTCTGTGGTCCATTTATGGACTGCGAGCCTCCCATAGTTCGAACATAAGATTTGATGAGGCAATCATATCTTATGACTTTATTAAGAATGATAATGATGTGGGTATGTTGTCGTTGGTCAAAGCCCCTCACATTTTATTTGTCTTGGCGAGTGTTTTCATTGATGTTAAATAGACTTCAATCTCAAATGATTGTGATATGAATTCATCTCAAAACAAAGAGTTACTGAACCACATCAATTCTATTCCAATTCTCTCAGATAGAGCAATATAATTGTCATCACATGCGAATCACAATCGTTAGATCTAAAAGGATGCTAGACTTGTCCCAATCCATATATATCGAAACTAAAGTCAAAAGGTTTGGCATAGAAAACTCCAAGTCTCAAACTGATGCGAGACGGAGTATACCTCCCTAAGGAGATGCCCTCTAAAACTCCTAAAGAGAGTGAGCACATGCGTAGGGTTCCCTATACTTCTTGGTGTATCATGTACATTATGCTATATATAAGACATCATATAATGTATGCTCTAAATGATACGAGCGAATATTAGATAGATTCGGGTGAGCAACACTGGGTGCTATCTAGTACATTGCTATCGCTGAAGTGGCCTTATAGACCCAAGGTTTTTAAACTATGCTTGTGTGTTTATTTTTGTGTGTTGTTGTGTTGTTCTACCGAACCAACTTGACTATAGCATCCAGTGTCGTCAAGATGGGTTAGTAGCAATATAATATGTCATTAACCAATGGCCAGCGACAGTCTCTAATGTCATCTATTGCTCTTATTTTTTGAATTTTCTCGATTTAAGCAAGTTGGCGGTATCATTGATTGTCGTCTACTTACCTTTTAACGGCAACCTATATTACCGTTAACCTCTTCCGATTGTCGGTTTCCTAATCCGATTGAGACCCCAATTTCTTTGCAGATAGACTAGGAAAGTCAGAGTAAGGTTCGGGGTTTCTTTCCTCTCTTAAGCACAATTCAAAGCCTATAAATAAGACTCATTTTCGTGACGAGAGAATCTTTGCTTGGCTAGGGTTTTGGAAGGGCTTTGAGAGAGAGAGAGAGAGAGAGAGAGAGAGAGAGAGAGAGAGAGAGAGAGAGAGAGAGAGAGAGAGAGAGAGAGAGAGGGAGGGAGGATTTTTGTGTTGTTTAATCCGGAAAATTGGAGGCTTCCTCAATTTGTCTCTATAAGAACGAAGTGTTGTTGGATGTGGGGAAGTTCTTGGCTCGTTAAGATTTCGTCCAAGAAGGCCATGGTGATTGGATTGAAGACAAAACGTTCACCTCTTTGGCTTAGCCGAGAAGGGCTTCATCGATTAAATTCAATCTTTAGAGAGATTTTTGGAGGCAAGTGACTTAGAGATTTCATTCATGTGCCTATCAAGTAGGGTTTTTCAATTTTTACTGATTTGTGTCCCATGTCCTAGACCCCCAAATTCTGTTTTCTTTTGGTTTCGGTCTGCAACTTCTGTAGATAAGAACTTGACGTCAAGATCCATTGCCACCAAGTTCTCTTGTTGATGCTAGTTGATGCTGCTATCAATGTCCTTTAACAGCAGTCCCCATGTTGTTAAGTTCAAGTTATTTTTAAAAAAATATTTTAAAAGCATGTGATATGAATTTCATGGGTTTTGTGTAGTGATGTTGGTTATGAAGGTTATGATAGGGTGTTTAAGTATGGTAGGTGGTATAGTAAGCCCTAATTATTTTCTTTTTATATATACTAATTTCTATAATTTCTATTCATGAATAAATAATCATGTTTAGGTTAGATTTAATTCTATAAAATAGTTGAGTCATGTTTCAGTGATTGTGATATTTTATTCTGAAGTTATGACTATCGTGTTCATCTTCTAGACTGTTAAGTTTGGATTTTCTCTGTTAGTCCTATTTTTTAGAGTTAATAAAATAAATTCCAGAAATCTATTTTAATCTAGACAAATAGTTGTATTTCTCATAAAATTATGAAAAATTAGAAATATGATATACACCATGCATTTTACCTGTGATAAAAATTTGAGCATGATCTGACTTCGAATGTTATTGGTTTGAATTTATGAGTTGTTAATAACCATAATAAGTATTATTAAGTTAAAAGTGATTAAATTACATATTTTAGTACCATGTTTAGGTTCTGTTAAGCATGTTTTACCATAGTGAGATAGTAGTATGAATTTCTGTAAAAATGAACATGAGATCATGTCATATGCTTGTGTGGTTAAGCATGAAATTAAGATTTAAAGCGAGATATGTGCGTAATCAAGTGATTAATGTGAACCAAGTGTGCCAAAAGACACTACTACCATAGAAAGCTATGGAGCCATACTGTATAGAATCCCCTATGGGAAGGCTCAATGTGTTATGTGATATCCTGTGGGCATCAAGATGAAATCCTGGAGGTAGACAAGTACTATTGGTTAAGGTGGAGAGTGCTTCTCCTAGTTCTGCGCAGTTACCAAGATTTGTCACTGTTTTGCCTAGCTGATGGGTATGTCATGTGTGTGAATGTGTGTCCTTCTTTATGGTGGTTTGGGTTATATGTCTCAGTAATATTTATGTGAAATAATATGAATGTGAATGTGAGTGAGCAAAGTGATTATGTGTAAGTAAATGTGATCACGTGAAAGCGATGTGAATATGTGAAATCATGTGGACCCTTGTGTAAATACATGAAAGTGATGAGAAGAAGTCAAAACAGCAAGGTAAAGGTAAGTTTATGTGGTATATGAATGAGTAGAACACATTAAAGGGCCCTATACGAGAAACATGTAATGTTGGTATCATGTGTAGGTATGTGTTATATATTGTTCTTGTAGTTATGTGAAAACATGACATATAAATGTGAATCATGGTCAAAGGCATCATGTGCTATTAGTTACCATATGTAGTGATTAATGTTTATAGCATGCTTAGATGTTACTTGTTTAATTACTAGATGAACATGTTTAGTTTATTTGCTTTGCATTTATGTTGTGTAGAGTTGTGATATGTGTATGAATGTGGCCAATGAGTTGCTTGTTAAGTCTATTGCATAGACTTATACTTGCTAAATGATACATGTGAGACAGGTGATCTAGAGACAGAGGAGTTAATGAGGAGCGACTCTGAGTGTGACGAGTAGCTCGTGGCAGGGAAAATTTCTATATAGATATTTAGATACTTTCCTTTACCTAGTGCATAAGACATTGTTATATTATGAACTATGTGGACCTGGTTATATGTGGATATTTGTTATTTATTATGTTGCTATATAGATTGTGGGATTGATATGTGATGATGGAATAAGATATTTACTTGTTTCCACTGTTCTACTATTTGTTATTTGTGTACATATGTACCTGTTTAGTAGCGTTGGATACATGTCCCACTATGACGTCACTCTTTGTCCCGATGATGATTGGTATAATCGTACCAGCATGAAGAGGTCATTACAAGCCTAGGAGACAGTTTGGATAAAGAAGTTCATTAACAAGTTGGGAATTGTCCCAAACATCTCTAATTTGATCCCCATGTTCTGCAATAACAATGGGGCCATTGCATAAGCAAAGGAGATAAGGTTTCATCAGAAATTGAAGCATATTCTATGGCAATACCATCTTCAGAGAAATTGTAGCTAGAGGAGATATACTAGTAGATAGAGTATCTTCTGTTGATAATATTATAGATCCACTGACTAAGTCATTGTCTTAAATTATTATTGAATGTCACTTTGGGAAGATGGGGATCAAGCATATAGAGAGATTGAAAGAGATTTATACCCTATAAGCCAATTACATGAGATGCGATGGCGTCATTTCTTGTATTATTTCATCCTTGTTATTAATAACTAATCACATTTTTGCATTACATCTTCACTTTATGTGCATCTATCACTTTATGTGATGAAATCTCTGAATATATGCAATAATGGCTTTTTTTTTAATAAAAAAGTCCTCAGGCCTCAAACTAGGAGAGTGCACCCTCCCCTAGAGGAGGAGAATGTTCTCACTCCACCAGTGAGATTTTTCTGGGCCAAAATATTATAAAGATGAGATAAATACAAGCAACCTTGGGGCATACCCCAGCTAAACCATTCTGACATGCGAAAGGCCAGATTTATCAATGATCATCGGCCCCTTACACGGATGAGGTAAGGTATGTGCCCCCCAAAAAACATCATTCTGCCTATTATGCACAGCGAAATTAGCAAGGGAATCAGCAAGTTGATTGGTTTCCCGGTACACATGGGTAAGAAGAATGGACTCTTGATTAATGATAGATCTTGCATCTTTCCACCATCTGAAAGCACGCCAAGAGACAGCCTTATCGTCCCGTATAGAATTAACCAGAACCTGAGAGTCAGAGTAGACAACAGAAAGTCTATAGCCTGAGGAAATAGCTAGTCGAAGCCCATCACAAAGAGCTCTCATTTCAGCGATCATGCTGGTACTAATGCCATAAAAGTGAGTGAAGGCCACATGAACATTACCCTGAGAATCTCAAATACACCCACCACCTCCACACTCCCCAGGATTACCTTTGCAAGCTCCATCAACGTTGAGGCTGAAATCATGTATAGGAGGAATCCATCTTATAAGTTTCATCATCTTGGCAGGGCACTGGGGGGCGTATCCAAAGCTATGAAGAATCTGCATTTCATAGTCACTGGGAATAACCTTAAACTGAAGGTTAGAGAGCGAGTGCATAATGGTAGCTTTGATATTATTGATGATAGTTCCAGTAGTGGTATGAGTGTCTTCAAACCTGCTTAGGCATCTACCCTTCCACACCTCCCACAACATGAGGATAATGGTATACAGAGAGACAAACCCGTAGGGAGAACGGATATTCGAGTGTTGGATACAGTTCCATAGGCGAGCAGTAATTCGGTTGTGAAGGGTGACCCTCGAAGATATCAGCGGATGAGTCCAGCGCCAAAGAGCAGAGGCATTATCGTTGTGAATAAAAAGATGATTGAGGTCTTCAGAATGGGGTGTCTTACAACAAGAACACCGAGACACCAAGGGAATACCAATTTCAGATATGCGACCATCAACAGGGACAACCCGGTTTAAAATCTTCCAGGAGAAAACTGAAGCTCTACGATAATAAGAATTATGCCATAGTTTAGTGAGAGCCAGTCTATTCACTCCAATTGGTCTGATAACGTGATAAGCAGATTTGGTGGAGAAAAGGCCATTATTAGAGGCCGCCCATAAGCATTTGTCTTCATCATTAGATAACACCACACTTTCCAGAACTGAATGAGGAATGATGGATCTGAGTGGATGATTAACATTAGAAAAAACCTCACTCAGAGAAGCGTTCGCATCCTCCTGGACAATTGTGCTGAGAGGAGTTTCACCGATCCAAGTGTCATGAAGGATTTGAATCTTTCTGCCATTGTCATCGACCCATCTTGTATTAGCATTAAGAGTCTTCATAGCTTCCATAAAAAGAATCTTAGGCATCCCAGGAAGACTAGTAATATTGGAAAAAGAATACCGCTTTCTAGCATAAGAGGCCCATAGAGAAGAGCTTTGTCTGATGTTCCAAAGCTACTTGACAGCCAAAGATATCTGCACATGCCACAGACTCCGAATCCCCAGACCTCCTTCACTAATGGGCTTTTGAATAGATGCCCAAGCCACCCAGTGCTGACGATGTACCCCATCAGTACCATCCCAGAAAAAAGTAGCAGAGACTCTATCCATATAGGATGTAATAGATTTCAAGATGTAGGAGGTTGCAACAAGGTAAATAGGAATAGAAGATATGACAGAATTTATCAGAGTAATTCTTCCAGCTTGAGATAGAAGTTTAGACTTCCATGCATGAAGTTTGTTGTTCACCTTATCAACTAAGGGTTTATAGTCTACAGTAGACAATCAGCCAGGCTTCAAAGGAATGCCAAGATAAGAAAGGGAACCAGTTTGCCTCTTATAACCAGTGACCGCTTTGATGTTATTAGCGATGTGAGCAACAGTCTTCTCTGCTAACATGAAGCAACTTTTGTTGGGGTTGATTTGCTGTCCAGAGGAGTCAGCATATTTGTTTAAAAACCCCATGAGGCTTCTAACATTCTTGATGCTGCCCTTAGAGAAAACAAGTGTGTCATCCGCATACAAGAGGAGAGTGGGTTGGGGCATCCCCTAGGGCCAGAATAAGGAAGTAGATAACCAGTAGCAACCATGTTCTTGATGCCTCTACTAAGAGCTTCTTCCATGATGATGAACAAAGCTGGGGTGATAGGATCACCTTGACGTAAAGCTCAGGAGGACTTGAAAAAACCAGCCGAAGAACCATTAAACAGGACCGAAAATTAGCAATTAGAGATCATCATACCAATGTAGAAGACAAATCTGGAAGAGAAGCCAAATTTCTTGAGAACAGCAAATAGGAAGTCTCATTCCACACTATCATAAGCCTTCTTGATGTCCAGTTTAAAGACAACATTTCTACCTCTGATTTTACGACCAATGTCTTTAATCAATTGTCTAGCCATGGAGACGTTATCCAGAATATATCTACCCTTGACAAATGCACCTTGCTCTTCAGATATAATCATAGTAGAATAGTAGTAAGTCTATCACACATAATTCTGGAAACAATCTTATAACAAAAGTTGCAAAGACTCACGAGTCTATAGTCATTAAAAGAAGTCGAGTGTTCCTTTTTGGGAATAAGAGCAATATGAGTGGAAGTTACACCCCTGGGAAAAGAGAAGCCACTGAAGAAGCCTTTGACTGCAGCAACAACATCATCACCCACAATGTCCCAATAAGAAGTAAAGAAAGAACCGGTGAAACCATCCGGTCCAGGGGCACTGTTATCATTCAAATTCCACACAACACTTTTAACTTCATTTATATCTGGATTTGACATAGGGCACTATTTTGGTCAGTAGAGATCAATTCAGGAATTACATTGAGGAGTGATGTGTCAATTTCATGCTTTGTAGATTGAAGCAGGGATTCAAAGAAGTTAACATACTCTTTAGATAAGACCTCTTGATCCTCACACCAAATCCCATTCAACTGAAGTCTGTGAATTTCTTTTCTTCTTCTGTTACCTTGGACCACTACATGGTAGAAAGCAGTATTCTTATCACCATCATCTAGCCAGGCTAACCGGGCTTTCTGTGCCCAAAAAATCTCCACACACCGAAGAGCCCTTTTGAGGTTGGCGTTAGCAGCCCCTAGGGAGGACCGATTGTCCATAGTAGGGTTATTGTCAAAATCATCCTACTTGTCCTTCACCTTGATTTCCAGTCTATGTACATTTTCATAAATATCACCAAATTCAAGTTTATTCCAGGAACGAAGGGCACCCCTTACAGCTTTTAACTTTAGATGAAGAGTAACAAAGGGATTCGGGTGACCACCATTCACCTCCTTCCAGGCAATTTGAATAGTGTTCATGAAAGAAGCATGGGAAATCCACATAGATTGAAAGTTGTATCTGGCAGGACCTCTCGAAGTGATAACACATGAAGCCAAAAGGGGTGCATGATCGGATGGGCCTCTCAAAAGATGCCTTATCTGAAACCCAGGAAAAGAATTCTCCCTGGCATTGTTGATGAGAGCTCGGTCTAGGCGAGCTTTAACCGCAGCCACACCAGCTCTGTTGTTAGACCAAGTAAAGTGAGATCCAATATATCCTGCATTCGAAAGAGAGGAGGTCGAAATGTAGGCGTTAAAGTCCACCATAGCCTGCAAGCTAGGAGGTTGACGACCCATCTTCTCAGCTGGGCGAGTAACACAATTGAAATCCCCACCCACAATCCAAGGGACCGATATGCTACTAGACATGCCAAGGATATCATCATAAAGATCACATCTGTTGATGAAAGAGCAAGAACCATACATAGCATGTTGGCCCTTTTGGTACGGCAACAAGCTAACCTAGAAGGGGGGTGAATAGGTTTTCTGAAATCTGAAACAAAAACTTAAACACAGAAAATTATCACTTGAAAGTTTGATTAGTTTAGTGTGATAAAGAGTAGCAGTGCGGAAGCAAATAAACAATCACACAAATAACACAAGAGATTTATCCTGGTTCGGCCCTTCCCACATGGAAGTCCTATGTCCAGTCCCAAAGCAACCTCTTGGGATTTTACTAACCAAGGGTACAGTCCCCCTCAAGGACAATACAACACCCAGCACCCCAGCTGGTCTTCTTCTCTTTCTCGGGCAAGAAGGCAGCCCACTTCTCTTACAGGTAAAGAAGCCAACCTCCTGGTACAAACCCCAGTGCGGTTCTGCTAGACACAAACCCCTAGCTAGGTTCTACACTGTATACAGTCCTATAGTTGGACAAAAGTCTTTCTTATAAAGAAAGAACACTGCTGAGAGTTGGAACAGATGAAATCCAACTAAAAGAAACTCTCAGCTAAAAGACTCTCTCCCCAGATTACAAGATGCACACAGAGAGAGTGGAGAGAGGTAGGCTTGAAAGCGTTGAAGACTTCTGCTATGAAAGGCTTCTCTTGATTTGGATCGAGCTCTTCTCTCTTTCTTTGAGTGTATGTGGAGTTGAAGTTCCTCACAAGATGCACACAGAGTTGGAACAGATGAAATCCAACTAAAAGAAACTCTTAACTAAAAGACTCTCTCCCCAGATTACAAGATGCACACAGAGAGAGTGGAGAGAGGAAGGCTTGAAAGTGTTGAAGACTTCTGCTATGAAAGGCTTATCTTGATTTGGCTCGAGCTCTTCTCTCTTTCTTTGAGTGTATGTGGAGTTGAGGTTCCTCACAAGATGCACACTCCTTCAAAGATCTTCAGGAAAGCTCTATGTTTGTTCTTCAACCTTGCTTCATCTTTTATATAAGCAGCATTTGAATAGATCCGTTGAAGAGATCCATTGGAGTTCTAGTCGTTGTTCATCTTCTCTTCATTTGTCTTAATCAGACTCTGGTGGTCTTCGAGGTCTGTGGTCATAGAAGAGAGTGTTAGCATAAAAGAGTGTTTATGATAAATGGTGCATACCATTGTGTTTCTGCTAACATGATAAAAATAGTAGTTCATATCTTTTTCTAATAAAACTCTGAAATACGCATGCAGCTTTTTCTGTCAGAAGATATTTGACTTTTCATTTGACGCCAAAAAGCACTTTAAACAATCGAGTTTAAATTGAAGTGAATCGTTGTTTAAGTTACTTATCAAATCGTTATGATGAACACATCGTCATTTAAGTGAAAGCAAATCGATATGATGATCAAGTCGTTGTTTCACTATCAAATCATTATGTCAAGCTAATCGATGTGCAACCAAATCGTTTTGGCGATCGAATCTATGTGAGACTTATCAAATCGTTATGCAACCAAATCATTGTGAGAGCAAATCGTTGTGCTCACTTAACAAATCGTTGTGAGAGCGAACCGTTATGATCACTCATCGAATCGATATGGAACCAAGTCGTTGTGTGACTTATCGAATCGTTATGACTATCGAATCGATGTGCAACTTATCAAATCGTTATAGGAATCGATGTATGAATCGTTATGACTATCAACCCGATGTGCGACTTATCAAATCGTTATAGCTATCGAATCGATGTATGAATCGTTTTACTCCTTTTATCAAATCGATGTGAGACTTATCATTTTGTTATGAGATTGATGCGACATAGAAGAAACATGATATTCAATTTAATTACTCATAAATTTTGTTATCACAAAGATATACTTGATATCATCATAAGTTTTGTTATCACCAAAATACAAGGACAAACAGAGAGTGGTTCAACAATCTCCCCCTTTTTGGTGATGACAAAATTTATGAGAATTTTCTAGCAAAAATACTTGAGCATAGAAAATGCAGAAAATTCATAGAACATACATACTGCTGTAATAGCAGTAGCACCTTCAGTAGGAATAATAACATAATGACCAACCTATATTACCTGCCACAGATCAAAGTCTGTGCCTCGAATGAAGCATTCCATTCTCATCTTCCAATATTGGTAGTCCTCTCCATCAAAGAATGGAGGGTTGGTGACTGATTGACCTTCAACATATCCTTGAGCTGCCATGGATCTTCTCTAAGATCGTTAGATCTTCTTGATTGATCAGAGAACCTCGCTCTGATACCACTTGTTGGCCCTTTTGGTACGGCCGCAAGCTAACCTAGAGGGGGGGTGAATAGGTTTTCTGAAATTTGAAACAGAAACTTAAATACAGAAAATTATCACTTGAAAGTTTGGTTAGTTTAGTGTGATAAAGAGTAGCAGTGCTGAAGCAAATGAACAATCACACAAATAGCACAAGGGATTTATCCTGGTTCGGCCCTTCCCACAGGAAGTCCTACATCCAGTCCCCAAGCAACCTCTTGGGATTTTACTAACCAAGGGTACAGTCCCCCTCAAGGACAATACAACACCCAGCACCCCAGCTAGTCTTCTTCTCTTTCCTGGGCAAGAAGGCAGCCCACTTCTCTTATAGGTAAAGAAGCCAACCTCCTGGTACAAACCCCAGTGCGGTTCTGCTAGACACAAACCCCTAGCTAGGTTCTACACTGTATACAGTCCTACAGCTGGACAAAAGTCTTTCTTATAAAAGAAAGAACACTACTGAGAGTTGGAATAGATGAAATCCAACTAAAAGAAACTCTCAGCTCAAAAACTCTCTCCCCAGATTACAAGATGCACACAGAGAGAGTGAAGAGAGGAAGGCTTGAAAGCGTTGAAGACTTCTGCTATGAAAGGCTTCTCTTGATTTGGCTCGAGCTCTTCTCTCTTTCTTTGAGTGTATGTGGAGTTGAGGTTCCTCACAGGATGTACACTCCTTCAAAGATCTTCAGGAAAGCTCTATGTTTGTTCTTCAACCTTGCTTCATATTTTATATGAGCAGCTTTTGAATAGATTCGTTGAAGAGATCCGTTGGAGTTCTAGTCGTTGCTCATATTCTCTTCATTTATCTTAATCAGAATCTGGTGGTCTTCGAGGTCTGTGGTCATATAAGAGAGTGTTAGCATAAAAGAGTGTTTATGATAAACGGTGCATACCATTGTGTTTCTGCTAACATGATAAAAATAGTAGTTCATATCTTTTTTGGACAAGACTCTGAAATACGCATGCAGCTTTTTCTGTCAAAAGATATTTGACTTTTCATTTGTCGCCAAAAAGCACTTTAAACAATCGATGTTTAAATTGAAGTGAATCGTTGTTTAAGTTACTTATCAAATCGTTATGATGAACACATCGTCATTTAAGTGAAAGCAAATCGATATGATGATCAAGTCGTTGTTTCACTTATCAAATCGTTATGGCAAGCAAAACGATGTGCAACCAAATCGTTCTGGCGATCGAATCTATGTGAGACTTATCAAATCATTATGCAACCAAATCGTTGTGAGAGCAAATCGTTGCGCTCACTTAACGAATCGTTGTGTGAGCGAACCCGTGTGCTCACTTATCGAATTGATATGGAACCAAGTCGTTGTGTGACTTATCGAATCGTTATGACTATCGAATCGATGTGCAACTTATCAAATCGTTATAGCTATCGAATTGATGTATGAATCGTTCTACTCATTTATCAAATCGATGTGAGACTTATCAATTTGTTATGAGATTGGTGCGACACAGATGAAACATGATATTGAATTTAATTACTCATAAATTTTGTTATCACAAAGATATACTGGATATCATCATAAGTTTTGTTATCACCAAAATACAAGGACAAACATAGAGTGGTTCAACACAGCAGAAACCATATAGAGGATGTTATTATCTTTGACACCAGAAAGGGTAATTTGTTTGTTCTGTTTGGCTGGCAATCTGAACATTTTGGTTTCGCCATAAGACCCATATTTTGGAATTCTCACCATTATTACCACTGAAATTCTCCATCTTAAGGTATGTACACATGACAGCCGCCCGATGCAAGGGGACCATGGGCTCAGCTATAGCAATAATATCGATATTATATTGCTTAATCATCCTACACAAAGAACGTTTTGAGGCACTGTTATAGATGCCTCGGATGTTACAGAATAAGACAGGGCTATTCATGAGGAAGTATATCCAGACTTACCCCCCACCGCCTTCGCTTTGGATCTCGTATAAACCCCTCCTTCGTTTTGGACAAGGCCACTAGTGGTAACAACAACATTAGGCATGAACATATTCCCTTTCCTGGCAAGTTCCGATACACTCCTAAAAGATGATTCAGGAGGCTTGGATAAGGAAGGTTTAGAGATGGGAAGTAGGACATGGAGCGTAACTTCTTCTCCGGCTCTGGCAGGATCAATGATCGGAGCAGCCCTGGATTCACCGCCAAGCACCTCTGCAGACAGTGTAGTGTTAGCCGACGTCAATTCATGCACAGCATGCATCGCACCAGACTCATGAAACCCATGCAACATACCATTAGAAGAAGTGGCAGGATACTGACTATTATGTATTTGTGGGAGAGTAGTGGGAATAACTGGAATAAATTGATCTAATGATCTCGAAGCAGATTGGCCATTCATAGCCTGAAGATCTCCATCATCCTCGGCCCCTTAGGAAGGTAACGAAACCTGTGAGGTAGGAACTTGCTGAATCACACCGTCAACTAAGGAGGTTACTTGATCTGGAGGTCCAGTTAGCACATTATCGACCTTAACAGTTGGCCCTTCCGCGGAATCCACCTCCGGAGGTTCCACTTCCTGTATCGGAGAAAACTTGTTTCCCAGAACTGCTTCTACAGAACCTGCATTGACACTCTTTTGACGCCAGCTACGTTTTTGGACAAATCCCTGATCTAGACTGCCTTTCTCCTTGGGGATAGAAACTGATGCCTCCGGTTTTTTGTTTTTCCTAACACAATCAGTATCAGCATGCCCAAGCTTATGGCAATGACTACAAACTATTGGAACTCTGTAGTAAGTGATCTTCTGCCAGAATCCATCAGGACCACAGCCAATCCAAATTCACTCAAGTCGAGCTTTACTAATATCCAACTCCACACAGACAAATGCTTCACTAGTTTGCGTAAGAGCCAGGGTAGGTTCATAGATTCGCAGAACATGACCCACATTGCCAGCAATAGAATTTAAGAAATCCTCATAGTAATAATTGACCGGAAGCATGGGAAAACCAATCCATATAGGTAATATTGTTGGATCCGCATTCAAATCAAAGTTAGCCTCCCACTTGAAGAATCTGTATAACAGCCCTCTAATGTAAAGACTTCTTCTTATAACCACTGTCAAATAATCCTCTTCCACATCAAACCGAACAAGCAGATGTCTATTATTCAGAACACTAATGATGAAATCCTGTTTTAGTTGGAGCCTTTGTGATAGACCAGACTTGAACTCAGGAATGGAGCACTGGCCATAAGCACATCTGATGATCAAAGCAAGTTTAAGGGTTTTAACAGATTTGCTTACCTCCTCCTGAGAAAAGAAAACCGTCGGCTCCCCGACATCTGTGAAAGACGGTGCTTTAACTCTAATGTTGACGGAGGAGGTTTGGTTGTAGCTATGATCTGAGCAAAAGTGAGTCTCCCCGGGATAGTCATGCTGTCAGAACCAGCAATCCCATCCACACCGGTCGCCATAGGGTCAGCAAAGCAAGCCCACCGCCAACCCTCAAGGCCGGCGGCCACAACCAGCACCGGCGAGAAACACCAAAAAATCCAAACCTTCTCTCTCTAGAAATTCTAGAGAGAGAAACTTCCAACCCTGAAGCTTACAGTTATGCAATAATGTCTTAATCATATAGTTTCTGCAACAAATGTGCTTTTCTTTCCCGCTAAGTCCTTACCTCGTACTTGTAAAGGTCCCCTTACTTTGGACCGGTCTGGGGTTCCTACCATTAGACTTGCTCATTAGGGGCTGCCCCTCTGCTTTTGTTGTATGATCATTTATTTATAACTAGGCCCAGGTTGATCGCACTGGTGGAGTGGTTTCATTCTATTCCCGGGAATATGGTGCACTCTCCTGGTTGCTGACCCTGAGGACCTTCTTGAGTTAAAAAATAAAATAAAATAAAGAGATTGTGATAATAAGATCAGTCATCCAGAAACATGTATTCTAATATTCTTGGTCATAGAATTTTTGAGACAGGATATTGAAGATCCAGATAGATTAATACACATGTTGCCTACTCATATGATGAAAATGACTAATCTCACAATCATGAATGTGGTGACACTCAAGAACATTTGCAAATACTTAATAGAACTGACCCAACCTAGAACTCCTAAATGGGTGTCATATTAGATGTCAGTCAAGGTACTCTACAACCATGAATAACACAATTAGATCCTATACATGAGTCACTGAAGATTTATTATAACTTAAGGATCACTAGATATTTGATTAATAACTTAAGAACTCTGAATATCTAATTCATTATAGTTAGTGTAGTGGCTGATTTCTACCACCTAATCCCACTGCGGTCCATCGGCGCCCATCAACGCCTCCCTTTTGACGTGACCTCCTCGTACGGTCTCACGCCTCCAGGAAGACCAGTTAAAAGGGCTTCATGTGCCCGTCACCCCTAACGAAGCATGGCCGAGCTCCTTAGCGGTATGCTTCCGAACAGGGGCGTTAATCCTGCTGCGCGGAACAACTACGGACATTACCGAACAGCACGTTCGATCCCCCCATGCGGGTCACCTGCTCGAAAGCGTGTCCAGAGTTTACCGAACAGGTCGCTTGGCCTACGCCACGGTTATAACCGCCTCAAGCCACGAGCCCCATCATCAAGAGGTGCATTAACTGCCTGGCATCCCAACGGACATCGGAGCGCATAACTCCTTCTATTGTGCACGCCCGTCAAGGCGCCTTTCCAGGCACGATCTACCCACGTTACGCACATCTCCCTTAGCGCCAACGCCTATAAGAGTACAGGTACAGGACCATGCACTGGTACGTTCTCTCTCACGCGAACACACCCTTACACTCACAAACCCTCTGCCTTGCAAGCCTCATACTGACTTAGGCATCGGAGGGTTTTTCCCGGTCTTCACCGGGCCCCCTGATCATTTCTGGTGACTGCAGGATCTTTGGTCCGCCTTCGGCGATCGTCTCCCCTCTTACACAAGTGTGAAGCCTGATCCGCTCCAGCCCAACAAGGAAAAGGCTCCCACATTTTTGGCGCCGTCTGTGGGAACGACGTAGCCATGGCTCGCGGACGATCCTCGTACCAGAACGTGGGGAGTAGGGCGATGAGATCCCGTCAGTCACGAGGGGACTCTCGCCGGTGATCCCCTCCCGTCGACGTCGACATCGCCCCTGCTGGCGTTAACAACGACATCCGGGCACCAGTGGCCACCGCGCCGGCAACTGCCCTGGAAGTAGCAGAACTTCGGGGGCAGATGCAGCAGTTAACAGGCGTTTGCCTTGCCCTGCAAGCTTAGCTGGTTGGACCACCAGTCCCGGCGGTTCCCCTGCCGCGAGAGCGGCAGGCGGAGTCGTCGCATCGACGCTCTCGCGTCCTCCCGGCGCCTCAGGAGCAGCAGGCAGATTCGCCGCGCCGATCGCATCGAGCCCCGTCTGAGAGCGGGCACCGGAGTGCCGCGGGAGTTCGCCCCGTCGCTCTGTCGCCTCCCCCCGTCCGCCGCGATTGGTTGTGGGAGGCAACTCCCACGCGTCCAGACGAGGGGGCCTCGCCAATTCCGAACAGGAGCTCGCTAGGCGCCTACGACGCGTGGTCGACCTCGAGCGCCGCGTAAACGCGATGGTTCAGCGCGCGGAGGGGAAAGCTCCAGCGGAAGATGACCTGGACTTCCGCTCCCCTTTCAGCAGGGAGATCCTGGAAGCTTAGGTCTCTCCCAAGCTCCCTCTACCCACCATCGCACCCTACGACGGCACTACTGATCCAGCCGACCACATCCATGGCTTTGAGTCGCACATGGTGTTCCACGGAGCATCAGATGCGGCCAAGTGCAGGGCCTTCCCTGCAACCCTCAAGGAGACTGCCACGGCTTGGTTCGAGACCCTTCCGGCGGGCTCCATCACCTCCTTCCGCCAACTGAAGAAGTCCTTTCGGGACAACTTCCTTGGTGGAAGGTCGCAGCCGCGAACGGCGGCTTCTCTCCTGGCCGTACGCCAGAAGAAGGGCGAGGCGCTCTGGGACTTTGTCAAAAGGTTCCGAACAGAGGCGCTTCGCATCTCGCGCCTGGACGTCCCTCTGGCGCCAGTGCCCTCATTCAGGGCACTCGCGATGGCTTTTTGCAGAGGACCCTTGGCGTCCAGCAGCCCGCCACCATTATCGAGCTGCTCTCCATCGCACAACGCCATGCAGCTTGCGAGGAGAGCCTAGCAGCAAGTAGGGCAGAGCAGGGGGAGCAGTCGGACAAGAAGAGGCCTTCCGACAACGGTTCCGAGCATGATCGGAAGAAGGGACGACGCAACGGTGACTCTTCGCGCCGTCCGCGCCCCTTCACCAACTATACCCCCCTTACTGTGGCACCCGAACAGATCCTGGCGGAGATCAGGAACGAAGCATATGTTCGGTGGCCATAGAGGATGCGCTCCGACCCCCGAGGCACGACCAGAACAAGTACTGTTGCTTCCATCGCGACCACGGCCACGACACCTCCGAGTGCCGCCAGCTTAAGGACGAAATTGAAGACCTTATCAAGCGTGGCTACCTTGGACGATTCGTGCGCCGAAATGAAGAGCGCCCCAGACGCCGAGAGCAGACTCCCGAGCAGCGATCAACAATGAGCCCAATGGGAAGGAGATCAACGTGATCGCGGGAGGCTTCGGCACAGGCGGAGTCGAAGCCGACGCGACTACACAAGGCGAGTGCATGTTGTAGATAGCCCGTCGACACCTCGGCCGGCTCCATATCCCACCAGTCCTGCACGCACACCGCCTGAAGAGGCCACAACCTTCTCGGACGAAGATCTTGTAGGGGTTACGACCCCACACGCTGATGCGTTGGTCATTTCGGCCACCATCAATCATTGTAGTGTGCGCCGGATTCTGGTGGATAATGGAAGCGCCCCCGATGTCTTGGCTTACGATTGTTTTGTCCTCATGGTCCTGAAAACCGATCAACTCGCCCCCGTAAACTCGCCTCTGTTCGGCTTTTCGGGAGTTTCGGTCCAGCCCATGGGAAGAGTTCGCCTCCCGATCACTTTAGGGACGGCTCCAAGGGTCGTGACCAAGATTGTTGACTTCTTGGTCATCAACAACATGCCTGGATACAACGCCATCCTCGGCAGAGGTCTGATCAGGCGCATCAAAGCGGTACCTTCGTCACTCCATCAGAAGATGAAGTTCCCGACCCCGAGCGGAGTCGGCGAAGTTCTCGGGTGTCAGCGCGAGTCTCGTCGTTGCTATGTCCTCTCTTTAAGGGACAAGCAACCACTCGCGGATCCGGCCCTGCCAATGTCCGATCAGCCTTCTACCAGCCGAGGAACGCCTACTGAAGACTTAATCCCCGTCCAGATAGACGATGACCCCGAGCACGTCTTATACATTGGTGCCTTGTTAACAGAGGCCGAGCAGCAACGCTACGCAGCCTTCCTGCTGGCCAATTTGGACGTGTTCGCCTGGTCTGATGATGAGCTTCCGGGCATTCCCCCAGAAGTAATGGTGCATCGCCTCCGTCTGGATCCCCGGATTCCACCAGTCCAACAGAGGAGGCGACCTGTGAACCGAGAACGGCAGACCGTAATTCAGGATCACGTTGTCAAAAGCCGAACTGTTGGGCTCCTCCGAGAAGCCCAATACCCAAGGTGGATCTCCAATGTGGTCCTTGTACGCAAGGCCAACGGTAAATGGCGTGTGTGCGTTGACTACAAGGATCTCAATAAAGCAACGCCCAAGGATAACTTCCCTCTGCCGCGCATTGATCAACTGGTGGATGCTACCTCCGGTCACGAGCTTCTCAGCTTTTTGGACGCCTACTCTGGTTACCACCAGATCAGTATGCATCCTCCGGATCAAGAAGCCATGAAGTTCGTCACAGACCTAGGCTTATACTGTTTTACCATAATGCCTTTCGGCCTAAAGAACGCGGGCGCAACTTACCAGCGGCTGGTCAACAAGATGCTCGAGCAGCAAATCAGGCGCAACATGGAGGTTTATGTTGATGATATGCTGGTCAAGACGCTTCCGAGCACTGACCACATTTCCGACCTCCAGGAAACTTTCGCAACTCTGCGGAAGTACAATATGAAGCTCAACCCTGCCAAGTGCGCATTTGGTGTTCGGTCAGGTAAGTTCCTCGGTTTCCTTGTGTCAAACAGAGGAATAGAGGCAAACCCGGAGAAAATCCAAGCCGTGCTTGAGATGAGAAGTCCGAAGACAGTGCGCGACGTCCAACGTCTAACGGGGCATCTTGCGGCACTGAACTGGTTCATGTCCCGAGCAGCAGAAAGAAGTTTTAACTTCTTCAAGTTGCTCCGAGGCCCTAAAAGTGCCTCGAAGCAAGGGGGGCAAGTACGGTGGACTGAGGAGTACGAGGCCGCCTTCACCGAGCTGAAGGCATATTTGGCAGCCCCTCCTGTTCTCTCAAAGCCTGTGCTCGGAGAACCTCTGTTCGTGTATCTTTTGGTTACCGAACACTCCATCAGCGCAGTCTTGATCAGAGAAGGAGCGGCGCAGCATCCGGTGTATTACATCAGCAGGGTCCTCCAAGAAGCTGAAAGGAGGTACCCTCAAGCAGAAAAACTCGCCCTCGCTCTTGTCACGGCTGCCCGGAAGCTTAGGCCCTATTTTCAAGCTCACTCCGTTATGGTTTTAACCGATCAGCCACTGAAATCCATCCTTCAGCGGCCGGAGGCTTCTGGTAGGCTTATCAAATGGGCAATAGAGCTTGGAGAGTTCGACATCACCTTCCGACCGAGGACAGCAATTAAAGCGCAAGCATTGGCAGACTTCGTTGCGGAATGTACTCTCCCTACCGAGCAGGATCCACCGTTGGCCGATGAACCCCCATGGGAGCTCTACGTCGACGGATCCTCTTGTGTTACAGGGAGCGGAGCTGGCCTGGTCCTCACCTCACCGGAGGGGTTAGAATTCCAATACGCCCTCCGATTCCGCTTTCCGGCCTCCAACAACGTGGCTGAGTACGAAGCTTTGCTGTCCGGTATCCGCATGGCTAGGCACCTTGGAGCCATTCGGCTTAGGGTCTTCAGTGACTCCCAACTGGTTGCCAGCCAAGTGAGCGGGCAGTTCGGAGCAAGGGAACCCCGCATGGCTCAATACCTTCAACAGGTCAAGAGCCAAGCAGAGGGCCTCCTATACTTCGAAGTCATACATGTCCCACGGGAGCAGAACGCGCGAGCAGATGCACTTGCCAGGCTGGCATCCTCAGGTGACATCGCCGAGCTCGCCTCGCCGAGCACGGAAGTAGACGTCGCAGCCATAGAAACGGGCCCACCGACTCCGAGCTGGATGGACCCTCTCTTGGCGTACTTACTCCAGGGTGAGCTTCCACCCGAACAGAGCGAAGCTCAGAAAATCAGGATGCGTGCTCAGCACTTCGCCCTCGTAGAGGGCAAACTGTACCGGCAGTCCCTGTCGAGACCTCTTCTACGTTGCCTCAACCCTAAGGAAGCCCTTGCGGCCACTGAAGTGGTCCATGAGGCGCTGTGCGGAAGCCACCTGGGGGGCAGAACGTTAGCACGCAGTCTCATCCGAGCAGGATTCTGGTGGCCTTCTCTTCAGAAGGATTGCATGACCTTTGCCAGGAAATGCCCAGAATGTCAAAAGTTTGGACAGCTCATCAAACAACCAGCCGAACAGCTCCATAACCTGTTCGAGCTGCGCCCTTTTGCAAGATGGGGCATTGATATCTTGGGTCTCTTCCCAGAGGCCCAAGGTCGGAAGAAGTTTTTGTTCGTGGCCATCGATTACTTCACCAAGTGGATCGAGGCCGAACCTGTTACCATGATCACCGAACAGGCCGCGTGGAAGTTCGTCTGGAAGAACCTCCTCTGCAGGTTTGGCGTTCCAAGAGTGATCACCTCCGATAACAGGAAACAATTCGACAGCACCTTCTTCAAACAGAAATGTGCCGAGCTCGGGATCTATAACCATTTCACCTCCGTGGCACATCCCCAGGCTAACGGTTTGGTAGAAAATGCCAACCGAACACTGCTGCACGGGATACGCACTAGAGTGGAGGCTACAGGAGGGTCGTGGATTGACGAGCTCCCCAACGTTCTGTGGTGCCACCGAACAACGGCTTGAGTAGCTACAGGGGAAACACCCTTCCACTTGGCCTACGGCTCAGAAGCTGTTGTGCCTTTGGAAGTAGCCCTTCCCACCATCCGAACAACCCACTTTGATGAAGCCGCCAATAACCGTGCTCTTCGAGAAAACTTGGACATGCTTGGTGAACGACAAAACGACGCCAGCATTCGCCTCGTTTCTTATCAGCAACGGCTCGCACAGTATTACAATGCGCAAGTTCGAGAAAGGCGGTACGTGGGAGATTTGGTTTTGCACCGCTGTTCGGCCTCAGATCCCCGAAGAGCAGTCGGCAAACTTGCCATCAAATGGGAAGGACCTTATCAGGTCACCCATGTCCTCGGAAAAGGCTCATATAAGCTAACTACCCCTAGTGGCGAAGCCATACCCAGGACTTGGCATGTCTCTAATCTTAAGACTTATCATTTATAAAAGCCTTTTTTCAGCATCCTACTTCTCTTCTCCCTATTCCTGTTGTTTCACGAGCGTCTAGCATACATCCCTGGTCAGGAACCCTTTTTACGGTTCCCAATGATCTGCGCCTTACATGCAACGCTTATGAAACTAGCGGATTCCGATCCGAGCAGGAACAATCACAAAAGGGAGAAGATAGAAAAAGTGAAGCTACAGACAAACTCGTGAAGTAGAAAAGTTCATTTATAGAAGTTTTTGCTTACAAGCAGGACCCCGTGGACCGCGGTTACAAAAGGAAAGTACAAGAAGGGCATGGAGCGGAGAAGACTAAGGACCCTGTTCGGAAGGGCCAGCACCTTCATCTGAAGAAGGCATCCGCCCAGATTGGAATTGTGCGAAGCGCACATCATCCAAACGGGCATCATTAGTGCGACGCCGGCACTCCCGAACAGCAGCCTCGAAAGCTTCTCGGGCACGTTCGACCCAAGATAGCCGCTCCCCAAAGTCCTTCCTAGCGTTAAGGCCTACTCTGTAGCAGCGGGCCCCGTACTGCTCCAAATCCTCCTTATAGTCCGATCCGGCCTTATAATCTGCCACGGCACGGACCCCCGCATCTGAGACCACCTTGGCAAGAGCGTCCTTCTCGGCCCGTGCCAAGACGACATTCAGCTCCGAAGCTTGGAGGGCGGTTTTGAGGTTCTTCACCTCCTCCTCCAAATCTGCCTCGCGAGCCTTATGTCTCGCCGTAAGGTCCTCGCAGAAAGCCTTCTGCGCCTCGAAGAGATACTTCTGTCTCTGGCCCTGAGCAGCCAGGGCCTTGAGAACACCCAGGCCTCGTAGTCAAGTACGACTCGTCTTCGCGCATCAAGACGATGTCGTACTCTTCACCAATACGGAAGCGCTCTCGAAGACCTTCGAAACTCCGGAGCTTCACTACTTTCGTCTTCACCAGTGGCGTCCCGCTGGTCCCGGCGATCTCCTTCCCCTTCTGAGCCATCACTGGAAGGCGGACTGCGCGACTGACGGAGAGGAAGAAGCAAAGGAGCAGAGGGAAGCACGAAGAAAAAGCTAGTTGGTGCCGCTGGAGACAACAAACTCTGAATTGCAGACGAAGGTCCCGCTCTCACCTCCTCCCCTTCCTTATAAGGAGGTTGAGGCTCGAAATTTGAAGCGGGACCGGAAACGGCGTTTCCCTCCACTCCAAGTCTCTTCTCGAATGACCCGCAGGTGACCGTTCAGGGCTGGCATGTGACGTTCCGGGTTTGACACGACCCACGTTGTCATCATGAAGGCTTCATGTTCGAGGTGAACCCTTCAGTAACGGCGTCGCCACAAGTCTGTTCGGATCTCCGAGGATGATACCGCATTTATGGTGGAAGTGACGCCCGAACAGGTCGCCGCCCTCAAGCGCTCCGGCTTCTGAGCCACTTGAGGGCGTGGGGGGCAAGTGTAGTGGCTGATTTCTGCCACCTAAGCCCACTGCGGTCCATCAGGGCCCATCAACGCCTCCCTTTTGACGTGACCTCCTCGTACGGTCTCACGCCTCCAGGAAGACCAGTTAAAAGGGCTTCATGTGCCCGTCACCCCTAACGAAGCATGGCCGAGCTCCTTAGCGGTATGCTTCCGAACAGGGGCGTTAATCCTGCTGCGCGGAACAACTACGGACATTACCGAACAGCATGTTCGATCCCCCCATGCGGGTCACCTGCTCGGAAAGCGTGTCCAGAGTTTACCGAACAGGTCGCTTGGCCTACGCCACGGTTATAACCGCCTCAGGCCACGAGCCCCATCATCAAGAGGTGCATTAACTGCCTGGCATCCCAACGGACATCGGAGCGCATAACTCCTTCCGTTGTGCGCGCCCGTCAAGGCGCCTTTCCAGGCACGATCTACCCACGTTACGCACATCTGCCTTAGCGCCAACGCCTATAAGAGTAGAGGTACAGGACCATGCACTGGTACGTTCTCTCTCACGCGAACACACCCTTACACTCACAAACCCTCTGCTTTGCAAGCCTCATACTGACTTAGGCATCGGAGGGTTTTTCCCGGTCTTCACCGGGCCCCCTAATCATTTCTGGTGACTGCAGGATCTTTGGTCCGCCTTCGGCGATCGTCTCTCCTCTTACACAAGTGTGAAGCCTGATCCGCTCCGGCCCAACAAGGAAAAGGCTCCCACAGTTAGTTATTCAAATTTAATTGAAATCTTGCTAATTCAATTGTGTAGATAATATGAGATCATTCACTTTCAGTATGAAACTAAAGAGAGAATGTCTTATAAATTTTACTCAGAAACTTCTTACTAGGATATGAGAGTTTACCATTGGAGAGATTTTTTTGATGAACTTAATTTCAAATACAAGATTCCATTTAACCGGGACATATTAAGGTTTGATAATAGTAATCTGAAGCTAGATATTTTAACTCCCACCAATACCACCGGCCCTTCGGATTGCCTGCATGTAAGATAGAATGTCCCACGAAGATAAGGAAGCCATCTTACTTAGGTAGAACCACGGGGGAGCTCCCCCTACAGTAGGGGAATGGACCACTGGTTCTTCCAAAGAGCCAAGGTAGAATCACGGGAGAGCTCCCCCTCAGAGTAAGGGAATGAACCGCTGGTCCTTCCAAAGAGCCAAGGTAGAACCACAGGAGAGCTCCCCCCCAGAGTAAGAGAATGAACCACTGGTTCTTCCGGAGAGCCAAATCGCAGCCCACACGAGGGGAAGAGACCATCGGCTGCCTCAAAAGCTTTCACAGCAGCAGTCGTAGGAGGAGGTGACCACCGGCCATAAGTAGTATATGTTGGGCCCTTAGCCTATGTATTCAGTCCATGGTGAGTCTTGCTAGCCCATGACCCACTTATATTATTTTAACCCCTTCTTTTTGATGGACGGTGGAGATGGTTTTTCTCTTGTCAAGAGAGAAACCAAAAGTCTGTTGCGGCGGTGTGTATGGTGTAACAGAAAAAAAAAAAAGAAAACAGTGCTGCGAACAAGGGCTCGCGGCAGGGAAGAAAAAGAGCAGCCAACAGATTTTGGCTGCTGGGTTCGCTAATTGATCAGAGAAGCAGTGGGCTGGAAGGAGCGGAGCAAGGCAGCAAACGCGCACAGCCGGCTGTCTGCAGTGCGGGAGAAGAACAAGGGAAGAAGACGGGATTGGGACAACATTCTCGCCACAGAAGCGATCAGATTTGTAACGAGTCTTCGCTGTGATAGCGTGGAAAATGTTCCCAGACCAAGTGTATGATGATAAATCCTTGTATTTCCATCATTCCATCATTCTCTTGTGATTGTTACTCTTCGGATATTAGATAAGAGATCTAAGATTTGTACGTTCATTATTGTCATAATAGATTTGTTGTTCTGATTTGTCTCATATTTTTTTCCATCAGATTGGTGAGATTTTTCACCTAAATTTTGATGTCTTTTGTGATTGTAATTTTTGCTCATGTTATGAGCAACTCAAATTTGCTGTGATTTTTGTTCATGGTATGACCTACTCAAATTTGTTGGTGCACAAAATTTTATTTCCTTCAGAATATTATTTGTCATTGGGAACCTAAATTTGTACAACAACTCTACTACGTCAGCCTTGTCCTTATTATTGACCAAAGCCATGAAAAGATATCGCCTAGCTAGTGTAACTGATCTGACCTTTTGAACCTCTCGTGGACATTAGATTTCGTATGGGAACAGAAAGGACAAGAAAAATTGATAATTTAGGAGATCCATTTAATGAAGGATAAGAAGTTTAGCATGGCTGGCCGACTCTGGCGATGCCAAGACAAGAATTGAGTCCACATTGTTCGCCCACATGGAAGCGGTCGAATCACGTGGCTTTGCTTGTGCGAGACGAACTGATCATGACTCGTCATTTGGATGGTAGTCCTTCAGGGTTCATGCAAGTGCAGGCCGGCCGGCAAGACCAGGCAGTCGAACTGCCCACACACTAACACACTAATCTGGACGTAATTAAGCTGTGTCAATCATGCATATGCGTGCGTACGCACTTATGTATGTATAGATGTATAGATATAGATGAGGAAGGAAGAAAAATTCGATTATCCATGCATATATAACAAGTAATTAATTATTATTGGACATATGATATGGGGTATATGAATGAACTCACCGAACACGAAGCCCATGATGTCCCTGTAGCGTAAGAACCGCCGGCCGTCGATCACCTGGAAACGGAGAGGAGCCAATTGGCGTAGAAAGCGAAAGCGCCGATGGCGAGGAGGCAGACTGCTCCCCATACCCAGCCCAGGGGCACCATCATCAGATTGGAGAAGCTTAAGATGTAGGCACAGTTGAAGCTGGTGACCAGCAAAACACCCACCTGCCGCCATGAATCTGCACCCAAGCCCCAGCGTTGTTTTGACACCAAGAACACGAGTAGTACTATTAGCGGAGTGTGGCAGGTCGAGGTTAAATTAGCCAAATTAAGTGTACGTATGAGTTAATCTTGACTAGTGCTCCCGGGGATTAAAGCTGCGCCGGGGAGCTTGCTGCTCCGGTACGTATAGCGAGGACGACCCAGTTGAAGAAGGGGAAGCGTATGGGGATATGCAATATTTTATTCGTTCATACTCCCGGGCGGGGTGGTTCATTTACGGTCCATGTTGAGGTTCCTAGCTCATCACTCAATGAAAAGAAAAAGGAAAACTACTGGATCATGCATGGGCGAGGGAGATGCGGTGGGTGGATTGTGTGTGTGTGTTCCTGATCTTCTAAACATTTTAGAGAATACTTGAGAAGTCGAAGAGACTAATTACCATTATCAACAACATGAGCAGAGCTTAAGTTGTATTCTTGCGTCCGCTCGGTTAGCTGCCCAGATTCAACACTGAATGCTCTCTCTTCACCCGCCTCATCAGCATCTGATCTCCTGTTCTCGCCTACTGCAGGTTTCTCCATCCTCAGCCGGGGGGAGGGGAGGGGAGGGGAGAAGGGTGGATCGAGGGTGAGAGGGGTTCAACAAACATTCATTTCGATATCTCCTTACAGATCATTTTATAATAAATCTAATTTAGGGGATTTTATTAAAATAATTTTATTTAAAAAATATGTAAATATGTCCCATTCAGAAATATTTATACATCTATGTCTACTTGTTGTCATGTGTGCAATCTTGCCACATGTTTTTTTTTTTATGTCACTCATTGTCCTTTTGAGAGAGGAGGTGGTGAGGGTGGGGGGGGGGGGGGAGGGAGGGAGAGAGAGGTGGAGAAATGTAGAGAGAGAGAGAGAGATCAGAGAAAGAGGGGGTGACAATAGTGAGAGAGAGAGTGTAACAACTCGAATTTTTAAATCCCAAATAAATGGGATAAATTAGTGGACGAGATTGAGTAAAGTCTCAATTAGGATAATTAAAGTAAATGAGTCAATAAAAACAATCTTGGGATGCGCGGGAAATTTATGAAAGGGAATCACTGATACTCCTTGCTGGTTATAGCTCACCAACCCTTCAACTGGTCAAAAGATGACGATGTCAGTCGATGCAGAACTTCAGATATGATGAAATGAAACTTCGTATAAAACAAAAGAAAACATAGTCAGATGAAGCAGGACTTCGTATATGACGAAGTACCATTCGATTGCCTTCTATGCAATCGATGTTTTCCTTCAGCAATTGATGTTCAAGTGAACAATCAATGTCTCCTTTAGTATAATTTCTATAATGAATCCATACTTCGATCTATTGCTGGTAGTGTTGGACAGGTTCTACAGGTCGATAGGGATACTATCAGCTTATCCCGTGCGCATGCTGCCAGGGTCTGTGTTCAAATAGATATATCAAAGAAACTCCCCGACTGTGTCTGGATTGGTGTTGGCACGGGTGGTATGTGGCAACAGATGATATACCCGAATCCACCATCGTTCTGTCAATCATGTAAGTGTCTTGGTCATCTCCTTTCCACCTGTAAGAAAGCCAATACCAATGTTAGCACCATGCCCCCGGTTGATCTTTATGTTCTTCAGAGCGCCCCACACCCTGGGAAAAAAAATATGGCGACAGGTTATTAGCGATAAGGGAGTTGATGATCGTGGTAAGTCCAAGTTGATAGATGTTACTCCGGCAGTGATTTATTCTGAACCTGGAAAATTGGATGAACCTAAGGATAAAGCTCTGGGTACTCTGGTGTTGCTATTCCTGTTAATGCCATGTTATCTGATGTCTTGCCTGTTGACATTGAGGCCCATCATGTGATATCTGAAAATGGTGATGTTGTGTCAAATGTGGTTGATACGAACGCTATTGAGCACTCAAATACTGCTATTACAGTTCATCCATCGCCAGGTGAGGTTGAGTTCCTGAATGTGGTGATGAAATTATGAGACCAGCGTTAGGGGCATAGCATCTACTAGTGCCTCTGATCCTAGCTCTAACCAGCTACGTCCAGAATCGGAAAACTGTGCACCTGTTTACCATGTTATATCCCTACCAGGTTCTGAACCATTACCTATGGATACTGATTTTACTTCTATCCATTCAAACTTTGTTGGGCCGGAAAATGCTGAAGCTAAGAAGGCTGATGGTGTTAAAACAAGATCTTCTCTGCACAGGAGCGCCTTTGTGAATGCATCCCATGATTCTTCATGAAGAGTCTTATTGGAATATCAGGGGGATAGGTAATACTCAGTCTATCAACCGCTTAAAGTATCTTATCCGGAAATTCCAGCTGGTGTTTGTTGCTATTATTGAACCTAAGCTTATGAGTGATAAAATTGAGAGACACAAGCTCAAACTTCGCATGCATTCATGCCTTCTAAATTCTAATGATAGGGGCCATATTTGGTTATTCTTGAAATAGGATGTTAATGTCCACTTAGTTTCAAGCTTTGACCAGTTCATAACTGTGCGCATTAGCTCTTCTTCTCACCCGGATTTTTGTTACTATTGTTCATACTAGTTGTCTATTGATTGAACGTAGAGAATTGTGGGATAGTTTGGTGGACTTCTCTACGTCTTGTGATAAGCCTTGGCTTGTTGGTGGTGACTTCAACAGTATCCTGGATCCGTCAGAAGAAAGGGTGTGGTCGAAGGGCCTTTGAGCGATCCAGTATAGATTTCCAAGCTTGTGTTTCTGCGGCTGGTTTAGGGGATGTGTGTTTTCAGGGGTAAATTCACCTGGTATAATGGTCATCAGGCTAATGGCATTTGGGCCAGACTGGACAGGGTCATGATCAATGGTGATTGGCTGCTCACTTGTCCTACTCTCAAGGTGCAACACTTGTCTCGTGCTTGTAGCGATCACAGCCCTCTGCTTATATCCCTGATGTTAGATGCTACTGCTGTCCCTTCAAGGTTTTGTTTTCAACAAATGTGGACATCTCATGAGCGGTTTCTCCAGGACTCTAAAACAGCCTGGGAGGCTGCTCCGTGTTCCTCCCTCCCCTTTTTTAAACATGATGATGAAGCTGAAGCATATGAAGATTTTCTACAGAGACTGGAACAAGAATGTTTTTAAGAATATCCATGATAATGTCTTGCTTGCTGAAGAGGCGCACTCTATAGCTCAAACTATTTTTGATGATGATCCTACTCCTGAGATCGTGTTCAGCTCTCTGTTGCCAGGGATGATCTTGCTCGTGTCCATGCCCAGGAGGAAATGTTTTGGCGCCAGAAATCTAGATTAAAGTGGCTTAAGGAGGGTGATGGGAACACAAATTTTTTCCATGCTTATGCAGCTTCTCGTAGAAGGCGTTCAGCCATAAATCTGATCCATAGTGACACTGGTATGCCTGTGACCGATAAAGAGGAGATGGTAAATTTATTCATCTCTCATTTTTCTACTGCCTTTACCTCTGCCCCTCACCATGTTGATCAGCGCCTTTTGGAGGATATTCCAGGTTTGGTGGATGATGTGAAAACAATTCACTTTGTGTGGTTCCTAATGCTGAGGAAATCAAAGCGTGGTTATGACTATGTCTCCTGATAGTGCTCCTGGGCCTGATGGATTCACTGGCTATTTTTCAAAGACTGCTGGATTTATTCAGAATGACATCGTGGCTGCAGTTCAAAGTTACTTTTGTGGTCATGCTTTGCCTAGAGGTTTTACCTCTTCACTTATGCTTTGATCCCCAAAGTCGACATCCCAAAAACTTGTGCTGATTTCAGGCCAATTAGTCTTGTAATTTCTTCTATAAAATCATATCCCGCATTATCAATGACAGATTGGCAAGGTTTTACCTATTCTGATTTCTGAGCAGCATGGTACATTTTTAAAGGTCGGAACATTTATGAGAATGTGGCTCTGGCTGGGGAGCTGGTTCAGCATTTGCATAAACGGTGTAGAGGTGGTAATGTCATTTTTAAGCTGGATATGGCCAAGGCATATGATCGGCTGGAGTGGGATTTCTTGTATGCTGTGCTCCGCAGTTTGGTTTCTCTATCAGTTTTATTCTCTAATTGAACCCCTTCTTTCCAATTGCTGGTTTTGTGTATTACTAAATGGTGAAATTCATGGCTATTTCAAGTCTACGAGAGGCCTTTGCCAAAGTGACGCTCTTGCACCAGCCTTGTTTATTCTTGCAGAGGAAGCTTTAAGTAGGGGGCTCAGCTCTTTATTTTACCGCAGTAATGGTGGAGCTTTTCAAACTCTTCCAAGATGTCCTCTGGTATCTCACTTACTCTTCTCGGATGACACGCTTATTTTTCCAATGGTTCTGTTAGACATATCAGACGGCTTATGAATTTTCTAAGGGTGTATGAGGGGTCTCGGGTCAGCTCATCAATGTCGCCGAAAGCTCTTTCATTGTGGCGGACAAATCTCCAGTTTATCTCAGTCGATCTATTGCTGATATTACGGGTTTTGTTCAGGCAAAGTTGCCAATCAAATATCTGGGAGTTTCGCTTTTTGCTGGAAGGAGGAGGCCTTGTTATTTCTCTCATATCATTGCCAAAACCGTGCCAAATTGCAAACCTGGAAGTCGGGGTTCCTTTCTTCTGGTGGGAGACTTGTTCTTATAAGACATGTTTTGTCTGCTCTGCCTATCTATACGATGTCCTCCTAGGCTATTCCTACTACTTTCATGAAGTCCTTCCACAGATTGCTGGCCAATTTTTTCTGGGGCTCTTATGATGGTTCGCCCAAAAGGCACTGGATATCCTGGGACATTATCTCTCAACCCAAAGAATGTGGCGGTCTGGGGGTCCTCAATCTTTCCCAATGCAACTTGCGTTGAAGACCAAAATGCTATGGAGGGCGATTTCTGGCACCTCTCTATGGGGTCATTTCTTCCAGGCAAAGCACTTTTATCACTCTCATTATTCCACTACCTCTTTTCATTTGTTGTCTGCTGCGGACAGAAGATTATGGCAACATGCGTCCCGACTGATTGCAACTAATCATCGGTTATGGTGAAAGGTGAGTTCTCAGGACAGTTTTTGGTTGGATGTTTGGACTGGGTCGGCCCCCTTAGGTGCTTCCTCCCTGACCAAATTTGGTTCAATCTGCCAGACAAATGTTGGTCTATTAATCAGGTGACAGCTGATCCCACTTGCCATCATATTCATATTGCTCGGCGTTTCTTCCCTCCCTCCCTCCTTCGGCACATTTAGCTTGTAATGGTGGTCTGGAATTGGATTGGGGCCCACCACCAATGGTAAATTTTCCACAAATTCTGTCCGCAAACTTGTGCAAGGGGCCCTACGTATGGCTGGTCTAACATTTGGAGTCCTCATGTCCCGGTCAAGTGGTCGATTTTATCTGGAGAATGGTATATGATTGTGTACCAACTGATGATGCTATAGCCACTGCGGTATCCCATTATGCTCAATGTGTCCTGCTGCCGTAGTCCTCACTGTGAAACTAGTGTTCACCTTTTCTTCCATGGGGAAGTGGCAACTGAAGTTTGGTCAGGCCTGTTCTGTTTTCTAAATTTCTGCAACCATCGGTTACTAATGCTGCTCATGGTGTTTTTTCACTATATTTCTGGTTTGCATTGTTCCACATTTGGGGGCGTTTGGCCAGACTTATATTTCTAGCAGTCATATGGGAGATTTGGTGCAGCCCAACAGAGCCAGATTTGATGCTCAGCCAATGGTGGCCCATCAGATTTTATATAGAGTTATGATGCATGTTTCTGATTCTCAAAAAGTTTTTCTTTCCGTATCATGGATCTGTCCGCCCTCATAGAAGTTTCCTTCAGCTATGGGGTTCGCCATTCAGGTGTCTGCGCCTCTTGCCCCACTGATTGTCAGATGGTATTTGCCTCCACCTGGAAGACTTAAACTTAATGTGATGGTGCTTACAAATTAACATCTAGTACTGCTGCGGCGGAGGTATTCTCAGGAAGAGCTGGGTGAGATTATGTTTCTGCTTTTGCTGCTAATATCCGAGTGTTCATTCTAGTCTTGAAGGCTGAGGCTCTGGCTCCTTCAGATGGAATCAATTTTGTGCTCGAAAAGGGCTTCTCGGAATTTCTTATTGAGAGCGACTACCAGTGCTTGGTGCAAATCATGAAGGGTCAATAGTCTTGCCCGTGGCGACTCTCCATTGCTATTC